>JAQPCC010000104.1:0-718947 GCA_028392965.1 Lindernia subracemosa
ATAAAGGAACCAATGAGTTGGTGAGGTAATCTATTCTACATATTGCATGTATTCTTGAATTTGTTTTAGTATACATAATTTGCTCACATGGATAATTTAGCTCGTATGAGTGTTTCTTGGATAGTATACAAAATTTGCTCGTATGGATAATTTTGCTCATGTGAGTGTTTTTCAGATAGCATGCATAATTTGCTCGTAGGGATAATTTATCTCATATGAGCATTTTTTGCGCACGTGAGACATATCTGACAATTTTCTTCCTATATTGTGCATTTTTTGGATCCCAACAAGTGATCCCTGGAAGACGGTTCTTTCCTTTCGAGCAAAATACAAAGCAGTGTCTTTGAGCACGAGCATCTTTCCAGGTAGGAGGTAGTTTGAAAGGCTTCCATCTGACTCGTCGTCCAGATCTATCGTGCTGCGGACGCTGCTATGGCTACTTCCCTTTTCCTCTTGTCTATCTGAAACAACTCAAGGAAGTGCAATGAATCCGTGATAAGGCAAGAATCAAATTCCATATAAATGTAAGCTTTTTCTCTTTTTTTTCCCCCCTTGAATTTGCATTAGCAATACATAATTTGCTCATATGTGATAATTTTGCTCAAAATATGCAAGTGTATTTTTTGCGCGCGTATGAGACATATATATGCACCAATTTCTCATCTGTGAGACTGCAAATTTCCATGTTCCTGGCTCGGGAAGGGGAACAGTGTTCATTTTCTGGCACAACACAAATCGACAGATAGAGAGCCACATTCCGTCGGAGTTTTGATCATGCATTTAATACAGACAATGATATCTTACAACTTTATTGTAACTAAAGATACAAACATTAACGTGCGCACAATCACAAGGAGAAGCATTTTGCTCATTCATGTCTCACTATTCTGACAAGTAAAAGCATAATACATACATACCAACCAAAGCGCAGAAAAAATATATAATAAATGTTATTAGAACGAAAAAAAAAAAGATGATCGGCTTACTATATACGTACTTGCGAATCACATCATACCGCAGCTTCTTCTGAGTTCTGCAACGCCTTTTCCGCGCAATAATATGTTTGACCTCCACACTCTACCCAGTGGCATAGCAAAACTGAGAGAAGAAAAAAAATATCGAAAAAAAAATCACTAATATATATTATATATGTACATACATATAATATATAACAGAATACATGAAAACCCGACAAAGGTTGGATGAATGCCATTCTCTAGCTGTCGATTTCTGAGGTGCCAGAAGATGATCACATTTCTCCTTCCCGAGCCAGCAATATGGAGATTTGCAGTCTCACAGAGGATAAATCGGTGTGTATATGTCTCATATGCGCGCAAAAAATACACTCGCATATTATGACTATGAGCAAAATTATCTCTACGAGCAAATTATGTCAAATAGCAAAAACAAGATTTTTCGGTCCAATAGCAGAATATTTAAAAATCCATAACAGATCGTAGAAATATCGAAACAAGCTGATTCCAGTGGCTGTAAAAACTGAAAGAAGTTAGATTTCCAGAGAATTAGTTTCAGAAAGATCAGAGTAGCGTAAGCAGGATAATTTCACAGAATACAAAAGCTGCGCACAAATTCGGTCAAACATCGTAGCTGAAACTTCAAAAATTCATAACAAATTGTATATTTATCGATTTAGATGCTTCAAGTGGCTCTAGAAACTTGAGAAACTTAGCTTTCAATTGAAACAAACTTCTAAGAGATCTAAGAACAATAACTAGGTAAACACTGGATTATACAGGAGCTGTGCAGACTGATTTTATTAAGAACATGAACTTAGAGAACGAATTAAAAGAAGATAATATAATGTTTAAGACCCACATATTAGCATACCTTAACAGAACATAGTTCATAACAGAGCTAAATCAAGGCTCAAGGACTCACTTTCTTTCTTTTTTTCTGAAGCATACGAACTTAAAACTGAACTCGAAGAAGATATGGACGTTGCTCACCTTAGGAAAAGCTTAAATGAAACCAGGACTGTGTAGGGATGATCACGATTGAAGGTTCCCTGTTTTGTTTCTTTTTCTCCTTTCTTCTCACGTTACTTAGCTATTAGGTAATCAAGATGATAAAAATGAGACATAAAAGGTTAAAAAGAGATGCCCAATGGGTTTGGACTGAAAATAAATTTGGGCCAAGATTTAATTTCTTTTAGGTATTACAAGTTATCTCCCCCTTAAAGAAGAGTTTCGTCCCCGAAACGTAAACTTACCTAGTTAGTCGAGAAGATGTGGATATTGGCGACACATAAGGGCCTCTGGTTCCCAAGTTTCTTCTTCTACCTTGTTGCTTTGCTGAAGAATTTTCACCATAGGAATGGACTTGTTACGAAGCATTTTTCTCTTGCCGATCTAGGATTTGAACAGGTTGGACTTCGTATGAGAGATTTTCCTTTAACTCAAGTGGAGGAGACTCGAGTATATGTGTAGGATCGGGTTCGTACTTTCGAAGCATATAAACGTGGAAAACATTATGACTTTGCGATAGCTCTGATGTAGTTCCAATCTATAAGCGACATGACCAATCCTTTCTGTGATGGTAAACGGGCCGATATATCTTGGGGTTAGCTTTCCACGATGACGAAATCACAACACGACCTTCCACAGAGAAATTTTTAAAAAGACTCGATCTCCTTCATTGAACTCCAGCTCACGCCTCCTATTATCTGCATAACTTTTCTGACGATCTTGAGCCGCTTTGAGCCTATCACGAATGAGTTTAACTCTTTCAGTCGCATCTTCGATGAGCTCTACTTGTTCAATCTTCCTTTCGCCAACTTCATCCCAAAAGAGAGGTGTTCGACACCTTCGGCCATAGAGAGCTTCATACGGAGTCATACCTATACTGGAGTAATAGCTATTGTTGTACGCAAACTCCATTAACGCTACATATTTGTCCTAGTTGCCGCTTAGATTCAAGACAACTGCGCGTAACATGTCTTCTAGTGTCTGAATCGTCCTCTCCGACTGCCCATCGGTCTCGGGATGATAAGCCGTATTGAATAACAATTTTGTACCTAGTGCCCTTTGAAGGCTTGGCCAAAATCGGGAAGTAAATCGCGGGTCTTGATCTAATACAATGGACACCGGTACCTCATGTAGTCTCACAACGTCATCCACATACAACTTGGCCAATTTTTCAAAGCTATCTTTGGTAAGCACCGAAAGAAAATGGGCTGATTTTGTTAAGCAATCAACGACAACCCATACGGAGTCATGACCTTTTGGGTTCGAGGTAAACCAGATACAAATCTATCGTGATATTTTCCCATTTCCACTCAGGAATCGGAAGAGATTAAAGTGTTCATGTTGGTTTCTGATGCTATGATAGACATTTCGATATGCAATCACTTTAATTGTCTCGAGGCATATGCAATCACTTTTCCTTCTTGCATGAGAACGCATTCCAAGCTTGTCTTGACGCATCACTATAAATGGTGGATTCTCTAATCTCGGGATCTGGCAAGGTTAGAATAGGGACTAAAGTAGTCGTATTTTTAGCTCTTGAAATGCTTTCTCGCATTCGTCATTCCATTCTAATTCGACACCCTTTCTAGTCAGCTTAGTTAAGGAGGAAACTAATAATTAGAAATCCTTGACGAATCTTCGATAGCTAATCCAAGAAACTCCATATTTCATTCACATTCTTAGGACGATCGCAATCTAATATGACTTGAATTTTTTTGCTGAATCTACAAAGATTCCTTCCTTGGATGTGCGAAGGCCCAGAAAACTTATTTCACGAAGCCATAATTTGAACTTTGAAAGTCTAGCGTAAAGTCGATTTTCTGGAAGAATATCCAGTACAATCCAAAGATGACATGCATGTTCATCATCTGATTTAGAATAATAAGTATGTAATCGATAAGACGATAACAAATTTATCAAAGTAAGGACGGAAAATTCGATGGATGAAATCAATAAAGGCGGTTGGAGCATTAGTGAGTTCGAAAGGCATAACATAGAATTCGAAATGACCATATCTGATTCGAAAATCATATTTATGGATATCAACTTCCCTAATCTTGAGCTGATGATAACCAGATCGTAAATCAATTTTTGTAGAAAACGGTAGCTCCTTGCAATTGATCGAATAAGTCGTCAATCCTAGAAAGAGGATATTTGTTTTTGATTGTCACCTTGTTCAACTGACGATAGTCTATACATAGACGAAGCGATCCATCCTTTTTCTTGACAAAAAGAACAGGAGCATCTCACGGCGATGTACTAGGTCGAATGAATCCCTTATCTAGGAGTTCACCCAGTTGTGTCTTGAGTTCTTTAAGTTCAGTTGGGGCCATTCGATAAGGAGGTATTGATACAAGAGTAGTCTCGGGAAGGGTATCATGACAAAATCAACTTCTCGAGCAGGTGGTTGTCCCAGTAGATCATCTGGAAATACCTCAGAGAATTCTTTCACAAGGGGAATATCGTCTATGTTAGTCGCAGAATGAGATGTGTCAACGATCGAAGTCAAGAATGCTTCACACCCTTTATGCATTAGTTTGTGAGCCGAGAGCATAGAAATGGTAAGGGAGTGATGCAGATTGGGGTTCACCTACAAAAATCAATTCTGGGAATCCAGGCTTGCAGAAATTAACAACTTTGGCTCGACAATCAAGAACTGCATAATGATAAGACAACCATGCATGTCAAGAATGGCATCTAGATCGTTCAATGGTAAAGGTATCAAGTCGGATTCTAGAGTAGAATTTTTAATCAAAATGGGACAGCCTTTGAACACCAATATCGAGCGATGCGTTCCCCAAGAGGGGTATGAACAACAACCCCACGTGATAAAGAAGAAGCATGGTAAGGTAGACTTGTCGTAAGACTGCCTAGATTATAAGTCGATCAGAACCGAGGTCAATGATCACATAGATCGGATGGTCTTCAATAAATACTTGGTCTATAGAAGCAACGATATATCGAGGCCAAGATAAGAGATTTCAAAGGGAAAATAATAAAATGATGGGAATAATCTTTAAACTTCTCTTAAAGATAGAGCAAGTAATAGTCTCGGGATGCTGTCGATTTAAGATTCTGCCACCGTAGACGTGCATTATTGCCCAAACGTTTCGTTGCAATCACCACACGATGACACTCGCGATCATCAATGTATCGAACGTCTCTATGATCTCCTTTAGCCAAGCACCAGGTTCTGTGGCTCTCACGCCTTCGAATGTCGGAGTTCCCGTATCAACAACAACTTTCACCAAATCAGGAATAAAATGGACGCCCCTATGATTAAAACTCCAAACATCACATCTGGATTAGGAATCGATAGACTAGATCAGGATAGATCGGATCATTGTGAGGATGAACATCCTAAGCTTCCAATAATAAACGAATGACTTATCAAGACCATGGAATAAAATAGAAATTGAACGACTCATCATAGGTGGTGGAACTCCATGTATACGAACATACATTTGATCTTGCTATGATGTCAACATTTGCTCAGCTCATACTTGAGATGGTGGTTGCTCGATAGGAGTCGTAGGAACATAGTAATGTGTCCTCGAGGGATAGGAAAAGAAAGAGGAATTGGAGAACCACGAGAAGTGTGTCCCCTAACTCAACCTCGAAATAGAAGTGGAGGTGCCATAATGACTATATAGATCAATTTCGAGAATATAATACTTCATCAAAGACAGAGAAGACCAAAGAAAATAGATCCATTGGCAACATCAAAGAAAGAAAGAAAAAGAATGCAGCATGGCTCTAATACCACCGAAACTGTCACGCCCCGACCGCGTCGATGGCGCGACAGCCGCCGCGTTTCTCAATAAACGCAAGGCGTCGATATCAACTCATACGTCACAGAACGAAATATCACGAAAGGAAGTCGAATAAATGTCAACGAAAGCATATATTTATATAACAAGGGAGGTTCTACATTGTACAAAAAGAGAACTCGAAACATCGGTCAAGGAATAAATGTACAAATCAAAATCTCCCCCCAAAAGATATCCCTGCCAATGGATCCTCGAATGTAAAAGAAAGATACTATACCGAAGTGGACAAATAGAGCAGCGAGGTCGATGATCGAGAATGGCGAACCTCCGATCAAAAGTGATATCACCGGCCTAAAAAGAAAAAAATATATCTATACGGGGTGAGCAAACCACTAGCTTAGTGAGATGATAATACAGACACACCTTCCGTGCACAGAAGCGTGTTCTCAACGATGATACCATAGCAAACCAAATATATCGACTACTTCACATTTACAAGGTAAACAGTATCCACCACTCGTATGAGGAAAATACAACAATAAAAATAAATCATAAAACATATCAAGAACATCAAGAAAGTACACGTCATCACATAAACGACGCGTGGGTGGCCATCTCTTCCCTCGAACCGAGCTCCCCGTCGAGAGTCAGACGAGTCCGTCACCATACTCTAGACCATGGACCTTAAACTAACGTATCAGCCACTATAACATGCATGTCCCACACACGGTGACGTTGGCCAAAATAATCTCCCCAACGACCACCCTTCAACGATAATCAATAGCAACAAATGGCACTGGAATGGTGCAATCGTTGGGCCTCACTCACCCGGGTGTGCCAAGCCACGGGCTACTTACTCGATTTGCCACTCTCCACTCACCCGAACGTGGCCATTCGGGCTACTTAGAACTTGGTACCAAGTGTATGCAACATCAAAGACAAATCCATATGACAATCCGTAACCCAAATCAAGTAATAGAATGAAATAGTAACACGCACCATGTCGCGTAATGCCCTGCATAACCCCTAACACAAGTCACAAAGGAATATATATGCCCAACTCCTCTTCAACCCCAACAAATATCAACATTCTATAGCCGGAAAGGCTCACTAATGCATAATCCAACAATAACACATAATCTCGTGAAAAACGACATAAAATAACCCATCGCGAGGTTCACACATCCCGCGAAGGGAAGGCTTCCCAGTATTATCAACTCACAGTGAAGTCCTAGCTTTCTCCAACGTCTGAAGCTGCCCTCGAGTCCCTTGTCGAACTTCCTTTGCCTTAATAAGTAGATAACCATGAGTGATTTCGAAATAATCCGACTAATTGCTGAAAATTTTCTGCTTTGCGGCAGAAGATTCAAAATTCCATAAAAAATCATAGGATGCTCGGATTGAGCTGTTTCCGGTGGTTATAGAAAGACAAGAATCTAAGCTTTCAAGAAAGATTAATTTCAAAAACCATTGAAATAGTATAGGTGGGGTAAAAATGAATAGTACAGAAACAGCAAAAACAAGATTTTTAGGTCCAATAGCAGAATATTTAAAAATCCATAATAGATCATAGAAATATCGAAACAAGCTGATTCCAGCGGCTGTAAAAACTGAAAGAAGTTAGATTTCCAGAGAATTAGTTTCAGAAAGATCAGAGTAGCGTAAGCAGGATAATTTCACATAATACAAAAGCTGCGCACAAATTCGGTCAAACATCGTAGCTGAAACTTCAAAAATTCATAACAAATTGTATATTTATCGGATTTAGATGCTTCAAGTGGCTCTAGAAACTTGAGAAACTTAGCTTTCAATAGAAACAAACTTCGAAGAGATCTAAGAACAATAACTAGGTAAAAACTGGATTATACAGGAGCTGTGCAGACTGATTTTATTAAAGAACATGACCTTAGAGAAACGAATTAAAAGAAGATAATATCAATGTTTAAGACCCACATATTAGCATACCTTAACAGAACTTAGTTCATAAAAGAGCTGAATCAAAGCTCAAGGACTCACTTTCTTTCTTTTTTTCTGAAGCATACGAACTTAAAACTGAACTCGAAGAAGATATGGACGTTGCTCACCTTAGGAAAAGCTTGAATGAAACCAGGACTGTGCAGGGATGATCATGATTGAAGGTTCCCTGTTTTGTTTCTTTTTCTCCTTTCTTCTCACGTTACTTAGCTATTAGGTAATCAAGATGATAAAGATGAGACATAAAAGGTTAAAAAGAGATGCCCATGGGCTTTGGACTGAAAAAAATTTGGGCCAAGATTTAATTTCTTTTAGGTATTACAGTTACCGTTTGTTGAAGCTTTAAGTTGAAAATCTATGCTATTGAGCCTCCCTTGTGATGGTTGTTAATTCGTTTCCAATTTAGGAGCTTTAGAAGAAAATCATGGATCTTACTGCTCATTATGCTTCTTTCGATATTGTCGCAAGATAAAGCGAGCTTAAAGATTAGGTGAAATCATTCTTCTTACATGGAAAGTGAACTGAATGTCTCCAGTGATTTTGACCTCCATTGACGGAGAACAATCAATTTCCAGTAAATTGGTAGCATTTTCTATGTAATTAGTTTGGCTTGGCTTAACCTTATTTGAGCAAAGTTTTTCTTTTATTTCTTGAGAGCCAAACTACACGTCAACACTGCTTGTACATGTAACTATTATTTAGCTTTCATTGTAGAAATATTGTGATTTAGTTCGTTTCCTTGATTTGTTTGATGTTAGAGAAAAGGAAATGTGAAGGAACAATATGTTAAGCACAAAAACGGATAAGATCTTCTTGAGTCTTGATCTTTCTCTTTGTCTATCATGAATATTTTGTTGTGCTAAGTAGTCAATGGTCTTCAGCTATTGTGAAAGAAGTGTTTCTACAGATGAATTCATACGCCTGTTCCCTTTGATCGAGTCTTGGTCGCACTTGTTGGTAAGAGTTAAAGCTCCTGCTTAATCTCAGAAATGAAAGTTCTAGGGGTGTTAACTGTCCTTGTAAACATATCGTTTGATGTTAATACATGAAGAATGTAGGTATTGTAAACGTGAGGTCAACTGATTTATTTTGTTCCACTGGGTAACATGATTCCACATTTACAAAAACATGTTTTATCGATGAATTCGTGTACCTTTGACCATTAACTTAATGTTCCCTTAACCCCCACCCCATTGAGTTGGTTTAATTCTGCATTTTTGTACTGGTTATCCTTAGAGATAGAAGTTAATTATATATGGATGTTACTAACAGTTTGATATTGAAAACGAAAGTTTGTATGTGTGAGAGTGTTGATTTGATTTATTTTGTTTCTCCAGTAAACATGGTTCCAGTTCGAGACATCTTATTGGCTTGCGTGCATTGTATAGAAAATCATGTGATTATCATCGATAAAGGTTTTATTCATATTTGGTCTCTGATATTCAATGAACTTGGAAGTATTTCCAAAAGTTTCAATAGCTGTAAAACACAATCTGCTTAAGCTCCGTAGAACACTCTACCCACTGGCACGCCCCCATAGGAAACCTGAGATAAATAAAAAATAAAAAAATTGACATATATATATGACACAAAATGAAAACCCGACAAAGAGGATTCTTCGACACATTCGAGGAACACAATCACTCGGATTTGTTTACTCAAAGTCGAGTAAGTGCAAACTGATCGGATATTCAGACAATAATTGGTGTGGAGATATCGACGATCGAAGATGCACAGGTGGCTATGTATTTTACCTAGGAAACACTGCGTTCGCGTGGTTATCGAATGAGCAACCGATCGCGACTTTATCAACTTGTGAAGCAAAATATGTGGCATCATCGTGGTGTGTTTATCACGCAATATGGCTGAGAAACTTGTTGCTTGAGTTGAATCTTCAACAAGTCGAGCCAATCGAAATTCGAGTAGATAACAAGTCAGCGATCGAGTTGGTGAAAAATTCAGTCCATCATGAGAAAAGCAAGCATATTGATGCTCGATTTCATTTTATTAGAGAACACGTAAAAAATGGAGAAGTGAAGCTAGTGCACGTTGCGAGTCAGGACCAGGTTACAGATATTTTCATAGCCATTACCGACAAATACGTTTGAAATTTTGAAAAAGATGCTCGAAATGAAAGATAGAAGGCATTTAACTTGGACGGATTTGTTGGATAAGCTCAATGTGAGGCTCACAAGAAGGAAAAAAAAAAAGAAAACTAAGGATGAATATTGATGGCCAAAGAAAAGTCACGAAATGAAGATACACGCATGATGCATGAGATATGTAGTATCTATATATCGCCCGAACTTGAAAAATAGTAGAAAATGAAAAAAATTATTAAGTGGCCAAACCTTGTAGGTATTTTACTTTCAGACACGGTTTATTTAGCGTACTTAGTATAGTATGTTACACGATATGAAGAAGATATCATCATATTCAAGAAGAGAAACATCTTTATTTATCACAGCGTGTAAAATAAATGGGAGAAAGCTGACAATACTTATTACAATGCGAAACAAACGCAGTACTAAAAGATATTAATTATTCATGTATCAGTCAACCTCCATTTGGTTTGCATACATCCTTAGTTGTTGTTATCGTACCAGAACTGTCCCTGGAGATACTTGATCACATTGGCATCCACTTGAAAAGCTTTGGTAAGAACATCGATGGAGATCGGAGGATCGGAACCAAAGACAGCATTAGCAATGGTAATAACGCCCGGGTTTTGGCTGCTCAGGCCAGCGAAAGCAACCGCATTGGTTTCCCTGACGTTGAACTGGAAATGGATGAGCCCTTGAGGGAAAACGAAAACGTCTCCTGGGTTCAAAGTCTTGGTAAAGAGCTTATTCTTCTGGTTAGATCTGCGGGATTTGAAGTAACGAACCCAACGTAAAGAGTGCCTTCGACGACAACAAGAATCTCAGTGGCACGAGGGTGGGTGTGAGGCGGGTTGAGCCCATAAGGTCCATAGTCTATACGGGCCAAAGATATCCCAAGCGTGTTGAGGCCAGGCAACTGATTCACGTTGACGGGAGTGACTTTTGATCCCAGTGAGTTCGACGTGTTTCCTGGCTTGTTGAGTCCCGAGAAGAAGAAATCATCGGCTGTTACCGTATTTGGATTCTTACAGATCTTCCCATTCACAAATACTGCATTTAGTTTTATAGAGAATGGATAGCATATTGTTAAGAAATGCATGAATATAATAATATAATGGTGAAGTAAAGATAATTAAACCCTAGCTTTATATAATAGTGTATTCATGACTAATTAATTACCAGAAGACATGGAGTCATTAACTGCTACACAGAAGTCTTGAAGTGGGCTTGGATCAGAAGCATAAGCAAACAAGGAAAAATAGGAAGTTAAAGCAACAATTGCTATTGTAGGTTCCAGATTTAACATCCAACGAATTAAGATGAACTTGAACTTTAGAATTAAGATCGATTGACTCACCTTTGTAATTAGCGCGCGGAAGCAATAGATAATCATCAATCAATCTTCATTTAATCCAATAGCTTTCTCTACAAGCAATCCATATACCTCTCCACAATTAAGCCTAATCTACTGTGATGAAGAGAGAGATATTAAAATGAGAGAGAGCTTCGCTCAAGGTGTGCTCAAGTTGTGTGTAAAATACACACACTTGCCATATATATACCAAAGCATACTTTGGTATATATCACATCAGTCCCTATTTATCATAAACTACAATTTGGTCCCTAGACAAAGATAACATGACATTTGAGCACTAGAAATGGATTCCTAACAATCTCCCCCTTAGTGTTCAAATGTCATTGGAGCGCCAATAGTCTTTGTCTTTAATGATCTTCAGTCTTCATCATCGATTGAACACAAGAAAGGATTCCTAACAATCTCCCCCTTTGTGTTCAATTGTGGATTAGACACGTTCTTCGTTGCTTCTTGAAGAAAAGGTTGAGGGCTTCTGGAGAATCTTCTTTCTCCCCCTATGTACATGCTCCCCCTTTCTTCTTTGCAACTTTGAATTTTTATCACCTTCTTGCATAGATCAAAGTTGTTCAGATCTAAGGACATTGACTCTTCGTTTATGCTTATGCCATGGAGAGAGGTCGTGTTTGTTGTGGTTCAGCACGTGCGGTGTAAGCTCGGCTTCTTTAATGATATCACGTGCTTTGCCTCCTTGATATACTTCTCCCCCTCATGGCGATTCAATTGTATCGTCATGCCTACGGATCAAGGTGATTCCTCGTGTAAGCGCGGAGCGTGTTGATGTTGAAGTCCGGATGAAGTAACCTGAAAACGGGACCGACGACCAATCATCGTGAGACATCCCTAGATGTCACTCTTGGTCGTTGATGCAAAGTCACAAAGACTTGCATTTGAAGAGACTACGGGGCCACATAGGCAACCCGTTGACATCGTTCTAGAGTCGTGCTCCAGAAGATGGCCTGCTACCGTTGTTATTTTGATGTTGCAACGGCAGGACTTCCTTCTGATCATAGAAGCACATTTGTCAGAAATGTGTCTACAGAAGTTCGGGCTAGGTCACATAGACCTGCATAGTATGTGTAAAAATAATGTATGTGTCCTAAAAAAATAGAAAACTTTTTAGGCTATGGGACACACTAGACGTTTAAGTGCATAGAATAAAGTCGTGGTGTGGGGCTGTGGACCACTAGATTCAATATCTCCCGCTTCAAAGTGAAACGGTGATAGCATATGCGGTTCCCCGTGAGATATTGAAACACTTGTCTTTAGGGAGACAAATGAGTAGCTAGGAAGGGTTGTGCATGCGCCTTTGGACCCGATGAGGCGTCTTCTACCCGGGATCTGAAAAATCAGTCATGTACCTATAATGGTTATGGCCCGGATAGTTTGTGGTTGAGGTGTAATGATTATATCGTGATTCGCTCAAAACCCTCACATACACTCGGGGTTGTTCCTGGGATAGGTACAGTTTGGGATTAACTGAACCATGGGAACAGGTATGTGAACACCTCTTTTTGTGTCTTTGCGCTTTTTGGGTTGAGGTAGCACTCCCCGTCAAAGTACGAAAGTTGTCTTCAGGGCATCCCCCCTTTTTCTTTTTAAGCTCTTGCGCCGTTTTAGGTAACTCTCCCCCTAAAATGGTGCGCTTGTAACAATATGATGCCCCTGCTCCCCCTAAATAGATGCTCTTTTTGAGGATTGCATATTACAAAGATCAAGCGCCCTTTATACATGGAGTAACACTCCCCCTTAAATGTGCCTTCTGCACTCATAAGTATCACTCCCTCTAAACCATATACGCTTGTTATATGAGAACTATAGTAATGTGCTCTTTTGAAGTTCATGCGCCTTGTCTATCTGTCTATCCACTCCCCATCTAAATATATAAAGAATGTAAAGACGACATAGACAAATTTTTAGGTACTAAGAATGATACATTAGACTTTCTTTGAAACTCAATACTAAAGATGAAGTCTAATATCTAGGACAGTAATGTACCTATTTTGACAATGAAATTCAAGTCATCTTCTTTTAGCAATGAAGCTCAGAGTTTTTTTTTTTTTTTTTTTTTTTTTTTTTTTTTTTTTTTAGGCCTATATATATTTATATATGTATATATTTATATATGTATATATTTTCTTTTTAAAGGAATTGGCGAAAACTAAAAAAACTTATAATGTGGCGAAAACAATTAGCGAAAAGAAAAGGTTCTCGCTAAAAAAAATTCGCTGAGTGTTGGCGAAAAGTAAAAGTTTTCGCTAAAAATGTTTTCGCTGAAATAGTTAGCGAAAAGTTTGAGGTTTTCGCTAGACTTTTCAGCGAAAAGTTTTTTTTTTTATTATTTATTATTATTTTTTTTTATTATACCTATATATATATATTTATATATATAAAAAAAATGGCGAAAACAGTTAGCGAAAAGAGAAGGTTTTCGCTGAAATAGTGAGCGAAAAGTTAGCGAAAAGTTTTTTTTGTTTTTTTTTTTTTTTTTTTTTTTTTTTTTTTTTTGCTACCTAAAACCGTCGAAAGCTTTGTGAACAGTATGTGGCGAAAACTTTCGAGGTTTTCGCTGAAACAGTATAGTGAAAAGATTTAAGTTTTCGCTGCCCACTGTTTTCGCTAGGTATGAACTTTTCGCTAAGAAATGTAGCGAAAAGTTTAGGTTTTCGCTAAAATGAAGTTTTCGCTGGAACAGTATATAGCGAAAAGCTTTGAGGTTTTCGCGAAGTGGTGAAAAGTTCTAGGTTTTCGCTAAGAAGTCTAGCGAAAAGCTTAGGTTTTCGCTGAAACAGTATGTATAGCGAAAAGTTATAGGTTTTCGCTGAGTGTCTGGCGAAAACTTTTGAGGTTTTCGCTGAAACAGTATATGGCGAAAAGCTTTAAGGTTTTCGCCAATAAATCTAGCGAAAACTGGTTTTCGCTGAAAAGGTTTGGTTTTCGCTAATAAGTCAAATCAGCTAAAAAACACGTAATTAAACAAGTAAACACCGATTTAGCTTATAAAATACTAGTTTATGTAGCGAAAACCGCTGTTCATGTAGCGAAAACCGCTGTTCATGTAGCGAAAACAGCTGTTCAACTGGCGAAAACTGCCATTCATCTGGCGAAAACCAGCAAACTGTCCTATTTTTCACTCAAATCCTAATTTCTGCTTAATCAGAACACAATTATCGAACAATAGGCATCGACGCAGCTTACCTATCACTCGATTAACACAATTAACACTGGATTAACACAGAAATCAGGCGAAAATCAGATAGAACAGTGTCGAACCAAAGTCACTTCAAACATCAGCGATTCAACTCAAATCAGCAAATTAAGCTCAATCAAAGCAGATTTAACACAGAATCAACAAACAAGTTTGCTCTGATACCAATTGTAGGTTCCGGATTTAACATCCAACGAATTAAGATGAACTTGAACTTGAGAATTAAGATCGATTGACTCACCTTTGTAATTAGCGCGCGAAAGCAATAGATAATCATCAATCAATCTTCATTTAATCCAATAGCTTTCTCTACAAGCAATCCATATACCTCTCCACAATTAAGCCTAATCTACTGTGATGAAGAGAGAGATATTAAAATGAGAGAGAGCCTCGCTCAAGGTGTGCTCAAGTTGTGTGTAAAATACACACACTTGCCCTATATATACCAAAGCATACTTTGGTATATATCACATCAGTCCCTATTTATCATAAACTACAATTTGGTCCCTAGACAAAGATAACATGACATTTGAGCACTAGAAATGGATTCCTAACAGCTATAGTGGCGAGATTAATGCTGGATATTGCCATCTTAAACTAGTTTAAGTCTAAGAATAGAGCTTTTGAAGTGCTATGCTTGATTGTCTTTTGTTTTAGCGACAAGTGTTGTGCACCGATCCTAGAAAGTTATAGGCATATTTATAATGAAATGAAACATAGCTTGAATAAATCAATGGCGTGCTGCAATTATATAGATATAAATGAAATTTTTGAAAGTGTCGTCGCGTCTCCAACGTCGTACAAGGATTAAAAAAATGAAGAAAAACCTAACCCACTCTATAACATAATTTATTATGTAAGTTCTAACCTTATCAAGTCACGCACCGATATTAAAATACATAATTATATTAGTTCTAGTAGACGAAGTTGCATGGCTCCTACTTCTTGCAAGAAGGGTTCAAATATGTGTTACCTTAGTAATGCAGAACTTTTCAAATTAACTACACTACCAACTCATTATATTATTATTAAATTAACTTGCAAAGAGTGAGTAGTAACAGAGATCGATCCACGTGTAAACTAATCTAAATTTAAACCCTTTCCTCGCTCGGTCCATACATTTCCTTCGTTTATCCGAACATATATTATTTCTTGCAAACCTGAAACTTTCAGACACCTTATCCGTCTCATAAATATAGAACACAAAATTTTAAGATATGAGATTTCATAGGTTAGTTTGGAGCAGGTTTAAGCTTTAGGGCTTCAGCAAAAAAGCGAGCAGTATAGTTCTAGAAAGCTAGTAATTTAACTTTTTAAAAACTCTTTATTCTGTTTTCGTAATCACAGACGCAATGATGGTCTTTAACAATTGGTCTAACGCGCAACTCTCTGAACATTTTCTCTTACACTGCTTATATCATCAACACATTATGATGAATTCTAATATAACACTTCGGCGGCGAGTTAATGAGTAAAATTGTTTTAAGTTTGATTTGAAGCAACTTTGATTAATGTTAAATATAGTATTAGAATATAGTTCGTTGAAACTTCGATCCAAATAAACTGTGTAAAAATGGACCTTTCATGATATAGCCTAGCCTATGGGAGGACCCAACCCGACCTGATTTGAGCAGGCGTACCTCAAGTCCAATGTTGACCATCATATAATGGTTCAACTTGCATTAAATGAGTTTTATGGCTTTCAATATTTGAAATTTGTGATGGTTCAACTTAATTTCGAAGCTCTCAAGAATACGCTCACATCGTCATTCAACCCAGGTCGGGGTGTGCGAATGGAAATGGTTAGTAGTGATCGATTTTTAATCATCTTCAATCACAGATAGAGCTGCCAGTTTGGCCCACGGCCCGCCAATGTGGCGGGGCCGGCCTCCATTCCCTAGGCCCACCCCGCCTCACCAAATGGCGGGTTTTGGCGGGCTACGGACCGGCCCGCCCTGCCGGCCCGTTTTGACCGCTCTAATCACAGAATTGATCGACTACGAATTCTCCAGTCGTCACCATGGGCCTTCGAAAAACAAGTGATCATACTGAAGGAGATAAACGATGACAGTGATCCTGCTACTATTGATTTAGATTGGTGTCAGTTCTATGTTCAGGTGCACAACATTCCTTACTGGGCGCGAACGTCAGCCTCAGTGGAAATGGTTGAGAATCGTTTAGGTAGATTTCTTGGAAACCTTTTATCCGTATCAGAGCTGAGATCAATGTCCGCAAACCCCTCTTGCGAGTTCTTAATCTATCGGCCAACGAGAAACAATCATCTATGATCGGCTTCAAATATGAACGTCTCCCCAATTTTTGCTACATCTGCGGCTTTATGGATCATACATGGGGAATTTTTCCGAAGCAGTATGAAGATGGTTTCGAGTCTATTGAGGGAAACTGGAGCCCCCCGTTACAATCCATCAGGACAGAGAATAAATGGCTCATGTCTCCTAGAAACCTCATCGGAGTATATCCCTCGGCCCCGACGTCCGGCGAACAACCTCTCCATTGGCTCGTCTGGAGGCGGTGTTGCTAATTATGGTAAAGCTAAAGTTTCCAGTCTATTTTGGAATTATCATCAATGCTTGGGAGGAAATCAAGTGAGGACTCTATCTGTATTGACTCCACAATCCTGCCAATAACCAAGCCAGTCACGTTAGAGTATGAATCATCATTGACAAACTATCCTAAAAAATCTGCCGTTACACACTAGCCCTTCAAACCCTAATAACAATATTCCTAGCCCAGTTAACCCATCCTTCACACAGCCAAAACATTTAGCAACCACTAGCTACCACCCAAAACATTTTCAATCAAGAGGAGGTTAACTGGAAACAACGGGGAAAATCTAAGTAACCGACAAATCAGTTTGTGAGAAGATCTTGATTAGTCTCCCTTCCAAGTATGATAATATTATGGCCGTTATTGAAGAAATCAAAGACCTCTCTACTATTAGTGTGCATGACTTTATGGGTTCTTGAGAGACATGAAGAAAGGTTGAATAGGTGACCAAGTTCTTGAAAGTGCCTTTCAATCAAAGGTAAATGTGAAGAGTATACTAACCAAAAGGTGTCTAATAGGAATGCTTCCCTTGGTGGCCATATTGGTGAGGTCGATTTGGAGGTAGGTTCGATCAAGGAGGTGGTAGAGGTGTCAACCAAGGTGGAGAAGCTAAAATATGCAACTTTCGCAAGAAAGCGGGTCACATAGAAAAAGTTTGTTGGAACAAGGGGAAATTTCAATGTTACATTTGAAGAGTAATAATAGGGAGAGAGAGAGAGAGAAGTAGAGAGAGAATCAACATGTTCATAAGGTTTTAAAAACCGGTACCGAACCGGTGGTTAACGGTTCGGTTAACCGGGGTCAACGGTTCCGGTTAAAACCGAAACTGAACTGTTATTTAAAACGGTTCGGTTTCGGTTTTTGTTTTTTGAAAACCGAAATCGGCGGTTTGGAAACCCGGTTATAACCGGCGGTTCAAACCGCCCGTTTATAAAATTTATAAAAAAATGTCCGGTTTTGAAAAAAAAAAATATAAAACTTATTTTCATATTGAAATTTGAAGGTGTAATGTAATTTTTTTTTCTTTTTACATTGTAATTAACTAGTAAGTTGTAATTTATAAATAGTTGGATTGGAAATTGGATTGAAATAGATTTTACCTTATTAAAAAAAATCAATTTCCTTTATCAATTTTCAATTAATAAACAAAAAACCAATAAATAAATAAATAAAATTCCGGTTTTTGAACCGGAACCGAACCGGAACCGACGGTTCCAAACCGATTCCAAACCGTGATTAATTGCGGTTCGGTTACGGTATGAGCTTACGGCGGTTCAGAACCGGAACCGTATGAACATGTCAATTTATAGGTTAAAAAGCCCACCACTAGATTTAATACTACGGGCATAATCAAATGGACATCAAATCAATCATATTATAATGCTAGTATTCCAAGCACATTGGATGTCTGTGCTCTAATATATAGATACATATAATATCATTTTATATTTTAAGCTTTATTTATAATTTAAACGTTTAATATATATGAATTTAATTAGATTTTAATTAATAATTATTTTAAAGTATATAAATGACAAAAGAATAATTTGTGGGATATAATCGAAATAAATAAAAAATTAAAGGATCAAATAGTAAATATAAAGAAATTTGACTTACCAAATTGAGGTGGTTTTTAAATGGCATTCACCACTAATATAATACTAGCACTTTTACGCACACTCGATGTGTGTGCTAAATATATCCATATATATGTAATATAATTGTAATTTTAAATATTTAATAGATGGAATTATAATATATAATTTAATTATATATATTTTTTGTATTTAAAAAGATTAAATTGATTTTTAAGGATATAATTATAGTAAATATAAAATTTGAAGTGGTAGTTTTTGAATTAAAATAAGGGTAAAATAATAATTAACAATTGATTTAAAATTAAAATTGACACAACAAAGCAGTTTCTATAGGTCCTCACCAATAATAAAATAGAAAGATAATAATAATAACTAGTATTTTACCCACATTAAATGCATGGTGATAAAAAATATATATAATATTTTATATTTTATAATTTTCTTAAATTAAAATGTTTAATTCCTGAAAATTTAATTAAAGGATAAAATTCGTGCTGGAGCATGTTTTCATTGTTATGCTTTTCACGATTATAGAAGCAATCGTCTTCTCTTGTCGCTGTACACATCATATGTTGTGTTTGGGCTGTTTTATAGTGGATTGCCGATTAATTATTGGGTGTTTGTTACCGTTTGTTGAAGCTGTAAGTTGAAAATCTATGCTATTGATCCTCCCTTGTGATGGTTGTTAATTCGTTTCCAATTTAGGAGCTTTAGAAGAAAATCATGGATCTTACTGCTCATTATGCTTCTTTCGATATTGTCGCAAGATAAAGCGAGCTTAAAGATTAGGTGAAATCAATCTTCTTACATGGAAAGTGAACTGAATGTCTCCAGTGATTTCGACCTCTATTGACGGAGAACAATCAATTTCCAGTAAATTAGTAGCATTTTCCATGTAATTAGTTTGGCTTGGCTTAACCTTATTTGAGCAAAGTTTTTCTTTTATTTCTTGAGAGCCAAACTACCGTCAACACTGCTTGTACAGATAACTATTTTTTAGCTTTCATTGTAGAAATATTGTGATTTAGTTCGTTTCCTTGATTTGTTTGATGTTAGAGAAAAGAAAATGTGAAGGAACAATATGTTAAGCACAAAAAAGTATAAGATCTTCTTGAGTCTTGATCTTTCTCTTTGTCTATCATGAATATTTTGTTTTGCTAAGTATCCAATGGTCTTCAGCTATTGTGAAAGAAGTGTTTCTACAGATGAATTCATACGCCTGTTCCCTTTGATCGAGTCTTGGTCGCACTTGTTGGTCAGAGTTAAAGGTCCTGGTTAATCTCAGAAATGAAAGTTCTAGGGGTGTTGACTGTCCTTGTTAAACATATCGTTTGATGCTAATACATGAAGAATGTAGGTATTGTAAACGTGAGGTCAACTGATTTATTTTGTTCCACTGGGTAACATGATTCCACATTTACAAAAACATGTTTTATCGATGAATTCGTGTACCTTTGACCATTAACTTAATGTTCCCTTAACCCCCACCGCATTGAGTTGGTTTAATTCTGCATTTTTGTACTGGTTAATTATATATGGATGTTACTAACAGTTTGATATTGAAAAAGAAAGTTTGTATGTGTGAGAGTGTTGATTTGATTTATTTTGTTTCTCCAGTAAACATGGTTCCAGTTCGAGACATCTTATGTTGGAAATAAGCTCGATTAATGCACCATGGAAGGTGAAGAATCAAGTTTGACCATGCACATGACGAAGAGCCACTTGTATCTTAATGAATTCTAGTTTTCATCAGTATCGAGTTAATTCCTAGTAGTAGTATAAATAATGTATTGACTCAGTTAAGCTACAAGCATGGAATAAAACAAAAAGAAGTCTGAACCCACTAAGCTTCCAATGCTTCTCGTGTGTCTACTGTATTGAAAATAGATCTTCACTCATACTAAAACTCACCTACTCAAACTCACCAACTAAAACCAATCACTCGCTCAAGGCACATATAAACCAACACTTGGTATCAGAGCTTATGGCAAACAATAACGATGTTGCTGTCGGGAACGTAAATTGCATGCGGTTGTCGAAAACAAATTACAACAAGTAGTGCATTCATATGAAGGCACTGCTTGGATCTCAGGATGCGTGGGAGGTCGTCGAAGATGGATATACCGAGCATGAATCACTGGCGGGCCTAACCAACAACCAAGTAAAAGAGCTGAAAGAGTCACGTAAGAAAGACAAGACCGCACTCTACATGATCTATCAAGCCGTCGATGAATCCGGGTTCGAGAAGATCGCTGGAGCTAAAAACTCCAAAGAAGCATGGGACATTCTCGATAAAGCCTACAAAGGAGAGACTCGTGTAAAACAAGTGCGACTACAGACGTTGCGTAGAGAATTCGAGGCCCTCAGAATGAAGGAATCGGAGGACGTGTCTGAATATATTACCAAAGTCTAGACAATTGCAAACCAGCTTAGGGTAAACGGAGAGGAATTGGCAGAAACACGAGTTGTCGAGAAAGTCTTGAGATCACTGACGGAAGATTTCGAAAATGTGGTGTGCGCCATTGAAGAATCACGAGACTTGACAAAACTGTCGCTAAACGAGCTGACAAGCTCACTCGAAGCACACGCACAAAGAAAGAATATGAAGAAAAAAGAAACACTTGAAGAAGCATTGCAGGCTAAAATGTCACTAAAAGGAGAAAACAGCCCAGAAACGATCAACGGAGGTGACTCTCGCAGATTTCGAGGTCGTGGAAACTATCGAGGTCGTGGAAATTATAGAGGCCGTGGTCGCGGTAGGAGCCGTGGTCGTGGACAAGAGGAAAGTGAGGAAAAATGCAGCACCAACAACACACGGAGCAGAGGACGAGGTCGAGGTCGAGGTGGTCGATCATATAGATCCAACGTTGATTGCTACAACTGCGGCAAATTTGGTCACTACGCAAGCGAATGCTATTCCAAGAAGGTTGAGGAGAACGCCAATTTTGCAGCAAAGGAGGAAACTGAGACTAGTGACGTGGTGCTGTTGGCGAATAAAGAAAACGGCCCCGAAAACGAGAATGTTTGGTATCTTGATACCGGTGTGAGCAATCACATGTGCGGGTTCAAGCACTTGTTCTCAGACCTCAGAGAAATCAAAGGTCAAGTGACATTTGGTGATGCGTCAAAAGTAAGTGTACGTGGGGAAGGAAAGATCTCCATTATTTGCAAAGACGGGACGAAGAAGTGGATTTCTGATGTGTAAAGCCTAGAATATCCAACTAAACAAACATTGAAACGATCTTACCACGATTTGAAGGTCGGAAGAATTCGAGCTCGCGTGGGGTGTTGTGTGTTCTTGAGAGGTTGGGTGGCTCTCTCTCTCTCTAGATGAGTTTCACACAATTCACACTTTATTATGTGTTAGGGTTTTGGTATTTATACCACATTTTGGTATATAATACTTGGGCCCCTAACAAGCCCAATTACACTAACCCTTTCTTTAAATAAAATCTATTTAAATAAACCACAAAGATAATTCTAATTAATTGAACACAATAAAATAATCCTAACAATCTCCCCCTTTGTGTTCAATCTTCAATTTGGCATGGATTATCTTTGCGGGGCTTCGTGCGTTTGCCTGAGTCCTAAAGGAATTTCCTCCTTTGTCTTTTGACCTCTTCTTTTGGAGATCTTCAAGCTCACCGTGTCTTGATCTTTTCTTCTCGGCACCAGATCTTCTTAATCTTCTTTTGAAGCTCAACTCGTAAATGCCGGAAGGTGTTTGAAGTTGCTTGCCGGATCTCTACTTTTTGTGTTCGATCTCTCCTTTCGATGGTAGCGCAACTCCCCCTACTTTTGGTCAACCTTATGTTGGAATTGGGAAGTTCTCTTTGAGATTTGGAGAGACGCACACGAGGCGGCAACTTCGATCTTTGAAGTCTACGGTGTTCGCTTTATTCTTTGACGACGCTTGAGGATTTAACGTTTCTGATCTATCTTGCACTTTCATCGTGGTATTGCTCCCATTTTGCTTTAGTACTGCTCACCCTCATGAAGATCAAGTTGGGGAGATCGTCATGCGATGGGTCAAAATGAAGCATCGTCTTCGGCAAGAGGATCACGTCGTCGGGACATGAGGATGGCGTTGGTAGGAACTCAGGTTAGGTAATAACCTGACGTAGCCACTAAGGCAGTCGTCAAGTCTTCTCCAATCTTCTTCTTCTCGACGCCGGATTCGTCTTCTTAGAAGGAAGTTGTCTGGTTCGGCCTCGAAGGAAGCTTGTCTGGATCCGGAAGAAGGTACGCGTGGGGTGTTAGGCTCCTTTGGAATGTTCCATTCAAGTGCAGGGGAGCCCGACTTCAGAGTGGTGAGCGCGGCGAAGATTGGTGGGTGGTCCGACCTGTTTGTTTCTGCGTGTCCCCTTCTCCCCCTCATGGCGATTCGTGTTAATGAGATCGGCATGCTTGTGTAGGAAGATTAGGAGGACACAAACGACAGGTCGGTGATGGTAATAACCAGACGGAGCCACAAAGGCAATCCGTCGTGTAAGAAATCGGGGTCACGAAGACTTCCCGTTAACATCGATCTAGGAGCTATGCTCGTAGACGATGGCCTGAACCCGTTGTTGCTTTGATGTTGCAACGGCAGGACTTCCTTCCGATCCTCGAATCATGTTGAAGCAAGACATGTCTACGGAAGTTCTAACTTGATCACAAAGATCAGGTGTTTAAAAGTGTATGTGTCCTAGAAAAATATAAAAATATATGGAAAGTGAGGACACACTAGACTCGAGTGCGCAAGGAAGTGTGGTGGTGGGGCTGAGTACCACATAATTCAATATCTCCCACTTTCGAGTGAAGCGGTGATAGTAGATGTGGTTCCCCGTGATTTCTGAAACACCTGTCTTTTGTGAGACAGACGAGTGGGTAAGGCTCGGTTGTGCACGCGCCGTTGGACCTATTGCGGCGACTTCTACCCGGGAGCTAATAAAATTAGCACCTGTACCTATGGGGGTTGGTCCGAATAATTTGTGAGGAGAGGGAATCATGTAGCGTCGGTCTTTTCAAAAGGTGTTAGTAGACGTGACTGTTTCTTCGTGATTCGACTGAATCTCGGTGATGTTCCGAGGTTAGATTCAGTTGGGTTTGACTGAATCGTAGGAACGAAGTATCCATGCATCCGGTAGGAAGTGGTGAGTGCTGCTTTATTTGTCAGCAAGCCAGAGCATGTCGGTTGAAGCGAGCACCGAGATTTGCATTTTTAACCACCGTCGCCTTTTGAAAAGAGTTGACCGTTGTAGGCTCGATATTCTTCTTTTGAGGTTCATCTTCGGAGGTCGGAGGTAATCTCCGTGAAGCTTGATGAAGAGGAGAGAACATTCTTCTTTTTGTTTTTTATTATGGCCTCCTTTTTTTTTTTTTTAAATATTGATGGCCTTCTTTTTTTTGTATATATATATATATATTAATCGTTATTAGTAAAATATATTTTTATACTATATATTATATGGATATAATAAATATATTATTTTTATACTATATATTATATTGATATAATATATATTGTATTAGTAATATATATTAGTATATATATAATATAGTATATGCATATTATATATATTTTGTTATTCCTCCCCCTCAAAGCATGCTTCCAAAAATAAAATTGCCCCCCCTCAAAAGATGCGTGGAAAGTTCGATGTGAATCTCTTTCCCTAAATTCACATATTTGAAGTTTGCTCCCCCTCAAAAATATAATTTAGCTCCCTTCTAAAGATTAAGGGTTACTTCTCTTTTAAAAATAAAATAGTAGCTCCCCCTCAAATTAAGCTCATTTTATAGAAAAAATGGTATCTATCATTTCCGTGCGTAATATGCAATTTAAATTTGAAAGTTTTGAAAATGCATATTTAAAATGTACCATTTGAAAAATAGGTATTTTTGCGATTCAGCTTATATGCATACTTGAAAATTTAAGCTCGAAAATCTTAAAATTGTATGCATAATGAAAATGTACCTATAAAATAGGGTATTTCGCGTTTCGGCTCATGTATGCATGCATGCAATAATTTGAAAGTAAAAGCCCTTTTGAAGCATGCATAGCTATAATGTACCCTATTATTCGCAAAGTAGGTATATTATATTTTCAGCTCGATATGCATGCCAAAATTTACTATGGAATGCATATATAGAATTTACCTACGGTGTAGTTGCTCACGCTGCATACCAGTCATGGTTGTGGAGCAATTACCGGAATACCAACCTTGCTGGGAGTTGTGGTTGCCCTCGTCTCGTACCGATCATGAGTATGGAGCAGCCATCTTCTAATTACTACTCATGATTGGGGATTTGTGGTTGCTCTCGTCTCATACCAATCACGCGTGTGGAGCAACCATCGTCGAATTACCACACGTGATTGGGCTCCTGCAAACTATTAGCGGGACTTTGGTACCCATTTTTGGATGGGTCCTCCCTGATTAGCAGAAAACAATTTATGCACATTTGGTTCAGATATACATCCTAAATCATCCTTTAAAGTCCTATTTAATTTGATTTCTGATTTAGGAATCCAAGTTTGGTGAACCTTAGAGGGAAATGACAATTCAGCGCCGGTGAACGTGTGTCTAGGTTTAGAAGATCTGAAGATCTTCTCCCTAGCCAGTCGCAGAAGGTGTCTTTCAGACTTAATCTGGACCGGGTATTTCAAGTATGAATACGAACTTATCGCACTATATGCGTCATCAGATGATGAGTCGTATTGCCTACAAGAATTCACATCATTCACTCTATAATGATGATTTTTGATGGACTTTTGCTTACTAGAATAATAAGCATTTTTGTGCGTGTAAGCAATTCCATCTCTATCATTCTTTAAAGAATGAGAGATTTTGGAAGTTTGAGAAGTTCGCCTGCTTGAGCTTGGAACTTCTTCTTTAGGAACTTCCTTTTTGGTAGGAGCGGGAGAAGGAGAATCTTTAGCAATGTCGTCCTTGGTTTTGGAAAATAATGTCGATTTTCCTTTCTCCTTCCTAATATTCTTTTGTTCCTTAGCATTTTTACATGTATGGCTTTTACTTTTCGTTTCTGCGCCAGTCAAAGTTGACTTAGAATTATTAGTAAAAGTCTTTTTAATTTTAGGAACAAATGCGTCGGTTTGTGTGCCCATATCCTGCTTAAAAGAAGATTTTTCTATAGAGAGTTCATTTAAGACGGGTAGGGGCGGGGAATTTTTGAGATTAGAAATCTCCTCTAGAAGTTTTTGCTTTTCTGCTCGGAAACCTACTCTTTCCGATTCCAGAGTTGCGTTCAATTCTGCAATTTTACTAGCAACCTCCGGAATTTCCCAACAAGAGATAGGTTTATTAGAATGTAACCTATTTTCCCCGTTGGACGCTAAGTCTTTAGAGGAACTTTGGTCTGTTTGACCCTTTTTCGCAAGGATGCCCTCTAAGTGATTAACTTTAGAGTGCAATTTACTGCGTTCCTCAAATAAAAGTTTAAAACTACTCCGCGAATTGCTCAAATCAGACAGATAATTATTGCGTTCGAGTTCGCAATTGTTTAATTTATTTGTTAGTTCACTAATTTGAACTTTTAATTTTACTTCTTGAGATTCAAGATTAGTGATTTTCTCACGCGCGTTTTCTAACTGGCAAGTAAGACGACCTCTTTCTTCTAAACTCCTAACTAAGCATTTGTAATTATTGTCTAGTCTACTTTCTAACTCACTTATAGTCTTTTCGTGACTTATAAGTTGAGTTTGGCCTAGCTTAGAGGAATTTAGGTTCTTGGTTAGCTCACAAACGTTTGTTTCTGAGCTAGCTAATTTTGATTCAAGACTAGAAATAGTTTCTAGTGCACTAGCTAACTTAGTTTCTAACGCTTGGGTAGTCCTACGTTCATGTTTATGCTCACGACGCATGGTTTTATAATCTTCCTTCAAAGAAAGAAAAGCTTTATATAAATCACTCTCGTCAAAGCTCATCTCAGAAGTTGCGGAAGTAGAATCCATGATTTTTAAAATTTTAAAATATTACTATTTTTTTTTAATTTAGTTGGATACGCGATCGTTAACGCGTTGTGTAGATTTGATAATTTTTGGCTTTTGAAAAATTCAGCTACGAAAAGTTTTGGTGTGTCTATAAAAGTCGTGAAGTTTCGAAAATTTTAAGTCTCGAAAACTTTTTGGTGTGTACCGAAAAGTTTTAAAGTGATGTCGAAAAACTTCGAAAATGTTACCAAAAGCTTTTTCTATAATGTGCCAATAATATTTTGGAAAAAAAATTGGCTTTTAAAAATTTCTGCACCGAAAGTTTGATTTATCGAAAAATATTGTGAAGTATCGAAAATTTTGGGTACCGAAAAGATTTTTGGTGTATACCGAAAAACTTTTGAGGTGATTTCGAAAACTTCGGAAATTTATCAAACTTATCTATAATTTGCCAAAAGATGTTTTGATGTGATATGATGCAAAAATAAATTTTCGGAGTGCTTGGATGTGAAAATTTAAATTTTCGATATGTATGCGAAAAGTATTTTCAAAATATAGTGGATGCGAAAACCTGATGCGTAAACCTTTTTTTTTTTTAAAACTGATTCGCAAACCTAAACTTTTTTTTTTTAAATTCGCAAACTGGATTCGCAAACTTTAATTATTTCGAATGAACAGTGATTCGCGAATGAACAGTAACGTGCGATTCGCGAATGAACAGTGTTCGCGAATGAACAGTGATTCGTGAATGAACAGTAACGTGCGATTCGCGAATGAACAGTGTTCGCGAATGAACAGTGATTCGCGAATGAACAGTAACGTGCGATTCGCGAATGAACAGTGATGTGCGCAAAATTTATTATTTTTTTTTTTGTTTTTTTTGTTTTTTTGTTTTTTGGATTATTTGGGTTTGCGAAGTGGCAAGAGGTTTTTTTTTTTTTTTTTTTTCGCAGGGAGGTTTGCGAAGTGACACCCACTTTTAAAAATAATCGAAACACTTATATCCTAACTCCTAAACACTCAATCAAGAATCTAAACACCAAAACATGTCAAAATTTTCGAAAATTCTTTGAAGAACACGAAGAACACCAAAAAAATTTTCGAAGATTTTTAACCAAATCTGAGCGCGTTTGGCTCTGATACCACTTGTAAAGCCTAGAATATCCAACTAAACAAACATTGAAACGATCTTACCACGATTTGAAGGTCGGAAGAATTCGAGCTCGCGTGGGGTGTTGTGTGTTCTTGAGAGGTTGGGTGGCTCTCTCTCTCTCTAGATGAGTTTCACACAATTCACACTTTATTATGTGTTAGGGTTTTGGTATTTATACCACATTTTGGTATATAATACTTGGGCCCCTAACAAGCCCAATTACACTAAGCCTTTCTTTAAATAAAATCTATTTAAATAAACCACAAAGATAATTCTAATTAATTGAACACAATAAAATAATCCTAACATGATGTCTACTACGTCCCTAGCATGAAGAGCAATATACTTAGTGTTGGACAGCTTTTGGAGAGAGGATATTATGTAATTATGAAGGGGAGAATGTTATTTCTCCAAGATCGTGACGGACGGACGACGGCGCGAGTGGAAATGAGCAACAACCGAATGTTCAAATTGAACCTCGTAAGCGTAAAAGAAAGCTGTCTGAAGGTTGATATTGAAGATACTACACGACTCTGGCATCTACGGTTCGGGCATCTACACTATGACGGGTTGAGACAACTTGGGAGCAAAGAGATGGTGAACGGAATGATGAGGCTTCTCTGCGAAAAAACAATTCTGTGAAGAATGCACATTTGGAAAAAGCACGAGACAAACATTTCCCAAAGAGTCTGAATTCCGTGCAAAAGCAATCCTTGAATTGATCCATGCCGACATCTGCGGGCCAATAACACCAGCATCTCTAGGAAATCACCGCTACTTCCTAACCTTCATCGACGATTTCTCTCGAAGGACCAGGGTATTCTTTCTCCGGGAAAAATCAGAAGCATTTACGACTTTCAGGAGGTTCAAGGCTCTTGTAGAGAATCTGAGTGGGGAAAGAATCAAAACATTGAGAACAGCTAGAGGAGGAGAGTTCACTTCGAGAGTTCGATGACTTTTGCGCTGAGAACGGAATTAGAAGACACTTAACAGCCCCGTTTACGCCGCAACAAAATGGGGTGGCAGAAAGGAAGAACAGGACCATACTTGATATGGTTCGAAGCATGTTGAAGACAAAGAATCTCCCTAAAAACTTCTGGGCTGTAGGTCCTAGAATATCCAACTAAACAAAGATTAACACGAGTTTACCACGATTTTATGATCGGAAGAATGAAAGCTCGTGGGGTGCTTGTGTGTTCTTGAGAGGTTGGGGGCTCACTTTGATTTTCACACAATACACTATTATTATGTGTTAGGGTTTTGGTATTTATACCACATTTTGGTAGATAATACTTGGGCCCCCAACAAGCCCAATTACACTAAGCCTCTTATAAAGAGAATCTTTATAAATACACAACAAAGACAATTATAATTAATTGAACACAATAAAATATTCCTAACAATCTCCCCCTTTGTGTTCAATCGTCAATTCGGCATGGATTATCTTTGTGGGGCTTAGTGCATTTGCCTGAGTCCTAAAGGAATTTCCTCCTTGTCTTGTCATTTGACCTCTTCTTTTGGAGATCTTCAAGCTCACCGTGTCTTGATCTTCGCTTCTCGGCACCGCGTCTTCTTAATCTTCTTTGTAAGCTCGACTCGTAAATGCCGGAAGGGATTTGAAGTCGCTTGCCGGATTTCTTCTTTTTGTGTTCGATCTCTCCTTTCGATAATAGCGCAACTCCCCCTACTTTTGGTCAACCTTATGTTGGGATTGGGAAGTTCTCTTTGAAATTTGGAGAGACGCACACGAGGCAGCAACTTCGATCTTTGTAGTCCATGGTGTTCGCTTGATTCTTTGACGACGCTTGAGGATTTAGCGTTTCTGATCTATTTTGCACTTTCGTCGTGGTGTTGCTCCCATTTTGCTTTAGTACTACTCCCCCTCATGAAGATCGAGTTGGGGAGATCGCCATGCGATGGGTCAAAATGAGGCATTATCTTAGGCAAGAAGATCACGTCGTCGGGACATGAGGATGGCGTTGGTAGGACCTCAGGTTAGGTAATAACCTGACGTAGCCACTAAGGCAGTCGTCAAGTCTTCTCCAATCTTCTTCTTCTCGGCGCCGGATTCGTCTTCTTCGAAGGAAGTTGTCTGGTTCGGCCTCGAGGAAGCTTGTCTGACTCCGGAAGAAGGTACGCGTGGGGTGTTAGGCTCCTTTGGAATGTTCCATTCAAGTGCAGGGGAGCCCGGCTTCAGAGTGGTGAGCGCGGCGGAGATTGGTGGGTGGTCCGACCTGTTAGTTTATGCGTGTCCCCTTCTCCCCCTCATGTTGATTCGTGTTAACGAGATCGGCATGCTTGTGTAGGAAGATTAGGAGGACACAAACGACAGGTCGGTGATGGTAATAACCAGACGGAGCCACAAAGGCAATTAGAAGGATTATTTAACACAGGTAAGGATGGGGAGTTTTTGAGATTAGAAATCTCCTCTAAGAGTTTTTGCTTTTCTGCTCGGAAACCTACTCTTTCCGATTCCAGAGTTGCGTTCAATTCTGCAATTTTACTAGCAACCTCCGGAATTTCCCAACAAGAGATAGGTTTATTAGAATGTAAACTATTTTCCCCGTTGGACGCTAAGTCTTTAGAGGAACTTTGGTCTGTTTGACCCTTTTTCGCAAGGATGCCCTCTAAGTGATGAACTTTAGAGTGCAATTTACTGCGTTCCTCAAATAAAAGTTTAAAACTACTCCGCGAATTGCTCAAATCAGACAGATAATTATTGCGTTCGAGTTCGCAATTGTTTAATTTATTTGTTAGTTCACTAATTTGAGCTTTTAATTTTACTTCATGAGATTCAAGATTAGTGATTTTCTCACGCGCGTTTTCTAAATGGCAAGTAAGACTACCTCTTTCTTCTAAACTCTTGACTAAGCATTTGTAATTATTATCTAGTCTACTCTCTAACTCACTTATAGTCTTTTCGTGACTTATAAGTTGAGTTTGGCCTAGCTTAGAGGAATTTAGGTTCTTGGTTAGCTCACAAACGTTAGTTTCTGAGCTAGCTAATTTTGATTCAAGACTAGAAATAGTTTCTAGTGCACTAGCTAACTTAGTTTCTAACGCTTGGGTAGTCCTACGTTCGTGCTTATGTTCACGACGCATGGTTTTATAATCTTCCTTCAAAGAAAGAAAAGCTTTATATAAATCACTCTCGTCAAAGCTCATCTCAGAAGTTGCGGAAGTAGAATCCATGATTTTTAAAATTTTAAAATATTACTATTTTTTTTTAATTTAGTTGGATACGCGATCGTTAACGCGTTGTGTAGATTTGATAATTTTTGGCTTTTGAAAAATTCAGCTCCGAAAAGTTTTGGTGTGTCGATAAAAGTCGTGAAGTTTCGAAAATTTTAAGTCTCGAAAACTTTTTGGTGTGTACCGAAAAGTTTTAAAGTGATGTCGAAAAACTTCGAAAATGTTACCAAAAGCTTTTTCTATAATGTGCCAATGATCTTTAAACGTGTGTGGAACTTTGAAGTGTTGAAACTTGAAGTTAGTGAGGTTCGCGAACTTGAGCTGGATAGTGAAATCGAAGGGTTCGCGAACTTGAGCTGGATTCGTGAAATCGAGGGGTTCGAGAAATGGCTGGTTCGCGAATTGAAGACCAGTTCGTGATCTGCGTTGGCGAAGTGAGTTCACGGGTTGGCTAAATGATTCGCGAAGCTGAGCTGAAGGTTGGCGAATCGAAAGATCGCAGATGAAGTGGGGTTCGTGAAGTGGCCTGAGCTTCGTGATCCTGGTTCGCGTGTTGAGGTTCGCGGATGAAGCGGAACATTTCGCGAATTGAAGTTCGCGGGAGTGGCGGTTCGCAAAGCAGAGAGGTTCGCAAAGCAGAGAAGTTCGCGAATTCTTTGACTGTTCCGCGAATGATGAACAGGATGAAGATCTTCAAGCTGAAACCCAGAAAAATCCGAAAATCTTGCTGTAAATGCCCAAAATCTGCCCAGAAATGCTGTTTTTGCTGGAATAAGTTCCTCAATACCAGAAAATGGCCGAGAAACCCCAAAAACAGCTCAGAAAAGGCTGAAAAACAGCCAAAGAAGCTCAAAAACAGCAAAAAAAAGTGACGAAAATAGCTCAATAACTCCAAGAATGGCTTCAAAGCTCCCTCACGCTTGCTCTGATACCACTTGTAGGTCCTAGAATATCCAACTAAACAAAGATTAACACGAGTTTACCACGATTTTATGATCGGAAGAATGAAAGCTCGTGGGGTGCTTGTGTGTTCTTGAGAGGTTGGGGGCTCACTTTGATTTTCACACAATACACTATTATTATGTGTTAGGGTTTTGGTATTTATACCACATTTTGGTATATAATACTTGGGCCCCCAACAAGCCCAATTACACTAAGCCTCTTATAAAGAGAATCTTTATAAATACACAACAAAGACAATTATAATTAATTGAACACAATAAAATATTCCTAACATGGGCAGAAGCTATTCGATGCGCAGTATATTGGCAAAACAAATGTCCAACAGCCAAGTTAAGAGATGTGACGCCTCAAGAAGCATGGAGCGGGGTGAAGCCGTCTGTTGCACATCTAAAAATTTTCGGAAGCATTGGATACGCTCGCCTGCCTGATCAGAAGAGAAAAAAGCTGGAAGATAAAAGCATAAAGATGATCTTGGTCGGATATGACGAAAAATCGAAGGCATATAGACTATATAATCCAGTGACCAAAACAACTCACGTAAGTTGTGACGTGAGGGTGGACGAAGAAAGCTCTTGGAACTGGGATACCATTGAAGCAGTACCAAACAAAGTAACATCATCAGCAACATATCAGCCAGAAATACTTTCAGAATCGGAGGAAGAAGTTGACACATCGCAGCCCCACTTAGACGACGAAATAGTGGAAGGAAATGTGAGGACGAGGAGTCTGCATGATCTGTATGAATCTACGGAAGAAATGCAACTATTCTGTCTAATGGCAGATGCAGAAAATATAAGCTTCGAACAAGCTGTGCAAGATAAGCAATGGAAAATGGCGATGAAGGAAGAACTGGAATCGATCGAAAAAACAGCACCTGGGAGCTAACGACGTTGCCGCCGGGACACAAAGCCATAGGAGTGAGATGGATTTTCAAGAAGAAATTAAACTCGGAGGGAAAAGTAGACAAATATAAGGCAAGGCTAGTAGCGAAGGGATACAAACAGAAAGTTGGGGTGGACTACGACGAAGTATTTGCGCCCGTAGCTAGAATGGAGACTGTGAGATTGTTGATCTCGTTGGTTGCTCAAAACAAGTGGCAGATTCATCAGATGGATGTAAAATCCGCATTCTTGAATGGAACGCTTGAAGAAGAAGTATATATCGAAAAGCCGCCAGGTCTTGAAGGTATGGGAAAGAAGAACGATGTTCTAAGGTTGAAGAAGGCGCTATACGGCTTAAAACAAGCTCCGAGAGCTTGGAATTCACGTATTGATGCCTACTTCAAGGACTGTGGGTTCATGCAATGCCCATACGAGCATTCGATGTACGTAAAAGCCCGGGAAAACAGTGTGCTCTATGTAGCACTATATGTCGATGATATAATTTTCACTGGGAAAAATCCTAGAATGATCAACGAGTTCAAAAAGGACATGAAGAAAGAGTTCGAGATGACAGACCTAGGATTGATGTCATATTTTCTGGGTCTCGAAGTAAAACAACAAGATACGGGTATCTTTGTATCACAAGAAATGTACGCGAAGGCATTGCTCGAGAAATTTGGAATGAAAGACTGTAATCCGGTGAAAACTCCAGTGGAATGTGGAACCAAGTTGTCCAAATGCGATAAGGGAGAAGCAGCGAATGAAGCCGTGTACAGAAGCGCGGTTGGGAGTCTTCGATACTTAACTAGTACCAGACCTGATATAGCGTACGGAGTTGGATTAGTAAGCCGCTATATGGAGCAGCCAAGGACGACCCATTGGCAAGCTGTCAAGAGAATTTTCCGTTACATCAAGAGCACGGTATCGTATGGACTATATTACTCCTACTGTAACGATTCTGTTATTTCTGGATATTCCGACAGCGATTGGAGCGGGGACCTTGATGATAGAAAGAGTACCACTGGTTTCACGTTCCAAAATGGTAGAAACAGCAGCGGAAATGACGATCGAAAATGGCAAACCTCCGAACAAAAGAGATATCACCTACCTGGATAGAAAGAAGTATATATGTATATATGGGGTGAGCAAACCACTAGCTCAGTGAGATGATAATACAGACACACCTTCCGTGCACAGAAGGCGTGTTCTCAACGATAATACCATAGCAAACCAAATATATCGACTACTTCATATTTACAAGGTAAACAGTATCCACCGCTCGTACGAGGAAAATTCGACAATAAAAATAAATCATAAAACATATCAAGAACATCGAGAAAGTACACGTCATCACATAAACGACGCGTGGGTAGCCGTATCCTCCTCGAACTGAACTCCCCGTCGAGAGTCAGACGAGTCCGTCACCGTACTCTAAACACAATGCCAATGAACAATCGTATCGACTAGACCATGAAAAATTATATCAAATATATGTGAAATGCATGTCCCACACCGGTGACGTTGGCCGAGTCTCACAATCGACTTTGTTACCTCCCCAACGATCACCCTCCAACGATAATCAATACATGGCAAATGGACGGGCGACTCGTTGGGCCTCACTCACCCTGGTTTGCCAAGCCACGGGCTACTACTCGATATGCCACTCTCACTCACCCGAACGTGGCCATTCGGGCTACTACTACCTCGGTACCGAGTATATGCAACAACAACAACAAATCATCGACATCACAGCCATAAATCCACAAATCAAATCAACAACGTGGAATAGTGACATACCGTCACGTCATATCCCTCTACATGAACGCAATTCACCAAAGCACATAGACGTTCAAATACTTATTAGCATCATTCACGAAGCAACATAAATGCCCAAGTTCTCATCAACATAGCTGTAAATCCCTTTTCATCTAATATAATGCAAGCAACAAAGAAAGCAACCTAGAATGATTTTAGCTTGAGAGTGTTTAGGTTAGCTTGTTCAAGGAGGCACAATACTTGCAAAAGGAACACTTTAAACTAGGGCTTGGTGGGTCTTTATATACCACATTAGTTGGTATATTAAAGCCCATCAAGCCCAAAACCCATTTAGTACAAACAACTAATACTTATAATAAAGTAAATTACAAACCCAAATAACATCTAAACCAAAGACCTAAATACACTAAAGACGGAAGCATCTAAAATATAAAGAACACAATAAATGATCCTAACAATCTCCCCCTTTGTGTTCTTTTTAAGTCTTCTGCTTGGATGCTCCGACCTTGGGGTCCACCGTCTTGTACGTAGAGCTTCGAAGTCCGAGCTTGACTTCGTAGTTACGTAACCACCTTCGAAGAGCCAGTCTTTCATCGATCTTCCCTCGAAGTAATCTGAACTTCATCTGGCTATCGAGGTCTTCTTCTTCCATCTCCTGGATAATCCTTGTCAACTTTCTTGAAATAATTAGAAGAGTCCGTCGGAGAACTTTGGGATCTCCGAGGTCTTCATCAATCTCTTCTCACCTTTGTAGTTGACGTAGACTATCGAGGGGTCCTCACCTTCAAAGACGTTTCCTTCAGAGATGTTGGGGTCATCCGGGACTTCGAAGTTAGGCTTTGTGAGGTTCACTTTCTTCATATTGCTTTCCAGTGCCATCTGAAGGTCGTGGGAAGCATTATAGTTGATCTGGCGCAACATGAACCTTTTGAGTGTAGCAAGGCCTATCTTCAAAGCAGGGTCCTTTTTCAGCTGTCCTAGATACCTGTACGTCGAGAATATTCTCTCGACATCAGGGTGTCTAATGTAGATTAGGTCCGCTTCGCTGATGTCTTCAACCTTCCCGTCCTCCCTTTCAACTTTGTAAACTGGATAGGGAATTTGGTTGAAGTACTCGACTCTGACTCCCGTCACCCTTTTGATCAGTTTCTTCCTTGATTCGTCTTTTCGAAGGCGATCCAGATTGTCGCCTCGTCCTCTGAAACTCATCATCATTCGCAGACTTAGGACATAGAATCTTGCCCTTCGTCCCGTCAGATGAGTCATCCCACTCAGCTCCAGTTCATCAGGCTTGGTGATACGCTCGGGTTTCCTCCATATTCGTTTCCGAAACTCTTCCTGGTAAGGTGCCACGATTTTGGCATTTTCCCACGGGAGCTCCGGAATCTTCGGGGTTTCTCTTGGCGGAGGGTTGTACATGTCGTACCATCGGTTGGCGTGCTCCAAGAGAACAGGAAGTTCGGGGATTTCTGCTTCGTAGTCCTCCCCTTCTTCCAGCTCCTTGTCTTCTATTCTGACAAGTTCAACCTCTGCATTCCTTAGGAGCTGTCGAGCGTTATCAAACATAGCCTTTGAGAACTGTTCTGTAACCGGTCTTTTGAGCCATCCTTCGTTCATAATGTACGCCTCCACTTCAGTGTGTGGTTGGAGGTAATCTTCGAGGTTGAATGGCTCTAAGTCCGGTTGTGTAGCAATGTAGGGCGAAAGAGGTGGGCTTCGGCTTTTTCTGGCTTCGTGGGTGGTGGAAGGAGGATTTGGGGTGGTGGTTCTTTGGACTGTATGTGTAGGGATTTCCGAGGTCGACGTTGCTTCGCCAAGGAAGAGTGTCTGGTTCGGCCCTGGCGCCGCTTGTCTTCCTCGAGAACCTCTTCGTGTTGGTTGTTGGGTTTGTGTTGTAGGGCCTGCTGCTGATCTGCCCTGTGATGGTGTGCTTCGTCGTACAGATGCTCCGGAGGAGGATAGGCGTTGACGCTTCTCCCCCTCACGGCGATCCTGGTCGTCAGGATCGTCGTGCCGTCTTCGGATTGTTGAGGTGTCGTCTCGGCACGTATCTGTCGACGGTATGTTTTGTTGCGCGAGCAGCATTTTTTGGACCGTCACGAGCGCGGGGTGCTTCGGGTCCACTCCTATGAGACGGGCAGTGAAGATGTCCCATAGGTCGAGCAGTGGCATGGTGTGGGGGTTCGGATGAGGAGGTGGGGGTAGTGGGGAACGTGACGGGGTTTCGTCGACAACTGGAGCTTTGCCTCTGTCCGGTGCAGCAGTCGTAATGAGTGACTGCATGCGCGGGACAGCCACTTGCTCGAGAAATTCGGCAAGTCTCCGTTCAAGGTATGTCGCCGTCACGTACGGGGAATCACCGCCGGAGCCACGAAGGCCTTCCGTTTGCACCCCCGAAGTGGTGGGGTGGCCAGTTTCGCGGGAAATCAATGGGACTTCGAGCGGCACTGGACTTCCGACCTGTCCTTGCGGTTCCTCACGAAGAAGGACCGCTCCGGTCGTTAGGGCCACGTCACACAGACGGGCGAAGGTGGAGCTCTCACCGGGGCCACTTAGGCGTCCCGTTGGCACGCGTCCGATCGTGATGTTCGGACGGTGGCCCTCTGACGAGGACGATGTGGGGTCGTCGTCATCGGGACTTCCGTCCAATCCTAGAAGCGCCTCAATCATGTGCGCATCTATGGACGTTGTGGCCTGTTCGGTGACAGGCGGAGGACGTGATGGTTGAGGGTCGGGGATTTTTGAGACGACCGGTTGTTGGGAACCGGCCGAATGGCTAAGGCTCGTGGTGTGCGCCGTTGGGTCGATGTCGGCGTCTTCTATCCTAAGGGGTGACCCGGCTTGTAGTGGAGTGGGGATTGGAGGAATACGACGACGTCTATGGATAAGCGTGCTGTCATCGTCGTCGTCAGAGGAGTCGTCGCTCATTTGTTGGCGTTGAGGAGCGGGCGACGGCTGCCTCGTGGAGGGTGGTGGTGACGGTGGGCGGAGTATGGGCATCCCGTCTTCGCCGTCCGAGTCGGAGACGTCGCTCAACATTTGTCGTTGAAGAGCACGCGACGTCGGCGGGATCGGCGATGTGCGGCTGACAGGAGATGGTGGTGGGATGGGTGTGATAAGTGGTGGTGAGGGCTGTCGAACGGGTATTTGTTGTTCGACAGGTGTTGGTAGTGTGGATGATTGGGTAATTGATGGAATGGCTGGTTGGTGAGTGTATGACTGAGGAATGGATGAGAAGCTGCCTCCGGCCCGGTTCTAGGACCTTCATCGGCAGAGTGGGAGGCCCCGGGGTTAGGTTCGAGGGGGTTTTCTCGAACCATGGGGGCGTATACATTGTACTGGCGGCAGTAGTCTTCTATCATGTGCTGCTCCGCCAGTGACAAGAGGGATGAAGGGATGGGCATCGGCCGCCGTGCGTATTTCTCATCGACCTTCCCCTTCTGAAGGTACCTGAGCTTTGGCGGGGTGACATATTCGTCGGCGGGCCGGGTTGGTATCCCAGGCAGTGATTGCATAAAGTGGTGGATCATTAGCCCGAACCACCTGGAATATGGCAGGTACTGCGTCTTCTTGCCCTTCGTTCGCTGCATCATTTGGTCGTCGAGGTCCATCATGATGAGCTTGGCATAATCTACGTTTTTGTTGAAGGCAATGCCGTGGAAGATCCGCAGTATTGTGATGTTGCACCTGTCGTGCCCTGAGTGCTTTGGTGAGAAGCACTTATTGACAAGCGCAAAAAGTGTCCGCCATGGATGCGGGATCATGGATTGTTGGATCTGAGAGAGGACTTTGACGGGCGTGAAGTAGCCCATTCTTTGAATGTCCTCGAGAAGCTCATCCTCAGAAGCCTCATACTCATTCTCCGGTCGGCTGGGCAGGCGGAGAACATGGCGGATTAATTCGCGGGTGACCTCGACCGTCTGGCCCGCGAGTTTTGCTTCGTAGTAAAAGCTATTGTCTGGTGCCACCTTCGTCTGCAGCGTCCCCCAAAATTGTTGAAGGTAAACGGAGGGGACTGGTACAGCGGCCGAGAAGGCGTACCAGAGGTGATGGTGTCTCAATATCGCAGGAATAATGGGTTCCTTCCCTTTGAAGACTTCCAAGTCGAGTTGGAAGTTATTGTCCTTCGGAATGACCCATTTGGACGTTGGGTAAATCAGATCTGTTGGTGTCGTATTCATATTTTTTTTGAGTGGGGCGACTCTTCTTTTTTTTTTTTTTTTTTTTTGTTTGCCCTCTTCTTTTTTTTTGTTCCGAACACCTGGATTCGTTAAACCTGCGATGATAGAGTAACCATTAGTTTATACAGTAATAAGAAGCAGAAGGTAACATGATTTGAATAGCTGAAAACAAGTTAGAGTTCAAAATTGTTCAAGTGTTTTGGGCTTTAAAAATTTAATGTTTGATTTTGGGCCCAAAAACAGTTTCAGCCCATTTAAATCATGAGTTTGATACTTAGAAAATTTCTTAAGTGGAGAGTTCGCGCATTAGTTAAAAATTTTCTAAGTCTTTATGTCGCGAAGTGAAAAGTGAGAGTGCGTTAAGAAAATTCTAAGTAAAGGTTCGCGAAACAGATGATAAAAACAATTAAGTGTGGATCGCGATATGAGAGTTTGGTAAGTTCGCTAAAAGCTTTACGAATCCTAGTTTCGCGAATGTTAGAAAGGGTTCGAGAACTGAAATACTTTGCGAATTGAGATTGTGTTCTCGAATTGAAGTGAAATTGAGTTCGCGAAACATGAAGGGATTCGCGAAAGACCATGGGGTTCGCGATCTGGAAGTTTGCGAATTGAGAAAAAAGTTCGCGATTTTAAAATGATTACGAATTTAGAGTGGTTCGCGAACTTGAGAGTTTGGCGAATTTGAAAGAGGTTCGCGATTTTGAGTTTTGCGAATGCGGAACAAGTTCGCGAACTTTGAAGAGTTCGCGAATCATGGAGAACTTCGTGGGCTAAGACAAATGTGCGAAAAACAGGTTGGAGACTTCGAAAGTCGCGCTTTAAAGATCAAAAAGGGCTGAGTTCGCGAATCATGAAGATTCATCGTGTTCATCATCCGCGAAGTGCAGAAAGTTCCAGATTCGCCAAAATCATCATCAGAGGTATAGAACTGCTTGAAAATGAAGATTCAACGTTATTCTTACCACAGCAACGCACGAGAGAAGAAGATTTGGAAGCTAAGGAGCAGGTTTCGTCGTGATTTGAGTGGCTTTATCTTGCGGATGAACAGTAGATCGAGAGAATTTTGAACAGTGTAAACCCTAATTTTGAATTGACGGCGACTGTTTCTTCGTGAAACTTAGGGTTTTAAGAGGGAAGAAGTTCGCGGGCTTAAAAAGGTTTGGGCCTCGTAAGAAAGATGGGCCCGTTTGAGGTTCGCGAAGCGTGCGTGAGTTCGCGAAGTAGCATTGAGTACGCGAACATTGATAATTCGCGAATCACCCTAAATTCACGAATCAAAATGAAGTGGAAAAAACTGGGCCGAAAAATGAGAAAAGAAGGCCCAATACTGGTTTTTGAATTTTGCGAATTGGCTCAAATGCTTTAGTGATTGTGGGCTCAATTTTTTAACTTAGACTAAAAATTACTCCCCCTAAATTTTTGGAATGGTGATCATCTTTTAAACTTTATAAAAGGTTGAAATAGGCAAAAATCACGTTATGCTTCCCGATTCAACATGCCTAACTTTGAAACGAGAAACATGAAACGTTTTTCATCCAAAGCCTTTGTGAAAAGATCGGCAAGTTGAACTTCGGTGTTGACGAAGTACATTGTGATTGTGCCTTTTTCGACATGATCTTTTATAAAGTGATATCGAAGGTCTATATGTTTAGTGCGGGAATGATGGACGGGATTACAGGTAATGGCAATAGCGCTCTTCGAGTCGCTGTAAATTGGAATGTTATTGAAAACAAACCCGTAATCCTGCAATTGCGTTCGCAACCACAGGATTTGAGAGCAGCAACTGGCCGCAGCAACGTACTCTGCTTCGGCGGTTGACGTGGACACACAGTTTTGTTTCTTAGACGACCAACTTACTAGTTTGTCACCTAGGAACTGTATTCCACCCGAGGTGCTCTTCCTGTCCATCCTACAACCTGCAAAATCGGCATCCGTAAAGCCAAGTAATTGAAAGTTAGAGTTCTTGGGATACCAGAGTCCGAGTGTCGGTGTTCCCTTGAGATAGCGTAAGATCCTCTTCACTGCAAGCATGTGCGACTCCTTCGGATCGGCTTGAAAGCGCGCACACAGGCAGGTGGAGAAGACTATATCAGGCCGACTTGCTGTCAGATACAGAAGCGATCCTATCATTCCTCTGTATGTAGACGGGTTGACTGATTTGCCCGATGGATCTGAGGCTAATTTGCATGAAGTCGACATCGGGGTGCTTTTAGATGGGGAATTTTCCATGTTGTACTTCTTAAGTATGTCTTGATATACTTCGATTGACTGATGAAGATTCCTTCTGGGAGTTGCTTGACTTGCAGTCCAAGGAAGAAGTTGAGCTCTCCCATCATGCTCATTTCGAACTTTGTCTTCATCAGTTCCCCGAACTCCTTGCACAACATGGGGTTTGTGGATCCAAAAATAATGTCGTCAACGTAAATCTGAATAAGTAGAATTTCAGACTTGCGTCGCTTGATGAAGAGGGTGGTGTCGATTTGCCCTTTAGTGAAGCCTGACTCGATCAGAAAGTCAGATAGCACCTCGTACCATGCTCGGGGTGCTTGCTTAAGTCCGTAAAGTGCCTTCTCGAGGAAGTACACATAGTCAGGGTGGACTTGGCTTACGAATCCTTCAGGCTGTGCCACGTAGACTTCTTCTTTCAAGACGCCGTTGAGGAAGGCTGTCTTGACGTCCATCTGATACACCGTGAAGTCTTTGTGGGCTGCGAAGGCTAGGAAAATCCGAATTGCTTCGATTCGCGCTACGGGTGCGAAGGTCTCGTCGTAGTCGATTCCCTCTTGCTGGTTGTAGCCCTTCGCGACTAGCCTTGCCTTGTTGCGAATTACGACACCGTCTTCATCTTTCTTATTCTTGAATACCCACTTCGTACCGATAATCGTCTTTCCTTGAGGTCTCGGTACGAGTTTCCACACTTTCAGTCTTTCGAACTGATGGATTTCCTCTTGCATTGCGTTTACCCAGTCTGGGTCTTTTAGCGCGTCTCCAACTTTGCTCGGCTCAGCCTGGCTGAGAAAGCAGGCATATAGATTTTCATTTATTGTTGATGATCTTGTACTAACTCCTTGGTCTGGATTTCCAATAATTTGAGACATCGGATGGGCTCGAGTCCACTTCCTTTGATGAGGGAGAGGTTGTTCTTGCTCGTCCTGTGCGGGTTCTTCACCTGTTGTCTCGGGAGTGCTGGAAATTTCGATCGGGGAGTGAGGCTCTATGTCTGGGGAAATGTCTTCATCGTCTTCTTCAGTTGAGGCTTCAGGGGAAATAGTGACTTCTATATGTGACGTTGAGGGAGATGCATCAGCTTCGTGTTGGCCTACGGGAGAGGCTGGTGCGTCACTATTTTGGGGTTGGTGAGGAGGTTGAGCTGATCGACGATCGTGGATGGCTAGATCTTCGAAAAGCAGCTCCCATGCGTCGTCGCTCTTGTGGGATGTCGATGCTACCTCCTCGAATGTAGGACTGGGCTGATCGTCTGTCAGCACTCTAATTAGTCCCGGTTCTGGCCTGATTTGGACAGAAGCGTTCGGTTGTAGTACGGGTCCTGAACTGATGTATTCAGAAGCCACAAGCGCTTCGTCGAAAGTAACATTTATGCTTTCCATAACAGTCCTTCTATCTTTGAGATAGACTCTATAGGCCTTCGAAGTAGCCGAATATCCAATGAACACTCCTTCGATGGCCTTCGGGTCGAGCTTCCCTCGATCAACTCGGTCATTAGCTACAAAGCACTTGCAGCCGAAAATCCGTAGATATTTGATGTTTGGGACCCTTTGGTTGATTAGCTCGTACGGAGTCTTCCCAAATCTCTTGTGAATGCTCGTTCGGTTTTGCGTGTAACACGCCGTGTTTACTGCCTCGGCCCATAGAAAGTGTGGAAGTCCTGATTGAATTAGCATTGTCCGGGCTGCTTCGATAAGGGTCCGGTTCTTCCTTTCCACTACTCCATTTTGTTGAGGGGTTTTTGCGGCCGAGAACTGCTGAGAGATTCCTAACGAGGTGTAGAAGTCACTGAGGACCTTGTTCTTGAACTCAGTGCCATTATCTGTGCGGACCACTTGGATGTTGCTCTCAAGCAGGTTCTGAGTCGTCTTCACAAAAGAGATGATGATTTCAGGGGTCTCGTCCTTCGTTTTAAGATATCTCGTCCATGTGTACCTCGAGTAGTCATCTACAATGACTAATACGTATTTTCTTCCATTTATGCTTTGTATCCTCATTGGCCCGCATAAATCCATGTGTAGCAGCTCCAGTGGGCGAGAGGTCGAGGCCACGTGTTTTGATGAATGAGATGCCTTCTTCATCTTTCCCATTTCGCACGCCGAACATAGATGCTCTTTGTGGTACTTCAATGCTGGGAGTCCTGTGACTAGCTTATCTTTGTAAAGTTTATTCAGCGTTTTGAAGTTGATATGGGACATCCGTCTGTGCCAAAGGTCATTTTGCTGGTGTGATGCCTTTGTCATCAGACAGATGGCGGATGAAGGTCGAAGGGTCTTCAGATTGATTGTGTAGAGATTTGTCTTCCTCGTGCCTGTGAGGAGTTCCCTACCCTGCTCGTTGCTGATGGTGCAGTCGTCAGACTGGAAGGTGACCGTCAGCCTTCTATCGCAGAACTGGCCAATGCTGAAGAGGTTGTGTCCAAGTCCTTCGACGAGCGAGACATCCCTGATTGTGAGGTTGTCATGGATGAGGTCTCCGTGTCCTATGATCGGAGCCGCGTGATTATTTCCGAAGCGCACGTTACCGCCAAAGCGGGCTTTGTAGTTGCTCAGCAGCTCTTTTCTCCCTGTCATGTGTGTGGAGCAACCTGAATCGAGATACCACACATGACAGATCTGCAAAAATAATCAAGAGAGGTCAGTAACCCGATAACGGTCGGGTTCCCCTTGGTTATTTTCGACACGCAAGCATAGATGAAATAGAGAATCAGCTAAGTAGTCTACTATGCTTGGACTTGTTTTGGGAACCCAAATCTGGCGTGTGCCTGATTTGGTCGTGATGGATTCGAGTTCCCTTTTTGTGACCCAAATTTGTTTCGTTTTGAGCGGTTGCGTTTTGATTTTGGGCACGTAATGCTTGGGCTTGGTTTTCTTCTCGTTTTTGCGAGATACTTGATCTGGCTTTTTCTCGAGCCTTGAAGCATTTTGTGGTCTCGCCTTTGGTTGGGGATTTGAGCTTGCGACCTTCTTGGCTTTTACTTCGGGGAAGTGTGCAAAGAGAGGGTTAGTTCGCGAGTTAGGTATAGAAATCAGAGTTCGCGACTTTGATGTGTGCCTTTTAGTTTGCGAGTCTAGTGTGTGTGTGTGGGTTTGCGAAATAAGTTGCCTGCTAAGTTTCGGGTCAGAAATCCTTTTAGACTTAGAAATAAAACTAGCAGCATTTTTCAACACATTAACACACTCAAGACGATTCTTACAAAACAAAAAGGGAGACATTTTAGTTTTCGTTTTCATTTGCTCCTTTTTGTGAACAGCAACGTCTCCTTTTGTCTCGTCTTGTCTTGCCCTCCACTTCACGCTCTTTTCCCAAGATGCTTTTCCTGTCGATGCAGAAGAGGTCTTGTTAGTGATCTTCGTTGTGCGACCTATAACCGGCTTATTTAATTCTTTATTCTTGAAGAGTTTTGTGTGTGACGTTGTCAAAATGAAAGGAGTATGTGTAGGGATCGTGTGGGGTCTAGTGCTTATTTGATCCTTAAATGATGAAATTACTGCGAGTAAAATATCTTTCTCTAGTTGAGAGAGTTGCTCGAGTGATTCCATCGATGCTCGTAATTTGAAATTTTCTTTATGCGAAAAAGGGATGTAAGCTCTAGGCAACGTTCCCATATGCTTCGAATTCTTCGGTGCTTCTTCAACGACCTTTTGAGAGGGCGGTGCACTAGCCTGGAGACAGTTATCAATCGAGGGTTTTTCCTTTGTCTTGTAACTTTCGTTCAGGCTAAGGTAATCGAACGGTTTTTCGGCCCGATCGCTCTCCTGTCGTTGGTTCGCTTTTTGACGACTGAAAGAAGCGTATGAGCGATAGATCCAGATAACTATCATCGTAGCGAATGGGAGTTTTCTTGGCTTCAGGTATGATGGTCTTAACGAAGCCTAACCCCCCTCGTGGATTGTAGAACCTAGTATCTTTGGGCTGACTGAGAAACATGGTTCGTTCTAATACCAGTTCTGATAGCCCTCGTTTCGTGATAATGTCTTCTAGGCTCTTTATCTTCGCATATAGCCCAGCGCGTTCGCTATTCATCAGATTATACTCGCTAGTTTTATTTATTCGCTCATTCTCACTCTTCCTATAATTCGCCGTCAACTCTTCAAGTCTTTTATTTAGTTTAATAATTTCCTCATCTCGACTAGCTACCCTAAGATTTGCAGCTTCTAATCGACAATTCAGGGAACCAATATCGCTTAGTCGATTAATGAGGGATGCACGGTTGTTAGCTAATTGGGCTTCTAGTTCTGTAATTCTAGAATTATTGCTAGAAGCTTCGTTTTTATTGCATTCTAAGATCGCTATCCTATTTGTCAGTTCACTAACTTTATCCTTAGATTTTCCTAAGTCTTGTTCTGTCATACTTAAGCTATTTTCTAACCTTTCTACCTCTTCTAGTGTCATGGTTAGGATAGCTTGAGTTTTTACTAATTTCTTTTCTAAAGACCTAGTATTTTTACGTTCTTTACTTAGGACCTCTATTTTATTTTGTAATTTTAAAATCATACTATCGTTGAAAGAGTATACCTCCTCGCCGTTGCACGGTTCATCTACTTCATTCGTGCTGGTACTGGTGCTAGCTTCCGGCTGCTCCTCCTCGTCTGATCCGTCTCCATCCAGCCGTGCCATCAGGGCAAGGTTCTCGGGCTCACTTTCCGTGGAGTCCTCGAGCCAGTGGTCCTCCATCCGTCTTCTGCCTGATCAACTGCAGCTTCCTGAGATAATACTCTTCGTCCTTCTTTTTCTTCGGAAGGGGACAGTCATTGGCAAAGTGCCCTGGTTTGCCACAGTTGTACCATTTTCTTGGTTCGGCTGGGGCCTTGGTTTCAGCTGGCTGAAATGGTCGGGTCTGAGGATTGGGTCCTGACGAGATCCTTTGTCTGTTGGACGAGGATGATGATTTCTTGAAGAACTTTTTGTTCATCATCTTCGTTACCAGAGCCAAGTGCTTCTGGAGCTCCTTCATCTCCGGATCGGAGTCCGAGCCTGAGTCATCTTCGGAGGTGGAGGGGCTCGGGATCTTGACGGTTTTGCCTTTACTCAGCTTTGCGCTCTTCTTATCCGTCACTAAGGCTAGTGAGTCGGCCACAGCCTTATTCTTCTGCTCCTCCACCCCCTCGTTTACGTCATCTGAATGCTGTTCGAGGCTCTCGTAGATGCTGTGGATGTCAATTTCATCGAGGTCCTTGTTCTGCCTGAAATTTGTGGCAATCTTCTTCCACTCAGGCTGTAATGATGTAAGGAATCTTACATTTAGCTCCAAGTTGGACTTCATGATGCTGATCTTCCGCAGTTCATTGGTTTGGATCATAAACCTACGATAGGTTTCACCAATTGGCTCGCCCTGTCGAGCCTTGAAGGAGTCGTAAGCCGCCAATGTGTTGGCTTTCTTGGCTCTTAAGCCGATATCAGTGCCCTGCATCAACTTAGAGATCTCGTCGAACATTTCCTTGGCAGTCTGGAAGCTATCTACCTGAATGTAGATTTCATTTGGCATGGCTTGTAGGAGGTAGGTCTTGGCCATGAGGTCTGCCCTAATGCTTCGTCTTTCCAGATCAGTGTAGTCGGCTGGAGACTTGGGTACTATCTGTGGAAGGACGGGAGGAGTCACGGTGTTGTCCCCGGGGAGTGTGGTCGTAAATGTTTCGGGGCCGCTTTGGAGTGATCTGATCATTTCCTCTCCGTTTTCTTTGATCTCCAGGAAGTTAAGGAATCTGTTCTTCCAGATAGAGAACTCGCCTCTTCGCAGCACTGGTGGTCTGACGTCGCTTCCCATGGCGAGTGTGTCCATTCTATATTAGATGTGGGTGATCTTTAAACGTGTGTGGAACTTTGAAGTGTTGAAACTTGAAGTTAGTGAGGTTGCGAACTGGAGCTGGATTCGTGAAATCGAAGGGTTGCGAACTTGAGCTGGATTCGTGAAGTCGAAGGGTTCGCGAACTTGAGCTGGATTCGTGAAATCGAAGGGTTCGCGAAATGGCTGGTTCGCGAATTGAAGATCGGTTCGTGATCTACTTTGGCGAAGTGAGATCACGGGTTGGCAAATTGATTCGCGAAGCTGAACTGACGGTTGGCGAATCGAAAGATCGCGGATGAAGCGGGTTCGTGAAGTGGCCTGAGCTTCGTGATCCTTGTTCGCGTGTTGAGGTTCGCGGATGTAGCGGAACACTTCGCGAATTGAAGTTCGCGAGAGTGGCGGTTCGCAAAGCAGGGAGGTTCGCGAATTCTTTGTCTGTTCCGCGAATGATGAACAGGATGAAGATCTTCAAGCTGAAACCCAGAAAAATCCGAAAATCTTGCTGTAAATGCCCAAAATCTGCCCAGAAATGCTGTTTTTGCTGGAATAAGTTCCCCAATACCAGAAAATGGCCGAGAAACCCCAAAACCAGCTCAGAAAAGGCAGAAAAACAGCCAAAGTAGTTCAAAAACAGCCCAAGAAAAGTGACGAAAAAAGCTCAAAAACTCCAAAAATGGCTTCAAAGTTCCCTCACGCTTGCTCTGATACCACTTGTAAATCCCTTTTCATCTAATATAATGCAAGCAACAAAGAAAGCAACTTAGAATGATTTTAGCTTGAGAGTGTTTAGGTTAGCTTGTTCAAGGAGGCACAATACTTGCAAAAGGAACACTTTAAACTAGGGCTTGGTGGGTCTTTATATACCACATTAGTTGGTATATTAAAGCCCATCAAGCCCAAAACCCATTTAGTACAAACAACTAATACTTATAATAAAGTAAATTACAAACCCAAATAACATCTAAACCAAAGACCTAAATACACTAAAGACGGAAGCATCTAAAATATAAAGAACACAATAAATGATCCTAACAATAGCAAATATGAACATCCTAAAGCTGGCAAGGCCCACTAATCATAATCCAACAATAACATATAATCTAGTGAAAACGACATAAAATAACCCATCGCGAGGTTCACACATCCCGCGAAGGGAAGGCGTCCCCGTATTATCAACTCACTGTAAAGTCCTAGCTTTCTCCGACGTCTGAAGCTGCCCTCAAGTCCCTTTCCGAAGTTCCTTCGCCTAAATAAGAAGATAACCATGAGTGATTTCGAAATAATCCAACTATTTGCTGAACATTTCCTGTTTTGCGGCAGAAGCTTCAAAATTCCATAAAAATTCATAGAATGCTCGGATTGAGCTGTTTCTGGTGCCTATAGAAAGACGAGGATCTAAGCTTTCAAGAAAGATTAATTTCAAAACTATTGGAACAGTATAGGCAGGGTAAAACTTAAAAATACAGAAACAGCAGAAATGGGATTTTTCGGTCCAATAGCAGAATATTTAAAAATCCATAACAGATCGTAGAAATATCGAAACAAGCTGATTCTAGCGGCTGTGAAAACCCAAATAAGTTAGATTTCCAGATAAATTAGTTTCAGAAAGATCAGAGTGGCATAAGTAGGATAATTTCACATAATACAAAAGCTGCGCATAAATTCGGTCAAAAATCGTAGCTGAAACTTCAAAAATTCATAACAAATTGTATATATATTGGATTTAGATGCTTCAAGTGGCTCTGGAAACCTGGGAAACTTATATTTCAACAGAATCAAAGTTCATAAGATTCGGAGAACTGTAGCTAGGTCAAATTCGTATATTACAGAGGCTGCGCATAGAAGGAATTTCTTGAATAGAATACTTTCATAATGGAGTATAAGAAGAGAGCATCGATTTTAATGAACCAACATGCCTGAATGAAACTTAATTCAACCCTCACCCGTGCAGAATCAAAGCTTGAAGGTCTCCCCCTTTTTCTTTTCTCACGTTGTTATCCGTTAGAGAGGAAAATGGAAGAAGCAAGCTAAGAGGAAAGTACTAGAATAATAATTTGGGCTAGGCTATAAATTTTATTTTGAAATGGGCTGAGATGAAATATAATGTTCATGGGCCGCTCTAATTAACTTAAGTGTTATAAGACATCTCTCCCTTCAAAAGGTTTCGTCCCCGAAACTTAAACCGTATACGTACCTAGCGAATCGAATAGATGTGGATATTGATGACGCATGAGTGCTTCGGGCTCCCACGTTTCTTCTTCGACTTTGTCGCTTCGCCACAGAACTTTCACCATTATGGACTTGCTACAAAGCCTTTTTGGGTTCGAGGCAAACTAGATACGAAGTCTATAGTGATATTCTCACATTTCCACTAAGGAATCGGAAGAGATTGAAGTGTGCTCGCTAGTTTCTGGTGTTCAGCTTTGATCTGGATGCATAGCGTAGGCAGAAGACTAAGCTTCTTCAAGAATAGCTCTGCGAAGATCTAAGTCCGATGGTACACAAATGCGATTCCGAAAGGCAAGAAGCCCGTCGTCTCAAATTCAGAAGTCGTTTGTCTCTCCTTGTTTTTTTTTTTCTTTGCAATTTGTTGTAAGTGAGTGTCGTGCGACTGGTTTTTCTCGGATTTCCTCGAACAAAGTAGGTTTAACTTCGAATTTAGTGAGTAAGGAAGCTTTACTTGATTCTCCATGATGAAGCGATATATGAAGGCCTTTAAATTGTTCCAAGAGAGAAAGATAATATGATTGGATCGAAGAAAGTGAGGTCGAAGATTTCCTGCTTAGTGCATCGGCTACAACTTTCGCTTTGCCTGGATGATAGTCGATGATTAAGTCGTAGTCACTAATCAACTTCATCCATCTTCTTTGTTGAAGGTTGAGCTTCTTTTTTTTTTTGAGTGGTAATGTACTTCAGGCTTTCATGATCCGTAAAGATTCGACATGTTGCACCGTAAAGGTGCCTCCAAATTTTTAATGCAAAGACAATAGCGGCCAACTCCAAGTCTCGTGTCGGATAATTTTCTTCATTCTTCTTTAATTGTCGCGAGGCATACACAATGACTTTTCCTTCTTGCATGAGAACGCATCCCAAGCCTTGTCTTGACGCATCACTGTAAATGGTGGATTCTCTCATCTCGGGATCTGGCAAGGTAAGAATAGGGGCTAAAGTGTGTCGCCTTTTTAGCTCTTGAAATGTTTTCTCACATTCGTCGTTCCATTCGATTTTAGCACCCTTTCGAGTTAGTTTAGTCAAGGATGAAGCTAACGACGAAACATCCTTGACAACTCTTCGATAGTAACCAGCTAATCTAAGAAAGCTTCGTATTTCAGTCACGTTCTTCGGGCGATCCCAATCTAATATGGCTTGAATTTTTTCTGGGTCTAAAAAATTCCTTCCTTGGATATGCGATGGCCGAGAAAACTTATTTCACGAAGTCAAAACTCACACTTCGATAGTTTAGCGTAGAATCGATTTTCTCGAAGAATCTCCAGTACAATTCTAAGACGACAGGCATGTTCATCGTCTGATCTAGAATATATAAGTATGTCATCGATAAAGACGATAACAAACTTATCCAAGTAAGGATGGAAAATTCGATTCACGAGATCCATAAAGGCTGCAGGAGCATCAGTGAGTCCAAAAGGCAAAACACAGAACTCGAAATAACCATATCTGGTTCGAAAAGCAGATTTAGGGATATCAATTTCCTTAATCTTGAGCTGATGATAACCAGACCGTAAATCAATTTTCGAGAAAACGGTGTCTCCTTGCAATTGATCGAATAAGTCGTCAATCCTATGAAAAGGATATTTGTTTTTTATCGTCACTTTGTTCAACTGACGATAGTCTATACAGAGACGAAGCGATCCATCATTTTTCTTGACAAAAAGAACAGGAGCACCCCACGGAGATGTGCTGGGTCGAATGAATCCTTTATATAATAGCTCATTCAGTTGTGTCTTGAGTTCTTTAAGTTCAGCTGGGGCCATTCGATAAGGAGGTATTGATATGGGAGTAGTCTCGGGAAGTGTATCAATGACAAAATCAACTTCTCGAGCAGGTGGTTGTCCAGGTAGATCATCGGGAAATACTTCAGCGAATTCTTTCACAACGGGAATATCGTCTATCTTAGTCGTAGAAGGAGATGTGTCAACGATCGAAGCCAAGAATGCTTCACACCCTTTATGCATTAATTTGTGAGCTAAGAGCACAGAAATGATAGCGAGCGATGCAGATTGGCGTTCACCTTCAAAAATCAATTCTGAAAATCCAGGATTGCGGAAAGTAATAACTTTGGCTCAACAATCAAGAACTGCATGATGATAAGACAACCAATCAATGCCAAGAATGACATTTACATCGGTCAATGGTAAAGGGATCAAGTCGCCTTCAAGAGTAGAATTTTTAATCAAGATGGGACAACCTTTGAACACCAAGTCTCGTGCAATACGTTCCCCAAGAGGGGTACGAACAACAACCTCAGGTGATAAAGAAGAAGCACGATAAGGTAGACTTTTCGTAAGAATGTCCCAGATATAAGATCGATTAGAACCGAGGTTAATGATCACATAGATGGTCTTCAATAAAGACTTGGCCTATAGAAGCAACAAGATATTGAGGCCAAGATGAGATTTCAGAGGAAAAATAATTAAAAAATGATGGGAATGATCTTTAAACTTCTGTACAAAGATAGACCTAGTAATAACCTCGGACGATGTCGCTTTAAGATTCTGCCACCATCGACGCGCATCCTTGCCCAAGAGTTTCGTCGCAATTACAACACGATGACACTCGTCGATCATCAATGTTTCGAATGTCTCTATGATCTCCTTTAGCCAAGCACCAGGTTCTGTGGAATCTCTCACGCCTTTGAATGGCGGAGTTCCCATATCAGCGACAACTTTCACCTAATCAGGAATATAATGTACACTCCTAGAATTAGAACTTCAAGATGTCATATCTGGATTAGGAACCGATACACTAGATGAAGGTAGAGTTCACTCATAGTGAGGAGGAACATCATGAGCTCCCAATCGATGAAATAAGGACATATCAAGACCATGGAATAAAGTAAAAATCGAACGACTCATCGTAGGTGGTGGAACTCCATGTATACGAACATAATCGTAATACATTTGATATTGCTATGATGTCAACATTTTCTCAGCTCATACTTGAGCTGGTGGTTGCTCGATAGGAGTCATAGGAACATGAGTAATGTGTCCTCGAGGGACAACAAAAGAAAAAGGACTTGGAGAACCACGAAAAGTGTGTCCCCAAACTCAACCTCGAAATACAACTGGAGGTGCCATAATAACTATATAGATCAAAATCATGAGTATAATACTTCATAAACGACAAAGAAGACCAAAGAAAATGGATCCATTGGCAATATCAAAGAAAGAAAGAAAAAGAATGCAACAAGGCTCTGATACCACCGAAACTGTCACGCCCCGGCCCGCGACGAAGGTGCGACAGCCGCCGCGTTTCTCAATAAACGCAAGGCTCGATATCAACTCACAGTCACGAAATCAAATCACACGAAAGAAATGGTACTCGATAAAGGAAAATAAATATAGATATCAAAGGATGTTGTTAGGAATATTTTATTGTGTTCAATTAATTATAATTATCTTTGTTGTGTATTTATAAAGATTCTCTTTATAAGAGGCTTAGTGTAATTGGGCTTTGTTAGGGGCCCAAGTATTATATACCAACTTGTGGTATAAATACTAAAACCCTAACACATAATAAAGTGTGTTTTGTGTGAAAATCATCTAGAGAGAGAGAGAAGCTCCCAACCTTCTCCAAGAACACACACACCCCACGTCGATCCGATTCTTCGCATCTTATCCTGGTCTTTCTCCGTAGTTTGAAGTCGTCAAGTCAAGTCTACTCCTCTTCTTCTCGGCGCCGGATTCGTGTTCTTCGAAGGAAGTTGTCTGGTTCGGCCTCGAGGAAGCTTGTCTGGTTCCGAAAGAAGGTACGCGTGGGGTGTTGTAAAATGTGCCGAGGCTCCTTTGGAATGTTCCATTCAAGTGCATGAGAGCCCGGCTTCAGAGTGGTACGCTCGGCGGAAATTGGTGGGTGGTCCGACCTGTTTGTTTATGCGTGTCCCCTTCTCCCCCTCATGGCGATTCGAGTTAACGAGATCGGCATGCTTGTATAGGAAGATTAGAAGGACACAAACTACAGGTCGGTGGTGGTTATAACCAGACGGAGCCACTAAGGCAATCCGTCGACGCGACTTCAGAGACAAACTCCGAGACGTGGCCTGTGAGGACAGGGCTTGAAGAACCGGGGCCACATAGGCATCCCGTTTGCATCGTTCTAGAGCTCGAGACGATGGCCTGATTCCGTTGTTGTATTGATGTTGCAACGGCAGGACTTCCTTCCAATCGTGGAATCACATCTACAGGAGATGTGTCTATGGAAGTTCTGATCTGGTCACGAAGTCCAGATAAGAAAATGTGTATGTGTCCTAGAAAATTATAAAATATTTAGATAGTGAGGACACCTAGACTCGATGTGTTCAAGAAAGTTTAGTGGTGTGGGGCTGACTACCACTTAGTTCAATATCTCCCGCTTCCAAGTGAAGCGGTGATAGCTTACATGGCTCCCCGTGATTTAATGAAACATCGGTCTATTGGGAGATCGATGAGTGGGTAAGGCTCGGTTGTGCATGCGCCATTGGACCAAATGAGGCGACTTCTACTCGGGAGCTGATAAAAATCAGCACCTGCACCTATGTGGGATGGTCCGAATGTTGTGTGAGGTAAGGGATTTTTGTATCATCAGCTATGTGGTCTTGTCAAGAACCGCCAAATAGGGGTGGCTTTTATGCGTATGAATCGTCACTAACACTCGGTTGCATTCCGGGGTTAGGTTCAGTTTGGTCTGACTGAACCATAGGAACTAGAATTCTTGCATCCGTCAATTTTGATGAGTGCTGCTTGATCAGCAAGTTGGAGCAGGTCGGTAGAGTGCATCATAATATGAGCGCCATGAAGTCACCTTTGCCTTTTGAGGATTCTTGAACTCTTGAGGGTTGAGTTTTTTGTTAAAGTCCGTCTTGGGAGGTGGAATAGCTTGATGATGAGAGGATTTTTCCTTCTTTTTTTTTTTTGCTGTTTTTTTTTTTTTTGTAGATACATATATATATTTATTGTAATAATAATAGAATAATATACTATATATTATATTATATTATATTATATTATATTATATTATATAGCTATATAACTATATATATATATATTTTGTTCCTCCCCCTCAAATCGTGCACCACCGTAAGAGTTTTTCTATTCTTTAAAATGTACTCCCCTCGAAAATATGGAATGATACTCCCCCTAAATGCATGCACGCCTAAAATGTAGATTTTCTCCCAAAAAAAATGAGCGTGATGAAAATAACGTCTTTTTCTTTTCAGTTCAGATGCATACTTAAAGAATTAATTTTCTTTAAACTAAGCATATTAAAATGTACGTTTTCTACCTTTGACGCTCCTACAGAAGATAGGCAATTTTTGCAATTCAGCTTATATGCATACTTGAAAGTTTAAGCTCGAAAATTTTAAAATTGTATGCATAATGAAAATGTACCTATCTTAAAATAGAGTATTTTGCATTTTGACTCACGTATGCATGCATCCAAGAATTTGAAAGTAAAAGTCCTTTTGAAGCATGCATAGCTATATTGTACCCTATTATTTTCAAAGTAGGTATATTGTCTTTTCAGCTCGATATGCATGCCAAAATTTACTATGGAATGCATATATAGAATTTACCTACGGTGTAGTTGCTCACCGTGCTTCCCTTTATAACGTATGTGGAGCAACTTCAAAGTACCATACGTGCGGGATGCAGTTGCTCGCGTGTCTTACCAGTCATGCATGTGGAGCAACCCGAGTACCGTGCATGATGGAATTGTTGTGGTTGCTCTCGTCTCGTACCGATCATGAGTATGGAGCAACCATCTTCTAACTACTACTCATGATCGGGGTTTTGTGGTTGCTCTCATCTCATACCAATCACGTGTGTGGAGCAACCATCGTCGAATTACCACACGTGATTGGGCTCCTGCAAAATATTAGCGGGACTTTGGTACCCATTTTTGGATGGGTCCTCCCTGATTAGCAGAAAACAACTTATGCACATTTGGTTCAGATATAAATCCTAAATCATCCTTTAAAGTCCTATTTAATTTGATTTCTGATTTAGGAATCCAAGTTTGGTGAACCTTAGAGGGAAATGACAATTCAGCGCCGGTGAATGTGTGTCTAGGTTTAGAAGATCTGAAGATTTTCTCCCTAGCCAGTCGCAGAAGGTGTCTTTCAGACTGAATCTGGACCGGGTATTTCAAGTATGAATACGAGCTTATCGCACTATATGCGTCATCAGATGATGAGTCGTATTGCCTACAAGAATTCACATCATTCACTCTATAATGATGGGGAATAAGCGTGGAAGTTCGTTTGCTTAACCTTTGAACTTCTTCTTTGCACGCTTTCCTTTGAAGAGGAATAGGAGAGGGAAAATCTTGAACATGTTCGACCTTAATTTTGAAAGACAATGGAGATTTTCCTTTCTCCTTCCTAATCTTCTGTTCCTTGGAAGTATTAAGCTTAAGGCTTTTACTTATCTTTTCAGCTTCAGTCAAAATTGACTTAGAATTACTAATAAATGCTTTCTCAGGTTTAGGAACAAGGATGCTTTTCTTTGTTTCCTTCACCTGTTTCAAGGAGGATGTATCTTTTGAAAGATCATTGGAAACAGGTAAAGATGGGGAATTTTTGAGATATAAAATCTCCTCTAAAAGCTTTTTCTTTTCCGCTCGAAAACATAATCTTTCGGATTCCAAGGTTGCGTTCAATTCTGCAATTTTACTAGCAACCTCAGGAATTTCCCAACAAGAAGTAGGTTTATTAGAATGTAAATTATTTACCCCTAAAGACACTAAGTTAGAAGAGGGATTTTTGTCTGCTTGACTTCTTTTTGCACTGGCGTTCTCTAAAATTTCAATCTGAGAGTAAAGCATACGCCGTTCCTCTAAGATTATCTGAAATTTTGATGAGACACTATTTCGCTCATCTTCGCAAGAACGTAATCTTTTCGTTATATCGCAGACAATCTTTTCATTAATCTCTAATTTAGTTTCTAAGCTAATGATCTTTGACTTTGCGTTAGCCAAATATTCATTAGTGAAAGCTAGATCTTCCTGTTGCTTAAGCAACACAGAGTAATTATTAGCAAATCTTGCTTCTAATTCCTCAATTTTTCTAGCTTGAGCATCCATTTTTTTTTTAAATTTAAAAATTAAAAATTTGGCATTTGGAAATTCAGTTCCGAAAAGTTTGATTTTTAAAAAAAAAGTATAGTGAAGTATCGAAGAAAATAAGTGTAAAAATTTTTTTTTTTTGTGTGTACCTAAAAATTTTAGAATGATTTCGAAAACTTCAGGAAAATTACCAAAACTTTTTCTATAATATGCCAAAAAACGACCTAAGTTGATTGTTGGATACGTGATCGTTGACGCGTATAGTGGATTTTCCTTCAAAAATTGACGAAAAAGTTTTCTATACCGAAACATTTAGGCCCGGAAAATTTATTTTGAAAAATTTCGAAAAAGTGTAAAATAGACTATGCCTATTGGACTCAGAAAATTTTTCTCTATCAAATGATGTATAAAAATTTTTCCTCAAAAGTCTTTTGTTTTTTTTTTTTTTTTTTTGCTACTTAAAGCCTTTTTGGTTCGAGGGGGGGGCCGAAAAATTTTGGGTGATCGAAAACCTCTAAGTGTAATTTTTGAAAGAGTGAGTGACTTCTCGGGTGAAGACTTTGACCGAAAATCTTAAGAGGTATGATTTGAAAATCGGGTACTAAGAATTTTCGGGTAGGTAGAAATTCGGGAGACTGATTCGGATGATTTGCCCGAATTCGGATAATTCAGTCCGAAAATCAGACAATCGCCGAGAATGGGCAAATTCGGGTTACTCTGCCCGAATTCGGTTCTGCCCGAAAACTTGAAAATCGCCGAGATTTGAAACGAAAATTCGGGTGATGAAAATCGGGTAAGTACTAATTTTCGCCGTGCCGGAAATTTGGGTGATGAAAATCAGGCAGAAATTCGAAAATCGGGTAGAAACACGCCGAATTTCGAACAGAGTCACCCGAAAATCAATGAAAATCGGGTAAAAATTCGAAAATCAGGTATTAATACGCCGAATTTTGAACAGAGTCACCCGAAAATCAATGAAAATCGGGCAGTCTCACCCGAATATCTGTGCACTGTTACATTCATATGCCCGAATATCAAATCTGCAAAAAAATGACGAGTTTCCTATGCGATTTTCTACCTAAATCTCACTCAAATCAATTGAAATTTGTTGGGTAAACACTTAAAATCACTCAAAAACAACTTATTTAGCTCTTGAGCTTGCAAAATCAGTAAAGTAAGCTCAAAAACTCAAGATCAAGAGCAAAAAGGTTTCGAACTCAAAGCTATGAAAAAGCCCAAAAATTTCAGCAAAATCGCTCAAATCCGAACGCGTTTGGCTCTGATACCACTTGTTAGTATCCTTTTCTATCCTAACAACCTAACTAGGGGACGATTAAACCACGTTTGAATATGGGAAGAATTGATTCAACGTGGGGTGTGTGTGCTTGAGAGGTGTTGGGGACTCTCTCTCTCTCTCTAGACTATTTTCACACACAACACACTTTATTATGTGTTAGGGTTCAAGTATTTATACCACATTTTGGTATATAATACTTGGGCCCCTAACAAAGCCCAATTACACTAAGCCTCTTATAAAGAGAATCTTTATAAATACACAACAAAGATAATTATAATTAATTGAACACAATAAAATATTCCTAACAATCTCCCCCTTTGTGTTCAATCTTCAATTTGGCATGGATTATCTTTGCGGGGCTTAGTGCAGTTGCCTGACTCCTACGGGAATTTCCTCCTTGTCTTGTCTTTTGACCTCTTCTTTTGGAGATCTTCCAGCTTACCGTGTCTTAATCTTCGCTTCTCGGCACCGGGTCTTCTTAATCTTCTTTGTAAGCTCGACTCGTAAATGCCGGAAGGGATTTGAAGTCGCTTGCCGGATTTCTTCTTTTTGTGTTCGATCTCTCCTTTCGATAATAGCGCAACTCCCCCTACTTTTGGTCAACCTTATGTTGGGATTGGAAAGTTCTCTTTGAAATTTGGAGAGACGCACAAGAGGCAGCAACTTCGATCTTTGTAGTCCATGGTGTTCGCTTGATTCTTTGACGACGCTTGAGGATTTAGCGTTTCTGATCTATCTTGCACTTTCGTCGTGGTATTGCTCCCATTTTGCTTTAGTACTACTCCCCCTCATGAAGATCGAGTTGGGGAGATCGCCATGCGATGGGTCAAAATGAGGCATTATCTTTGGCAAGAAGATCACGTCGTCGGGACATGAGGATGGCGTTGGTAGGAACTCAGGTTGGGTAATAACCTGACTTAGCCACTAAGGCAGTCGTCAAGTCTTCTCCAATCTTCTTCTTCTCGGCGCCGGATTCGTGTTCTTCGAAGGAAGTTGTCTGGTTCGGCCTCGAGGAAGCTTGTCTGGTTCCGAAAGAAGGTACGCGTGGGGTGTTGTAAAATGTGCCGAGGCTCCTTTGGAATGTTCGGCCTCGAAGGAAGCATGATGTCGCGGATCAAAGTACAAGATCCGCGACATCATCAAAGTCAAATTTCAAGGCGTGGATCACTATCTACATCCGGTCTACAGAATATAGCGTCAAGTCACTAGCTGAAGAGCATTCAAAGCCTCTGCAAGAAGGGGAGATAGCCCTTGTAGGGGGAGATTGCTAGGACTCAAGATGTTAACGGGAAGTCTTCGTGACCCCGGTTTCTTATACGACGGATTGCCTTTGTGGCTCCGTCTCGTCATTTTCCCTGTTCGTGACGGCGATCGCCTTCGAGACACGACTACAAGACATTGCCAAGACGTTAGAAGACCAAATCCTAACCAAAGTCTACCGAGCGATGGAAGGCTCATCTCGAGACACCGGCAAGGCCCCCGTCACCGACAGTTTAGCCCGAGCTCCTACTGTGCCTACCAACACCATCCTCCTTGTCCCGACGACGTGACCAACATGCCAAATCATCAAGCGTCGTCAAATCAAGGAAACACCGCCGACTTTCAAAAACCGAAGTTTCCGCCTCGTGTATGTCTCTCCAAACTTCAAAGAGAACTTCCCAATCCCAACACAAGGTTGACCAAAAAGTAGGGGAAGTTGCGTCATTATCGAAAGGAGAGATCGAACACAAAAAGAAGAAAATTCTTCAAGATTTGGCAAGCAACTTCAAACACCTTCCGGCATTTACGAGTCGAGCTTCAAAAGAAGATTAAGAAGATCTGGTGCCGAGAAGCGAAGAACAAGACACGGTGAGCTTGAAGATCTCCAAAAGAAGAGGTCAAAAGACAAGACAAGGAGGAAATTCGTTTAGGACTCAGGCAAATGCACTAAGCCCCACAAAGATAATCCATGTCGAATTGAAGATTGAACACAAAGGGGGAGATTGTTAGGAATATTTTATTGTGTTTAATTAATTATAATTATCTTTGTTGTGAATTTATAAAGATTCTCTTTATAAGAGACTTAGTGTAATTGGGCTTTGTTAGGGGCCCAAGTATTATATACCAACTTGTGGTATAAATACTAAAACCCTAACACATAATAAAGTGTGTTGTGTGTGAAAATCATCTAGAGAGAGAGAGAAGCTCCCAACCTTCTCCAAGAACACACACACCCCACGTCGATCCGATTCTTCCCATCTTAAACGTGGTTAAAATCTTCATTAGTTAGATTGTTAGGATAGAAAGGCTACCAACAGATGTATACAATACAAAGTGTCTCGATACATCGGTCAACGAAGGAATAATGTACCACAAAACCCCCTTCCAAAATATCCCCGCCAATGGATCCAATATAAGAAGATGATATTGTACCCAAAATGGTAGAAACAGCAGCGGAAATGACGATCGAAATTGGCAAACCTCCGAACAAAAGAGATATCACCTACCTAGATAGAAAGAAGTATATATGTATATATGAGGTGAGCAAACCACTAGCTCAGTGAGATGATAATACAGACACACCTTCCGTGCACAGAAGGCGTGTTCTCAACGATGATACCATAGCAAACCAAATATATCGACTACTTCATATTTACAAGGTAAACAGTATCCACCGCTCGTACGAGGAAAATTCGACAATAAAAATAAATCATAAAACATATCAAGAACATCGAGAAAGTACACGTCATCACATAAACGACGCGTGGGTAGCCGTATCCTCCTCGAACTGAACTCCCCGTCGAGAGTCAGACGAGTCCGTCACCGTACTCTAAACACAGTGCCAATGAACAATCGTATCGACTGGACCATGAAAAATCATATCAAATATATGTGAAATGCATGTCCCACACCGGTGACGTTGGCCGAGTCTCACAATCGACTTTGTTACCTCCCCAACGATCACCCTCCAACGATAATCAATACATGGAAAATGGACGGGCGACTCGTTGGGCCTCACTCACCCTGGTTTGCCAAGCCACGGGCTACTACTCGATATGCCACTCTCAGTCACCCGAACGTGGCCATTCGGGCTACTACTACCTCGGTACCGAGTATATGCAACAACAACAACAAATCATCGACATCACAGCCATAAATCCACAAATCAAATCAACAACGTGGAATAGTGACATACCGTCACGTCATATCCCTGTACATGAACGCAATTCACCAAAGCACATAGATGTTCAAATACTTATTAGCATCATTCACGAAGCAACATAAATGCCCAAGTTCTCATCAACATAGCGAATATGAACATCCTAAAGCTGGCAAGGCCCACTAATCATAATCCAACAATAACATATAATCTAGTGAAAACGACATAAAATAACCCATCGCGAGGTTCACACATCCCGCGAAGGGAAGGCGTCCCCGTATTATCAACTCACTGTAAAGTCCTAGCTTTCTCCGACGTCTGAAGCCGCCCTCAAGTCCCTTGCCGAAGTTCCTTCGCCTAAATAAGAAGATAACCATGAGTGATTTCGAAATAATCCAACTATTTGCTGAAAATTTCCTGTTTAGCGGCAGAAGCTTCAAAATTCCATAAATATTCATAGAATGCTCGGATTGAGCTGTTTTTGGTTCCTATAGAAAGACGAGGATCTAAGCTTTCAAGAAAGATTAATTTCAAAACTATTGGAACAGTATAGGCGGGGTAAAACTGAATAATACAGAAACAGCAGAAACGGGATTTTTCGGTCCAATAGCAGAATATTTAAAAATCCATAACAGATCGTAGAAATATCAAAACAAGCTGATTCTAGCGGCTGTGAAAACCCAAAGAAGTTAGATTTCCAGAGAAATTAGTTTCAGAAAGATCAGAGTAGCATAAGTAGGATAATTTTACAGAATACAAAAGCTGCGCATAAATTCGGTCAAAAATCGTAGCTGAAACTTCAAAAATTCATAACAAATTGTATATATATTGGATTTAGATGCTTCAAGTGGCTCTGGAAACCTGAGAAACTTAGCTTTCAAATGAATCAAAGTTCATAAGATTCGGAGAACTATAGCTAGGTCAAATTCGTATATTACAGAGGCTGTGCATAGAAGGAATTTCTTGAATAGAATACTTTCATAATGGAGTATAAGAAGAGAGCATCGATTTTAATGAACCAACATGCCTGAATGAAATTTAATTCAACCCTCACCCGTGCAGAATCAAAGCTTGAAGGTCTCCCCCTTTTTCTTTTCTCACGTTGTTATCCCTTAGAGAGGAAAATGGAAGAAGCAAGCTAAGAGGAAAGTACTAGAATAATAATTTGGGATAGGCTATAAATTTTATTTTGAAATGCGCTGAGATGAAATATAACGTTTATGGGCCGCTCTAATTAACTTAAGTGTTATAAAAATGATCGTTTCCGTGGAACTGAAGGAAGATGCTTCTTGAGATTGGATTTAACTTCCCTTCCTTTATATCTTATATCATACAAAGAATTCAACCACTGACCTCTGTAGTTTATCGTATAACCACAACGAAGACTGAAATTTGAATGCAACCTATGTTTTTCTGAATAAGTATGATAAATTTTGGGTGGCATTCTCTGCGGTGTAGAGATACGCTTCTGCATATTGAATAAGAAATTTCTCTGCTGTTTTTTTTGGTCTCGTTCTTCAATTACTGGTGGTGATAATTCGGGATTTGAATTATTGATCCTCTCTTTTTAACTTTAGGCAAAACCTTTTGCAGAACACATCTGTTGGAACAACTTCTGAATGGAATGGCAGTGATGAAAGATATGACTCCATGAACAAAGGATTACTCAGTCGCTTTATTGGGAGTGCACGTCGACAAGGCTTTTGCAGCATGTTTGAATAAAACCGGTGTCAAAGCTCGCCAAATATGCCTTTTATTTAGATTGATGGTATATGATGTTACTTTATTTAGATTGATGGTATATGATGTTGCTCGAAGAGGGATGATCTGGTGGGAATGGAAAGTTTGTCAACATTACACATTATTTTCTTACTCTGGTGTAAAATTTTGTCTGTCTCTTGGTTCCGAAGTGAACTAATTCTGTTGCTCTTCTTTATGAGAGTGAATGGTCCATATATTATAGTAAAAATGACGTCGAACCTTTTTTATCTATCGGTCATATCACAGACTACAAACTCAGGTTGACATAGATAATTTTGTGTTTCTTGAGCATCCCCAATGGTGTGATCTTGCTGTACATGAGCAGATTCTGTTTTTAAGTTATAGTACAAATTTATGAATCGCGTGATTCCCGAACATATTGTGTTTCCTTTACCTTATTTCGGATTTCTATATGCCACCTTCTTCTGGTTGATATCTAGCTTTTCCACAATCCACAGTGCCGCCTGATATATATATCTGCGTAATGGAAATTTGATACTTCTTTTTTGCAGTTTGGTATATGATTCATAACTACTGATAACATTTTATTGATGTAGGTCACAGTTTTAACATCCAATCAATAAAACTTGAGCATAGATTGATCGAAAATTACCTTGATAATAAACGCGCGGAAGACTTTGGGTATAAACTCAATCAACCTCCATTAATCACAAGCTTCTCTCTACAATAGGTTCCTTTCTCTCTCTACAATTAAGCCCTAATTACTATAATGGTGAGAGAGTGTTTCTAGTGAGAGAAAGCTAAAACTCAAGTTTTGTGTATTTTACACACACTTGCCCTATATATACCAAAGCATACTTTCGTATATTTACACTTTAGTCCCTATATTTACATAAAATACAATTAAGTCCCTAGACAAAGATAACATGATTATTGAACACTAGAAAATATTCCTAACAATCTCCCCCTTAGTGTTCAATTGTCATTGAAGCGCCGGTTGTATTTGTCTTTGATAATCTTCAGTCTTCATCATCATTTGAACACAACAGAAAGATTCCTAACAATCTCCCCCTTTGCAGCAGAAAAGATTCCTAACAATCTCCTCCTTTTAAAATCTCTGCCTTTGTGTTCAACTTTGAATTTGACACGGTCTTCTGTTGCTGTTTGAAGAAAATAGCTAAGAGCATCTGGAGAATCTTCAGTCTCCCCCTATTTACATGCACCCTCTTTTTCTTCTTTGCAACTTGAATATTCGTCACCTTCTTGCATATATCAGAGTCGCGCGGATCGTCAGCATTGACTTGTCGTGTACGCTCGAACCATGGAGAGAGGTCTTGTTTGTTGTGGTTCAGCACGTGCGTTGAAAGCTTGGCTTCTTTAATGAGTTCACGTGTTTCGCCTCCTTGATATACTTCTCCCCCTCATGGCGATTCATTTGTATCGTCATGCTGTGTGATCAAGGTGAACCAGCTTGGGCTGATCGTGTTGTCGTTGAATCATGGATGAAGTACCTGAAAACGGGACAGACGACCGATCATCGTGAGACATCCCTAGATGTCACTCTTGGTCGTTGATGCAAAGTCACACAGACTTGCATTTGAAGGGACTACGGGGCCACATAGGCATCCCGTTGACATCGTTCTAGAGTCGTGCTCCAGAAGATGGCCTGCTACCGTTGTTGTTTTTATGTTGCAACGGCATGACTTCCTTCTGATCATAGAAGCACATCATTCAATGATGCGTCTACAGAAGTTCTGGCATGGTCACGTAGACCTGCAATATGTGTGTAAAAGAATGTATGTGTCCTAGAAAAATTGAAAAAATATTTAGGCTATGAGGACACACTAGACATTTACGTGTTCAAGAAAAATCGTGGTGTGGGGCTGTGGACCACTTTGTTCAATATCTCCCGCTTCCAAATGAAACGGTGATAGCATATGCGGTTCCCCGTGAGATATTGAAACATCTGTCTTTAGGGAGACAAATGAGTAGCTAGGAAGGGTCGTGCATGCGCCTTTGGACCAGATGAAGCGTCTTCTACCCGGGATCTGATAAATCAGTCCTGTACCTATATGGTTATGGCCCAGATAGTTTGTGGTTGAGTTGTAAGGATGCCATCGTGATACGCTCAATACCCTCACATACACTCGGGGTTTGTTCCAGGGTTAGGATCAGTTGGGTCTACTGAACCTTTGGAACAGGTATGTGAACAACTCTTTTGTGTCCATGCGCTTGTTGACATTTAGGTAGCTCTCCCTTTTCAAAGCATGAAGGTTGTCTTCAGGGCATTCCCTTTTAAGCTCTAGCGCTGTTTTTAGGTAACACTCCCCCTAAATACTTGCGCTAATTCTAATGTGATGCCCGTGCTCCCCCTAAATAGATGCATTTTTTGAGAAATTGCATATTACGAAGAAATCAAGCGCCTTTTGTATTTGAAGTGACACTCCCCAATAAATGTGCCTTTTGCACTTATAAGTCTCACTCCCCCTAAAACATATGCGCTTTTTACATTAGAACTATGGTAATACGCTCTTTTGAAGTTCATGCGCCTTGTCTATCTATCTATCCACTCCCCCAAAAAGAATATAGAATATGAAGACCGAATATTCTGTAAAGGTAAGCGCTCTTTATAATAAGTCGAACTCCCTTTGAAAATCAAGAACTTAAGATATAGAGTTTGACTCCCCTGAAATTCAAGCGCACTTTGAATTTTGAAATCGGCTCGGCCTTCTTTGAACATTGTAGCTCAAATTTTTTTTTTTTATTATTTTTTTTTATTGCCTTTTCTTTTTGTTTTTTTTTTTTTTTGGCCTTTTCTTTCTTTTTTTTTTTATTTATTGGCCGCTTTTTTTTTATGGTTTTTTTTTTTTTTTTTTTTTTTTTTTTTTACTACGAAAAGATAAAAATAAAAACAATGTCAAATCAAGAGCTTTGGAATAGTCTTGATTTGGTGTGTTTGCTCACGTCACATACCGATCACGTGTGTGGAGCAAACCGAATACCACACGTGTCGGGGTCTTGTGCGACTGCTGATCATTGCATACCGACCATACATGTGGAGCAATCGTCGTCTATTTACCATGTATGATCGGGATCCTGCAAAACAAATTATCGGGACTTTGGTACCCATTTTTGGACGGGTCCTCCCTGGTTAGCAGTGAAACAATTATGCATATAAGGTTGAAATTTGGAAGCAAAATTATCACATAAAGCAGTCATAGGAATCCACATTTGTCGAGGACTACTTATTTCCATTTGTAGCTTAGGTTTCCAAATTTGTTGTACCTTTTTGAAATTTAACTTTTCAGCATCGGTGAATGCGTGTCTTTTTGTAGAAGAGAAAATTTTCTCTTTCGCCAGTCGCTTAAGATGCAATTCGGATTTGACTTTGACCGGGTACTTGAGAGAGGAATACGAGCTTATAGAATCAATAGCATTAAGTATAGAAGTGTCGTATTTCCTACCTTCTAGACTCACATCATTCACTTTGTAATGTGTACTAAATGAGCTACTTTTGTTTAGACAATTATTACTTATGGACGTTTCAGTTTTAATAGAGAATGTGTAATTATTGTCTACTTTAGTTTTAGTAGCTTCTTTCTTTAATTTTGATTTTAGAATGAGTTTGGGTATTTTTGGATTAGGAATAGAGGTAGAACCAAATTTGGTCGTGGCAATAGAAGATAATTTGTCTTCCTCTATTCTTTCTTTCTTGATAGCTTTAGTCATTCTTGCGCCTTTTTGAGAGGAATTTTTGAGAATTAAATTCTCCTTTAAAAGCTTATCCATTTGAGCTCGAAACCCGTCTTGTTTGGAATCCAGAAGAGAATGTAATTCAGCAATTTTACGAGAACTTTCTGGAATGTGGCAATCCTTAGGTTCGGGTTTTATTGATAGTATAGAATGTTCCTCGATTGACATTGACTCAATTGTTTGAGTCGACTTGTTTCGAGACAATTTTTGCTCAATTTGTTCTTTCTTTGCAAGAAGAACCTCTAGTTTAATTTTACAGTGTAATCTAGTGAGTTCTTCAGAAAGACATTTATTTTGAGCTTGATAATCTTTATTTTCCTTTAATTCTGTTGTTTTAGAATTTGATTTAGCAAGATCATTGTTAAGTTTAGCTATTTTCTCATTAGCTAATTGAAGTTTTATTCCTAGATTGGCTTCTTCTACTAGATGTTTTCTTAGGACAACTTCATTATTGGCTAATCTTGCTTCTAATTTGTTGACCATTTCTTTTTCATTATTTGTGGATGAGAATTTTTGCAACATTGAATTGTTTGCTTCATCACAGGCAGACAGACTTATTTTCAACTCACATATTTGTTATTCATGTTCTGTGGTCTTAGTCTTCAACCTTATAATCTCATCATTTGCATTGGTCAATTGACATTCAAGACTAGCTTCAATTTCTAGATGTTTTCTTAAGACACGCTCGTTATTAGCTAGCCTTGCTTCTAGTGTCTTGATCATTTGTTCGTGAAATAAATCCATTTTAATCTTTTCAGTTCAAATATAGAATTTTGAAAATTTAAGTTCAAATAATGTTGGTAATTAAATTCTATATAGAATGTTGGATTTTAATTTTGATCAAATAAAATTGTTGGATGTATATTGATCGTTGACGTGTTTTAGAATTGATTTAATTTGTGATCAATATTTTCGATTCTGTTTAAAAATTAACTTTTGATATTAACCGCAAACTTTTAGTTTCAGTTCAGTTCGTAAACTTTTTAGCACAGCAAAGTTTAGATACCAAATGTTAATTATCGGCTGGGATTGTATCTTAGACTTTGTATATTATTAAAAGAATGTAAGGTTTTGCGGTTCTGATTCTGTAAACAGTGCTTTTTAGTTTACGAGTATAGAGTGTTTACAAATGAGAATCGTTCGTAAACTTTTAATCGTTCGTACACCTTTAAGAATGTTATCAGGGTAAGGTTTACGTTCGTAAACTGTTATCAGGATGAGATTTACGAATGAAAATGATTCGTAAACACTGTATGGGAAGTTTACGAATGTAACTTATTCGTAAACTTGAACGGATGAGGTTTACGAATGAAATAGTTTTCGAAGACTAAGTCTTGAATGGTTTACGAATGATGAGTATTTGTAAACTTAAGGATTCGTAAACAGGAAGGTTTACGATTGTAAAGATTCGTAAATTCTTTTACGAATGAAAGTGATTCGTAAACTCAAACAAGAATAGAGGTTTACGATTACCTCTGTCGTAAACTCGACTTTATGTTTACGATTGAAATTCGTTCGTAAACACTGACACTCTACCACTTAGTGAATCGTAAAACTCAGTTTATCTAGGTTTACGAATGTAAACTCTGAGATTCGTAAAATTATATTCGTAAACTGAGTTTATCTTGGTTTACGAATGAACACTAAGATTCGCAAACTATCGTTCGTAAACTGAATTTATCTAGGTTTACGAATGAAAATTATTCGTAAACACTGTTATTCGCAAACTAACGTTCGTAAACCTTTAATCGTTCGTAAACAGTACTCTTTAGTTTACGATTGAATAGTATTCGTAAACCTTCACACACTGTTGAGATCGTAAACAAGGTTTACGATTGAAAATCTTTCGTAAACAGTAGTTTCGTAAAATAAAGTTTACGATTGAAAAGTATTCGTAAACAGTGCCTTCAGATAGTTTACGACTGAAAAAGCGTTCGTAAATAGTGACTTCAAATGTTTACGATCAAAAAGCGTTCGTAAACAGTTACCACAAAAATTTAAGATCAAAATGCGTTCGTAAACAGTGACTTCAAAGGTTTACGATCAAACAGCGTTCGTAAACAGTGGCTTCAAAAGTTTACGATCAACAAACGTTCGTAAATAGTAACTACGTATGTTTACGATCGACAAACATTCGTAAACAATACTTTCTGAAGTTTACGAATGATCCTTGTTCGTAAACAGTAGTAACCTCAGATTATTCCAATCGTAAACTCGATTCAGTCTAGTTTACGATCAGAAATCATTCGTAAACCTAACTTCTAGTGAACTAATGTCCGTAAACATAGCAATCAGATTAAAATCGATCAAAAATACTTAAATTTTCAAAATTAAGCTCAGATAATCGATCGAAATCAGTAATTAAACATGTAAAAACACTCGATTAAACCAGTTAAATGCAAAACATATAGAATTTTCGAGTTTTTCACATGAACATTTTGAAGATATTGAAGAACAGTTCGATCAAAATTAACACAATTAGTCCAAATTCAGCTGTAATTAGCTCAATTAATCATGATTACTCATCGCAAACAGTATCCCATAGATCATCGCAAACCATTCAAGCGCAAACAGTAAGCATCGCGATGAATAGTAGCTATCGTAAACAAGTTTGCGATGAACAGTAAAACGATCGTAAACTATATTTCAACAAAATCAAGCATCGTAAACATCAAATTCAGCTCGAAATCTATCAATTCTTAACACGCATGCTCGGATACCAATTGTAGGTCACAGTTTTCATACATCCAATGATTAAACTTGAGCATAGATCGATTGAGACATACCTTGAATATTAGCGCGCGGAAGCTTTGGTAAATATCAATCAATCTTCCATTAAACCTCAAGCTTCTCTCTACAAGTAATCTCTTTCTCTCTCTACAATTAAGCCCTAATTATGATAATGGTGAGAGAGTGTTTCTAGTGAGAGAAAGCTAAAACTCAAGTTTTGTGTATTTTACACACACTTGCCCTATATATACCAAAGCATATTTTGGTATATTTACACTTTAGTCCCTATATTTACATAAAATACAATTAAGTCCCTAGACAAAGATAACATGATTATTGAACACTAGAAAATATTCCTAACAATTGATATACCTATATTATATTTTATGTAATACACAACTTCATTATTTTTTAAGATGTTACAATCTAATCTATATTTTCTTATTGTAGGATTGGAAAAGCTGTGCAGTTAATGCACTGGGAAGTGGGAAGAGAACAGTAGTAGTTTGACTTCTACAACCATTGGTAAAGCACTGGGGTTGAGGAAAATCCAGGTCTGATACTCTTCTTACGTAACTCTGAGTTGGCTGTTATCTGTTTTTATAAATAGTCAGAAATATATAGATATATATATATATATATATATATATTTGCTTGTTCTCGTGATTCTAATAAATCAGAACAAATGGGAATCTATACGTGCAAATTTTTAATTGGACTGACTTAGCATGGTGATTTATTAAGCAGTGCTACACATAGTTCAACGGTTTTTTTTTCTTTAAAGATGAAAGTAGAGTGCTCAACTTATTTATGTTGTACAAAATGAGGAACTTGGCCCACGGGTCAATGGTGGAGGCCAAGACCGAGGATGCGACTTATCTGCAATTCATTGGTTGGATGGTAATCAACTTTTAATAGTTGATGAGTTCGAAGATAAGAAGGAACTCGAGGTCAATGTGTAATACACTTGAATCTGTTGCTTGAAGATAAGATAAAGGAACCAATGAGTTGGTGAGGTAATCTATTCTACATATTGCATGTATTCTTGAATTTGTTTTAGTATACATAATTTGCTCACATGGATAATTTAGCTCGTATGAGTGTTTCTTGGATAGTATACAAAATTTGCTCGTATGGATAATTTTGCTCACGTGAGTGTTTTTCAGATAGCATGCATAATTTGCTCGTAGGGATAATTTATCTCATATGAGCATTTTTTGCGCACGTGAGACATATCTGACAAATTTTTCTCATATATGTCTCACATGCGGAAAAAATGCTCATATGAGTTAAATTATCCCTACGAGCAAATTATGTATGCTATCTGAAAAACACTCACAAGAACAAAATTATCCATACAAGCAAATGATGTAGAAAAAGTAGAGCATAATACCAACCTTAAACTGTAGAAAAAGATATAATAAACATTAATAGAACAAAAAGACATGATAGCTTAAGTACTTGAAAATCACATCCCCTTCCCCGTGTCGGTCTTCTTTTGAGTTCTGCAGCGCCTTTCCACGCAATCTGCTTAAGCTCCGTAGAACACTCTACCCACTGGCACGCCCCCATAGGAAACCTGAGATAAATAAAAAATAAAAAAATTGACATATATATATGACACAAAATGAAAACCCGACAAAGAGGATTCTTCGACACATTCGAGGAACACAATCACTCGGATTTGTTTACTCAAAGTCGAGTAAGTGCAAACTGATCGGATATTCAGACAATAATTGGTGTGGAGATATCGACGATCGAAGATACACAGGTGGCTATGTATTTTACCTAGGAAACACTGCGTTCGCGTGGTTATCGAATAAGCAACCGATCGCGACTTTATCAACTTGTGAAGCAAAATATGTGGCATCATCGTGGTGTGTTTATCACGCAATATGGCTGAGAAACTTGTTGCTTGAGTTGAATCTTCAACAAGTCGAGCCAATCGAAATTCGAGTAGATAACAAGTCAGCGATCGAGTTGGCGAAAAATTCAGTCCATCATGAGAAAAGCAAGCATATTGATGCTCGATTTCATTTTATTAGAGAACACGTAAAAAATGGAGAAGTGAAGCTAGTGCACGTTGCGAGTCAGGACCAGGTTACAGATATTTTCATAGCCATTACCGACAAATACGTTTGAAATTTTGAAAAAGATGCTCGAAATGAAAGATAGAAGGCATTTAACTTGGACGGATTTGTTGGATAAGCTCAATGTGAGGCTCACAAGAAGGAAAAAAAAAGAAAACTAAGGATGAATATTGATGGCCAAAGAAAAGTCACGAAATGAAGATACACGCATGATGCATGAGATATGTAGTATCTATATATCGCCCGAACTTGAAAAATAGTAGAAAATGAAAAAAATTATTAAGTGGCCAAACCTTGTAGGTATTTTACTTTCAGACACGGTTTATTTAGCGTACTTAGTATAGTATGTTACACGATATGAAGAAGATATCATCATATTCAAGAAGAGAAACATCTTTATTTATCACAGCGTGTAAAATAAATGGGAGAAAGCTGACAATACTTATTACAATGCGAAACAAACGCAGTACTAAAAGATATTAATTATTCATGTATCAGTCAACCTCCATTTGGTTTGCATACATCCTTAGTTGTTGTTATCGTACCAGAACTGTCCCTGGAGATACTTGATCACATTGGCATCCACTTGAAAAGCTTTGGTAAGAACATCGATGGAGATCGGAGGATCGGAACCAAAGACAGCATTAGCAATGGTAATAACGCCCGGGTTTTGGCTGCTCAGGCCAGCGAAAGCAACCGCATTGGTTTCCCCGACGTTGAACTGGAAATGGATGAGCCCTTGAGGGAAAACGAAAACGTCTCCTGGGTTCAAAGTCTTGGTAAAGAGCTTATTCTTCTGGTTAGGATCTGCGGGATTTGAAGTAACGAACCCAACGTAAAGAGTGCCTTCGACGACAACAAGAATCTCAGTGGCACGAGGGTGGGTGTGAGGTGGGTTGAGCCCATAAGGTCCATAGTCTATACGGGCCAAAGATATCCCAAGCGTGTTGAGGCCAGGCAACTGATTCACGTTGACGGGAGTGACTTTTGATCCCAGTGAGTTCGACGTGTTTCCTGGCTTGTTGAGTCCCGAGAAGAAGAAATCATCGGCTGTTACCGTATTTGGATTCTTACAGATCTTCCCATTCACAAATACTGCATTTAGTTTTATAAGAGAATGGATAGCATATTGTTAAGAAATGCATGAATATAATAATATAATGGTGAAGTAAAGATAATTAAACCCTAGCTTTATATAATAGTGTATTCATGACTAATTAATTACCAGAAGCCATGGAGTCATCAACTGCTACACAGAAGTCTTGAAGTGGGCTTGGATCAGAAGCATAAGCAAACAAGGAAAAATAGGAAGTTAAAACAACAATTGCTATAGTGGCGAGATTAATGCTGGATATTGCCATCTTAGACTGTTACTGCTTTGGTGAGAAGTGTGGTGCACTGATCCTACAAAGTTATATATGAGCATATTTATAATGAAACATCGCTTGAATCAATCAATGGCGTGCTGCAAAATCCTCTATATATATATATATATATATATATACAAAGTTAAATGTTTGAAGATTTCGACATTGTATAGGGATTAAAATATAAAAAAAAGAAATCTTACCAAGTCATTATTGGTTGATAAGTATTGCATTGCAGATGTCATCATCTTCACCTGTTGCATGGCTAGCTTCTCAATTATCTTAGAAGGGTTCAAATGTTATAATCCCTAATAATGTGTTGAACTTTTCAAATTAATTACTACCAGCTCATTAAATTAAGTTAGCTGTAAGATAAAACTATTTGATAAACTATTATGGCGTCAAACCCCTTTGAAAAGATTATCATTTCACACACTCCTTTTTTTTTCTTTTTTTTTTTCTCAAATGTATAATCACGGTAATGAGGTGTAGAAGTTTTCAAATTAATTACTACCAACTCATTAGATTAAGTTTAGTTGTACGATGAATCTATTGAATGAACTATTCTGGCGTCAAACCCTTGAAAAAATTATCATTTCACGGTCCACATCTTTTCTTTTTTCTCAAATGTATAATCGGTAATAATGTGTATAAGTTTTCAAATTAATTATTACCATCTCAGATTAAGTTACTTGTAAGATAAATCTATTGTATAAAATATTCTGGAGACAAACCCTTTCAAAATAATATCATTTTCTCGGTCCAAATATTTTTTTTTTCTCAACATAAATCATTTCTTACAATATATTGAAACACAAGACGCCTCTTAAACACAATGCTAAACTTATGAAGATCTTAAAAAGTTGAAATTAATGTTTTAATTTGGGCCTTTTTTATTTTGGGTCTACATATGTTTTTGTCTTTAAAATTGGCCCATGTTAGTTTTTTGTATTAAAAACAATTGAATGTCAAGAAAAAAAAAAGGGATTTGAGCAGAGCAGAACAAGGGGCCAATTTAAGAAAAGGAATTATTATTTATTTTTTTTAAAAAAAAGGGACTTTGACTTTGTCAATTAAATAAAAGGGATTGAGTTTAATTAAGGTATAATTAACTTAAGTAAATCATTTAATTTTTTTATTTTTTTTAATAAAAAAATCCAACAAACAACCAACGAACATTAATATCCAACAACCAACTTAAAAAAAAAAAGAGCGAACGAAGTAACAAGATATACTCTCACACGTCAAGATCCAAGGCACTCAAACATCACCCAACAAGCTCGTCGAAGGTATAAGATCGAAGCAAACACATTCGCACAGGTCGAACACATCAAATTCGCACAGGTCGAAGCCATTAAAGGTTGGTTTTTCGTATATATTTACATTCCAGTTATTTCGTCCAAATTTCACTTATTATGCATACATTGTTCATTATTCATCGTGGGTAAGTCCAATCTGAAGTTGTTTTACCTCGTCACGTACTGTGCAGCTCTATTGAAGAAGATGTGTTCGTCCAGTCGTTAATTTCGAATTATTATTTAATTCAAAGTTTATTCGAATACGAATTCGATACTTAATACAACTATTATTCGATACTTAATTCGATATGGTTTTCTCATTAAATATTAATTCAAATATTTCTCAAATATTAATTCGATTAGCTTTACGGGGTAAAATTTAATTCGAAAAGTATGCGATATTTAATTCGAATATGTTTTAATCTGTTTTGTTTGTTTTTTACTGCAGGATGCCGACGAGTATCATCATTAACTACGACGGAGAATGGGAGATCGGCAATGATAATAAATATAGATGGCGACCAAATTCAGGAATAACCATGCGACCTATTGGTTTTCAAGGAGATTGTTGTTCGTTCGAGGATCTCTTAAATGAAATATACGCATGTATGGATGCGATTGGGAGGCCGGAGTTGAAGTTAAGTTACCAACCATCTATAAGGGGATACGATAATGGTGTTCCATGGTATATAAGGAATGATAGCGAATTGAAGGGGTATATATATTTAGGGGGTCCAATGGAGAGACCGATTCTCCACGTAGAAATTGGCCACGCAAATGCTATGTGCACTCCCGTCGAAGATTTTGCATCTCAGGTGGAAGCTATCCCGGATGTAAACGCGAACTATGACGATTATTTTGATCGATTTATCAACCGTGATAATGTTGTCGAAGATTTTCCATCTCCGTTGGAAGCTGTCCCGGTTGAGGATAGTTATGAAACGCACCTTCGGAATGTGGAAATCGATCTTGGCGACGACGAAGATAATATTTTGAGGAATGATGAGGATGCCTTGAACGAAGGGGACGGGCTAAATGGGGAGCGAAATGTGGAGAGTGCAAACGTCCTTATTAGTGATCGATATTCTTTTACGGACTGTTCTACCATGAAAATAGGGGATGAATTTGAAAATAAAAGCGCGGCGAAAAAGGCGATTCAAAGAGTTTCTGTGGATGCATCATTCGAGATCCGGAACATCAAATCCTGTCGATCAATATACGCCGTGCGATGTAAAGAGGAGGGATGTACTTGGAGGATTTGGACATCGAAGATGAAGAATACGTCCGCGTTTTCGATTCGGAAGTACTGCAAGACTCATACATGTGATTTGGCAAATAGGAATGCAAGATTAACGCAAGCATCTTCATCTTCGGTGAGCGACATGTTGCTCGAATCTTTTCAGGGGTCGAGTAGTACACCAACACCGAAGCTAATCCAAACTATGATGAGAAATCGAGGGATCGAAATTTCTTACTTCAAAGCATGGAAAGGAGGCATTTTAGCCCAAAATACATTGAAAGGCGACCCGAACGAGAGTTATAGATTGTTGCCTTCTTATTTGTCGGCGTTGAAAAGAGCCAATCCGGGTAGCATAACAAGTTTGTGCGTCGACAATGACAACAGATTCAAATATGTTTTTATGTCGCTTGGTGCTTGCATTGCGGGATACTGTCAGATGAGAAAGGTTGTCTGTATCGATGGCACTTGGTTGAAGGGAAAATATAATGGCACCCTACTAGTTGCTTCGGCCCAGGATGGTAACTCGCATCAATATCCGCTCGCGTGGGCTGTCGTTGATGTAGAGTCCACCGATTCGTGGTCATGGTTTCTCAACGAACTTACGGCGGTAGTACCAGATGAGAAAGAGCTCGTGATTGTTTCTGACAGACACGCGGCGATCAAGGCAGCCGTGGATAGTATTTACAAGCTTGCACATCATGGTCACTGCATTTGGCATCTGTCCCAGAACATGAAAGTTAAGTGTAAGAAATCTGGCGCGACTGATCGTTTTTTACGCATTGCAAAAATTTACAAGCAAAGCCATTTCGAATCCGAGTATGAAGATTTCACGAAATTGTTCCCCGATGCGGCGAATTATTTGAGCACAGCGGATTCTAAAGATCGTTGGAGTCGGGCATACTCTCCCGTGTCTCGGTATAATATAATGACTACGAACGGCGTTGAATCGATCAACGCAAGACTTCGTGAAGAACGGAAGCTACCAATCATTGCACTCTTGGATTCTATCCAGAGGATGACATGCGATTGGTTTGCTAGATACCGAGTAGAATCCGAGCAAGCAACTACTCAATTCACGCCGGTAGTCGAAACATTAATTCGTGAAAGGTACACACAAAGTCAGGGCTGCGAAGTCATGCAAATAGGTACGAGCGAGTTTGATATTCGATTAGCAGGGCGGCGAGCTATTGTGAATTTGGATACGAAATCGTGTACGTGCCGAGTATTTGACATTGACAAAATTCCTTGTGCTCATGCGATTGCGGCAAGTTTACGAACAGGTATGTCTTTCTATCCACTATGTTCGGAGTATTATTCGGTTTACACTTGGCGATGTGCTTATTTCGGTCGAGTTTACCCCGTTCCCGATCAAGACGAATGGAATGTCGTGGATAATTTGGTGAAGCCTCCTCATGTAGTAATAAGGCGTGGACGGAGACAAGAAAGAAGATTCTCCTCCGTAGGTGAATTTAGTCGTAGGCATTAACAATTTATATGTTATCGAGTAATAGTCGAGTAACAATATAACTCGAAATTTATATTATATGTAATATTTTATGTAATCGAGTAATAGTCGAGTAATAGTCGAGTAACAATATAACTCGAAATTTATATTATATGTAATATTTTATGTAATCGAGTAATAGTCGAGTAATAGTCGAGTAACAATATAACTCGAAATTTATATTATATGTAATATTTTATGTAATCGAGTAATAGTCGAGTAATAGTCAAGTAACAATATAACTCGAAATTTATTTATATGTAATATTTTATGTAATCGAGTAATAGTCGAGTAACAATATAACATTATTCGAGTAAATCGAATTAATACTCGAGTTATCATTTAATTCGTTTTGTATTCGATTCAAGAGAGACTTAAAAAAACGGATTTTTTTAAGTAAATAGCCTTTGACCTGGTCAACAGTCTTTTTAAAAAATAGCGCTTGACCAAGTCAATTTTAAAAAAATAGCGCTCTTGACTTTTTCTACTTTGTTGACCAAGTCAATTTCAAATGTCAACAGTCTTTTTCTGCTTTGTTGCCATGTTAAGTTTTCTTTAGTAACAAGGGACCCGCGCGTATTTGCGCATGAGACCCGCACCTGAAAACATGAGTCCCGCACATCTAAACAAGGGACCCGCGCGTTATGTGCAGGGAACCCGCACTTTGAAACACGGTACCGTGCTGATAACATGTGCGCTTATGGACGGTCTTGGGTTCTATGCCAACTTAGGGTTGGTCACGTTCGCTTATTGTTCAATTATTGGTCAAAAGTATTTTCTCATTTCACTTGTCAGACTGTCATGACTTTACAATCTGTACAACACAGATGATTTGACATTTGACATTTGATGCATTTCGTTAATAAAAGGGTGAGATAATAATATTATTATTAAAATTATTACGAAGTTAATAATTAATAAAATAATAATTACTTGATGAAAATTTGTTAAAAAATATCAGTAACTTTAACAATACCAAAGGCTTTGACGTAAAAAAAAAAAAATTAATCCAACTTGTATTTCGAGTTGACCAATCTCACAGGTCAAGATTCAAAAAAAGCACCCACAAAAACATACCTTGTGTTGTTGAACATTGTAGGATTAGTAATCTTACACATTGATTGTTATTGTGATTTCATCCAAATTTTCGGTTTTCTGCTATTATATGATGACTTAATATTGTAGTAACGGATAAACAATGTATACAAACGCACAATTATGGCATAATTCCATCAATTAACAAGTCAAAAATCGCACATGAACACAAGGGACCCGCACGTCAAAACAGAGGACCCGCACGTAAAAACATAGGACCCGAACGTAAAAACAGGGGACCCGCACGTACAACAGGGTCCCGTTCAAATTAGGCGCGTGTCCCCAGCGATATCAGGCATGGTCCCGCGCATATACACAGGGGACCCGCGCGTTATGAGCAGGGGTCATGAACTTAAATTCATAGGACCCGACCATGAACGTGCGTGGCACATCCAGGGGACCAAGGATGCGCCGCACACATAGTCAACCCATTCTCAATTATTGACCAATTATTGGTCAAAAGTATTTTCTCATTTCACTTGTCAGACTGTCATGACTTTACAGTCTGTACAGCACAGATGATTTGACATTTGACATTTGATGCATTTCGTTAATAAAAGGGTGAGATAATAATATTATTATTAAAATTATTACGAAGTTAATAATTAATAAAATAATAATTACTTGATGAAAATTTGTTAAAAAATATCAGTAACATTAACAATACCAAAGGCTTTGACGTAAAAAAAAAAAAATTAATCCAACTTGTATTTCGAGTTGACCAATCTCACAGGTCAAGATTCAAAAAAAGCACCCACAAAAACATACCTTGTGTTGTTGAACATTGTAGGATTAGTAATCTTACACATTGATTGTTATTATTGTGATTTCATCCAAATTTTCGGTTTTCTGCTATTATATGATGACTTAATATTGTAGTAACGGATAAACAATGTATACAAACGCACAATTATGGCATAATTCCATCAATTAACAAGTCAAAAATCGCACATGAACACAAGGGACCCGCACGTCAAAACAGAGGACCCGCACGTAAAAACATAGGACCCGAACGTAAAAACAGGGGACCCGCACGTACAACAGGGTCCCGTTCAAATTAGGCGCGTGTCCCCAGCGATATCAGGCATGGTCCCGCGCATATACACAGGGGACCCGCGCGTTATGAGCAGGGGTCCTGAACTTAAATTCATAGGACCCGACCATGAACGTGCGTGGCACATCCAGGGGACCAAGGATGCGCCGCACACATAGTCAACCCATTCTCAATTATTGACCAATTATTGGTCAAAAGTATTTTCTCATTTCACTTGTCAGACTGTCATGACTTTACAGTCTGTACAGCACAGATGATTTGACATTTGACATTTGATGCATTTCGTTAATAAAAGGGTGAGATAATAATATTATTATTAAAATTATTAAGAAGTTAATAATTAATAAAATAATAATTACTTGATGAAAATTTGTTAAAAAATATCAGTAACATTAACAATACCAAAGGCTTTGACGTAAAAAAAAAAAAATTAATCCAACTTGTATTTCGAGTTGACCAATCTCACATGTCAAGATTCAAAAAAAGCACCCACAAAAACATACCTTGTGTTGTTGAACATTGTAGGATTAGTAATCTTACACATTGATTGGTATTATTGTGATTTCATCCAAATTTTCGGTTTTCTGCTATTATATGATGACTTAATATTGTAGTAACGGATAAACAATGTATACAAACGCACAATTATGGCATAATTCCATCAATTAACAAGTCAAAAATCGCACATGAACACAAGGGACCCGCACGTCAAAACAGAGGACCCGCACGTAAAAACATAGGACCCGAACGTAAAAACAGGGGACCCGCACGTACAACAGGGTCCCGTTCAAATTAGGCGCGTGTCCCCAGCGATATCAGGCATGGTCCCGCGCATATACACAGGGGACCCGCGCGTTATGAGCAGGGGTCCTGAACTTAAATTCATAGGACCCGACCATGAACGTGCGTGGCACATCCAGGGGACCAAGGATGCGCCGCACACATAGTCAACCCATTCTCAATTATTGACCAATTATTGGTCAAAAGTATTTTCTCATTTCACTTGTCAGACTGTCATGACTTTACAGTCTGTACAGCACAGATGATTTGACATTTGACATTTGATGCATTTCGTTAATAAAAGGGTGAGATAATAATATTATTATTAAAATTATTAAGAAGTTAATAATTAATAAAATAATAATTACTTGATGAAAATTTGTTAAAAAATATCAGTAACATTAACAATACCAAAGGCTTTGACGTAAAAAAAAAAAAATTAATCCAACTTGTATTTCGAGTTGACCAATCTCACATGTCAAGATTCAAAAAAAGCACCCACAAAAACATACCTTGTGTTGTTGAACATTGTAGGATTAGTAATCTTACACATTGATTGGTATTATTGTGATTTCATCCAAATTTTCGGTTTTCTGCTATTATATGATGACTTAATATTGTAGTAACGGATAAACAATGTATACAAACGCACAATTATGGCATAATTCCATCAATTAACAAGTCAAAAATCGCACATGAACACAAGGGACCCGCACGTCAAAACAGAGGACCCGCACGTAAAAACATAGGACCCAACGTAAAAACAGGGGACCCGCACGTACAACAGGGTCCCGTTCAAATTAGGCGCGTGTCCCCAGCGATATCAGGCATGGTCCCGCGCATATACACAGGGGACCCGCGCGTTATGAGCAGGGGTCCTGAACTTAAATTCATAGGACCCGACCATGAACGTGCGTGGCACATCCAGGGGACCAAGGATGCGCCGCACACATAGTCAACCCATTCTCAATTATTGACCAATTATTGGTCAAAAGTATTTTCTCATTTCACTTGTCAGACTGTCATGACTTTACAGTCTGTACAGCACAGATGATTTGACATTTGACATTTGATGCATTTCGTTAATAAAAGGGTGAGATAATAATATTATTATTAAAATTATTAAGAAGTTAATAATTAATAAAATAATAATTACTTGATGAAAATTTGTTAAAAAATATCAGTAACATTAACAATACCAAAGGCTTTGACGTAAAAAAAAAAAATTAATCCAACTTGTATTTCGAGTTGACCAATCTCACATGTCAAGATTCAAAAAAAGCACCCACAAAAACATACCTTGTGTTGTTGAACATTGTAGGATTAGTAATCTTACACATTGATTGGTATTATTGTGATTTCATCCAAATTTTCAGTTTTCTGCTATTATATGATGACTTAATATTGTAGTAACGGATAAACAATGTATACAAACGCACAATTATGGCATAATTCCATCAATTAACAAGTCAAAAATCGCACATGAACACAAGGGACCCGCACGTCAAAACAGAGGACCCGCACGTAAAAACATAGGACCCAACGTAAAAACAGGGGACCCGCACGTACAACAGGGTCCCGTTCAAATTAGGCGCGTGTCCCCAGCGATATCAGGCATGGTCCCGCGCATATACACAGGGGACCCGCGCGTTATGAGCAGGGGTCCTGAACTTAAATTCATAGGACCCGACCATGAACGTGCGTGGCACATCCAGGGGACCAAGGATGCGCCGCACACATAGTCAACCCATTCTCAATTATTGACCAATTATTGGTCAAAAGTATTTTCTCATTTCACTTGTCAGACTGTCATGACTTTACAGTCTGTACAGCACAGATGATTTGACATTTGACATTTGATGCATTTCGTTAATAAAAGGGTGAGATAATAATATTATTATTAAAATTATTAAGAAGTTAATAATTAATAAAATAATAATTACTTGATGAAAATTTGTTAAAAAATATCAGTAACATTAACAATACCAAAGGCTTTGACGTAAAAAAAAAAAAAATTAATCCAACTTGTATTTCGAGTTGACCAATCTCACATGTCAAGATTCAAAAAAAGCACCCACAAAAACATACCTTGTGTTGTTGAACATTGTAGGATTAGTAATCTTACACATTGATTGGTATTATTGTGATTTCATCCAAATTTTCGGTTTTCTGCTATTATATGATGACTTAATATTGTAGTAACGGATAAACAATGTATACAAACGCACAATTATGGCATAATTCCATCAATTAACAAGTCAAAAATCGCACATGAACACAAGGGACCCGCACGTCAAAACAGAGGACCCGCACGTAAAAACATAGGACCCAACGTAAAAACAGGGGACCCGCACGTACAACAGGGTCCCGTTCAAATTAGGCGCGTGTCCCCAGCGATATCAGGCATGGTCCCGCGCATATACACAGGGGACCCGCGCGTTATGAGCAGGGGTCCTGAACTTAAATTCATAGGACCCGACCATGAACGTGCGTGGCACATCCAGGGGACCAAGGATGCGCCGCACACATAGTCAACCCATTCTCAATTATTGACCAATTATTGGTCAAAAGTATTTTCTCATTTCACTTGTCAGACTGTCATGACTTTACAGTCTGTACAGCACAGATGATTTGACATTTGACATTTGATGCATTTCGTTAATAAAAGGGTGAGATAATAATATTATTATTAAAATTATTAAGAAGTTAATAATTAATAAAATAATAATTACTTGATGAAAATTTGTTAAAAAATATCAGTAACATTAACAATACCAAAGGCTTTGACGTAAAAAAAAAAAAAATTAATCCAACTTGTATTTCGAGTTGACCAATCTCACATGTCAAGATTCAAAAAAAGCACCCACAAAAACATACCTTGTGTTGTTGAACATTGTAGGATTAGTAATCTTACACATTGATTGGTATTATTGTGATTTCATCCAAATTTTCGGTTTTCTGCTATTATATGATGACTTAATATTGTAGTAACGGATAAACAATGTATACAAACGCACAATTATGGCATAATTCCATCAATTAACAAGTCAAAAATCGCACATGAACACAAGGGACCCGCACGTCAAAACAGAGGACCCGCACGTAAAAACATAGGACCCAACGTAAAAACAGGGGACCCGCACGTACAACAGGGTCCCGTTCAAATTAGGCGCGTGTCCCCAGCGATATCAGGCATGGTCCCGCGCATATACACAGGGGACCCGCGCGTTATGAGCAGGGGTCCTGAACTTAAATTCATAGGACCCGACCATGAACGTGCGTGGCACATCCAGGGGACCAAGGATGCGCCGCACACATAGTCAACCCATTCTCAATTATTGACCAATTATTGGTCAAAAGTATTTTCTCATTTCACTTGTCAGACTGTCATGACTTTACAGTCTGTACAGCACAGATGATTTGACATTTGACATTTGATGCATTTCGTTAATAAAAGGGTGAGATAATAATATTATTATTAAAATTATTAAGAAGTTAATAATTAATAAAATAATAATTACTTGATGAAAATTTGTTAAAAAATATCAGTAACATTAACAATACCAAAGGCTTTGACGTAAAAAAAAAAAAAATTAATCCAACTTGTATTTCGAGTTGACCAATCTCACATGTCAAGATTCAAAAAAAGCACCCACAAAAACATACCTTGTGTTGTTGAACATTGTAGGATTAGTAATCTTACACATTGATTGGTATTATTGTGATTTCATCCAAATTTTCGGTTTTCTGCTATTATATGATGACTTAATATTGTAGTAACGGATAAACAATGTATACAAACGCACAATTATGGCATAATTCCATCAATTAACAAGTCAAAAATCGCACATGAACACAAGGGACCCGCACGTCAAAACAGAGGACCCGCACGTAAAAACATAGGACCCAACGTAAAAACAGGGGACCCGCACGTACAACAGGGTCCCGTTCAAATTAGGCGCGTGTCCCCAGCGATATCAGGCATGGTCCCGCGCATATACACAGGGGACCCGCGCGTTATGAGCAGGGGTCCTGAACTTAAATTCATAGGACCCGACCATGAACGTGCGTGGCACATCCAGGGGACCAAGGATGCGCCGCACACATAGTCAACCCATTCTCAATTATTGACCAATTATTGGTCAAAAGTATTTTCTCATTTCACTTGTCAGACTGTCATGACTTTACAGTCTGTACAGCACAGATGATTTGACATTTGACATTTGATGCATTTCGTTAATAAAAGGGTGAGATAATAATATTATTATTAAAATTATTAAGAAGTTAATAATTAATAAAATAATAATTACTTGATGAAAATTTGTTAAAAAATATCAGTAACATTAACAATACCAAAGGCTTTGACGTAAAAAAAAAAAAATTAATCCAACTTGTATTTCGAGTTGACCAATCTCACATGTCAAGATTCAAAAAAAGCACCCACAAAAACATACCTTGTGTTGTTGAACATTGTAGGATTAGTAATCTTACACATTGATTGGTATTATTGTGATTTCATCCAAATTTTCGGTTTTCTGCTATTATATGATGACTTAATATTGTAGTAACGGATAAACAATGTATACAAACGCACAATTATGGCATAATTCCATCAATTAACAAGTCAAAAATCGCACATGAACACAAGGGACCCGCACGTCAAAACAGAGGACCCGCACGTAAAAACATAGGACCCAACGTAAAAACAGGGGACCCGCACGTACAACAGGGTCCCGTTCAAATTAGGCGCGTGTCCCCAGCGATATCAGGCATGGTCCCGCGCATATACACAGGGGACCCGCGCGTTATGAGCAGGGGTCCTGAACTTAAATTCATAGGACCCGACCATGAACGTGCGTGGCACATCCAGGGGACCAAGGATGCGCCGCACACATAGTCAACCCATTCTCAATTATTGACCAATTATTGGTCAAAAGTATTTTCTCATTTCACTTGTCAGACTGTCATGACTTTACAGTCTGTACAGCACAGATGATTTGACATTTGACATTTGATGCATTTCGTTAATAAAAGGGTGAGATAATAATATTATTATTAAAATTATTAAGAAGTTAATAATTAATAAAATAATAATTACTTGATGAAAATTTGTTAAAAAATATCAGTAACATTAACAATACCAAAGGCTTTGACGTAAAAAAAAAAAAAATTAATCCAACTTGTATTTCGAGTTGACCAATCTCACATGTCAAGATTCAAAAAAAGCACCCACAAAAACATACCTTGTGTTGTTGAACATTGTAGGATTAGTAATCTTACACATTGATTGGTATTATTGTGATTTCATCCAAATTTTCGGTTTTCTGCTATTATATGATGACTTAATATTGTAGTAACGGATAAACAATGTATACAAACGCACAATTATGGCATAATTCCATCAATTAACAAGTCAAAAATCGCACATGAACACAAGGGACCCGCACGTCAAAACAGAGGACCCGCACGTAAAAACATAGGACCCAACGTAAAAACAGGGGACCCGCACGTACAACAGGGTCCCGTTCAAATTAGGCGCGTGTCCCCAGCGATATCAGGCATGGTCCCGCGCATATACACAGGGGACCCGCGCGTTATGAGCAGGGGTCCTGAACTTAAATTCATAGGACCCGACCATGAACGTGCGTGGCACATCCAGGGGACCAAGGATGCGCCGCACACACAGTCAACCCATTCTCAATTATTGACCAATTATTGGTCAAAAGTATTTTCTCATTTCACTTGTCAGACTGTCATGACTTTACAGTCTGTACAGCACAGATGATTTGACATTTGACATTTGATGCATTTCGTTAATAAAAGGGTGAGATAATAATATTATTATTAAAATTATTAAGAAGTTAATAATTAATAAAATAATAATTACTTGATGAAAATTTGTTAAAAAATATCAGTAACATTAACAATACCAAAGGCTTTGACGTAAAAAAAAAAAAAATTAATCCAACTTGTATTTCGAGTTGACCAATCTCACATGTCAAGATTCAAAAAAAGCACCCACAAAAACATACCTTGTGTTGTTGAACATTGTAGGATTAGTAATCTTACACATTGATTGGTATTATTGTGATTTCATCCAAATTTTCGGTTTTCTGCTATTATATGATGACTTAATATTGTAGTAACGGATAAACAATGTATACAAACGCACAATTATGGCATAATTCCATCAATTAACAAGTCAAAAATCGCACATGAACACAAGGGACCCGCACGTCAAAACAGAGGACCCGCACGTAAAAACATAGGACCCAACGTAAAAACAGGGGACCCGCACGTACAACAGGGTCCCGTTCAAATTAGGCGCGTGTCCCAGCGATATCAGGCATGGTCCCGCGCATATACACAGGGGACCCGCGCGTTATGAGCAGGGGTCCTGAACTTAAATTCATAGGACCCGACCATGAACGTGCGTGGCACATCCAGGGGACCAAGGATGCGCCGCACACACAGTCAACCCATTCTCAATTATTGACCAATTATTGTCGTTTTGATTTTTACGGTGGGTATGATAGGTGTCAAGCCGTCATGTCAAATTAATATACAATCACATAAAGTTAATATCCAACACAGTAAACTTAATACTCAACACAGAAGACACAGAAAATTAAAATTCAGCAGAGAAAAATAAATTTCAGCACCTAATATTAAAATCCAACACATAAAATTAAATTTCAACACAGAGAGATTGAACTAAAAACTGTCCCAATCGTTTTTGAAAATAGAAATGGCGAGATATTTTCGAAAATCCGCCAATCGAGCAGCCGTCAGGCAGGAGACGTCGTCCTTCGGCACCATAAGCGATATCGCCGCCCGCAACATTGCCACACCGTGGTCTCCACTAAACGACAAATAAAACGTAGCAATCATTAAAATACGAAGCACAAATAAAACGCAACAATCATTAAAACTTACGGGTGCCCTTGTCTTCTGAAGTCGCGACACCACTCAGATGGCCAACTCTTGCCCTTGAACACCCGAGTTGTTAGCTTCAACGCCTTGAAAATCGCCGGGACCACGATCGACAGGCTATTGAACTCACGGTTCACGTAGCGCATGTCCCCGTCATTAGCTGGGTCGGAGTCGTAAACGGTGAATATCCGCTTTTTCGTATCAATGACCAACAGCACCCAATGGCTTCGGGTACGGACCGGGATGGCGATGTAGGACGCTATGTCCCACGGCGTGTTCATCCAAAGGTCATCTTCTCCCTTAGCGTACTTGAGCCATTGCTTGAGCCCTTTCGGGTGCGCCGTCCCTTTGATACTTACCCCTTCCGCATCGACTCGGGTCTTAAACATGTGGGGCATGTACGCCACGCTCCTCGTGCACGCCGTGCTAGTTCTCTGCATTGCGAGGATCCCATATATGGATTCATCGACGTGCTGCAATATTCAAATATAGAACATTATCGACAATATTCAAGTAAGCGCAAACGAATTTAGTAAATTCATACGTACCATGTCATCGAGCGGCATACCCTCAGTCGCCAAGTTTAGTAGCCACCGCGGGTCGTGTTTTTGGAGCCGGCCCTCGACTTCCGTACCGTGGACCGATATCAAACCTAGCAGCTGAGCTTCGACAGTGGGCCAGAATTTAACGATCTTCACTTGGACGTGCCGCTCGAACATCGAAAGTGTTGGAGGGCGGACTTCAGTCGTCGGTGGGAAATCTGTGAACTGCGACATCTGGTACTTCGATGGCTTCTTCGGCCGCTCAGGGGTACTATCCTTCAACACGCCTTTTCCTTTGTCGGCCGCTCGGTCAGAAATCGAAGCCTCGGTGTGAGCCTCGACCTCCTCAGGCTCGACCTCCTGAGGCTCGACCTCATGAGGCTCGACCTCCTGAGCCTCGAAATCGTACCCGCCCCTCCACGACGATGGGTCCACCTCTCCCTCTCGATCTGCCTCTTCGCCGGTCCATTCCGATTGGACGAAATCGGCCCAACGGGGATGCTCCCACTCAGACGGACTGTGACCGTCCCATGTGTCCCCCCTCGGACCCTCGTACGACCTCGTGGCGTTGGTCCATCTATCGTCGTAATCTATACAAGAAATGCACGCAATAAGTATATAATAATTTTTTCACAGTAAGCCGACTCGGATCGTGATTACTAAATTAATAAGTAATCTACAGAACTAATTAAAAAAATTTATACAAAACTTACAATGAGCCGGCTCGGCAGGCGGAGTGCGCGATCCACCAAAAAATCTACTCGCCAGGTCGTTCCGTAGATCCTGAAACGAGTCCCCCAACCCTCTGATGCTATCGCCCCACGATTGCATGAGGCTCCAACGAGTGTCGTTCGTCTCCCACCGTTGAGCCTCTTCGTTTCGGAACTGCGAGAGGGCGGTCCCAAGTTCGTCGAATCGCTGCTCCACACGACAAGAAAACTCTTCGAAGCGTGCCTCCGACGCAAAGCCATATCCATGTGATGGTCCCTCCGGTGGAGGTTCGGGGACTTCGGGGATCTGGGCGATCTGTTGGATCGCAACGCGCTCGTTGCGATCTCCTTCCGCCCGACGACGGGAACAGCTAACATCCACTCCCTGCTCGAGTAGGCCCGTCACACGGTCGAACACTTCGTGCGCCGCCCCAACATCAAAGACGCTGTCCCGAAAGTACATGGCCTCCAACTCGTCCGCTGACGGCACTAACAACCCTAGTACAGGGGACCCGTGGGCGGCAGCTACGACCGCCTCCAGCTTCGGGCATCCCTTTCGACTCCAATCATTCGTCACCCACCTCAACATGCGTGGCGTAAAATCTTCTTCTCTACGCCCCGCAAACTCACGTGCAACGCCCGGTATGCACTCGTATGCTAGTATCTGAAGACAAATAACGAAAATAATATTAGCAATTATTTATAAATTACATCAATAATATGTCAAAGCTCAGGTAGAACTCACCTGAAGTGGCTGTACGAACCCACTGATCAGCCAACTGCTTTTTGCGTTCGCCCCTCATTCCTCTCCCGTAGGTTTTGTTGTACGGCCCGTATGACCTCCTTGAAAGCCACGCTGCCCCACGGAAATTGGGAGAAAGCCATCTCGTCTTCGACAAGCTGAAGGACCCAGGAACTGACGATGGTATCCTTCTTTGAGAGTCGAGGCAGCAACACCGCGGTGGCGAAGTAGACGTCTGCCAACTTCAACTTGTCCGTTTCCACTCGTTCCTCGTCGCCAGCCAACTCCTCCAACCGATGCTTCACGTGCGACATGCGGACTGTGGACATGCCGGGAAAATGTCTTTCGGCGAACGCTGCATCGGGGTACACTTGCGGTAGCTCAGCTGCGAACTTCAGCCCGGTGATTAGGCAATACTCCGATTTTGAAAATCGGAGTGGTTTGTTGCCAACAATCATCCAAAGCTCGTCGCGGTTGTGCAACGTCGTCTGCCTCTGGATGAGGTACCACAGCAACTGGGCCGAGAGATTGAAATCCACGGCGACACTAACGAGTCGGCCGAACGCACTCCCGGCCCTATATGTCTCCCACTCTTGCTCGTTCATACACCTTCTTATCAACTCGCTGGCCTCGGGGTATAGCGAGGTCAGCGTAACACGGCAATCATAACCTTCGTCGCCTCTCAATTGCTTCTTCATCACAACCTAATTTATACGTAATTATAACATAATTTAGCAAATTACAGGGTATGAATATTGAAAATATAAAACCCTTATGCACAGCTGAGCATGGGACCCCTGCTTATAAGATCAGAAGACCCGTGCTATTATACAGCGGACCCGTGCTTATACTCATCGGACCCGCGCGAGAACCTCATCATCTTATGCGCGGGACCCATGATAATATACATGGGTCCGATGCTTGCAAGCACGGGTCCGATGCTTTGAAGCACGGGTCCGACGCTTGCAAGCAGGGGTCCGATGCTTGCAAGCACGGGTCCGACGCTTACAAGCACGGGTACGATGCTTTGAAGCACGGGTCCGACGCTTGCAAGCACGGGTCCGATGCTTTGAAGCACGGGTCCGACGCTTGCAAGCACGGGTCCGACGCTTGCAAGCACGGGTCCGACGCTTGCAAGCACGGGTCCGATGCCTTCACAACCTACATGCGCTACCAAGCACGGGTCCTATGCTTGCAAGCGTGGGTCCTCGGTGACCAACCACGGGTCCTATGCTTGCAAGCGTGGGTCCTATACTTGCAAGCATGGGTCCTATGCTTGCAACCACGGGTCCGCATTAAATTAGGGTTAGAACAAATACCTTCACTTTTTTGGGTCTCGCATTGATTGCCGTTGTCGATTGACGTTCGGAATTGCGTTTGAGTTGCAGAGGAAATTATTTGAGAGAGAGAGAACAATTTTTATTCGATTTTCAGAAATTATTTGAGAGAGAGATTCACTTTTTATTCCAGAAATTTGTCGAATTAAGTATCGAATATAATCGAATTATATTATTCGATTTATTATGTTATTCGATAGTAACTCGACTTTAATTCGATTAGAGCCAGAACAGAACAGAACAATATAAACAGAACAGAACCTCATAAAAACAGAACAGTATGTTCTAAATAGACCAGAACCTCATACATAAAAACAGACCAGAACCTCAAGACAGTATGTTCTATCCCATCATATATAAAACACAAACAATGCAAAATCACAAATAGAAAATCAAAAGAACAGCTAAAAAAATTAATTTTTATTTTCAATAATTATTGTCCCATTGCCAGTTATCGTCGTAGAAACGCACAGCTAAATATTTTCTAAATTCTAAAATCTGACCGTCGTCGAGCGACTGTAAACTATCGCTCTGGTCGAACATCAAGGCAACGGCCACCCTCAGCATATAGGCTCCACATTCACCGCTGAAAAAACAAAAAACGAAACACTGTCAGTTGAAAAAAATCACATAATTGCCCAACGTTAAAAAATGAAAAACATACGTAAACATACCTTTGCTTCTGCTGAGGCATTGCCGCTCTAATAACTTCCAGGTCTACTAAACTGGAAGTTATCTTCAAGTCCAGGAGCAACTCCGATACCACTTCTTTAATTGATGCAATTTCTATGTTGATAAAGCGCATATCGGAGTCGCATGACCAGTTCGAGTCAAAGATCCGCAATTTCCCCAAGCTGAAACGATAACAAAATAATTAAAAAGTAATCATTTGTTAGTAAAAAAATTTATACCTAAAGACGAACCTCGGACGAATCTCTACTAGTACCCAATGGCTGTTGAAACACAGAGGCACGAGGATGAGCTCCGCGTCTTTCCAATGGATGGACGGGCAACCACTGAATGCGCCGGTGGAAAAATCGCGGAAATGATCGAGGATGAACGGCGGGGCCCCATCCAGACGAGCAAATCTGAGTAATTGCGTGAACGTCGTCGGGATGAAGCATATGTCCTTGACGGGCAGGTTATATCTATCCTGCATCTTCATGAACCCCATGAATGCCTCGTCCACATGCTGCATAAAATAAAAATGAGTCGCACGAATTATATTTACTACGAAATAAACTCGATGACATACCTCAGTAGTAAGCCACGCTCCAACCTTAGTCAGGTCATACCAGAAATGGCCGTCATGTCCTCGCACCTTTGCAGCCCTCTCCTTAACATCCGCCTCAAGCACCTTCAAGTACGGTTCCACGCGACCCCAACCCCATCGCACCGTCATCTCGATATTATTTCGGATGTGCATCACGGGGGGCTTCACAACTGAGGTCGACTCTGGCAAAGCCGTGAACGGCGACCTCAACAGACGGGATCGCTTCCTCTCACGTGGGGGAGTGCTCGGGGATGTGTCTGCGATGTATACATTATCAATTACTATCTACCTATAAATTAAAATAGTAACTAAAAAATGAACTTACCACCCGGCCCCGTAGATGTGGACGTAGTATCGGGGGGCGGCGCCGACTCCTTCGCCGTCTGGGCCCTCACTTCATCCTCCTCGGCCTTCTTCTTCTCCGCCGCGGCCTTCTTCTTCTTCTCCGCCGCGGCCTTCATCTTCTTCTCCGCCGCGGCATTCTTCCTTCTCTCGGCCTCGGCCTTCTTCTTGGCCTCGGCCCTCTCCTCCACGGCCCTCCTCGCCTCCTCCTCAGCCCTCTCTACGGCCCTCATCGCCTCCTCCTCAGCCCTCTCCTCCTCGGCCTTCTTCTTGGCCTCGGCCCTCTCCTCCTCGGCCCTCTCCTCCACGGCCCTCCTCGCCTCCTCCTCAGCCCTCTCTCCACGGCCCTCCTCGCCTCCTCCTCGCCCTCCTCGCCCTCCTCTCAGCCCTCTCTACGGCCCTCCTCGCCTCCTCCTCAGCCCTCTCCTCCACGGCCCCGACCCTCTCCTCCACGGCCCTCACCTCCCTCTCGACCTCCACATCCATGGCATCTCCGCGGCCCTCGCCATCTCCGGCATCGTCGTCATTCCCGCCGTATCCTCCGTCATCTGCAATATAACATATAATATTAAAAAATAAAATTTCATGAATATATTAAGAAAAGCTATACGTACCTCGTCTCCAGTCGCCGTCTCCGCCTCTTCCCCCCCTAATCGCCTTCACCTCCGCTAATATCAGGCCGCATACGCCCTCCAAGCCTGTAAGCCGAGCATCAATCGTCGTAACCGCCACAGACATCGCCATGATGCTGGCCTCAATCGCCGTAAATCGGGCGTCAATCAATGATGGTCGTGGGACGTGCGGCTCCGATGACGGGGGGACGTGCGGTGCCGATGACTGGGGGACGTGTGGCGCCGATTGCTGTGGGACGTCCGTCTCCGACCGGGGAGGGATGTCGTCATCGATCGCCAAGTCGTCATGACACTCCCGCGATTCCGTCTCCGGCTCCGGCTGTGGCTGCAAGTGTTCTTGACTGCAGAACACTTGCCGATTCTCGCGGAGATGCTCCGAGATTCTGACTGCAACGGCATCTTCCGCGTTCCCCTCCAAATCAGAAATCGTCGCAAAATGCGACGATCCGACTTCCTCGTCGGATGGGGTAAGCCAACAGCGCACATTCTGTGCGTTGTGTCATTGTTATTATTTAAACTATACTTATAAGTAAATATTTTAAAATTTTATAAAGATTCACTTACATCCATCGGCGCAGCGTCGAACGCGTTCTCCACCATCTCTAGCGACGGAGACATGCTTCTACCACTGAATTTTGTATTCCAGTGGCACATCCGTGGCATGGAAAGACCCTCCCGGTCTTTATGGAAAGCAAAAAGGTCTCCGATAGCCGGCCAACATTCGTAGGCAAGAATCTAAAAAATACATCGTGTAATTAATATTATAATTATACAAATAAACGTGAGATCACTTAAAAAAAATATTACTTACTTGGAGCGGTTGAACGAATCCGCTAATGTCGTAGGTGGCCGCCGCCCGTCCCGAGGAAACCTTGGACCTATACTTCTCGTTCAGGTCCTTGTTCAGCCCGTACACGGCCTCCTCGTACGCCACCCTACCCCAGGGATACTTATTGAATGCCTCGAAATCCGAGGCCAGCTTCACCCATTCCCTGCTCACGATGATCTCTTTCTTCTTCCTACGGGGTCCGAGCACACTACACACAAAGTAGAGAGCCGCCACCCTTAGCTTCTCGGGGTTTACCTCGGACCCCTGGGCATCTCCCATCTCGGCCATCTTCGCCTCCAGATCGTGTAGGTAAATCGACGCCCTATCTATAAATATTAATTTGATTCGAAGATTAGCAAAAGAGAAAATCATTAGTTCGTATATTAAGAATAGTTCGAAATCTTACTATTGAAGTTTGTCCGTAAAAACTCAAACGAATTCGGTATCGAATGAGTGCTGATGGAGTCGCAGTGGAGGCCGGTAATGAGGCAGTACTCCGTTAGAGAAAATCGGAGCGGCCTCTCGCGAACCACCATCCATAACTCGTCCGCTCCGGGCCAATATTCAACCTGGCGACTCATCAGATACCACAGTATCTGATTGGAGTTGCAGTATTCGGTGGCAGCCGTGATGAGGTTGCCAAACTGCGTGTCTCGCACCATCACGCCCATTTCCGCCTCGTTCAGAAATTCCAGGATGCGGTTCGATGCGGCATTGTAGTGCGACTCCAGGCATACAATGCACGGAAATCTATTTTCCGGCGGAAGCTTGGTCGGAAAATATACCTGAAATGCAAAAAAAAAAAAAGTTTGAGTTAATCGAGTTCGATTTCGAACTAATTCGAGTTAAATATGAACTCGACTAAGTATGAAATCGAGTTAAATATGAAATCGAGTTACAAATCGAGTTAATCTTTAACTCGATTGGTTCCTCGAGTAAACATCGATCGAGCTAAATCGAGTTAAATGTTACTGACAAAATCTAGTTAATGTCGAGTTATGTATCGAGGTTCATATCGAATTAATATTTAACTCGATGGAGTCCTCGAGTTAACTTCGAGTTCACTCGAGGAACCTATCGAGTTAATGATCGAGTTAAAATAACTCGATCGTTAACGCGATTACAGACGATTTTCAAAATTTCAAATCGCCGACTCCGGCGAACCCAAACGAATTTCCGGCCGAAATCAACGACGAAGAGGAGAATCCAACCTAAATAACTTATACCCATCACCCATAACCCCCATATCTAACATCAAATCAAAAAACCTACACTAAACCGACAAAATAGGAATTTTACCGTGTATTTTTCGTCGTCGATGACTTCTTCAACGTGGGTTCGGCTCGGAGTCACGGCGATCTTTCTTCTTGGCCTCGGCATTGTCGATTTTTTCGGCGTTTTCGGCGTTGTAATTTTTCTCTCTTTTTTTTTTACTTTCTTTTTTTACTTTCGCGTTATCGAATTGTTTTTTACCTTCTTTAACGCAAGTCTAACTCGAGGGTCCTTCTTTTTTTAACTTTTCGGCATTGTTTTTTTTAATCTTCTTCTTAATTAATAATCAACGACGGTCCTTCTTTTTTTTAAGAGGGTATTTTCGTCAATTTAATACTCAATCCCTTTTGTTTAATTCTTTTAGATACCGATCACTCTTATCAAAATTATCCCAGAACAAGCGTGGCTGCCCCCTTTTTCATCTCTGCGATCAACACCAAAAATAAACCAGAAAATCAGAATCTCAAGTCACATAGATCATGACAAGGCCAATATAAATGGTATCAGAGCTTGTGTTGAGTGAGATTCCAAGTTAGAATCTTCCATTGATGGAGAAAAATGCAAGTTAGAGGTTGAGAAGAGCACCATGCCTATGCAAGGAGGTTCTTGGGCAGCACAAGGTGGGAAACCCGTGTTTGATGGCGAGAGCTACGATTATAGAAGTATTAAGATGAAGACTCTCTTAATTTCACAAGACCTATGGAAGATAGTGGAAGAGGGCTATGCAAAAAAGGAGAAAAATGAAGAAAAGGAAGATGAGAATGGGAATGTTGTGAAAGTCACCGTTCCGAATCCCGACGAGAAGGAGAATAGAAAGAAGGATGCAAGAGCTCTCTATTTGATTTAAGGAGGCATCTCCAAAAAGATATTTTCGAGAATAATCGGGGCTCAAACTTTAAAGGAGGCATGAGAGATTTTGCAAAAGGAGTTCCAAGGCACCGACAATGATAGAACCGTAAAACTCTTGAGCTTGGAAAGAGGATTTCAAAATTTGCAGATGAAGGATAAGGGGATTGAGGTTGTGAGTCAAATAAAATATTTGGATGAAGCTTTAACCGACAAATCGGTTTGTGAGAAGATCTTGATTAGTCTCCCTTCCAACTATGCCAATATTATGGCCGTTATTGAAGAAATCAAAGACCTCTCTACTATTAGTGTGCATGACCTTATGGGTTCTCTTGAGAGACATGAAGAAAGGTTGAATAGGTGGCCAAGTTCTTGAAAGTGCCTTTCAATCAAAGGTAAATGTGAAGAGTATACTAACCAAAAGGTGTCTAATAGGAATGCTTTCCTTGGTGGCCATATTGGTGAGGTCGATTTGGAGGTAGGTTCGATCAAGGAGGTGGTAGAGGTGTCAACCAAGGTGGAGAAGCTAAAATATGCAACTTTCGCAAGAAAGCGGGTCACATAGAAAAAGTTTGTTGGAACAAGGGGAGGGTTCAATGTTACAATTGCAAAAGAGTAACAATAGGGAGAGAGAGAGAGAGAGAGAGAGAGAGAGAGAGAGAGAGAGAGAGAAGTAGAGAGAGTAGAGAGAGAATCAATCATATTTATAGGTAGACATGTTCATACGGTTTTAAAAACCGGAATCAAACCGGTGGTCAATGGTTCGGTTAACTGGGGTCAACGGTTCCGGTTAAAACCGAAACCGACTCGTTATTTAAAACGGTTCGGTTTCGATTTTTGTTTTTTGAAAACCGAAATCGGCGGTTTGCAAACCCGGTTATAACCAGCGGTTCAAACCGCCGGTTTATAAAATTTATAAAAAAATGTCCGGTTTTGAAAAAAAAATATAAAACTTATTTTCATATTGAAATTTGAAGGTGTAATGTAATATTTTTTTCTTTTTACATTGTATTGAACTAGTAAGTTGTAATTTATAAATAGTTGGATTGGAAATTGGATTGAAAAAGATTTTACCTTATTAAAAAAAATCAATTTCCTTTATCAATTTTCAATTAATAAACAAAAAACCAATAAATAAATAAATAAAATTCCGGTTTGGAACCGGAACCGAACCGGAACCGACGGTTCCAAACCGTAACCGAACCGTGATTAATTGCGGTTCGGTTATGGTATGAGCTTACGGCGGTTCAGAACCGGAACCGTATGAACATGTCAATTTATAGGTTAAAAAGCCCACCACTAGATTTAATACTACGGGCATAATCAAATGGACATCAAATCAATCATATTATAATGCTAGTATTCCAAGCACACTGGATGTCCGTGCTCTAATATATAGATACATATAATATCATTTTATATTTTAAGCTTTATTTATAATTTAAATGTTTAATATATATGAATTTAATTAGATTTTAATTAATAATTATTTTTAGTATATAAATGCCAAAAGAATAATTTGTGGGATATAATCGAAATAAATAAAAAATTAAAGGATCAAATAGTAAATATAAAAAAGTTTGACTTACCAAATTGAGGTGGTTTTTAAATGGCATTCACCATTAATATAATACTAGCACTTTTACGCACACTCGATGTGTGTGCTAAATATATCCATATATATGTAATATAATTGTAATTTTAAATATTTAATAGATGGAATTATAATTTATAATTTAATTATATATTTTTTTTGTATTTAAAAAGATTAAATTGATTTTTAAGGATATAATTATAATAAATGTAAAATTTGAAGTGATAGTTTTTGAATTAAAATAAGGGTAAAATAATAATTAACAATTGATTTAAAATTAAAATTGACACAACAAAGCAGTTTCTATAGGTCCTCACCAATAATAAAATAGAAAGATAATAATAATAACTATTATTTTACCCACATTAAATGCATGTGTGATAAAAAAATATATAATATTTTATATTTTAAAATTTTCTTAAATTAAAATGTATAATTTCTGAAAAGTTAATTAAAGGATAAAATTGAAATAAACTTAGGTAAAATTGAAAAAAAAATATATAATATTTTAAATTTTAAAATTTTCTTAAATTAAAATGTTTAATTTTTGAAATTTTAATTAAAGAATAAAATTGGAATAAACTTACAATTGAAGGGTAAAATTGGAAAAAAAAATATGACACACCAAATTAATTGAACAATTACTCTAAGGTGCTGAGCAATAATAAAATAGAAATATAAAATAGATATAGTGAAAAATTAAATTATCTTTCTATTTTATTATTGGTCATGACCCTATAATAACTGCTTTGGTGTGTCAATTTAATTTGAATAATTACTATATTATCCTTATTTAAATTATTTATTTTAATTCAAATATTATCCCTTTAAATTTATAATTTACTATAATTATATCCTTACAAATCAATTTAATTTTTTTACATATAAAAAATAATATAAAATTAAATTTTAAACTATAATTTCATCTATTATATAAATTTATATATTATAGCACACGCATCGAGCGTGCGTAAAATACTAGTATGTTTAATATGAGGACCCAATTTAAACATTCACAAGAATTTGACATCGTGTTGAATAACAGCATAACATAGATCAAATAGTGTGAATATCCCTGAAAGGAATCACGCGGCTCGTAGATTCTTGCATTTCCATTCTTCGCGACTACTGCGATGGCCGAACAGAGATCACCTAATGTGTTGTGATTATTTCTCGCAATTTTGAATTAGATGCTCCTTTCTTGGTCGTATTGTGTTCTTCTTTGATTGTAGACTCCTTAGTCATTGAGTATGAACCCAATCCCTTTATACTTAGGGTGATTCGTGCTGGAGCATGTTTTCATTGTTATGCTTTTCACGATTATAGAAGCAATCGTCTTCTCTTTTCCCTGTACACATCGTATGTTGTGTTTGGGCTGTTTTATAGTGGATTGCCGATTAATTATTGGGTGTTTGTTACCGTTTGTTGAAGCTGTAAGTTGAAAATCTATGCTATTGAGCCTCCCTTGTGATGGTTGTTAATTCGTTTCCAATTTAGGAGCTTTAGAAGAAAATCATGGATCTTACTGCTCATTATGCTTCTTTCGATATTGTCGCAAGATAAAGCGAGCTTAAAGATTAGGTGAAATCAATCTTCTTACATGGAAAGTGAACTGAATGTCTCCAGTGATTTTGACCTCCATTGACGGAGAACAATCAATTTCCAGTAAATTGGTAGCATTTTCCATGTAATTAGTTTGGCTTGGATTAACCTTATTTGAGCAAAGTTTTTCTTTTATTTCTTGAGAGCCAAACTACACGTCAACACTGCTTGTACCAGTAAATTGGTAGCATTTTCCATGTAATTAGTTTGGCTTGGATTAACCTTATTTGAGCAAAGTTTTTCTTTTATTTCTTGAGAGCCACACTACACGTCAACACTGCTTGTACATGTAACTATTATTTAGCTTTCATTGTAGAAATATTGTGATTTAGTTCGTTTCCTTCATTTGTTTGATGTTAGAGAAAAGGAAATGTGAAGGAACAATATGTTAAGCACAAAAACGGATAAGATCTTCTTGAGTCTTGATCTTTCTCTTTGTCTATCATGAATATTTTGTTGTGCTAAGTAGTCAATGGTCTTCAGCTATTGTGAAAGAAGTGTTTCTACAGATGAATTCATACGCATGTTCCCTTTGATCGAGTCTTGGTCGCACTTGTTGGTAAGAGTTAAAGGTCCTGCTTAATCTCAGAAATGAAAGTTCTAGGGGTGTTAACTGTCCTTGTTAAACATATCGTTTGATGTTAATACATGAAGAATGTAGGTATTGTAAACGTGAGTGAGGTCAACTGATTTATTTTGTTCCACTGGGTAACATGATTCCACATTTACAAAAACATGTTTTATCGATGAATTCGTGTACCTTTGACCATTAACTTAATGTTCCCTTAACCCCCACCCCATTGAGTTGGTTTAATTCTGCATTTTTGTACTGGTTATCCTTAGAGATAGAAGTTAATTATATATGGATGTTACTAACAGTTTGATATTGAAAACGAAAGTTTGTATGTGTGAGAGTGTTGATTTGATTTATTTTGTTTCTCCAGTAAACATGGTTCCAGTTCGAGACATCTTATTGGCTTGCGTGCATTGTATAGAAAATTATGTGATTATCATCGCTAAAGGTTTTATTCATATTTGGTCTCTGATATTCAATGAACTTGGAAGTATTTCCAAAAGTTTCAATAGCTGTAAAATATGATAATTCCATAATGCCAATGAAGGATTCACGTTTTTTTTTTCCCGATTGTGACGACTCTTATCCAAATGATGGTCAAGTGTAGTCGTGTTTTAATCTTATTGCCTTTTTGTCACCATATAATGCGGTGGAAAACCTAGAAGCCACAACAAGTTCTTTTTATGCTCTTTGTGCCGTCATCATAAGATTCTCCCCCACATATTTCTTCTTCATTTATGCCCCTTAATTTCTTTTTCTGTTGCTCTAAACAGATATCGCATCAACTGGATCTTGAAATCATGGCTGATATCTTTCGTCATCTACTATTAATTGAGTTCTTGTTGCTAAAATTGATGATTGAAGGGTTGTTCTGACAGTGCTTCAAACATTTGAAAATCAGATCCAGTTATTTTCCCCAATGATTCAAACGGCAAATTATTCTTCCTTTATGATAAAAATCAATGACGCTCGTGCTCTGCTCGAATTTCGGCTGTTTAATCAACAGTTCATTTGTAAGTTTTAAATTTTCATTTGAAAACCACATATAGATTGATAAAATTGAAAGTAGTGTTTAATAGAAAATTCTACACCTTGTTCAGATCTACATCCAATTCGTGGTTTTGTCCTAATAATTCGTTTATCGCTTGTGTTGTTGGTCATCTTTATAGAATATCAATATTTGTAGGACAAGAAGAGCGTGATCTTTGACATGGCAGGCCGATGTTCTTGGTATGGTATTTTTGTTGGCTATTAGTATCAAAGGTATAATTTTTATGTTCAAGGATTCGCCTTGATTCGTGAAATGAGAAAATCATTAGCAAATTGGGACAAATTTGCCCTATTTCAATTCGGTTTGTTTGTGATTATTTTCTAATAAACTGCATTGATAATTTGGAGTTTGTTGCAGCTGTGAGTTGTATAAAATTTAGGAGTATTACATTTTATCGATGCTATTGAGCATATGTGGATGTGTTTGCTTCTTAGCTCATTTTGCTGGAGGTTTATATTATTTTAATTTCCATCAATCTGATTTAATCACTTGCCTGCTGCAGATTTATAAAAATCACAGTAGTGGGCTTAACATTCTTCAGCTAGGGCTTCCTTTGAGCTGGTGTATTTGTTGAGATCAGCCTCCCACAGATTCCATTGGTTATTGTTTTTACCTTAGTAAGCAAAATCCAAACTTATCCTTCAATTCAATTTATGTTCTTTGCCTATCATCACTCAAGAGCTGAAAGGTTGGTAATTTCTAAATGCAAGCAATTGATCTCTGCTCATTTCGTCATGCAGTACCTTAGAGGAATATCGGTCTTCGGCCACCCAACTTTTCGAATATACACTGTATGTAGATTCTTGTAGACAGACTTATGTGATACTTGTGCATAGCGTTCAAAAATATTATACATTACCCCTTATTAATACCATCACCTATCGTAGATTCCTCTTACAGTTGGGCGTACAAGGTCTCTCGTACAAATTATGATTTAAGGTTTTGGGATTGTAATGAACTTCGAGTATGCTGTACTGTATGTCTGAGAAGGTAGATGTACTGAAGAGCAGCGAGATTCTCAACCAATTGTGCGTGATGATGTTTGATAGATCCCTTCTTGCTTCTGTAGAAAGAGTGAGAGTAGTGGCTCAACTGGTAGTTGGCTTTCCTGAGTAGAGGCTAGTTATTGCTCTTTGTTCTATGGGAAAAACTGCTAACAAGCTCTTGCTGGTACGTTATTATATATTTATCATGATGTTCCGTCTTATCTAATTCTTGCCTGATGATTTTGAGAGTGAATTATTTTTTTCTTAACTAGGCTGGAGAAAAGGCTATCACTTGGTGGTGTCTCGAATGCATCCGATCTTAAAGAGTTGGTTTTCATCATCAAAGATATAAATCTCAGGTACCTATATATGCTGCCTCACGGAGTATGATTTTTGATATTTTATTGGTTAGTAAAATGATCGTTTCCGTGGAACTGAAGGAAGATGCTTCTTGAGATTGGCTTTAACTTCCCTTCCTTTATATCTTATATCATACAAAGAATTCAACCACTGACCTCTGTAGTTTATCGTATAACCACAACGAAGACTGAAATTTGAATGCAACCTATGTTTTTCTGCAGAAGTATGATAAATTTTGGGTGGCATTCTCTGCAGTGTAGAGATACGCTTCTGCATATTGAATAAGAAATTTCTCTGCTGTTTTTTTTGGTCTCGTTCTTCAATTACTTGTGGTGATAATTCGGGATTTGAATTATTGATCCTCTCTTTTTAACTTTAGGCAAAACCTTTTGTAGAACACATCTGTTGGAACAACTTCTGAATGGAATGGCAGTGATGAAAGATATGACTCCATGAACAAAGGATTACTCAGTCGCTTTATTGGGAGTGCACGTCGACAAGGCTTTTGCAGCATGTTTGAATAAAACTGGTGTCAAAGCTCGCCAAATATGCCTTTTATTTAGATTGATGGTATATGATGTTACTTTATTTAGATTGATGGTATATGATGTTGCTCGAAGAGGGATGATCTGGTGGGAATGGAAAGTTTGTCAACATTACACTTTATTTTCTTACTCTGGTGTAAAATTTTGTCTGTCTCTTGGTTCCGAAGTGAACTAATTCTGTTGCTCTTCTTTATGAGAGTGAATGGTCCATATATTATAGTAAAAATGACATCGAACCTTTTGATCTATCGGTCATATCACAGACTACAAACTCAGGTTGACATAGATAATTTTGTGTTTCTTGAGCATCCCCAATGGTGTGATCTTGCTGTACATGAGCAGATTCTGTTTTTAAGTTATAGTACAAATTTATGAATCGCGTGATTCCCGAACATATTGTGTTTCCTTTACCTTATTTCGGATTCTATATGCCACCTTCTTCTGGTTGATATCTAGCTTTTCCACAATCCACAGTGCCGCCTGATATATATATCTGCGTAATGGAAATTTGATACTTCTTTTTTGCAGTTTGGTATATGATTCATAACTACTGATAACATTTTATTGATATACCTATATTATATTTTATGTAATACACAACTTCATTATTTTTAAGATGTTACAATCTAATCTATATTTTCTTATTGTAGGATTGGAAAAGCTGTGCAGTTAATGCACTGGGAAGTGACTAGAGAACAGCAGTAGTTTGACTTCTACAACCATTGGTAAAGCACTGGGGTTGAGGAAAATCCAGGTCTGGTACTCTTCTTACGTAACTCTGAGTTGGTTGTTATCTGTTTTTATAAATAGTCAGAAATATATATATATATATATTTGCATGTTCTCATGATTCTAATAAATCAGAACAAATGGGAATCTATACGTGCAAATTTTTAATTGGACTGACTTAGCATGGTGATTTATTAAGCAGTGCTACACATAGTTCAACGGTTTTTTTTTTTCTTTAAATATGAAAGTAGAGTGCTCAACTTATTTATGTTGTACAAAATGAGGAACTTGGCCCACGGGTCAATGGTGGAGGCCAAGACCGAGGATGCGACTTATCTGCAATTCATTGGTTGGATGGTAATCAACTTTTGAAAGTTGATGAGTTCGAAGATAAGAAGGAACTCAAGGTCAATGTGTAATACACTTGAATCTGTTGCTTGAAGATAAGATAAAGGAACCAATGAGTTGGTGAGGTAATCTATTCTACATATTGCATGTATTCTTGAATTTGTTTTAGTATACATAATTTGCTCACATGGATAATTTAGCTCGTATGAGTGTTTCTTGGATAGTATACAAAATTTGCTCGTATGGATAATTTTGCTCATGTGAGTGTTTTTCAGAGAGCATGCATAATTTGCTTGTAGGGATAATTTAGCTCATATAGGCATTTTTTGCGCATATGAGACATATCTGACAAATTTTTGTTCCTGTATTGTGCATTTTTTGGATCACAACAAGTGATCCCTGGAAGGCGGTTCTTTCCTTTCGAGCAAAACACAAAGCAGTGTCTTTGAGCACGAGCATCTTTCCAGGTAGGAGGTAGTTTGAAAGGCTTCCAACTGACTCGTCGTCCAGATCTATCGTGCTGCGGACGCTGCTATGGCTACTTCCCTGTTCCTCTTGTCTATCTGAAACAACTCAAGGAAGTGCAATGAATCCGTGATAAGGCAAGAATCAAATTACATATAAAGGTTTCTGTCCTTTATGTTCCATAACTTTCTTTGGACCCTATTTTTTTTATAGAATCACTTGAACTTGTAAGCTTCTTCTCTTTTTTTTTTTCCCCTTGAATTTGCATTAGCAATACATAATTTGCTCATATGTGATAATTTTACTCATAATATGCAAGTGAATTTTTTGCGCGCGTATGAGACATATATGCACCAATTTCTCCTCTGTGAGACTGCAAATCTCCTTGTTGCTGGCTCGGGAAGGGGAACAGTGTTCATTTTCTGGCACCTCATAAATCGACAGACAGAGAGCCACATTCCGTCAGAGTTTTGTCGGGTTTTCATTTTGTGTCATATATATATGTCAATTTTTCTTCAATTTTTTTTTTTTTTATCTTAGGTTTGCTATGGGGGCGTGCCAATGGGTAGAGTGTTCTGCGGAGCCTAAGCATATTGCGCGGAAAGGCGCTACAGAACTCAAAAGAAGACAGATGCGTGGAGGGGGCTGTGATTTGCATGTACTTAATCTATCATGTCTTTTTGTTCTAGTAATGTTTATTTATATCTTTTTCTACAGTTTAAGGAGACATATCTGCACGAATTTCTGTTCATGTATTGCGCATCTTCTGGACAGTGATCCCAGGAAGACGGTTCTTTCTTTTCGAGCAAAACACAAAGTAGTGAGTGTCTTTGAGCGAGAGAATCTTCCCAGGTAGGAGGTTTGATCGAAAGGCTTCCATCTAAGAAGTCCTTCTTCGCATCTTTCGTGCTGCTATAGCTACTTTCCCGTTCCTCTTGTCTATCTGAAACAACTCACCGAAGTGCAATGAATCCGTGATAAGGCAAGACACAAATCATATATAAGGGTAAGCATTTCCTCCTTTTTTTTTTCTTGAATTTGCTTTAGCAATACATAATATGCTCGTAGAGATAATTTTGCTCATAGTCATAATATGCGAGTGTATTTTTTTGCAAAACATATGAAACATATACGCACCGATTTCTCCTCTGTGAGACTGCAAATCTCCATATTACTGGCTCGGGAAGGAAAAATGTGATCATCTTCTGGTACCTCAGAAATCGACAGCCAAAGAGTGGAATTCATCCAAAGCTTTGTCGGGTTTTCATGTATTGTGTTATATATATATATATATATATATATATATGTATGTACATATATATAATATATATTAGTGAATTTTTTTATCGATTTTTTTTATCTCAGTTTTGCTATGCCACTGGGTAGAGTGTTCTGTGGAGTTCAAACAAATTATTGCGCGGAAAAGGCGTTGCAGAACTCAGAGCGGTAGGATGTGATTCGCAAGTACGTATATAATAAGCCCATCATCTTTTTTTTTTCATTCTAATAACATTCGTACTTGCGAATCACATCCTACCGCAGTTTCTTCTGAGTTCTGCAACTCTTTTTCCACGCAATAATCTGTTTGAACTCCACAGAACACTCTACCCAGTGGCATAGCAAAACTGAGAGAAGAAAAAAATAATATCGAAAAAAATCACTAATATATATTATATATATGTACATACAAATATATATAACACAATACATGAAAAACCGACAAAGGTTGGATGAATGTCACTCTCTGGCTGTCGGGTGCCAGAAGATGATCACAGTTCTCCTTCCCGAGCCAGCAATATGGAGATTTGCAGTCTCACAGAGGAGAAATCGGTGCGTATATGTCAAATATGCGCGCAAAAAATACACTCGCATATTATGACTATGAGCAAAATTATCTCTACGAGCATATTATGTATTGCTAAAGCAAATTCAAGAAAAAAGGAGGAAATACTTACCCTTATATATAATTTGTGTCTTGACTTATCACGGATTCATTGCACTTCGGTGAGTTGTTTCATATAGACAAGAGGAACGGGGAAGTAGCCATAGCAGCACAAAAGATGCGAAGGAGAACTTCTTAGATGGAAGCCTTTCGATCAACCTCCTACCTGGAAAGATGCTCGCGCTCAAAGACACTCACTACTTTGTGGTTTGCTTGAAAAGAAAGAACTGTCTTCCTGGGATCACTGTCCAGAAGTTGCGCAAATACAAGAACAGAAACTAATTTTTTGCCCGTGCAAATGCACGGGTTTTAACTACGTATAATTAATTTAAGATAATTTGATTATGTATTATAAAATAATATTTATAATTATTAAACTATGTTTATCATAATTGCTGATTTTTTAAGATATAATTATACAATGAAATATAAATAGGAATAACCCGTGCATATTCTTATTTTTATAAATTGTCTTCTAGTAACCGGTGCATACTCGATGTGTGTGCAACGAATGTAACTAAAAATAAAATCAACAAAATAACAATAACTTGAAATGGTAATCATATTTAAAAGCACCAAGAAGTCTTGTGTTAAGATGTAATATATACAAATTGTTCTCAAACAGCCCCCTTGCATAGAGTTGCAGTGCCATGAATTAGCGCCAAACATTTGAGCAAGTTCCGAGTTGTCGTTGTCTCTTTCGAGCTGATCGAGAGTCGTCCGATATTCGATCCCTTTTTTTCATTGCTTTCAAGTCAGACTAAACGACCAAATTTATGGTGGCAGTTACTGTAGAAAATCGAATGGGGAATTAAAATCAATACGCATATAAGAAGTTTGATATATACTTGAAGTCTACGAATGAAACATTTATTACTCTCATTTTATTAGTCAACTTTGTTCAATTTTGTTGTAAATGCATTAAAAGCAATACATTGTCCGAATCAAGCAAACGATTAGTATTATCTCATGTGTTGGTGCACAAATGGTATAACATTTATTATTAACGGAAAATATTAAGATTTAATATGGATCAGATTATTGGAACAACGAATGTACAAAAGCAATATGGCTCATGCTATAGATCAAACATATTACTACAATAAAGATATATAAAAACAATAAAAAATTGCTTGCGAAATGGATAAATAACACTTAGAAATGAAATGCATGAACAAAAATAAAGTATACCTAAAGAACGTATACAAAATTGAAAATGAACTTTTAATTAAAACCTGAATGGTCAGGTCATGGCCTTTTTGTTTGAGTCAAACTGGCTTCTTGTTTATATTTAGGAATAAAGTCCCATATTTCATAAATTCAATTATTTATTCATTAAACCCGCATTAATCTTCATATAACGAACGCTATCACGATTTAAATCATTTGCACCCCCTTTTGAGAAGCTGAGATAGCAAATCGACCAATGCCAGCGAACATATCAGAAATAACATCACGAGCTTTGAACTTCGAAATCAGACTCAGATGCTCGTGTTGTAACCTAGACTTCAACTATATTAAGCCGCTTGAAAGTCGTTCGTTACTGTCTTACCTTTGTCATCATATTGTGTTCTCCAGATAATATTTCAAACATCAATATACGGTATTCATGTCCCCGCTTTATTTACTAGTAAATGTATTTTTGACAAAGGAACAAAAAAAGGGGGCCTCAGATATTTGACATATTGTGTGGCATGGCAAACAAAGAGGAAAAACAGATGCAGGTCGGAAATGTTTGTTGTATAGGTCCCTGTAATAGGAGAGGAGTCGTTTCAGAATATTTCATGCTTTTGGAATATCTCAAAAATCTGGTCTGCATAACAGAAAATGCATACGCAAGCAGCAATAACGTCTTTGTGTAGGAGTGGTTCGTATGTTATATTCAGGTCCTCCTCCAAACAATCAAATGTGATGCATATTCTTCAGTAAACAAATTGCGGACGTGTTCAGGCTGCAGCTTCCAACTGTAAGAAGACCTCTATTAACTATTTCAATTCTAGAAGAAAAAAAAAAAAAGGGGGGGGGCAGGGACTCTACATTTTACTCATAAAATAATCAACTATTGTCTCAAATGATGAAGGCACTTCAATCCCAGGAGGAGGCAGAATCTGCTGCTTTAATATATGCTCTGCAAGCGGGTTACAAACTCATATAATAAGGAAAAACTAACTGAACAGAAACCATCAATGATACACATGTTCCATGCCAAAACAGATATTACACTATGTATGCCTAAAAGAATGTTACAGCTTTCTCATCTACCATTGCAATCCTATTCCTATAGCAAGAAAAAGGTAAAACTTTAATATGAATTTGCCTATTTATATTTCAAGACAGTAAGTAGAAGAAATATTATTGATGTATCGGGTTGCGTTTCTGTACTGCAATTTATCCATCCATACCATTCGATGAAATTCCAGACAACACAAATTATAAGTAAGAAATGCAATATGATGAAAGGTACGGTTCATCCATACCTTCTTCTATGATGAACGTGTGTTGACAGTGCTTATGGTCGGTTATTAGTAGTGTGATTTGTTTAAGCAACAGTTACCTTACCTTCAAATAAATTACTTCTATTTATTTTAAGAAGATATATATATATTAGAATAGAAGCAACATACATTTCTATTCTTATATTAGATTAGATTTCCCTCAACCCCAGTGCTTTATCAAAGGACAAAGGGCTCTCTCTCTCTCTCTCTTCACAGAAATCGAACACCTCAAAATCATATGCCCTCCGTCTCGCCCCAAGTTTCCCGCAGGAAATCAGATACCTCAGCCACGTGGCACCTCCGGATGGACACATCCACCAAGACTTCGTACCCAGTTGGTGATTCTTCAGCACTCCTCAGATGGGGCCCAATGGCTCGACAACTTCAACAAAAGAAGCTTGTCGTCGGCTAGGCGCTCCTCCGACTACGGTGGGTTGCGGCCGATTCGTTAGAATGAGGCCACCACTATGGTCAGGGACAATATTAAACCTGGCAAACTGAGACCTTTACACTTATATTTGTTAAATGTCTCGATGGCCGATAAATCTTGCTGACATTCAGATGTTTTTGAGACGATGACTATATGTGTTCTTCTCTGGGTAGAAGTTAGAACAAAGATCTGAGCTATATTGCGATATGATTCTGATTAACATATGAACAAACTCTTACATGATTAATATGTTCTTGAATTGTTGAGAATAAAGGCAAAGCTCTGGTAATACGTGAGTACTTGGGCGTGAACGTAGTACAAATTTATTCCCTATTTTCGTTCGGTGGATTTGCAAATTGGGTCATTCTTGATTAGATGCAATTTCGATTTCTGTTGTATAAGATGCAATTTCAATTTCGATTTCTACTTGCAATTTCAATTTCCATTTTTTCTGACGATTTCTACTGTGCAAGAGGTTGAGAGGAGGAAGATGACTTTGAGGGGTATTTTAGTCATTTTATGTAAAAAATATGGGCAAATCTTATTTCAATCGCGTCAGTAGCACGCGTGATGCAAACACGGGCAGAAAGTGCTGATCGGGGGTTATGATGCTACGTTTTAGAAACCATAAGGGTTGTCGCGTAAAAAAAAAAACTGCAAGGTAGTACTACGCATTTCAGTATAACCACATGGAGGTATAGTGTATTTTATCCTTTTTTTTTCACAAGTCCCTCAGAAGTATGCTCTGATACCATGTTAGCTTTTTATGATCAATGAGAGGTGTTGAGGAGAAGGGAAATGAAGGAGATAAGTTACAACTTAGAACATCATCTTACATTCATTCATACATATGGTTTTCATAATACATGCATACTTTGATACATCACTTATATAGATAATATATGACTAAAGTTTCTACCATAAACCATGCTTTGTCTACCTAAGTTACCTAACACATCACAAAGCATGGTGACTAAAACTTTACCAAAACTTTCAACTTAACCCATGCTTTACTAACCTAAGACATTTCAAGGCATGTGGATACATTACTACAAAAGATTGTGCAGATCATCATAACATTAAGGAAAATATTAAAGATATTAATATTTTAACACTTACTGGGATGAGTCCTTGAAGCAGATCTATTATGATAACACGCTGACATCACCAACCTCGTCGGATATGCCTAATACTGCCCATATTTTGCTTTCAAATTAAAGGAATCCAATATTTTATAATATATATGTGTGTGTATATATATATATATATTAATTCTCCTCTCTCTCTTAGCTAGGTTTTGTTATTGTGAACATAACTCTGTTCATTTTTTAAGAAAATTGCAAGATTTCTAGTACAAAGGGGCTTTTTTTGCAAAGATGGTGCAAGGAAGAATTTCAAGAAGTAAATGCAGTAATAAAAAAAAAGGCTTCCTATGTTACAATAATATTTCTAATTCATGTTTAATAAATATTATCACAGTATCCCTTGCTTGCAAAGAGGACAGCAAGATGCAATTTTGAGCCATTGATCCACACACTGCAGGTGAAACGTATGCTTGCATGGCAATAGCTGCCTTATTTCTTCTCTGTCCTTGTACTTGGCCAGACATATACAACAACATTCCTGAAAGGAAATTTCCCATCATTATAGTCCTTACTTCAGCTATAATAATCTATTAAAAAAAAGTGTGGATAAGGTTGTAATTAATCTCAAATCCCAGTTGAATCGAGCCGCAAACCTCGGATTTATCATTAATGCCGCCGCTGACAATATCCTTGTAATTCCACTTGGGCAGGCAGTTAATCTGTTCGTCGGTGGCTCCTTTGTCCTCGGACCCAACGTTCATGTTGTAGCCCGAGAGGCTACTCAGCAGGGGGACGCAAATGCACAGCAGAACGAACAGAACCAATGGAAAAGAGTAGCTCATTGCGTTCCACGCGAGCACCGAGATGCACAGCACGTGGAGCCTCGGGGCTCGGTTGTACGACGACGCGAGGCGAGTGTCGAACACCCAGACGTTGCCCATCACGAACCATATCGCGAACAACAGCTCCAGCGAGGTCTTGCATCTTTGTATGGATTGAAATTTTCTGATGATTGGCCGGTAATACAATGACGATGATGTAGAAAGGAAGTTAATTCGATAGTAATATATCGGAATAATGTCGTTTTTTGATCCCCATGTTCCGAGATGTCACTTTTAGTGACCAATGTTACCGATTTTGGGTTGTTTTATTCTAATTTAATCGTTAGTTTGGACGGAATTTACAGGTCGGGCCGGACCAGCCCTATTTTTGCGGGCTGAAGAACGGAGACCATAACGGGCCGTAAATTTTGGTTGGTCCGGCCCATAAATTCAATCCAAATAACGATTAAATTAATCGATAGACCAAAACGACTCAAAAGCAGTCACATTGGCGATCAGAAGTTTCATCTCGGAACATGGGGAACAAAAATGCCCATACCCCAAATATTGGGGGGACCAAAAACGACATTTCCTAATATCTCTATACTTACATACCTCATTTGGTCATGACTTGTCTGTTGCTCTAGCATCGAAAGATCGCCTCCCGATGGATCGACGTGAAGGAGCTGATACCTCCTACACTGCAGCCCGAGGCCCAGGAAGCATCCGAAAGCATAGCCCGTGGCCCACAGCCTCATGGGCCAGACGGGCTTCTCACCTTGGGACACGACGAGCGTGTACACTATGAAGCATATCTGAACCGCCAACGTCATGAACTCCGCGAAGATCCAATTCACGGAGTCGAACGGGTTCGGGCCCAGCTCGGACCTCGACCCGTTTTGGTAGTGGAACACCCTTCTAATGAAAACATACCACTTGGACCGTGATATCCTTATCGCTAGCTTCATCATAGCGTTCGACCTCGGCGGCATCGACGGCCTGGCTTGCGAACCGATCGTCACGGCCCTTTCTTGCACTATCGACGATGGGCTGGTGTTGCATTCTTGCGCCAACAAATACGACCTCGTAATATTCATCGAGAAGATAATAGCAAAACATATATACATGTACTGTACTTATATTACAGTTTATTCACAACCTCAGACCCTTATAACAAGAAGTGAAAGGAGGTAGAGGAAATAGATCGTATCAAGAAAGGTGAAGCGTTCCAACGAACAGATTAAACAAAAAAAAAGAAGGAAACAAAATAAAATAAAATGAGTAAGAATTAGGTGAAAGTTGGGATATCAGATGTCGACCAAGAACCCAACGGCTGGCTGGCTGGCTATGCGTTATTTTTGCTTTGCTTCGGTCTCACGGCTGAGGCTGTTGAGAGATAACTACACATACAACCGTTGGCGTTACTTATTCTGTGCTTCTGATTGTTTAACCACTAAGCAATTTGCATGCTCGCACCTGAAGAAAAAGCTATGACTAAAGCTCAACAATCTATCTATCTTACAGTGAATATTCTTCTTCTTCTTCTTCTTTTTTTTTTTAAATTTATTTGTTCTTTTGATTAAGTGAACTTTTTTATCTTTGACTTGGCGTGATTTGATTAGTTGATTTGATTAGTATATCGATGTACTTAGATGCTGATTTTGGATTTGGCGGGTATTGGTACAGTTGTTGGCCAGGTGCTATATAACCAATGCATGACAACGGGCCCATTATTTATTTACATGTAATAAAACGATATGTGGTAGCCATCAAAATAATATATATTGAGTAAAGATATTGTTCAACTTATGGGGATCTTGATTATTTTTTTTTTTTCGGTCAGGTAGGTATCCCAATACAAAGCTATCGTAGTCCTCAAACTCCGACATCGTTCAGTCTGAATAGAATCTGAACCCCATCATCGGCTATGAGACCACCACGGCTTCCTGCGGGACTAATCCTCCCTGGTTCATGAGACCCACCCCAAAATTCCACAAACAACGATAGTTAAGATCTCTAGAGGATTCGAACATCTGACCTCTCACTTGAAAATTCAGGGACCGAACCGCCAGGTAAAGCCCTTGGGGGTCTGGAGATCTTGAATAATTGGACAATTAATTCGCGGACATATTTCTTAAATGCGTGTTAGTGTGGATATTACAGAAAATTATACTGAAATGTAGTTTTTTTGTAAAGATATTTAATATGATTTTATTTGTAGTTATCCATGTTGGGTTGCTTTCGATTTCAACTGTGTAAGCTTGAGATAGGGTGATTTGGCTCATAAGTAAACAATTCATGATTAGACACGATAAGCTAAGAATTCGAAAATTCAATCCTTTGTAACTATTAAATGCGATGTGATCTATTCTGAAAATTACACTCATAGGATTATTATATGGGACAATTTTATGTAAGGCCCTTTTCAAGTTTTTATTTATTGTTCAGGTCCTATCAGAAAAGAATTTAATTTAAAGGACCCATTTTCTATAAAAGTTAGAGTAAAGGACCCGAAAATATGATTTGACGAAAATACCCTTACTTAAATGCCCTTTTTTCTACGAGCGAAAGTATATAGAGAGAGAACGTGTTGTTCATGGGTCTTATATGAAGATGTACTTTTACTTCACTTTTCTGTTACTCAGTTACACTATATTGTTACTTTAGAAAACAGACACGTTATTTTTCAATGATATTGAGAGGATAGGTAAGAGAAGGAAAATTTCGATTTTGGTGGACAACTACATGTATATGATATATAGTGAACAAAAAACATATAATGAAGCGATATCATCATCCGATTCCAAGAAATGGAAAGAGAGTATAAATCCAAACTGAATTCTATCTTTAGTAACAACACTTTGAAATTGGTTGATTTAACACATGGTACAAAACCAATAGTAGCAAGTGGATATTTAAAAAAAAATCTACCTGATGAAAGTGTTGAAAATATAAAGTCATATTAGTTGCTAGACGTTTTACGCAAAAAGAAAACATTGATTATTTTGAAACATTTTCTCCTATCACGAGAATAGGATCAATCCGAATATTGATAGTAATGGCTGAAACTTACAAACTATTTGTGCATAAAATAGATGTAAAAATAGCTTTTCTAAATGGAGATTTGGAAGAAGAAAGTTGGCTGCATTGTGAAAGGACATGAACGTAAAGTGTGTATCATTATATTGCTTAAATAAGACACCAAAGCAATGGTATGACAAATTAGATAACACACTTGAGAGTGAAGGTTTCTCAGCTTCATGGATCGATGTGTGAATCTAAAAAGAGAAAATAGTCATTGTATAATCATCAATCTTTATGTCGATTATATGTTGATCTTTAGTACTTGTTTGAGTGTAGTCAAAGACATAAAAGATTTCATATCAAAGAAATTCGATATGAAAGACTTGGGAGAAACCAAAGTCATTCTTGGTGTTAAAATTATAAGAAGAAAAGGGTATTTTATTGGTGCGGATAGTGTATTGAAAAGATTTGGAGACTTTGATCTTAAACCATTATCGACCCATTTTGATGCAAGAATGCATCTTGAGAAAAATCGAGGTGCTCATGAGGCGCAAACAACTTATGCTCAATTAATCGGAAATATGTTGCATTTAACATGTTGAGGTTTATGCCCTAGATGCCGTACGAGGTTTAGATAGTACGAGGGCATTTGTGTAATTTTGTAGTGTTTACTATTTGTAATTGGATTATTTAATAATGGAATTACGTTTTATTTTTGTCGATTTGAGTTTTGAAAAAATAATACAAAAGACATATTATTACTTCGTCTAAATAAATTAACCTTGCAGTCGGGTAATAAGACGAATTAATAAAACCCCAATATTTACAGTTCAGTTACTGATTCTGTGGGGAAAGAGAGGGGGAACCAGTAAGCTGACATACTGTAATATTAAATTAAGTCCACAAGTCTTAGTCTCCAGTAGGGTGACTGGATTGACGAGTACGACTTGTCTGTCGACGGGTCCAAAATGGTTGTGTCAACCATTCACTTGGGAAGTGGGAGCTCGTGACATTGATACAAGACGAATCAAGGGGATTGTCTGTATTTGGACACTGACTCGTAATCGAACGATCACACGCTGGTAAAGTCGCTGATCGATCGATTGACTATAGTAGTCTACGTGAACCTTAGACGAAAGGGTTAACTCGGGGTTGGTCTTAAGGTCTTGATTAGTCACTAGTTTGCTAGGCCCGAATTGCATGAAGCATGGGTCAGCGGCGAAATGCGGTCTTGACTTTTCGACGTGATTGCCGATTATACCGCTGAGCGGAATTTACGGCCTTGATTAAATTCAAGGTTAACATCCTATGCAGTTTCGATGTGCGGAGATTTATCTAAGCCTCTGGCCAGAGCATATAACTGACTCACGAGGGTCGTGGAGGGCAGTTTGGTAAATGTCACCGACACGAACATCATAGAGTCGAGTCCTGTAAGTTCGACTACGCGTGACTTTCACTCGACCGGGACAAACGTAAAGGGTTTATACGTAGCACGATAATCTATAGACGGTTCGTGAATAATACCTATTCGTACTCAACTCGGGATCGGTTCGGTACCACGGGGCTGGCTAGGTGAATACCGAACTCCTGGATTCCTCCCAGAGGCGGTTGAGACGAACCAAGAGAGTCGGGCTTAAAAAAGGCTACCGACACAACGTCTATATGAAAATAGAGCAGGCTGGGGCCTGGAATGAGAGATTAGGGTTTGGGGCTTGGCCGAAACCCTAAATGGCCGAAAATGTGGTAAAATCGCGTGAGGGGCAAAATGGTATTTTCACCTTACGAAATATTTTGGAAATATTATATTGGATATTTAATATTTAGTATATAATTTAAATGTGATTTAAATCTTTATTATTGTTTTAGAAAAATAATAATATTTAATTTGGAATTAAATAAAATATATATTAGATATATATATATATATGATTTTCGATTTATTATACAGTATAATTTCGAAAATTATTAAATATATATATATTGGATATTATATATTTAAATATACTAAATATAGAATTAATATTAATTTATTAAATATTAATTTGAATTTGGATTTTGAATTTGAATTCAAAAGAGAAAGACTTAGTCAAAGAAGACTAAGTATACTCAAAGTTGGTGAGAGTCTTTCTCCCCACTCCAAGTGAAAACTCGGCCAACCCTATGGGTATAAATAGGGTTTTAGTGTTTGAAAATAAACCCTAAGTCATTTTGGAAGAAAAAATAAAAAGCTAGGGTTTTTATTCTCCTCTCTCTCTCAATCTCGATCTCTCTCACTCTCTCCCTCTCTTCTCGGTGCGCGTGGCATGTGGGTGTGACGAGGAGCTGCCGAGCTTGGTCTAGCCGCCTCAACAAAGCTTTGGCCGTGACGTACGTGTGGTGCCGGCGTGACGATCTTGCCCGTTCGCGCGCATAAAGGTGGTAGGAGATGGATACAACATCCCGGGGAATAGAAGGGTTCGTAGCTAGCCATCTCTTTTGGTTTTCCTCAAGGTATAATGGCTAAAACTCTTCTTTTCGTGCTTATGTTCTCGTGTTAATACCGAGCGGTCCAAGGGAAGGCGGGAATCCCTAAAAGTTTTAAAATTCCGCCGTTCAAGGAATGAGTGCCTCGGGCCCCTATCGGGGATTCCCAACAGTGGTATCAGAGCCAGGTTCGGTTAAGTCACGGGACTATGACCACAATGGCCGCACGCATGGTCGCGCGGCGCTGACGAGCCGCGCGCATGGGTGCGCGGCGCTGCATGGCCGCGCACGCAGCGCGCTGCCTAGGGCATGGCCGCGTGCAGCCAGCGGGGCAGCATGGCCGTGCGCGGGGCGCGGCCAGTGGCACAGCCGCGCAGCGCGTGGCACATGGGCAGGCCGCGCGCAGCGTGCGGGCCTGGCCTGGCCGCGAGCGCAGCGCGCGTCACACTTGGCTGGCCGCGCGCGCATGGGCGCGCGCGACACTTGGTCGGGCCTCGTGGGCGGCGCCGGCTCGGTCGCGACTAGGGTTGCGCAGTCAAGCCTCGAAGCCCAATGGACCTGGCCCAAATATGATAAAAGCCCAAATGTGGATTTAGGCTCGGATCTGTGTAAAATTGTCGTGATGCATGTAATATTTGAATTACGTGGTGATTGATTGGGGATTAGGTTCTGTTTTTTACCGGGTGATATGTTAAGGGTGACAAGGTCCCCCCGGGTTGTACTTTACAGTTTTTCTAGAAAGACGGGCTTTGTTGTTTTAGGGAAAGATCCCCCCGTCCGTTCGTGACAATCTAGGACGAACGAACAAGAAGGTGGCCGAGATGTCCGTTCGTGACAATCCCGAAGACTTAGAGTTTTACTTTTTGTACAAATAGGATAGAATTAGAAATATCTCCGATCTTTTATATTTATTTTAATAGGTTGAAACTAGGTTTACTATTAAAATCTATTATGTGCGTGTTTGTTTCGAACGTGATATCGTGCATAATGTGCTCGTTCTTTAACTGTGAGGATTCTCCCGAAGTTAGACTTTAAAATATCAAGTGTGTAAAGGAGCGGGGCTCTTGTCTTCTATCAAGTCCAAAAACGTTACGACATAGGTGTATAGGTGTACGGTTTTGGTTGACCGAGTTACGGCGCTAAAACCCTTGCCTTTGACGTGAACGTATTTGGATGCATTTTTGATAATGTCGTTAGCCAACCACTCTTCGTCCTCTTACAAAGTGTTATCATACGGAGGCGAAGTTCACTCAAAAGTGGAAGGTTAGCAAGACGTTGATAGGCATCACTTGCACAGTCATTCCCAAGAAGTCTGAGTTACAGGCCGAGGAACCCTGACTGAGACAAATTTGTTGAAACTTCTGTGTGACAGAATCGTGTGGGACACGAACCTGACTGATCAAATATACCAATAAACTGTTAAGTTGAGGCTAGTTTGATGCAGTGTGGGTAAATCAACGCCACTATGAAACTACTCAACGAGGTTTCCGAAATTCCTAACGGGAGACAGGATTTCGAGAAATATAGTGGGAGTCATACGAAAAAATTAAAGTCCTATTTTAGTCTGATTAAACACTTCAAATCCTAACTATCTATTTTTCTTTCTGCAGTTTATTTTCTTCTCTATTTTATACGATGACAACCCCATTATCCGTACTTTTGGAAAAACATTGTTTGGTGGGACCAAATTATGTTGATTGGCTAAGACCTCAGATTGGAAAAATTGGAGTATGTCTTGGACATCGAGGAGACTTTGACTCCCAATGCTGATTCGACAGAACAAGACCTGCAGTTCCACGATAAGTGGGTTGAGGATGCTGGCAAGGTCCACTCCTACATGCTATCGGCTATGAGCCCAGAGTTGCAGCGTCAGCATGAGTTCATGAGTGTTAAAGAGATACAGGTGCATTTAGCTGGGCTTTATGGTGAGTCGTCTAGGAGCGCTCGCTACGCCATCACGCATAGTCTCTTCAACACAAAGCTCGCAGAGGGTGGTGATGTCCATGCTCATTTACTGAAGCTAAATGAGTACATGGAGCGATTGGATGCGCTGGCGTTTGGTTTGCCTCACGGGGTGAAGATCGACATCATACTACAGTCCCTCCCACCGTCCTTCCACCAGTTCGTGGTGAACTGCAACCTGAACAATCGGGGGTATTTGATACCTGACCTGATCAATCAGTTGGTTGCAGCCAGTACTCAGTATCGCAGCGATAAGGGTAAGGGCAAGGAAGTGGCGCTTGTTGCGACTACTCGGTCCAAGGGGTCGAAGAAGAAGCCGAGCAAGCACAGCGGGTCAAAGGGTAGAATCGCCAAGAAGGCGAAATCCAAGAAGGCTGTCAAGTCGGGCGCAAAGCCCACGGACAAGTGCCTCCACTGCCAGCAGCTGGGTCACTAGAAGCGCGACTGTCCTAAGCTGAAGGCGTCTTCTGACGCTTCAGGTAAGCAATTAGTTTTCGAAGCTAATTGTTCTGTGTATTCTACTTCATGGATACTTGACTCAGGCGCTAGCTCCCATATTTGTGTTTTGAACCAGGGTCTGGAACGAAGTAGGAAGCTTCGAGCTGGAGAAGTCTCGATCAACGTCGGCAGCGGACATAGTGTTGCAGCAACGCACGTGGGATCGAAGACTTTGCTTTTATCATCTTTGCATTCTTTAGAACTTTCTGATGTTTTGGTTTTGTCCAAGGGGCTTAAAAACATTGTTTCGATTCCTGTTTTGAGCAGACTTGGTTATGAGTTTCGATTTATTGATGATGTTTGCCATATTTATTTTAGAAATGAAAACGTTGGAAAGACGACGTTAATAAATGGTTTATATTACGTTAATCTAAAAGATAAGGTGGAAACTGTAAACGCAATTACCAACTCGTCGACGGGGTCGAACAAGCGATACATTTGGCACTTACGATTGTGTCACGCTGGGGAAGCGAAGATTGACAAGATGGAAAAGGACGGCCTGATTCGCACAGCGAAATCAGGCCCGATCCCAACTTGTTAGTCTTGCATCCTAGGCAAAATGACCAAGTCACCCTTCACAGGGACTTTTACTAGGGCCACAGAAGTGTTGGGTTTAATCCACACTGATGTATGCGGACCGTTTAGAGTAACGGCCCGAGGTAATTGCCGCTACTTCATTACGTTTACGGACGATCAGTCCCGCTACGGGACTGTCTATTTGATGAGACAAAAGTCCGAAGCTCTTGAAATGTTCAAGGAGTATAAGGCGTTAGTGGAGAAGCAAACTGGCAAGGTCATTAAAGCCGTTCGATCAGATCGAGGCGGCGAATATATGAGCCTTGAGTTCGATGCTTTTCTCAGAGAAAATGGCATCGTTATACAGTTCTCACCTCCTGGCACGCCACAATTAAATGGCGTAGCCGAGCGAAGAAACCGAACGCTTTTGGATATGGTTCGGTCAATGATGAGTTACACAGATCTCCCCATTTCGTTGTGGGGTTATGCTTTAGAGACAACAGCCTATATCCTTAACAGGATACCTATCCGTTCTGCCGACATGATCCCTTACGAAGCTTGGCATAATCGTAAGGCAAGCCTGGATCACATTTGGATCTGGGGTTGCCCCGCCTTTGTGAAAAAGTTACAGACAGACAAGTTAGAATCAAGGTCGATTATGGCCAGATTCGTCGGATACCCCGAGGACTCAATGGGGTACTACTTTTACGTTCCAGACGAACACAGGGTGTTTGTCGCTTTACGCGCCACCTTCATGGAAGAAGAGTTCATTAGCGAAGACGGTAAAGGGCGTGAAATAACTCTTGGTGAGTTGAGCGACGAATCAACTCCAGTTGTTACAGAGTCGTTAGACGACATTCCAGAAAACCCGGCTCAGCCACAATTGCGCAGGTCTAGTAGGATATCTCAAATGCCTGAGAGATATGTTATGGTACACGTCGAGCATGGGGATGCTGCGATTGAGGGATGCGTCGGGGACGATCCCGTCACCTACGACCAGACAATTACCGGTACAGACTCCCTCAAGTGGCTTGAGGCTATGCAAGCCGAAATGGACTCTATGTATTCAAACCAGGTTTGGATACTTGTAGACCTACCCAATGGTTTTAGACCGATCGGGAACAAATGGATCTACAAGAAGAAGATTGAATCTGACGGACAGGTGGAAACGTACAAAGTTAGGCTTGTAGTGAAAGGGAATAGTCAAAAAGAGGGTATTGACTATGAGGAGACCTTTTCACCAGTCGCGATGATAAAGTCCATTCGCATTATGCTTGCGATAGCAGCATACTATGACTACGAGATCTGGCAAATGGACGTAAAGACCGCGTTTCTGAATGGATTCCTCCAGTAGGAGATCTATATGGAACAACCCAAAGGTTTTACGTCAGATACAGATACTCGAAAAGTATGCAAGCTGAATCGATCCATTTAGTAAAGCTTCAAGGAGTTGGAATCTTCGATTCGATGAAGTAGTTAATAACTACGGATTCATAACGAACGAAGATGAGCCCTGTGTTTACAAGAAGGCCAGTGGGAGCAAGATGTCGTTTCTAGTATTGTACGTAGATGATATCCTTTTGATAGGAAATGACATTGGGATGCTTTCAGAGGTCAAAGCTTGGCTTTCGACCGAATTCTCTATGAAAGACCTGGGAGAAACGACCTATATTCTAGGAATACGCGTATTTAGAGATAGGGCGAAACGGTCAATTGGTTTATCCCATGCCCTTTACGTAGATAAAGTGCTTAAAAGGTTTAAGATGGACGACTCTAAGAAAGGGTTCCTACCTATGAGGCATGAGATTCATCTCTCTAAGGCTATGTCTCCTCGTAACGAGGTACAAAGACAAGAGATGAGTGGAGTCCCCTATGCTTCAGCTGTGGGTAGCTTGATGTACGCGATGTTTTGCACGCGACCAGACATAGCGTACGCTGTGAGCGTAGTGAGTAGGTTTCAGGCAAACCCTGGTAAGGAACATTGGGCGGCGGTAAAGACAGTCGTTAAGTACCTTAGACGGACTAAGGACTTGATACTGATTTACGGCCCAGGAGAATTAGAGGTAGATGGTTATACGGATTCGGACTTCCAATCAGATGTGGATGACCGAAAGTCTACTTCGGGTTTTGTATATACGCTCAATGGTAGCGCAGTAACTTGGAAGAGTTCCAAGCAAAGCACGACTGCTGATTCCACCACTGAGGCGGAGTATATAGCGGCTTCAGAAGCTGCCAAGGAGGGTGTTTGGATACGCAAGTTCTTGGAAGAACTGCAGGTGGTACCTAGCATAGTGGATCGCCCGTTACCATTGTGGTGCGACAATAGCGGAGCGATCGCACAAGCTAAGGAACCCCGTGCTCACAGTAAGTCCAAGCACATAGAGAGAAAATACCACGTGTTACGTGGGTTCGTTGAGAATGGCTCGATAGCCGTGCAGAAGATCGCCTCAGCAGAAAATGTGGCGGACCCGTTCACGAATCCACTGTCTCAGGCAGTGCTAGATCGTTACCTCGATAAAATGGGGTTGAGATACTATAGCGCGTGGTATTAGTGCAAGTGGGACATTGTTGAGGTTTATGCCCTAGATGCCGTATGATGATTAGATAGTACAAGGGCATTTGTGTAATTTTGTAGTATTTACTATTTGTAATTGGATTATTTGATAATGAAATTACGTTTTATTTTTGTCGATTTGAGTTTTGACAAAATAATACAAAAGGCATATTATTACTTCGTCTAAATAAATTAACCTTGCAGTCGGGTACTAAGACGAATTAATAAAACCCAATATTTACAGTTCAGTTACTGATTCTGTGGGGACAAAGAGGGGGCACCAGTAAGCTGACATACTGTAATATTAAATTAAGTCCACAAGTCTTAGTCTCCAGTAGGGTGACTGGATTGACGAGTACGACTTGTCTGTCGACGGGTCCAAAATGGTTGTGCCAACCATTCACTTGGGAAGTGGGAGCTCGTGACATTGATACAAGACGAATCAGGGGATTGTCTGTATTTGGACACTGACTCGTAATCGAACGATCACACGCTGGTAAAGTCGCTGATCGATCGATTGACTATAGTAGTCTACGTGAACCTTAGACCGAAAGGGTTAACTCGGGGTTGGTCTTAAGGTCTTGATTAGTCACTAGTTTGCTAGGCCCGAATTGCATGAAGCATGGGTCAGCGACGAAATACGGTCTTGACTTTTCGACGTGATTGCCGATTATACCGCTGAGCGGGATTTACGGCCTTGATTAAATTCAAGGTTAACGTCCTATGCAGTTTCGATGTGCGGAGATTTCCCTAAGCCTCTGGCCAGAGCATATAACTGACTCACGAGGGTCGTGGAGGGCAGTTTGGTAAATATCATCGACACAAACATCATAGAGTCGAGTCCTGTAAGTTCGACTACGCGTGACTTTCACTCGACCGGGACAAACGTAAAGGGTTTATACGTAGCACGATAATCTATAGTCGGTTCGTGAATAATACCTATTCGTACTCAACTCGGGATCGGTTCGGTACCACGGGGCTGGCTAGGTGAATAATACCTAGTTGAGACGAACCAAGAGAGTCGGGCTTAAAAAGGGGCCTGGAATGAGAGATTACGGTTTGGGGCTTGGCCGAAACCCTAAATGGCCGAAAATGTGGTAAAATCGCGTGAGGGGCAAAATAGTCTTTTCACCTCACGAAATATTTTGGAAATATTATATTGGATATTTAATATTTAGTATATGATTTAAATGTGATTTAAATCTTTATTATTGTTTTAGAAAAATAATAATATTTAATTTGGAATTAAATAAAATATATATTAGATATATATATGTTTTTCGATTTATTATACAGTATAATTTCGAAAATTATTAAATATATATATATTGGATATTATATATTTAAATATACTAAATATAGAATTAATATTAATTTATTAAATATTAATTTGAATTTGGATTTTGAATTTGAATTCAAAAGAGAAAGACTTAGTCAAAGAAGACTAAGTATACTCAAAGTGGGTGAGAATCTTTCTCCCCACTCCAAGTGAAAATTCAGCCAACCCTATGGGTATAAATAGGGTTTTAGTTTTTGAAAACAAACCCTGAGTCATTTTGGAAGAAAAAATAAAAAGCTAGGGTTTTTATTCTCCTCTCTCTCTCAATCTCGATCTCTCTCACTCTCTCCCTCTCTTCTCGGTGCGCGTGGCATGTGGGTGTGACGAGGAGCTGCCGAGCTTGGTCTAGCCGCCTCAACAAAGCTTTGGCCGTGACGTACGTGTGGTGCCGGCGTGACGATCTTGCCCGTTCGTGCGCATAAAGGTGGTAGGAGATGGATACAACATCCCGGGGAATAGAAGGGTTCGTAGCTGGCCATCTCCTTTGGTTTTCCTCAAGGTATAATGGCTAAAACTCTTCTTTTCGTGCTTATGTTCTCGTGTTAATACCGAGTGGTCCAAGGGAAGGCGGGAATCCCTAAAAGTTTTAAAATTCCGCCGTTCAAGGAACGAGGGCCTCGGGCCCCTATCGGGGATTCCCAACATAGCAAACTTCACAAGGCCTGACTTGGCTTATGCAGTTTCACGGCTAGGAAGATATAATAAAAATCGTGGTAAAATGCATTGTAAAGCCTTGTTGAGATTATTGAGCTATATTAAAGGCACTATATATTATGATGTTTTTTTATAGTGGTTTTCCTGAGGCAATTGAAGGCTTCAATGATGCCAATTAGATTTCAGATTCTGAAGATACGAAATCCACAAGTGGATATGTGTTTACTTTGGGAGGAGGAGTTGTAGCTTGGAGATCCTCTCGGAAAACTTTAATTGCTCGTTCTACAATGGATTCAGAGTTCATTGCATTAGAACTTGCTTGTGTAGAAGCTGAGTGACTTAGACATTTTATTAGTGACATTGCAATTGATAAGAGACTGATCATCTCTATATCTATGCATTTGTGATTGTAAAGTCGCAACTGCTATAGCGAAAAATAAGACTTACAATGGAAAGAATAAACATATTCGCTTTAGACACAATGTGATTAAGCAATTGTTGAAAAATGGGGCAATTTCCATTGATTATGTGTGATCAGAATTAAATTTGGTCGATCCTCTGACTAAGCCCTTAGGGAGGCTCTTAATTGAGAAAACAACGAGAGATATGAGACTTATACCACTAACAAGTGTGGATACCTAATCTTGATGATTGTAGATCCCATGAAAAAGGTTCATATAGGTAAGAACGAAACGCATGTTAATGCTGAAGCTTATTCCTTAAATTCCGTACCTATGTTGTAGAAAAGCACGAAATTTAAGTGTAAGGTTGAGCGAAACTCTTAAGGAACAAAGTCTTATGTTGATGACTTAAGGAAAAGAGTTCCTTAATACTTGTTCACCTATAATAAAAAAGAGGTGTGGCCGCCTCTATGGAAATAAGGTTAAGTTTCCTAAAGCTTTTCTTGAAAAATTAAAGGGACGTGCATGGCCAGAATGACGCCCAACCGTGTAAGAAATGGAGATTGGAAAAATATCATGACATTGTGACATCTGTTTTACAACATGATTGGTAGTTCATAGAAATTTATTTTCACTGCTTTCCTAGTGGTTCAACTCTCAACTGTCTAAAGTTATGGTTCATAGTTTTATTGAGAACGCCATGACTTAAGTGTACTTGTTACAGTGTGTTTGATCAAATAACTTGACAAGAGTCCAATAAGTGGGGGATTGTTAAAAATATTATAATAAATATGATTGGATTCTTATCAAATATCAATACATGAATCTTGAGTTATATGTCTTTTAATGAGCATAAACTATGCCGATTTTTACAACAGAGGGTTCAAGTGGTCAGGTCATCACATCTTCCGATTGGAGTCATGAGTCTGAATCTATTTGGACTTGGGACGAGACATGTAGGCGAGGGGGCTAGTCCCGTGAAAAAGGGATCGTCACATAGGTGACATTAAGGTTCGATTTCGCTAAAGACAGGAACTTAATCAGAATATGTAGACCGCAATGGCGTTGTATGGAAATTACTCGTCACGGAGAAAAAAAGGTAGAGTTGGAGGCAATTTGGAGCTCATGTGGGGCCACATAGTGTTGTGTAGGGGTGGGCGTCGGATCGGGTTTTCGGGTTTCGGATATTTCGGGTTCGGAAAGTTCGGATTTCGGTTATATATTTTACTACCCGAACCCGACACAAAAAATGTCGGGTACCCGCCAATCGGGTACTTATCGGATTCGGGTACCCGACCTCGGATAGTTCGGATACCCGACGTTAAGCTTTTTCATTTTTATTTATTTTTTTTTGTAAGAAAAAATTTCATTACCACACATTGTTTTAGCACAATAACAGACACAGATAACCCATTACATGAACATCAATATCAGAATAGTTAATTAGCAAACATTCTTCTACTATGCTTATAAATCTGTCCATATTTTCTCTGCTTGCACCTATAACACGAAGCAATTTTGGAGATGTGAGTTGATTCGGGCACAAACCGTTATTACTTGACTCTCAAAGCTCAACATTGTTATATATAATAAGTTGCAGAAAAACATGATGCTACCCGATTACAAAGTCCTTGTATAACTTATCAAGAATCATATGCATATTTCGGGAAAAAAAAAAGAATCGTATGCATATTATCCCTATACTGCTCATGATATTCATCAACTTCTTTCTTGTCCACAAGGTTAGGTTTAATTATTTTTTTAAAACTTAAACATCACACAAATTAAATATATATATAGATATATTCTAATATGTAGTTGTATTTTTTTATATTTAAATTTATAATGCAACTAAAAAAATAAAAAAATAAAAAAAAATAAAAAAAATTATCGGGTACCCGAATTACCCGATTGGGTAGCAAATACTACCCGATATCCGACCCGATAAAATAACCGAATTATCCGATCCGAACTATCCGAACCCGATCGGATCGGGTAAAACCCGAAAATCCGAAACCGAATGCCCACTGGAAACGAGCCGATTCTTCCCGATTTTACATATTAAGAAAATAGAGGTAATGAAGATGACCGATCATGTGTTTCAATGTTTCTGAATTTTCTCTCCAAAAAAGTCTAGAACATTAAATTTTGGAAATACGTGTTACTCATTTATGTTTTCCTGAAACTTTTAAGAAATATTTTTAAAAATTATTTTGGACAAATAACTACCAAAATCTATACTTGGGATCCTCTATTCCAGTTTTTGTATTCTAATTCGTATTCCAACATATGAAAATCGTTACACCTTCCTCCGCCCAGTGTTAAGATACCCGTAAATATCATGACATCCATTAATATCATTACACCAGGTGTTTAGTAAAAAAAAAAGATCAATATATATTTTAATATATAATACTGATTTAGTCTACAACAAAGTAGAAAAATATATGATATTAACTTTTTTTTATTTAAACAACTGGTATAATGATATTCATGTGTGTATTGATGTGTGCGGATGTTTTAACACTGGACGGAGGAAGCTGTAACAATTTTCGTAAGTTGGAATACGAAGTGGAATATTAAAACTGAAATAAAGGATCCCAAGGCCAAAATCTAACCTTCAGCTTAAATGCCATAAATATCCAATATGGAAACTGAAACTGACATTATAAAAACAATAATAATAATCAGCATTCAATTTGCATCACGAACCTTCAAGAATACCTATAGCGCTAAAAGAATTCATAAAGATTTGTGTTTCTTGCGCGCCGATGAATTTGCTCGCCGTATGAAAATATATACAGCGGAGCAGATTTAGCTCATTATTAGAGGTTGCTCACGGAGAACGATTTCCAAATCCTTAGGACTTGAAGAATCTCATGTGCGCCATATATAGTTATTCGACCAAACAAATATATGTTCCTTAATTACTTGAGTGCATTTGCCTGCAGATGAAGCAACCTCTCGCAGGCAGGACTGAGGAAAAAGTAGTCCAGAAGAAGAAAACTCCGAAGTGTTATTAGTTTCATTACCCATGAAGAAACAGCACAGCATGGCAGCTTGAACGACCATAAATATATACACATTTTGCGCATCATGTATGTTCTCTCTCTCTCTGGGATACATACATACATACATACATTTGTTAGGGCAGTCTTTCTCTCATGGGGCTTCTGCCTCGATTTCTCCACCAGCGAACCTCTTTGATGAGTGGAAAGAAGCTGTCAGTCAGTTCACAACTTGATTTCTAGACTCAGATTTTAAGTTGCGCCGTAAATAGGCAGAGTTAATGTAGAGAATCAATAAATGCATAAAATAGAGACTAACTAATAAATCCATCCAACGAAAATAAAAAATAAAAAATTGAAGAAAACTATTTTCCTTTACTGACACTTAAAGCATATATAGAAGAACACCTTGGAAAATAATCAATCACCTTTGGAATTGCAGATGGGAACAACTTTGCTCGGATGAGATCAGACTATGATATGAATTGTTGACACTGATGAGAACAAATAGAAACAAAGGGGTGAAATGATAGATATTACAATGAATAATTAATCTCACAACTTAAGGATTCACAGTGCCATTTAAACAAAACAATTACAAACGTGTAATAACAGAATTTTGGTCTTAATACTGACTTTCAATTATGACACTAAAAAAATTACTCAATATATATCATTTAAACGAGCCAAAACAATTCAAGTACATTTTCTAATATCTCACCTCATAGCCTATATAATATTCTGCACAGCATGCAAACATACAACACTCATAGCATATGCGGTTGTTAAGACGGCAAAGATGTAATTTACGCATTGTCCAATGGAAAACCAAAAAAAATCAGTGAAAATAAGCTAACGTTTCAAATTTTCTTTCTTTTCGCAAATTATTCGTGTAAAAATTGTAATAAAGAGAGCGAAGAACATACCATGCCGTAACACCATGTGTTAGTTGGTCTGCTCAACACTCCTGCGAAAACTAAGGTACATATCTACATCTTTCCAAAAAATATTATTGGTGATAACACGATGTAAACATGAGACGTAGGATAAGACAATTCAAAAGCAATACCTTGATGGCTTCATGAATGAAACGAACAGTAATTAGCACGCTGAACCGCTACCCTGCAACATATGTCAAGACCCATACAATGTCATGCAATTTTTTTTTTGACGGCTTCGTAAAAAATGAAAGATGTAACAGAAAACATATACAAATAATGTAGATTCGAAAATCAGTGAGAAAATAACTTAATCCCCAAGTCATAGATTAGTGAAAACGCTTCCAACACGATGCCATCAACATACTAAATAATCACTCTCTCCCGTACGCTGGCTGCTACATAAATATTAAAAATTATCTTAAGATTTATTAGAAAAGAAAATGATAATTAAGAAATTATTATACAACGATGAAAATGTATGTTGTGCTTGTAGATCTGAAAACCCATCTATTAAAGCTTGGGTCCCAAAACATAAATAAGTGAAAAAGATTTCAAGACAAGGCCATTAGCATATTAAATCAGGAATCCCAAACATCTTGTGTTACATAAATCTTAAATATGATTATAAGATGTAAAATAGACAATGATAAATAAAAGCATAAAAGCACGAAAGCATATACCGTGGATCTAGATCTGAAATCTGTCTGAAAAAGCACGATAGACAAACTCCGAATAAGTGAAAGAAGTCCCAACACAAGGCTATCGACATACTAAATCAAGCATCTCTTCTTTAATTTCTACATAAATTTTAATGATCATCAAAGAAATAAAAGGAGGCAATAATTTATGTGACTCTAAAATCGGTTAGAAACTTTCAGGAAAATTCAAGAACTTTTTTATTTGCTTGACAAACAGGCCTATGAACACAAACTTTTTGAATAAAAAGAGCACTTGACTGACCGAAGATGAGGAAGGAAACCAAGCATACATCGCCGCAGAGAGATTGAGAGAAATAAAGATAGATCTCGAAAAGAGCTGCTTGGTGGATAAGATAGATCACCGCAACGTACAAAATCATCAATCTCTCCCTTATGCTGCTATGAAACATTAAAAATTATCTTAAGATATAAAAAAGGTAAAACGATCAATCAGAAATATGAAATCCTATGCATGACTGTATATCTGAAAATTGATGTACAAAAGCTTAATGCCAAACCTTAATTGAAAAAAGATTTCAAACAAGGTCATCGCTCTAATTTCCTATGTTACATAAAGACTAAGATAATTATAAGATGTAAGAATGACAATGATAAATGAAAATGGGTTACATCGAATCGGTGTGAGAGGCATACATTTTTGTAAAGCCAGTAGAATTCGTATTTTTCTTCAGGGGGATATTCACCTTTTGGGAATTCGAATCCCCTCAGTACTCCTGCAAAAATTAAGAAACACCTATATATTTTCAAGAAACATTTTCGATGATAACACGATGTAACCGCTGGACGTAAAATAAGACAATCTAAAGGCAGTACCCCGCAACCTTTGTGGATCTTGTGGCAATGATGGTACAAGTATTTCGTGCAGCAAAGAAACCTAAAAGATGTAACGAGAAAAAAAAAAGTTATATCCGAACCTTGAATAAGTAAAAAAAAAATCCAAACCATTGACATAGAAATCAAGAATCTCGACTTTCTAGTGTTGCATACATATTAGTGATGACTTCAAAATCGGAGAGAAAAAATTATCAACAAACCATAAATATGTGAAAAAGCTTTCCAACACGAGGTCATACTCAAATAAATTAAGAATCTAAAATTGATGGGAAATAATCATAATCGATAAACTATCATTACATGAAAAATGTTCCAAAACGAAGCACATGGTATAACAATCAAGGATCTCTCTCTGGTATTGTATAAATTTTGAAGACTATCATACGATGTAAAAAAAAGTTGATGACTAAAATTGAGCATAGATATGATGAAAACATATACTAAGGATGTAGATTTGAAAACATGTGAGAAAAAAACTTAATCCCCAAGTCATAGATAAATGAAAAAGCTTTCAACTCAAGGCCAACAACATGTCAAATCAAGAATCTCTAACTTCTTATGTTACATAAATATTAAATAGGAATATAAGATGTAAAATATAGAATGATAAATATAATTTGAGAACATAAAACAACGACAGCATATACCGTGGATCTGATCTGATAATTGGTGTGAAAAATCACGATCGACAGACTATGAAAAGTGAAAGAGATCCCAACACAAGGTTATCACCATAGTAAATCAAGAATTTTTTCGTTTTTTTTTTTGGCAATTGAAGATATAAAAAGAGGCGATGCTATATAAGAAATGTAAATAAAAATATGAAAACACATGTTGTGGATGTGGATCTGAAAATCGGTGAGAAAATTTCAGGCGAATTCTAGCACTTTTTCGATTAAATGGGTAAAAAATTATTTACTCCACAAAAAATGCTTATGAACACCAAATTTTCGAAAAGAACACTCGACTAACCGAAGATGAGGAAAGAAACCAAGCATGATTGTAAGTGATCGCATCGCTGCTGCGAGACTGAGAGAAATAACGATAGATCTAGAAAAGAACTTTTAGGAGAGGATAAAAGAATACGGCGGTGTTGACGCTTTGAGTTTATTTTGGGGCTTGGTAGGGGCGCTAGGTTTTATGTGAAAACGCATCTTAAAAATGCGACTATTCGACGTCAATACTATTCAATGTCGCTATTATTACAAATTATTTATTTATTCATTCATTTATTTTTTTCCGTTCAAATAAAGTGAAACAACAATATTAACGTGTGACGCGCTCGAATACTAGCAAGTATACAAGATCGTGCAAGTAGTAAAACGGACGAAGTCCGAGTATCGATCCACGAAGACAGCTCGTTTAATTCTAAGAAGATATTCCTAATCCTAGAGCTCGAGCTCTTCGAGCTTTTCAGCTTCGAGCTCGATTAAAGGTAACGGAGCTCGACCTCGAGCTCGAGTTCGCGAGCCGGCTTAGCTCATATTTCACCCCTGCAACGGGGATTCCGTGGAATTGTCAGTCGAAATTTGTGGAGACATCTGCCAAAGCAAGAAGTTTCTCAGCCTCATATCACCTGAAGTCCTCACCAAAATGTCCGGGTCTGGTGCAACTCCCACATGCATATGCTTCTCCACTTCCTCAAGCTTCACCCATGATCATCATCTCCATGTAATAAAGAAACACAATATCTGATGCAAAACAAGCAAGTGCTCAAGTCAGTGGCGAGGGTGCGACTACCACTATACAACCCACTTCACAACATCACCTGGCCAATGACGCGATCAATAAAGAAACAAATGTAGGTCCAGACCAAATACTAAAATCTCCTAGAAGGGAGCTCGAGACTTGCTACTCTTAACACCCTGGAGCTGCCTAAATTAAAGGCACAAAACAGTCCAAATGCATCACCTAAATGGGACACTTTGACTACATGGTATTTGATTAATTTTTAATTCACTTTGACTACAATACATAGTTGTCCGATTGAGTCATTCTAGTTTTTAGCAATTAGTTTTAATTATTTTACTGATTTTTATTTATTAAGTTTAGCCTGTATATCCTTTGCATGTGCATGGGAGAAGAACAAGTTTGATTATAATAAACCCCGTGAGTTTATTTTCCGTTCGTTAGTTTCTCACAAATCAGGCTGGTTTTGCTTTGCAATTCCTCTGACTTATCAACTTGTTTTCGTGCAATTTAACTAGTTAACTCAAAGGAATTGACGGGGGCCCGCTCAAGTGGTGGAGCATTTGGTTTAATTCGATGCAAAGCGAAGAACCTTACCAGGGCTTCATGTGCGAATCCTCTTGAAAGAGAGGGGTGCCTTCGGGAACGTGACACAGGTGGTGCATGGCTGTCATCAGCTCGTGCCGTAAGGTGTTGGATTAAGTCCCGCAACGAGCGCAACACTCGTGTTTAGTTGCCATCGTTGAATTTGGAACCCTGTGGCGTCACAACTTTCGACTGAGGTTCAGTCCGTAATTCAAAGGTAACGGCTTGCTTCTAATATTGTTGTTTAAGGGCCGAATAGGGTTGAGATGATAGGATCCCGAAAATTGCTCGTTGTGATTCAGAGGAGATAGGTTCATCCTATTTTTGTTGCATTCAACCCCCATAATCGAGTCCTTCAAATTGCATTCTACCGTTTTCCAGTTCGAGTCAGGTATTTTTATATTTATTTTTGGTTTCGTTTTCAAACCCGTCAAGGACGATCTTACCAAGTCACTTGCGTTTCTCATCTCGAGTTCGCATCACTATCGACCATCTCAGTATAAGGCTCTCCAGCAGCACGGACCATCTCGTCCATCAAAATATAAGCCACACAGATCAAGAGAATACTGTTGACGTTATGTTTGGTCGCTCTCATGGCCCATTGGGCCACTGCTCATGATGCTCACTTCCTTGAGGACCCTTTCGATCTTCTACTAGTCGACGCTGAAGTCATATATGGTCACTTCACGCCGAGCTCGTAGCCCGGTGGCCAATGCCCTCGCCTAGGTTTCTCATCATGGTGTGACGTCGGTTACCATCTAGTATGAAGGCCATGTGGCTCGGGATGAAGCCTAGTGATAGGATCTGAAAAAGGAGACAACATATGTAGCTCATGGACCCGCCCAAGAGTTTTATGAGGGCCAGCTATTGGGTACAACAAGTGAAGCAAGAACATTAGGCCGCATATTTTGAGGGCCCCCAATTTAGTAGTATTATTATGTAAATATAATTTAATTTGTTAAAAATGCCAAAAATTTTAAATTAATTCAACCCACTCATTTAAGTTTTAACTGTTACAAAATTGTAATGACGTAGTTTTTAATTAATTATAAAAATATTCGATTAATTGCTCCCTGTTGCACTATATGTTGCACATTAAATTCAGTACTTTAAGGTTCTCTCTATATATATATATATATATATTATATAGTTATTCTGGGCATTGAATGGGTTATTCACCGTATATAGCGCTAAAGAACTTGCAATTCATTTTCCATTATTAGAATGAAAGAAAAGAAGGCGCAATTACAGAATACTATGAAACGTTTTCATGCCTCTGATCACTCTCTCTTTCGAAGATGGCGATGGCAAAGGAAATCGGAAGGAAAGTACTTCGCCTACGACGGAGAAAAAAGATGTTACACAGTGATGATAGGAAAAGGCTCAAGCGTCCATACCGTTCTAAAACCCCTACAAGGTGGAACGAAGCTGCGATGAAGGCCAAACCCTTAAGAGCTTTTTAATGCGCACACCTGAGGAGAGGTGGTCATCAATGTATCAAATTTAGAGCATGTATAGTATATACATACATACATATATATATATATATATATATAGTATGTTTAAGAAAGGATCGTAGCATATAAGATTTTGAGCACATTCGTCAAAATTCTAACTTCATATAAAATAGAAAATCAATAAATGCATAAGAGAGAGAATTAATAGATACATCCAACGTGCAAGGCAAGGAAAAAAATGAAGAAAACCATTTTTCTTTACCAACACTAAAAGCATAGAAGAAAAACATGGATAACAAAAGAAAATAAAAAACTGAGACAACCTTAACCATTGCCGGTGACATAATGATATGAGCTCCCCATGGAAGAGAAACAAAAAAAAAACAAAAAAAAAACAAAAAAGCTTGCAGAACACTGATTTACCAAATCAAAAATCTATACTTTCTAATGCTCCATATATATTAAATATTATCATGATATAAAAATGACAATGATAGTTAATAAGAGCGTATTTTCAATAACAACATATAATACCATGGGATTAGAGAGGAAAAAGAAAAGCATAATATAAAAAAAGACAATGAGTAATGATACTTGAGTATAGAAAGATCTATAAACGTAAATCTGAAAACTAGGTGAGAAAATGTTTATATCCCCAAGTCATACATAACTTAAGTGACAAAGCTTCCAACACAATGCCGTAAACATAAGAAAAAAGAAAGAAAGAAAGAAAGAAAGAAACAATAATCTCTCTCCTATGTTGCTACATAATATTAAAAATTATCTTAAGACATAAAAATAAGAGATGAATATATAATGATGAAATAGTATATTGTGACTGTAGATCTGAAAATCGTTGTACAAGAGCACAGTTTCCAAACAATAAATAACTAAAAAAAAAAATTTCAAAACAAGTTCATCGACATATCAAATCAAGAAATCCTCATTTTCTTGTGTTACATAAATATTAAAGAAAATTATCAGATGTAAAATGGACAATATGATAAAAAGAACTTTGAGTACGTAAAATGTGGAAAGTATGTACCATGGATGTAGATGTGAAATTGGTGTGGCGGGCAGCACCTTTGCGTGGAGGGAAAATACCTTCTGGGATTTCCAATTCCCCTCAAATTCTTGTGAAAATTAAGAGACATTTATATATTTTCAAGAAACATTTACAGTGATAACACAATGTAACGTTGGATGTAAATAAGACAATATGAAGGCAGTACCTTATTAACTTTGTGAATGAAACAGACAGTAATTAAGATTCGAAGCCATACCCTACAACCTTTATGTGAATCTGCTGGTTAAGAAACCAAAAGAAAGATGTCCAAACCCAGAATCTGCATATGCAATATTATCTCACGGCTTCGTAAATTAAGGACATATAAAAAGAAAAAAAAAACAAATCATCGCCGAACAATCAAAAAGTATAAAAAAAAAAAATCCAAACCATTGGCATAGAAAATGAAGAATCTCTACTTCCTAATGCTGCATAAATATTAAATATCAACATAAGATATAAAAACTGATTATGATAAATAATAAAGGAGTATTTTATCATTGACAACATATACAATGGATATTGATCTCTCAAGGTGGTGCGAAGGAGAATTTGGATCCTAAGCAGTGGATCCACATACCTCCTCATGGATAGTGGCCTTATGTGGAATGTGAGGGGAATGAACAATCTAGTCTGTTTAGTAGAAACAAAAATAAAAAGCAATAATATGGAGTTGGTGATGAATAAGGTTTTCAAAGGGTGGAGTGGAAGTTGGCACATAACTTAGAGAAGCATCCTATAATGGCAGAATTGTGCTACTTTGGAAGGATAATTTGAAAGTGAATGTCATAAAGGCAACAGATCAGCTAATTCATGCAAATATCTTGTGTGATCATAGCACCAAATTTTTCCATTCAATAGTGAAAAAACAGAACCTACACTAATCGGATAATTTCGGTAAAAGGGGGAGATGATCGGGACATAACAGAGCCAAGCCTAATAGCAGGTCACTTTGTTGAGTACTACATAGAGATATTGGGAGAAGCTTCTTGCCACAATGCGGATATTGATGATTAAAATTATTGAACATGGATATACTCTCACAATTGAGGATCAATGGCAGCTTATTAAGTCGTTTGAAACTTCATGAGGTGAAAGATGCTATGTTTGCAATACATCGAGATAAAGCCCCCGGAGTGGATGGATTCAATAGTGCGTTCTTCAAGAAATCATGGAAGGTAGTTGGAGAAGAAGTCACCGATACCGTGTTGGACTTCTTTGCTAAAGGACGGCTACTAAAGGTACTTAACCATACCACCTTAGTGTTAATACCAAAGAATGCACAATGCATCTCTAAGATGATCTGTACCCGCTTAAAGACAGTATTTCCTAAGCTGGTTCAGGAGAATCAAAGCGCCTTCTTTGTGGGCCGCTCTATAGTGCACAACGTACTCATCAGTCAAGAACTTATACGGCTGTACATACGGGGGAATGTCTCAGCAAGGTGTTTAATGAAGATTGATTTACGAAAGGCATATGATATGGTAGAATGGCCTTTCATTCTAAATCTACTACGCAGGATGAGATTTCCGGGAAAAATGGTGAATTGGATAAAGGAATGTATCACTACGGCTACGTACACGATAGCCATTAATGGGAACTTAGAGGGTCGCATGAAAGGAGCGAGGGGGCTGAGACAAGGGGACGTTACCACCCGACGTGCAAGGGCCTGAAACTGATAAATTTATGTTTTGCAGATGATTTAATGGTGGTCTGCAAGGCAAACCAGAAATCTGTGCAGCTGATAATAGAAGGTCTCGGCAAATAAGCAAAAGTCGAATCTTTATAAAGCTGGGATTTCTAATGAAATAAAGCAAGAACTGCTGACCATCACATGATTCAGTGAAGGAGCATATCCCTTGCGATACCTTGGAGTTCCAATATCACCAATCAAATGGAACAAAGCAGAATGTCTTGTGTTGGTTGAGAAGATTGTAAAAAGAATCTCATGTTGGACGTCCCGCAACTTGTCATATGCGGGCCGATGCTGCTTAATTAATTCGGTTATGCTATCGGTACATAGTTATTGGGGAGGCTTGTTTGTATTACCCAGTAGCATAGTAAAGATGGTGGATCAAAAGTGTCGGGAATTCCTATGGGGAAAAAGGGAGAGATGGTCGAGCTAGGGGAAATGTTGCATGGGAATCTGTATTGTGTTAAGAAGGTGAATGGCGGGCTCAACATTAGGGACTGCAAGACATGGAATAATGCCAACATCGGGAAACAAGTATGGTATCTTGCAAGAAAGGCGGGCGGACAGCCTGTGGATCAGGTGGCTAGATAGCATATATCTCAAGGGGTCTGACTTTTCGCATACTACACCGGCTGACTGTGGTTGGCATTGGAGGAAAATACACAGAGTCAAGGAACAGTTAAAAAATGGGTTTCAAGGTCACCTCAGCATATGAATGGATGAAGGGGGCACAAATTCGGTTTCCAGCTGCAGCGGCGGTCTGGAACAGATGGAACCTGCCAAAACATGCTTTCATTCTATGGTTAGTGTTCCTCCAAAACTACATACTAAGGACAAGATAGCGAGCGGGCTGGGGGATACAATTACAAGAACCCAAATGTGTGCTATGCAATATGGAGGAGAATGAGTCAATAGAACACTTATTCTTTGAATGTAGTTTTAGCCCAAGGGTGTTTAATGGCTGAACCTAAGAATTCCAATACAATTTGAGGGTTGGCGCAAAATGTTAACCCGGACAGGACATACGAGGCAGACCATTGAGAAACTACAGATTGCAGAGCAATATACTTACTACATTTGGCAGGCTAGGAAACAAAGACTGAACAAATTGTACAAAGAATCAAGGCAGATCTGAAAACCAAAGTAGCAGGAAGCGAGGTCAAGATACATGTGTGGGAGTTTCTATATAGAATCTTCCATGTTGATATCTAATTAGTGAAGATGTAATTGCAAACTTTGCATGTTGGTAATGGAAGGGTTTTCATACCAAAAAAAATGTGGATAAGCTTCCAATACAAGGCCATCTGCATACAAATAAGAATCTAAAATTGGTGAGAAATAATAATAATTGACAAACCATTATTACATGAAAAAGCTTCCAAAACGAGGCACACAGTATCAAAATCAAGAAACTCTCTTTTGTACTGCATAAATATTAAAGACTATCATGCGATTGAAAAAACGTTAATGACTAATAAGAATTGAGCATAGAACGACGAAAACATATACTTTGAATGTAGATAAAGCCTTAATTTCCAAGCCATAGATAAATGAAAAACCTTTCAACACGAGGCCGCATACCAAATCAACAATCAATCCCTTTATCTGCTACATAAATATTAAATATTATTATAAGATATGAAAAGGAAAATGATAAATAAGAAATGAATATAAGACGATGAAAATATGTACATTGTGCTTGTAGATGTGAAATGTCGATGTATTAAAGGTTAGTTGTCAAACCATACACAAGTGAAAAAAGATTTCAAGACTAGATAGATCATCGATATATCAAATCAAGAATCTCTAACATTTTGTGTCACATAAATATTAAATATAATTATACGATTAAAAAAAGACAATTATAAATAAAAAATGAGAACATAGAACGACGAAAGTATATACCATGGATCTAGATCTGAAATCGGTATGAAAAAAACAATCGACAAACCGCGAACAAGTGAAAGAGATCCCAAGACATGGTTACCACCGTACTAATCAAGCATCTCTTCCTTTTGTTGCTGAATAAATATTAAAGATCATCAAAGATATAAAAATAGGCAATGATATATAAGAAATGAATACATAAAACTACGAAAAAAAATATGTTGCAGATGCAGATCTGAAAAACGATTAGAAATTTCATGCAATTCTAGCACTTTTCGGTTTAAACGATAAAAATGAATTGCTCTACAAAACAAGCATGTGAACACCAATTTTCCTAAAAAATAAAAATAAAAAATACTCTAGCTGACCGAAGATGAGGAAAAAAACCTCGCATAATTGTAAGATCTACATGGTGGTCATAGCTGCGGAACGACTGAGAGAAATAAAGATAGATCTAGAAAAGAACTTTTTTGGAGAGAATAAAAGAATACAGGAGGGCGGCGTTGAAACTTTGAGTTTATAAAGAGTTTGATAGTGGCATTAGGTTTTCTGGGAAAACGCATATTAAAAATAGCGACTATTCGACCTAATTACAACTCTTCTTATGACATTTATTTATTTACTTATTTATTCATTTCCGCCTGGCTAAATAAAGAAGTAAACAATATCTATTGAAAATCATTTGGTATAGCTTGTAAATCATGTCATTGCGTCGATTAGGGGTGTTTATTGGACGGTTCGGTCCGGTTTTTTCAAATTTCGGTTCGGTTTTTCGGTTTTCGGTTTTACAGATGCCTAATCCGATATCCGAACCATTTTAATTTGGTTCGGTTCGGTTTTTTACACTTCGGTTCGGTTTTTTTCGGTTCGGTTTTTCGGTTAACCGTTAAAGATTTTAATTCATATGTATGCATGTATTATATATACATATATATAGGAATTAACTCTTATAACATATATATATATATATATATATGTTACAATTGCATTACATATATATATAAATTAAATAGTAATGATATGATAATTGCATTACTCATATGTGTGCGTAATTCGTGTATATATATATATATATACACGAATTATCTTTTATAACATTTATATATATATAGGAATTAAATGTTATAATATAGTGCGTTATAAAATAAACATTGTAATTTTAATTATTTTTTATGAAAAATATAATTATTTTGTTGGACTTTATTATCACTATAAATATTAATCACTTTCATAAACTACAATATTTTAAACTTGTCTAATATAAATTATATATAATTAAATATATTTCGGTTTTTCGGTTATTTCGGTTATTTTTTCTGAAATCCGAAAACCGAACCGAAAAACCGAAATTTCCTAAATACAAAACCAAAATCGGCCGAAAAACCGAATTAACCGAACCGAAATAACCGAAAATTTCGATTCGGCCGGTTTTTTCGGTTTTATCCGAAATTTGAACACCCCTAGCGTCGATACACCTTTTATTTCAAGTGGCACCTTAATTGATGGTACGAATAGAATATATGTGTCCTAAACTTCAAAAATGACTGCAAAAATGTGTTCTCATATGACTGAATTTTCGATTTTTCAGATGGGATCATTGTCCATTATTAAACATATTCAGATCATTTGAAACATTCAGTTCACTCTTCAGCCAATATCCAAAAGAAATCAACTTCAACTAATCATCAGAAAACTTGTAAAACTGAACCATATTCGAAAAATATTTTCCAAATGGGCAAACGGTGACAATCACTAATCACTCTAAAGATTACCTTAATTTATCAGAAAAAAACACCAAGATATATATAATAATTTTCCTATCCTCAAAACGAACCAAACTGCTCCTTCTGAATGAATGCATGAGATTGATACTAAACGAAAACACGTAAATAAAATGTTTTTACAGGGACGGCTCTACAAATCAGTCTGTCCTCCATCTTACGTCTGAATATTCGATGGTGGCGCTTCAAGACGAATCAGTTTTATAGTTTTATTATCTTCTCATTATATGTTTTTACAACTCCATGGTCCTCACAGATTATAGTTTCACACAGTTATCCCACACTAGAATGAATCAGTTTTGTGTTGATCGCAATCACTCGTTCTTGCGAGCATTCAAAATTCTTTCATAACCGCTTCGTCCTTGTTTTCATAGTTTATATGCTGGAAACGTTTGCAGCAGATATAACTTCATAGGTTGATCACATCCCTTTTACGCTTTCTTTAATCTCGCCATAGTTCTCTCACGCAAAGTCCTATCGAACCCTCTGCTAAATTGTTTTGATGTGGCGTTCCAAGCATCGTTTTGTATCTTACTATTCCCTCAGATTAACAAAATTTACCAAACTCGCTCCTTAGAGAAAAACTCGAAGCCATTATCAAATCCGAGTCTATCCACCTGTAGCTCCACTTTTTTCTTCAAATTCTTGAAAGAAGTCCATATCTTTCTTGAATAATGTTAGCAAAACTAGGGTTTTGATTTGTATGGCCAGATATTCTCTAGAATCGTGTATTGGAATCACTTTCCAAAGACAATATTTGAACCCTGCTTGAGTTACACCAAATTTGTTCCGAGATAAGACTAGAGAGCTTTTGTGTTTTTATGAATTCTGTGTTGAGTGTTTAGATGCTTATTTATAACCCAAAATATGACTGGTTGTGTCCATTCATAAGCATGCATGTTCCTTCAAAGGTGGTGCCCTTTTGAAATACACACATCCATTCAAAAGGTGATACCTCTTTGGGTGTTATGTCTCTTCGGGTGTTATGCCTCTTCGGGAGTTTAGGGTTTTCGGGTGGTGATGTGTCGGGGCGCTGCCCCGCACCCCGCAACGCCCCTCGACTCCACCCACTGGACGGCCAGCGGGACCGCCACTAGGGGCGCGGCCCCCTTGACCCCGCATGCTATTAGGGTTCCGAAGTAAAACGATCTACGAGCGTGCACTCTGCATCTCCTTACTCGTATGTGTTTTATTTCCTAATTACACTAAAATATGTAACAAATAATCATCCAAAATAGACCTGAAATATTTTCCCCTTAATGTGATAGTATCTTTATTGGTCCCCCATATGCTGCTAGTATGTAATTGAGTGGACAAACCATCGGTCCAAAAGTCATTGGAAGACGACCCATCAGTCATAAAGTCAATTATCGACCAATATGGAAGAAGTTGTCAAAGTTTTTAACAATGTTTTGATGGATATAAGTATATATTTTGAAATTTATGTTGTTGATTTGTGGAGTTTGGATCTTAAATTATATATGAGTAACTAATAAAATTTACATGATGTGCGATGAAAAATTATTTTGTAGCAACGACGCCCTCTTCAGCACTTCTTCTGGGCATCTTTCAAAATCAACTTACCGTAATTTCGTCCCGTCGACATGTTCTTCAACACTTCTGGGCATTTTTTGAGTTCACTTGTTTTTCGTTCTCCCCGTGCTTTTATTTTATTTATTCTCGTGTTGAAATTTGATAAATGATATATTGTACTTTCTAAATAACTTATAATTGAAATAAAAAAATCTCTCTCTCGAAATTCGTCAAAAGTGGTCAGTTTAACTTGGTAATAGTGTGGGGCAGATGATTTAACTTGGTAATAGTGTGGGGCAGATGAGAGGAATTATTCTCCGTCCTCATCCCTCATAATCTATTGGAGTTCCTTTTCCCCCCGAAGATCCTTGCGCGGTGCCTTTTTAAGTGTATGAATTTTTTTGATTTGTGATACACTAACTTAACAATAATAAAAAAAAATTTAAATTGATTTGCCAAAATCACCATATATTATTTAGATTATGGTAGGAAGGAGAGAAATGATAAAGAAATATTATGATTTAAAGTACTAGTAACGACAATTTAATAATATCGAATTTTCATGGAGAACGACGCGGTAATCTCCACGGGACATGGAGTATGATCATCGTCCCACATTTACAAAAAAGGGAATTCCTGCTTTATAGGAATGGATTTCCTCGAACATGAAATTTCCTCCTATTGCCAAGCTTAGAAAGTGTTTGTACTTATTGGCCACTTAAAAGGATATTTGGTAGGTGGATTTAGGATGAGTTTATTACATGTTAATGTGTTTGGTACCTATATTAATAAAAAACATGTATTTATCTAAATAACTTTAAACCCATGGTTTATATAAACACACCCCTCAATTTTAAAACAACCAACTAAACATATATTTTATTTTATATTAACTAACTAGTTATATATAAACCTTACTAACTTAAATCCTCCTAAATATAAATCAACATACCAAACAATGAAACAAGATATATATCATCTATACTATATATAATTGCTCAGCACTCTATAGTAACTAACATTTTAATCAATTTGGTGTTTCATTTGTAATTACTATTTTACCCTTTATATTTTTAATTTATTCTAATTATATCCTAATAAATCAACTAATTAAATTTTAAATTATGATTTTATAAATTAAACATTTTAAATTAAAAATAACATGTTAAACATAATATATACTAGTAATTTTTTTGCACGTGTGTGCATTGATATATAAATATGTATAATATTATTTTTTATATTTTAAGTTATTTATAATTCAAAATGTTTGATGTATGAAATTATATTATTAATTTTAATTGTATATAATTTTAAGTATATAAATTGAAAAAATTAATTAATAAGAGTATAATAGAAATAAAATAAAAATTTGGAGGATAAAATAATAATTTTCAGATTACATACCAATTAATTGAGGGTAATTACTATAGATTAAAATATATAATATAGATTAAAATATATGGAGGATAATTACTACAGATCCCTCACCAAGAATATATAATATAGATTAAAACATATGCATCTAATGTGGAGAAAATACTTAGTATATAATTACTATTTTTAAAGAGTACAAATCGATATAAACCCTAACTTCAATCTCTCATCCTCGTCCTATTTAAGTTCAGCGAAAAAATAGTTTCAGAGAGTTCAGAATGATTCATCAACGCGACACCAAAAGACACGTAAAGTTCCTATTTGGGATCTGCCCGATGTCCCAAAGGGCAATCTGCCATCGCACATTGAGTTTCAAAGAACGCGCGTTCAATGCAACTTCGATGCCCCGACTCATGTATGTTCTGCTGACTTCTAACCTAAGAAGAAGTTACTCTAATGATATGGATTTCTTTTTTTTTTTTTTGGGGTTTTATTTTAACTCTGTTTTGTGCCTCTTTTTTTTTCTTTGGTGGAAAAAGACTGAGAATGTTCAGTACTCTGGCGCGTATGCATCGATGGGAGTGGACAACAGTTTGAGGTTAAATGAGTTTCGTCAGAATTTTAGAGTCCAAGTGATTAAGCTTACAGAAGATGACATGGAGTTTGACATGATTGGGATTGATGCAGCAATTGCTAATGCTTTTCGGAGGATACTCATTGCTGAGGTGTGTCATGAGACTGCTTTGTTTTTCAGCTGTTGTCTTGCTAGAAATTGATTCTGTTGTGGATTTTTTTTATTTTTTTGAAACCTAATTATAAGGCCAAGTTATGTGGTTGGTTTTCAGTTTGTGGGTAGCCACTGTTCTGTGGTGTTCAATTGCTTTATAAATGAAGTCTTTAGGTTTGGAGATACCTCTGTGGTACGTGTTATGGTTTACCCGTATGTCCTGCTGAATTAGTATGTATAAGGTCTCTCTTTTCTAGACTCTCTTCGATAGATAACTATTGAGGCAAAATTTTACGTGTAACTCAATTAATGGAGCTTCTTAGTGCTAGCATGGGAAGTGTGAAGTTGAGTATCTGTTATAGTGAAAAAAAATGAATAAACTTATATCGCTGTTTAAATAGAGAAAGTACCTACCTCTTTTAATGCTTTAAAGGATGAATTTCCGGCCGTCATTTGGTGGTTATTGTGGCTTGAAGCCATTTCCAATATTCTTATTGGAGGGTCCCGATTGGCGTGCATCCAATTCGCCAATTATGAGTTGGGCGTGTTCACCTTCACCATTCAGCCACGGATGCTTAGCAGGGATTCTTGTATATGGTGAATAACCAAATTCCAATTGAAATGAAATTTTTAGGATAAATCAATGCAACTTTTTTCCTTTGGTGATCTTGGTTGGATATTTATTCGAGGTACTGGGTAAATTTTATTTATGGTACGGCTCGAGATTCTTTTATCTTTTAATGGCATCTTGGGAACTCTGTTTGACTACTTATTAAGGTAGTAGATGCACTATCTTCAAATGAATGGCTAATGTCTCTATATTTTCTGATGTCTAGCTTCCGACCATGGCTATCGAGAAGGTTTTTGTAGCAAATAACACCTCTGTGATTCAAGACGAGGTTCTCGCTCACAGGCTTGGTCTTATTCCTATTAAAGTCGACCCCAGGCTCTTTAATTATATTTCAGGTTTCTTCTATATATTTTAATCACGGATCTTATCCGATGTTTTTCTTTTCTTTGTCGTCTATTTGGGTAGTTGAAGAAGGTTATTCTTAATGGTTTAATTTGTTGTCTTCCAGAAAACGATGAGCCTAATGAAAAGAATACCATTGTATTTAAACTACATGTCCGAGGTCAAAAGAAAGAACGTATTACAGGTATTACATTTGACGCATGTCGATCATCTTTTTATCTGAAGTTATGATTAATTTACTTTCTACTTTCCTCTCTGTATGTGAAAATTGCAGTTGCATCAAAAGAACTGAAGTGGCTTCCCAACGGGAGTGAGTTTCTTTTGAGTACAAACAAATCAGGTGCTGCTTCATCTTCTAAGGCAAAGACTTACACTTCGTTCAATTGTAGCCAAGAGTCTCTGGCGGAGTTTAAAAACAACCCGATTGCACCAAAACACGATGATATAATCATAGCTAAACTTGGAGCAGGGCAGGTATGGAATGATACTGGAGAACGAATTATCCCTCATCGGTAAAACATAGAACTAGACTCATAGTTTTAAGCTTATATTACCATATCTTGCACAATATTGCTGATGTCATGGCTCGATGAGTAATCAGAATCAACAAGATAATGATGAATCTCAATATATAGAGAAAATTTTTGTGTCTGAAAATGTGATACCTGTCTTTAGGAGATTGAGTTGTAGGCACATGCTGTGAAAGGCATTGGTACAACACATGCGAAATGGTCACCTGTTGCAACTGCTTGGTATAGGATGCTCCCTGAGGTATACAAAATTAGTCATTTTTTCCTCTTTCTTTATCGATGTTGACATCCCTTTCATTTCGATCGGAACTTCCATTAAATTGTAAAATGGTCTGATGGATATGCATTTATTTCCCTCTTAAAACGAATGAAGGTTGTGTTGTTGCAAGAAATTGAAGGTGAAAAGGCTGAAGAACTTGTGATGAAATGCCCCGTCAAAGTGTTTGACATTGAAGATATTGGAAACGGTAATGCGATAGCTCACCTCTGATACTCCACATATTCCTTTCTAATTTTTCATATTCTCTCGTTTTTCCAAATATTTGTTACTAATTTGTGTGTGTCGGTGATTATTTACTCTATTCAAATCCCAATAGGTCGAAAGAGAGCAAACGTTGCAAGACCTCGGTCCTGTACACTATGCCGAGAATGCATAAGAGGAGACGAATGGGACAAGCTTGTATCACTTCGGCGTGTTAAAAACCATTTCATCTGTGAGCTTATTCGCCAATATTAATATTTTTTTTGCTAAACCAATGGCAAAAATGTGAATAAAATTCGAAATCTCAATGTATATAGATAGAGATAGATGTGTGAAATCATCGTACTTCTTGGTTTGGACCTCATTTTTTATGTTCGATGTTCCACTTATTGCGTTGATATGCTTTGGCTTTGTCAGTCACAATAGAGTCCACTGGAGCATTACCACCCGAAGAATTGTTCACAGAAGCTGTGAAGATTTTGGAAGATAAATGCGAACGAGTCATAACTGAGCTTTCTTGAGCCTTATTATTATTAAGCACATGAATTTGTATGGTAGTTTTTTTTTTTGGATTGTTAAGAGTCGTTTTTATGACAAATTCAATTATAAATATTCTAATACATTTTGGTGGAAAAGTTTAGTATAATATGTGTGAATGTGTTTTCCTAAATCGTATACGTTACTCCGGGATTTCTCCCTGGTAAAATATTCGGCAGAGTGACTTAACTATCCGTCGAAAGTCATCTGAGATCATCAACGGAATTCCTCGGACCTCTGACCTCAAAACACTTGAGGCAAACCGAGCACAGAACCGAATGGGGGAAGCGGGTTGAAGCCGAGCATCGAACCTCATCAGCAGAGTTCCCCGGACCATCCCACCTCTCGGCCGCCGTCATAGTCGCCTCTGTTCATTTAGTATTATGTTTATTAATTTGTAATTTGTATTATATTACTATTCATAATCTATAATGTGTTAATCTCTATCTGTATTACATTACTATTTTTATTGTAGTCTAACGATTAATATGTAAGTGCACATTGATATATCGTGGATGAAGAACGTGAAAGAGAGTTGGAAAACTCGGATGGCGGTTCATGAAATACTGTTTGATTTGGTTGGGATGATGAGTTTAGATGATATAGTTTTAGATGTGTTTAGATAATGGGAGATATGATTTTTTGGGGTGTTTGGTTGATGTGTTTAAATAATGACGTCTAATGCGTTTGGTAGATGAATTTAGATGGTATTAGGATTAATTAAATTAAATTGCAATCTTACCCTTATTTTTTATTTAAATATTTTATAAATGAAGGATAAATTTGTAAAATATTAATGGGATTAGATAAAGTGGTGGAGAGGGGCTGATTTAGTTAAATACCTTATTGGGGGTATTAGTTAAATCCTACCATTAAATAAACACTTCAATCAAACACTGTTTCAATGTTTGCTACTTATTTCACGTAGATGTTTTTTCGAACATTAGGTTTTTGCGATATTAATATTTTGTTTTGTTGAATTCTAATATATAACTTTTTATTAAATTCATTCGATAATCTAATACGATTAATCAATGTTCTTAAACTTGCTCCTTGCATTGATGTTGAGTGCGCCGCGCCGTGCGCTATGGCTGCAGCGAGGATTAATGCGCCATATGCCACTAACTACTATGTTATCGGCCATCACCTTGAGAGGACCTTAATTAAAGTCTATGATGCTTCGGCGTTCATGTGAATGTGTATGTAAAATATTATTGTATAGGAGCTTCGGCATGCAATAAAAGTAAGCATTTGTAGGTAAAAGAAAAGCGGGTTTTACAAATGCCACAAACAAATGTACTCTTCGTATCATTTCATTATGTTTTATCTTTTTTGTTTAACGTTTCAGAAACCAGGCGTCCTATCTAGTCCTCGTGATGTGTTCACGGCTCTAAATTTCATCAAATTTAAACGAAGTTATCTGAATAGAATATATGATTTTTTGTTGTAGTAATGAATCAATCATTTACAACTGATATCTTCTGCTGCGGCAATAAGTTGGACAAACGCATTTCAATTATGTAACATTAATTTAATTTTAGTTACAGTCTTACACTACTGCCATCGTATAATTTAGTTGGTAACACAATCACTGAAAATGTTAAAAATAATCACAGTCTCAATCTCACATCTAAACACATAATCATATGAAAGATATTCGCAAGCATTTTTTTGTATGAAATATCTTCATTACCACTAACAAGGTTAGAACTTTACATCATACAAAAGTTACACCCTTTATGCCCGGGATCATCTGCTAAATGCAAGCTACTGCTGTATCACAATCTCTCTATCTCTAACCGATTTAATCATCCCGTAGTAACTTCCGAACCTCCACTTGAACGCTTGCTGAATTTGAAATGCAATCTCTGCAGCGCTTGAACATATAGAACCATGAACTCGCGCATTTCGTTCCTTCTTCCATTTACACCACTTCTGGAAATCTGTTGGGATTGCTCTGAGGACCTCCTTGTTGTATCTACAACTGAAGAATAGGTAGGTGTTCAATAGTTTCCTCCTCTGTAGCACATATTGACAGAAATTCCCCACACCCTTAATCGGTCACACGTAAGTAATTTCTTGTGCAGCATCTTACGCCACATAATAAAGGAGTGTTTCTGCACATTGTAATGATTCCATATAGCTGCACTGAACGGAAAAAAAAGTCCTCTCACCTCCTACCAACCGTATAGGGTTCCTGTGGCAGAATGCATCTATTACTCTCCCTTGTATCCTTCCTCAAACAGCCTTTTGATCTTATTAATTTTTACGCCAGTGCCAATTACACGCAAGTAATTGCATTGATCACGGCTTACGATACTAAACATAGCACGGAAAAAAAAACCTAAAAGCATATGTAATGAATATAAATAGCAATTATTTTCGGTTACATCGTAACCCTAGAAAACGAAATTAGAACAAAATGTCTTTCAATGAAAATATCTAAACAAACATAATATGTTGATGGATTGGCTTGCACGTTTCGTCTCTCCCTACTAGCCGTCTCCTATCTTTAATTGTCTCGATTCTCCAATCGATTTTCCTCCATTTTTTTCTTTTATTATTCATTTTGTTTTTGTAAGAAAACATTCATTACCAACAAGTCCATCTTTGTAGTTACATTATCTCATGACCATCATACTGATCAGTTGTACATCATCTACTTTGCTAGATACCTTGTGTTAATCTATCTAAACAGAGTACCATAAGCAATTGGACACATCATCTCATCCACTGTCATTCTCTTGAGGCTGATTCTGATTCGTAGATCCTTCTTGATCTGCTGGATAATCAGGTCCACCTTCGGGTCTTCCCCTCTATGCAACTTATGGTTTCTAGCCCGCCGAATGTGGTACACCGTTGCTGGCATGCCCGCAAATTGCAGCTTTCCTATGACACTACGTTTGTGACCCATCCGAACTAGCCACATTCTCCACCTCTCAAACTCTGAAGGGATTGTAATCCCTCATCCAGTCTGCAATTTCAATGATCATGCGGTGGCTAAATGTGCAATCAAAGAACATGTGTATGACTTTTGAGTTTCAAAACATGATTTATTGCTGCACAGTTGCTTCAAATATTGCTAAAAATTGCGAAAAAGATGCCTAAGACTAAAAAAGCATCCTAATATCTCAATTTCTAGAGACCCATAATTAGCAAAATTCAAGACATTATTTCCGTACATGATTAAAACAACTCCGTGAAATATCATTAAATTATTGACTCATCAATTCTCATCATCCAATATGCACCCAAAATAATTATTTTCCAATTTCAACACGGTTTCATAATTATACTCCTAACGCCAATGTAAACAATATATATATATATATATATATACACACACACACACACACATTTACTCGTTTCTCTTTTTCATTGTTATTTTCCATGTATCTTTGCCACTTGTATGTCAAAAATGTTAACCCTTGTAGACCTACATCTATAAGTAGAAAACATTTAAATTATAACATACACAAGTATATGAAAAGGTAAAATAAAATAAAAAGAATAACATTCGATGCACCACCTTCGCAAAGCAGCCTCCTCATATGCCTCATTCCTCTTCGTTAATAGAAATTCATGGACGACCCCTCATTAAGATACTCTTCGACTATCTTGAGCTCGTACATGTAAACATTGGAAAATAATGAATTATTTGAGTTACCCATCGAAAGTAAAGCGAATTAAAAAACAGCAAGACGAACATTCTAGTAAACTAGACGAGAGTCAAAACATATTACTGTAAACTATTAAAATAAACCATTATTGCGAACCATTCAAGTAATCCAAGTGATAGTAAAAATATATTGTAAGAATCTGTAATTATATTCAGAGTTACAGCTCAAAAAAATAAAAAATAGAAACTTACCATACCATACTGTTTTATTTTAAACGATTGATAAAAAAATATAGAGCTAAATTGCCCAAAAGCACTCTGGATAGAATCAAACATCCAGTAGGGACCAAATCTCTTTACGGGAGAAACCACCAAACACACACTAAAAAGAAAAAAATAACAAAAAAATCCCGAAAGAAAAGTAGAATTAAAGCTCGAAAAAGAAAAACTAAAGAACCTATTATAAATCGAGTTTAAAACTCCATAACTATGGCTATTAAATCCAAATCTTAATACTCTTCACTTTTTTTCCGTTGTCAACTTCAACATCTCGTCTTCTTCTAGAAGAACATGCCCAAAAAGGGAACCATGAGAGAGATAACTCCGACAAGAGGAGATAGAAATTCCCAAACTGGAAGATTCAAGATCGAGGAAAGCTAAAAACGAAGAGTAAACTGAAAAAGAAAAGAAGAAAAAAAGGAAGAAAAAGTTCCATCAACCCCCATTAATGGAGGAAGGGGGAGAAAGAGTGATAATTTTTTTTTGTGTGCGGTCCGAGAGAGAGAGGGAGAGAGAGAGAGACTAGGTTTAGAGAAAAATCAGAAATTGACTTTGAAGTTGAAAGCTTGGCACCATACCATACTCCTACTGATATACCAACTTACTACTATAGTACCTTAATACCAACACCACATAAATTGGACCAATCAAGAGAGACTATACCAGATAATTTCAAAGACATTGGACAAACCCTTATCAAGTAATAAAAAGCTCCAATCAACAAAGTACACAAAAATTAATAAAGTGACTATATTATAATCACAAAAATCGGCAAAACAAGAAATCCCAATCCAACAAAATCGATGTATGAAGAAATTGGTGAAAAAAGAACAAATCCAACGTAGAAAGAAAACCATGTTCGAGAAATTGATTGGATACATTGGAGGATATAAAAGTTTCTTGGTACGTTTATTTAGCGCAACTCTACATTGGATATGCTCGCCAATTGTGGATATCAATGTTGAGAGAGAGAGAGAGAGAGAGAAAGAGAGAGAGAGAGTTTAAGGAAACTTGATGATAGTAGAATTGAACGCAGATTTTAACGTGGTTCAGATTCTTCTTGAATCCTACATCCACGGGTGAAAGATTTTCCATATCTTGAAGATGAAAAATACAAGAGTGATATCTATCTTCTATCTACTCAGGCCCTTATAAACTAATACGTCACTGTACAATTTACACTATTGAGTATACTGCAGCCTATTTGAAAAACTGTTATAACTACTCTCTTAAGCAACTAAAGGAATCGTCGTTCTTGTCAGCAATTTAATAACTGGCATATCCTCCTTGAGTGAAAACGCTTTCTTCTTTATAAAACATTTTCTTCTGCATACTCTATCCATGGTTCTATAGCTCGAGCATCCAAAAATTAATAAAGTGACTATATTAATATCTATAGTCACATTGAGAATGTAGACAGTCTTGCTGTTTAATGATTGCATATTAATATTTTGCCAACCTTTTGTAAAAACTGTATATTCTTTCTGTATATTTTTTTGTACACAAGAGTATACTCTTATAGCGTATACAATGATGCTAACTATGGTAAGTAATAATTCTAAAACCTAAGACCAGGCTGGGATCACGATGCAATATATTTTAAGGGACTAATTGATTCTAATAAATGACGAGAGAAATAAATCCCAAGATAATCGCCTCACGCCAACACTCCCCCTCAAGTTGGTGCAAAGATGTCTTCTATGCCCAACTTGTCTAGTGAGCTATGGAATGCCTTGCTTGAAACAGCTTTAGTAAGGATGTCTGCCAACTGATCTTCTGATTTCACAAACGGGAATTGAACTATCTTCGCATCAAGTTTCTCTTTAATAAAATGTCGGTCTACTTCAACATGTTTTGTCCTATCATGTTGAACTGGATTTTGTGCAATTTCTATAGCCGATTTGTTGTCACAAAACAGTTTCATGATTGCTCCAGATGAGTAGCCGACTTCTCTCAACAGCTCATTTAACCATAGAAGCTCACAAAGTCCTTTTGCCATGCCTCGAAACTCAGCCTCAGCACTAGATAATGCTACCACCTTTTGTTTTTTACTTCTCCAGCTCACTAAGTTCCCTCCAACAAAAGAAAAATACCCGGACGTAGACCTTCTGTCAGTAAGGCTCCCAGCCCAATCTGCATCCGTATAACCATCAATATTTAGGTGATTGTGCTTCCTAAACATAAGCCCTTTTCCAGGAGAACCTTTTAGGTACCTTAAGATCCGAATTACAGCTTCCATATGTTCTTCACTTGGATTATGCATGAATTGACTTACTAAGCTCACAGAATAGGCAATATCGGGTCGTGTGTGAGACAAGTAAATCAACTTTCCAACCAAACGCTGGTATCTTTCTCTATAGGTGGGTACTTGGCTCGTCGATTCTCTCAGTCTGTGGTTTTGAACTATTGGTGTGTCTGCAGGTTTACAGTCAAGCATACCCGTCTCAGCCAACAAATCAAGCACATATTTTCTTTGTGATAGAAATATCCCTTGACGCGATCGAGCTACCTCGATTCCCAAAAAATATTTTAGGCCTCCAAGATTTTTCATTTCGAACTCAAATGCCAGATGTTCTTGCAGATTTGCAATCTCCTTCGTATCATTTCCTGTAACGATCATGTCATCAACATAGATTATAAGAGCAGTTACCAACTGTCCTCGATGCTTTAAGAATAGGGTATGATCTGAGTTGCTCTGTTTGAAGCCATACTTCTTCATGGCCAAGCTGAATCGTCCAAACCACGCTCTAGGTGATTGTTTCAGACCGTATAGTGCCTTTTCTAACTTGCATACGACCTTGGTTTGTGAGGCAGCAATAGCAAAACCTGGTGGGACTTCCATGTACACTTCTTCTTCAAGTTCTCCATGAAGGAATGCATTTTTCACGTCGAATTGATGAAGTGGCCAGTCATAATTTGCAGCAACTGAAAGCAATACCCTGATTGTACTTAGTTTCGCCACTAGTGAAAAAGTCTCGTGATAATCGATGCCGTAAGATTGTGTGTACCCCTTCGCAACAAGTCTCGCCTTATAACGATCTATTGTTCCGTCTGACTTGTGTTTAATTGAAAACACCCATTTACACCCGACTGTTTTCTTCCCCTCCGGTAATGGCATGAGCTTCCACGTATTGTTCGTTTGTAGGGCTGCCATTTCTTCATTTATTGCTTGGGTCCATTTGGGGTCACTTAGAGCTTCTTGCACCGTATCTGGGATGTGCTCTGTAGAAAGTTTGTGCACAAAAGTCTGGTGTGGTTTTGATAATCTCCAAGTACTGACATGATTAGCAATAGGATACTTTGTCTTTCCTTCTCTATGTTCTGGTGAATAGCGACTTGGTGGCTTGCCACGATTATATCTGAAAGGTAACGTGTAGCCAACCAAATTTTCTTCATTATTATTAAGAGATAGATTAGAAGATTGTACCTCATGGATATTTTCCAGAGATTGGTCGATTTGAGCTGAGCACAAAGAGGGCTGCTCTTGTTCTCGTTCATTCTCCATCTCAATATCTTCTTCACCAATTTCACTACATGTTCTCTCATCCTGCCCAAGTTGAGTTTCTGCTGAATCTGTTTCCTCAGGCCTTGTTGTTTCCAAGTTTGTGTCGCCTTGTAAAAAAGGCCAATTTTCCCAATTATTGAATCCATTCTGTTCTTCGACATGTAACTCCCCCTGAAGAGAAGAATGAGAATTTGGTTCTTGAAAAACGATTCATTTTCAAGAAAAGTAACATCCAGTGTAACGTAAAGGCGCTTGGTGGTAGGATCATAGCAACGATAGCCCTTCTTATGTGCTGCATAACCCAAAAATACGCAACGAACTGCACACGGATCAAGTTTCGTTCTCTGATTTTTCTGAAGATGGACATAGGCTACACACCCAAATATTCTTGGTGGAAGCATAAGAACAGAAGGTAGCAGTACATGATGAGCTAGAACCTGTAATGGAGTTTCAAAGTTCAACACTCTAGAGGGCATTCGATTTAACACATAGACCGCGAAAGCAACTGCATCTGTCCAATACCGTCGAGGTGCGTGTGCTTCTGTTAGAATGGCTTGAGTTGTTTCCAGAATGTGTCTATTCTTCCTCTCTACGATACCATTTTGTTGTGGAGTTTGAGGGCACGTGGTTTGATGGTACAACCCGTTTGTACGGAAATACTCCTGCAATTCTTTGTTAACAAACTCTCCACCATTGTCTGAACGAAGGATCTGAAGTTTAGCAGAGAATTGAGTCTTGATCATAGCATGAAAAGAGCGAAAAATTCCAGTTACCTCATCTTTGTTTTTCATCAAATACAACCAAGTCATCCGAGTACAATCGTCCACAAAGATCACAAACCATCTAATGCCCAAAGAATTTGAAACGGGAGCCGGCCCCCAAACATCAGAGTGAACCAAAACAAATGGTTTTTCACACCTTTTTTGTTTTATTGGATAAGAAACCCGATGACTCTTAGCCAAAATGCATGTTTTACATTTGAACTTGGAATCAGCTAAGTTGGAAAACAAATCTGGAAACAAACGCCTTAAGTAAGAGAATGATGGGTGTCCTAATCGTTGATGCCATAACCAAATGTCTCGTTCTTTGTCATTATGTTTCGCAACTTTGTTTGCACGTCCAACACTGAAGTCGTCCATGTAGTATAGCCCCTCTCTTTTAGTACCACGACCAATAATCTCCTTGGTGAGAATATCCTGAAACAAGCAGAACTTGGGATAGATTAATGCACAACAATTCAGTTCTTCAGTAGCTTGTCCCACCGACAACAATTTATTTGAGAGTGCTGGAACAAGTAGAGTATTTGATAAAGAAAAAGAGGCTCCTAGTGACACTTTTCCAGCCCCTATAACTGGATATTTTACACCATTTGCATTGGTAATGCATGATCGTCTCGGCTGAGTTTTTCGGAAAAATCTTTTGAGTCAAATGTCATATGATCGGTTGCCCCAGAGTCAACAACCCAACCATTGTTACCTGATTCACTTTGAGCCAAAGAACAGTTCGCTACAGCTGGTGAAGATTCTTCTTGAGGAATAAGAGAAAGACGAGGTTCCGTGTAAGGAGGAGCTTTCTCGGCACTCGCAAATGCTGCTCGCCCTCCTTCACGTTTTTTCTTTGCCTTCAATTCCTGCCACCAATCTGGATAGCCATGTAGTTTGAAACAAGTCTCTTTAGTGTGCTTCATATTTCCACAATGCGTACAGCCTCCTCCAGTTTGTATCTTTCCCTTCGGCAAGCTGCTTGATTGTTCGTCTTTCATCATATGAAGTAAAATTTGAGGTTGTGGTTTCTGTCCTCCTTTTGATATCATAGCCATACTTGCTATGTTATCTTCTTTTGTTAACATCACCATTTGTCTCAAATCTTCCCTACGGACATGAGCATAGGCTTGTTCAACTGTTGGAAAAGGTTGAAGTTGAAGCACATCAGCCCTGATTTTGTCTAGGCGATCGTCAAGTCCATCCAAAAAGGTATAAACTCTATCTTCCTGTATCATAGAATTATACTTCTGGATATCTGCTTCACATCTCATGGGATTTGGACGTCGAAAATCGATCTCTCTCCAAAGACCTTGAAGAGTGTTATAGTACGTCTCGATGGATCCTCCATTCTGTTTGAGTTTTGTCACCTTTCTCTTGAGATCATAAACTTGCGACGTATCTGTGCCGTCGAAATATGTAATAGCAATAGCATCCCATACTGCCTTTACTGTTGGAAATCTAATGTAATTTCCAATCAGTTTTGCGTCAAGGGAGTTGATTAGCCACCCTTTCACCACTGCATTTTCTGTTCTCCATCTCCTAAAATTAGGATCTGTCTCTGCTGGCTGCGAAGTTTCTCCATTTATGTGGCCCGACTTGTCTTTTCCAGAAATATACATCTCCATGACTTGGGACCATAATCCATAGTTTGTGCCATCTAATCTGATATTGATTGGTGCAGCAACAGGTCCATGAATTGGTGTCATTGTTGAGTGATTCAGCATTTGTGATATTCTTGATGTTAAGTCATTGAGAAGTGAAGTATCGATATGAGAACCTTCTGGTGGCGAAGTTTGATCATCCATTCTTCAGAAGAAAAAAAAATGTATATGTGAATTTTTTTTCTTATGTTTCTGTTCCACAGGAACATTCACACATGTCTTGGAACCTGTGGCTCTGATACCATGTAAAAACTGTATATTCTTTCTGTATATTTTTTTGTACACAAGAGTATACTCTTATAGCGTATACAATGATGCTAACTATGGTAAGTAATAATTCTAAAACCTAAGACCAGGCTGGGATCACGATGCAATATATTTTAAGGGACTAATTGATTCTAATAAATGACGAGAGAAATAAATCCCAAGATAATCGCCTCACGCCAACACCTTTTTTATCCAATACTAAAGTGCACGTAATATTGTGGCATGAGTATCATTTATTTTATTGTTCTATGGCTTTCTCTGTTGTTGTCTTTTTACTGGTTGCTTTTCTTTCTCACAGGCGACCGGCTGAAGGAAAATGGCCACATTCGCGTCTCAGCCTGCTGCAAGCACCTTACGCCTACGACTTGGTCAACTGGAAGGGAACCAATCGTTTCTCCTTCGACGGCCACATGTGCACATATACATACATACTGAATACGTTTACATGCCGAAAAAAATAGCTTCTTTTAATGTTTATAATTCGTTTTGCCGCATGTGACAAAGCAGGACATGACCGACACGTTTTAGCCGCCTTTCCGCAGGTGCGTGGAGAAGGCAAGAGCCAGCGGGATAATGTGCGATTACAACCTCTTCAATGGAGTCCCTAATTGTGCCGACTATGATTTGCTGACCAAGACTGCTCATGGGGAATGGGGATTTCACGGGTTTTGATTGAAGCGACTTATACGCTTTTTCGTTTTTTTTTTTGGGTCGAAATATTTATCTTGATCTGCACAAGTACATAATCTCGGACTGCGACGCCGTGTCGCTGCTTTACGAGACGCAGAAGTACGCCAAGTCGCACGAAGATGCCGTGGCTGATGTGCTAATTTGTGTATTTATGGTCTCGGAATTCAACGGTCTTACACAATTTTATGCATGGTTTAATTTGTGTTTTATGGTCTCGGAATTCAACAGTCTTGCATATGTTTATGCATGGTTTTATCCTCTAATAATTTCATATATAATTCCCTACATCGCCTCTTCAACGGTCTTACAGCTTGAGAGCCACGGGGCAAGTGATAGACCGGTCTACTCTTGATGAACTCAGACCCAAATGTGACCGCAGGACCATTGTTGTTCTTCTGCAGCGTTCATGGACAGCAAGGAATTTGAATAAAAATGGCGAGCCCATGAGCATGGATCTTATGCGGTTAGATGAGAAGGTGATTTGTGGTCGTATTTGCTGGTTGTCTGTTTTAGATGTGTATTTAATATTCTTACCTTTTTCTTTCCCGTTTACAGGATACGTTGATGTGGGCTTCTATCCATATTCAAAGGGCTGACGATTTGAGGAATTTCTTAAGGATGGCCATGTTTTTTCAATATCTTATTTTGAGGTTGTCAATGCTCCTATGAGCAATCGCATGACTGACCATCGATATATGCTGAGGTTCACCGATCGTACGACCATGGAAGAGATTAGTGGAGAGTCGTACTCTATAGGTCTTTCAATTTCTGCTGGTTATGACAAATTTATGATGTTTGGTGCTGTTTGTTTTTGGATGCTTTAAGTTTGCTCTCTACAATCTCTCAGTATCAGGTAATGATCTTTAACGAGGTATTAAACCTTCTTCTTCTACGTCTATTTTAAGATATTACATTATCATTTCTTTTAAATATCATCGTATCATATTGAATCTGTCTCTATGGCGTATCATATTGAATCTGTCTCTATGGCATAATAGTTGAGAGTTCGTTTTGTAACAAAAAAGGTAGCGAGTTTTGATCGTAGTTGGTATAAACAGAGATTCTTCGCTAGAAAAAAAAAAGGGCCGAAAATGAATATAGGCCCAAGGGTTTGCCTCCATCGCAAGGTGGGCAGTACGTCGGGTTTGGATCGCCCCCCGGCGGTTGGAAAAAACAAGGGGAGGAGAATCAATAGTGGTGGTGGTGGATGAGGGGCTGTGGTTTCGGCTGTTATTACACAGGTTGGTTGTTTGCCACAAAAAAGAAAGGCCTCTATGTAAGAACTCAGAAAAGTAAAAATGGAGATAATAATAATATTACACAGGTTGGTTCTTCTTGCATGGTTTGCTTCTTCTCCCCATCTCCACAGCTACACTCTGCATCATCTTCCAAAGCAGAGCATGCATAGGATTCGTTGGAAGATCCCTTACCATGGAAGTTCGATGTTGTAAGACCTTCTCCGTTGGAAAGCTTCTGCCTTTTGTTTGCCCTTCAAGTGAGAACATCAAAGGCCGGCCTTCTGATCCAATAAAAGCCGTCCCGAGGATCCCGCGAGCAGCAGCAGCCGCCGCCTCTGCCAAACAGGAACCTGCCGTCGTTGTTCAGAAGACGAGTTGAGAAAGAAAACGACGAGGGATCATTCGGCTTTGGGAATCAAAGAAAGGGACAGCAAGAAGAGGATGTGGTCAAGATAAATGAATGAACGTTGTAATAGTTTTATTATTCAGTTGATGGTGTGTGTACTGTGTGATGATGATGATTTGAATTCTATATATATATATATATATATATATATTATTTAATTGAATTCTCTATAATCAAAATTTAGATGGCATTAACTAGGAGAAAATTTAGTGTAGATGATAATTTAGGAACAGAGAGAAGAATGGCGTCGTCGTTGTTGGGTCCCGACGGGCGTGGCTATGAGTTGGCGGTGAGGCTCGAGCAGTAGGGTGTGTGGCGGACGTGGCTGGGATCGGAAGCCCTATACCGTGGAGCAGTTCATGGCGGTTCCAAGTACAAAAGAATCCGTGTTCAAAAGTACGGTCGATGGGAAGCCAGAATGAGTCAATTCGTTGGGGACTCTTGGGCTGAGCATTGATAAGGATGCTGGCGAGGGTGATGTGTATATGCCTCCATTGGAGGATACTGATGCTGCTGATGCTGAGAGCAAAATGGAGGAAGTCGATTGTTTATCTAATCAAGTCATGGTATGATCTTTTAGTTATTGAGGTTTTATTCTGCTTCTTTTACTCTCTTGATCCTTCAATAATGTTGTTATTGCGCATGTTGATTAAGACACTGCACAAGCTTGCTATAGCAAGGAAGACTGCGCGACTGTTATGTTGTGCAAGGCTGCGCGACTGTCTGATTGAAAGGTGTAATGTTGTGGTGAGAGTTTGCACGACTGCGCGACTGCTATGTTGTGCAAGGCTGCGCGACTGTCTGATTGAAAGGTGTAATGCTGTGGTGAGAGTTTGCACGACTACTCGACATAGCTGGATTGCACGACTGCTGAAAGGTGCAATGCTGTGGTGAGAGTTTGCACGACTGGATGGATTCTGCAAGGCTGTAGTTGGTCTTCTTAGAATCTGCACGACTGCGCGACTGTCTGTTTGAAAAAATCCTTCACTACTGCTGGAATTCGTAAGACTGCGAGTTCTTAACGAAAATTCGAAGATTGTGCGAGCACAATTTCCTTGATCTATTCGGTGTTCGAATAATCAATTATATACGATAAGCTACGGGTTAATTCGTTCAAGTTCTTCGTCGATAAGTCAGTGGAGCAGCTCATGGCGGTTCCAAGTACAAAGGAATCCGTGTTCAAAAGTACGGTAGATGGGAAGCCAGAATGGGTCAATTCGTTGGGAAAAAGTAAGCTAATTAGCCAATTTCTTTTCAATAAGTAAAACGCAAATTATCTGTTTTCTTAGCAAGTTTAATTCTCTATTCTGTTTCAGGGCTTATGATAAACCGGTCATCACCAACTGCGATGGAAGGGACATGAAAATATCTCTAAAAGATGGAAGTAATAGAATTCTACTGTCTCTTCGATCATTACATGGTGACGACCCAACTTGTGGGCTGATCTTGGTTATAAGTAGGTATGAAGAGCGATTTCGACCTCAACCTTGGAATGTCTTTATCGTCTGATAACAAAGATTATAAGAGAAGTTTGCATTTTTCAGATCATCGCTTGGGCTCAACAATGGAAGGAGAGTGAATGTACTACTGCTCTCAAATTATTAAGAATTGATCTGAATTCTGACTATTTTCAATCAAATAAACAGGAGTTTTGCAATGTATCAATTTGTTCTGTGCTAGATCAATTGGGATTCAATTTGATATTTGAAAGTGTTTTGTGTCTGAATTCCAACCGTGCTTATGTTAGATCAATAATATTTAAGTGGGTTTCGTTTCTTTCAGGTTTTTTCTTTCCTGGTTCTGTAAATTATGTGATGCTTCATAATCATTTTACTTTATTGTTTACGAATATCAAATGTGAGTTTTTTTTAATATATTTTTTTCTCTGGATAGGTCGTTCAAGTCTCCACTTCAAAGATTGCCAAGCATGGACATGCAAAGTTATCAGGTCCGTGCATATATCTCTTTGCACGAAAGCTGACGTGGTTGAACCTTCATATTTGCGCAACGTTGATTCCTTTTTTTGCGCAAATATGCAAGAGACTGTAAGACTATAAGAACAAACAAAGTTACTTTAGATTTGACATTCTAATAAATCCATCGAATACTTTTATTATTTATTGTATATATGTATGAATTGATGTACTACTGTTTGATATCATCGAATTATTATACGTTGCATAAAAAATGTGCAAATATTATGTAAGATTGGTTCATGATTTATGTCTATGTTGATGCATGGTTGATTACTGTAAGACTCTCCTTAACCAGGTATCTTATTAAACCATGTTTGGCGAATATCAATTTCGTTGTACTTAAATTTCATACTTATGAATACTTAATTTTGCTTATAATTACAAAGTAAATGATTCATACATATGCCGAAATTTGAAATAGTACATTCACATAACTGTGTGTTTAAATTTGATCATAAAATATACCCCGTGCATCGCACGGTGGGCTATACCTAGTATGATAATATAGCTTATAATATTAAAAAGAGAGTTGAGTATTTCAATACTTGATGTAATTTACAATGAACTCTTATCACCTATTTATACTACTAATAATTCACTATTACAACTTATTAAATAAAATACAATTATACACCTCACACTAAAATACAAACTTTCTAATTATACAACTCATCTTATCATATTATCACAATTTAATACAATACATCCAAATTATCAATAATTTAACTAATATTATTTTTTAAAACATCTACATCTTTAATAACATAATTATTTCATAATACCCCCCTTTGGATGTTTTCAATGAATATGCCTCGTCAAAACCTTACTAGGAAAAATTCAATGGGATAAAAACCTAATGAAGAAAAAAGAGTACATAATTCTTTTAGATACGTTTTCGATTGTTGCCTCATCAAAAATCTTACTGGAAAAACTACATAGGAAAAACCTCAGTGAAGGAAAAAAGAGTGAAGCGTGTATTTACTCCCCTGATGATAACATCATTCCAAATCTCGAAGTCTTCAAACCCCAATTGAATATACCAATCTTTGAAAAATTATTGGGGGGAGTGCTTTCGTGAATAAATCTGCAAGGTTTCACTTAATCGCTCTTGTTGTATATCAATATCACAATTTTTCTCTAAATCATGTGTAAAGAAAATTTTGGTGAAATATGATCTGTTCCATCTCCCTTAATATATACATTTAGTTAGGCAATGCATGCAACATTATCTTCATATAAATTATCGGAAGTAACTTTTATGATAATAGCCCACAAGTTTATTGTATATACTCAATTATTGATCACAACCAAACACATTCTCGAGTATCTTCATGAATAGCTAAAATTTCTGCATGATTAGATGAAGTAGCCGTTAATCTTTATTTAACTGATCGTCATGAAATAGCGGTTCCGCCATGTGTAAATAAATAGCCCTTGTCATCGATCATTATGTGGGTCAGATAGAAAATCATCATCTGCATACCCAATCAAATATGCTTTTGATTAATTAGAATAGAGCAATCCCTTATCAGTTGTTCATTGAAGGTATTGAAAAATTCGTTTAATTCCACTCCAATGCCTACGAGTAGGTGACGAACTATATATCGCCAATAGATTCTCAACGAATGCTATATCAGGTTGCGCATGACTCATTAAATACATTAGGGCTCCAATAGTACTGGGATATGGTAATTTAGAACCAAGTAATTCTTCATCATTTTCGCAAACGAATCTAGAGTTGACTGATATGATGAAGACATTTGAGATGACTGATTTAGAGTTGCTGCATTATTTTCTTGGACTTCAAGTATTGCAAGAGAAAGATGGTATTTTCATTTCTCAAATGAAATATGCTACTGATTTATTAAAGTGGTTTAACATGCTTGGTTGCAATGGAGTTTGTACACCATTGAATTTGAACGAAAAGTTACAGCCAAATGATGGAACCGAGAAGGCAGATGCAAAGTATTTTAGAAGCATGGTGGGTGGTTTAATCTATTTAACTCATACAAGACCTGATATTGCATTCACGGTTGGTGGTGTCTCGTTTTATGCAAGCTCCCACAAAGCACCATCTAGGAACGGCTAAGCGTATTCTGCGTTATATCTCTAATAGGACAGATTATGGATTATGGTATGGTGCAGATACTAAATTTTGTTTGTAAGGATTTTCTGATAGTGATTGGGCAGGTTCTAATGATATGAAGAGCACGTCGGGAAGTTTCTTTCATGTTGGTTATGGAGCTGTCACATGGAGTTCGAAGAAGTAAGTAACTGTAGCTTTATCATCCTCAGAAGCCGAGTATGTTGCTGCAACTTCAGCAGCTTGTCAAGCTGTTTGGCTTAGACGAGTACTTGCCGATTTTGGTCAAGATCAAGAAGGTGCAATGCAGAATTATTGTGATAATAAGTCTGTTATTGCTTTGAATGAAAATCCAGCATTTCACGGCAGAACGAAACACATTGACATTCGTATTCACTTCATCCAAGAGCTGATAGCTGAAGGCCATGTTCAATTGAAGTATTGCAGTATTTTTTACAAAGGCTCTTTCAAGAGAGAAGCATGCTTATTTTAGAGCTAAACTCGGAGTCTGCAGCTTTGAATCAATGGGAATTATTCAAAGCTAGTAAGTGGGGCGATAAATGTGTTAGTGGGCATTATTGGTGATTATTGCATAATGGTTACGTTCAATGAGTTTTAGTGGTGTTTTAATATTATTTATTGCATTTTATGAGTCATTAGTATATTTTAAGTCCTAGAGAACATGTGATCATGGGTATATAGTTGTAGTTTCTATATAAGACACATCTACGAATTGTTTTTTTTTTTTTTCAAGTCATCAAGAATCTTTGTGCCCATTCCTCTACAAGAAATTTTCTTCAAGTCTATATAAACCAACTAAAAGTGTTAAAGCTATCGGGTATCAAAGTCCCCAAATAAGATCGGCTTTGCCAGCACTATATGAATCATGTGGTGATTATGATGCAAAGTCAAAGAGTGAAATTTTGAGTTTTTGCTTGGTATGATAATTTGGCATGAAATTTTATTAGCTATAAATAAGGTGAGTAAGATGTTCCTATCCAAGTCCGTGTGCATTGACATTACCATACAACATGTGGAAGGTGTATTGTCTTATTTTGAAAATTTTGGAGTAGACTTATTTCTTGCTTTAATTGTATTGCACTTCCTATAAAAGTAGAGCTTACTTTTTTTTCCCAGAAAACGTCATATTATCAGAAGAAAGGAATATGATGAAGATAATCAAGAGGGTGAATCAAATCAGTCTGCCACTGAAATTCTTCAGATGTTGATTTAAATGTTTTTTTCTCAGAATTGAAAGTTTTACGATTTACTTTACCAAGTGATCTAATGTAAGCCAATGAAATTCTTAACTTCGTTAAAATTGAATATTGTTACACTGATGTTTCAATCGCCTATCTGATTTTTTAACGGTTCCAATAAAGGTGGCATCGGCTGAAAGAAGTGTTTATCAAAACCTATTTAAGCTCTTCAATGACTCAAGAACGATTGAATGGTCTATCGCTTTTGACAACTTTTTATGAGAAAATGATACTGATAATTAATGATAATCATCGTACATGATATCAGCCATCCGTTGGGTAGGAAGGGATAAACCATTCCCATCGTATCTGATGTGAATCTCGAATTTGATATACGAGTTCACTTGAAATGATCGTGCCTTGAACGTTGACTTTCGACTTTGGATAGACATATATGTATATGGATTTAGAAATATATCTCAAGTGAATCCAACAACAATAAGTATATTAAACGGGAGAAAACCTAAAATGGTCCCTCAATGTTTACCATGTGGACCAATTTAGTCCACGATGTTCCACTTGAACCAATTTAGTCCCCGATGTTGTCGATTTTGGACTAATTTGATCCTTCCGTCATGATTAACGCCAATTTTAGTGGGAATTTCGCACGTGCGCCACACTAAATCATGTCTGGATCAATAAAATTGAAATGATTACTGAACGTACAAAGAATCGAACCATGGCTAGGCAGTCTTCAAGGAAAACATTGATGTTAAAGTTATCATTAATGATTTTACATTCCACAGTGATTTTTTATGTTCCATTCTTTAGTTAAGGGAGGATTGAATGAAAATGGCTTTTGTTTTACATTTTGTTAATATAATGATACGTATAATTTTAATAAAATCAGTGTTAATTGTTTTTTTTAGCATATATAAAGTTTTAAAAAGGGCCCAAAAATGTCAAGAACGGGCAGTTTAATGCAACAATATAAAAGTAAAAACACGCAATCGTACGTAAAAAATTCTACTATAATCTTGAGTTACGACAGACATGAGATCGAGCTTTAACCATTCTGATCCACTCTCCATCTAACCAAGTTAACAGATGTAACAACATAGTGTACAATCAACATTTGTTAAAGCCATTACCACCTTTTTTATTATTATTATTATTATTATTATATCATCGAATCTTCCACAGCTTATAGATACTAAAATAATAAAGCCAAGGTCTTCTTCAGACACACTATGCGCAAGGGGCTAATGGTGCACCGCACAAGCACTTGTTGTTCGAAAACTTTACCGCACTAAACTGCTTCAAACGCCTGCCCGTTGGTATCTTCCCACAAAGCTGGTTGAAGCTTACATCAATGCTTTGCAACGGCAGCTGGCCTAGTCGTCTGGGAAGGGACCCATATATCATGTTATGGCTTATATCAATAATCTTCAAACTAAAAGGAAGATCAACTTGAGAAAAATCAAACTTGAAAGCATTATTACTAAGATCTATTGAGCTTAACACCGTCTTGTCCTTGGAGAACAAAAACGACGCATCTCCATCAAACTTGTTATTAGAGATGTCTAGCTGCGTGACATTGGCCTTTCCGAAAGCCCTCGGGATTGGTCCCGACAGCTTGTTGAAGGATAAGTCTAGGTTAAGGGCCGGGTTTTCGAATAACCCAAATGAGGCTGGGATGGTGCCAGTGAGCTGGTTTTGGCGAAGGTCGAGCTCATTGAGCCTTGGAAGGCGAGAGAAAGAAGGTGGGATCGGGCCCGAGAGACTATTTGAGTATAGGTAAAGTTGGTCCAAGGTCTTGATGGACCCTAGTGAGTCTGGGATGGAACCTGAGAGGTGGTTCGAGCCAAGGTTAGCCGTCCTGAGCTTGGGGAGTTGGCCTAGTGATGAAGGGATCGGGCCAGTCAGACTATTGGAGGAGAGATCAATATCGTCTAATTCTTTAAGTTGGCTTAAAAATTCAGGGATTGTGCCAGTGAGGTTGTTTAAGCTGAGATCAAGATGTTGAAGGTTGGTCAGTTTTGCTATGGCTGGGGGAATTGGACCAGAGAGAGAGGAGAAGTCCGAGAAAGCAAGGAATTGGAGGTATGGGAGATCTCCAATGGCTGGTGGTATTACACCAATAACATCGTCGGCAATGCTAACCTCAAGCATGGTTACACGGCCGTGGCCGTCACACTGAATGCCAGACCATTTACTACAACAGTCCGTGTTAGAATCCCAAGTGGTGAAAACGGATGCATTGTTAAAATGGTATTTGATGTCAAGGAGAGCTTTTTGGTCACTTTGGTTACAAACTGTGGTGGATGAAGCTAAGTTAAAGAATACAAGGAAGAGAATGAAAATAAGCGTAGCAGTAGCTTCCTGCTGCTGCATGGTTGCGTACTTAGGTTGGGCTACTTGGCTATAAAATCAATAATGGAGAAAGTGGAGGAGTATGGTTAACTTTGGGAACAAAGTGTTATATATATATATATATATATATATATATATATTGTCGATAGTATGTGCAAGTTGCAATGCAGCAAACATTATGGTATACTAACTATTTTGGAATAATGGGTAAAATTATAGTGCAAGTGGATGATGAAGCATGATTGACTTGACCAACGGTAGGCGGGGAGATAAATAATGGATGTAGCATGATTTGACTTTGACCAATGGCGGGCGGGCGGGGCTTAGATTAGAGCTTAGTGATGCAATAATGTGATATGCATAGTTTTGGTCAAACAAGAAGCTGCCTAATGCGCGTTTTCGAGAACCAGCAGTTAGTGACGAAACTGTATGATTTAGGGGGTCGGAGAATATGAACAATGAGAAAATGTTGGATGCCCATCAAAATCATCAATATTATCAAATAATTAAATGTGAACGTTTTAAATAATAATATTAGTTAAATTATTGATGATTTGAAAGTATTATATTAAATGATGATAATGTGATAAGATGATAAGATGAGGTGTTTAATTGAAGAGTTTGTATTTAAGTGTGAGGTGTATAATTGTAATTAATGTGATTAGTTGTAATAGTGAATTATTAGTAGTATAAATAGGTGATTAGAGTTCATTGTAAATCACACCAAGTATTGAAATACTTAATCTCTCTCTCTTTATTATTATAAGTTATATTATCATTATAATCTTAATATAAGTATAATTAAAATAAAATAATCTTAATATAATATTAATCACAATTAATATTTTTATAACACGTTATCAGCACGACCGCTCTCCGTCGTCAAGATCAACCTACGTCGAAGATCTCGTACGAGTTTAGTCAAGTAATATGTCGAACTTGGCGAGCCTTGAGTTTGTTGCACTCGATATCACTGGAAAAAATTATTTACCTTGGGTACTAGATGCTGAAATCCATTTGAAAGCAAAAGGTTTAGGTGACACCATTGATCCCACGAAAACCACAACTGAACAAGACAAGGCGAAAGCTATGATTTTTCTTCGCCACCACATTCACGAAAATCTGAAAGTTGAATACTTAACAGAAAAGAATCCAGCTGAGTTGTGGAAAAACCTGAAAGAACGATATGGCCACTTGACAACTGTTATTCTCCCCAATGCAAAGTACGAATGGCTGAATTTACGATTGCAGGATTTTACGTCGGTAAGTGAATATAATTCTGCCGTTTATAGAGTTACTTCCACGTTGAAATTATGTGGAGAGACAATTACTGATAACGATATGCTGGAGAAAACATTCACCACATTTCATCCACAGAATATGATATTACAACAGCAATATCGGGAGAGAAAATTTAAAAAGTATTCAGATCTAATTTCTTGCTTATTTTGGCTGAGCAAAATAATGAATTGCTGGTGAAAAATCACGAATCCCGAACGACTGGTTCTACTGCACTCCCTGAAGCGAATGCAGTCAAATTAATAATGACAACAGTCGAGGTAATGATCGTGGACGTGGTCGTGGTGGATATCGCGGCCGTGGACGTGGTCGTGGTCAAGGTCGTGGTCAAGGCCGTGGTCGTGGCCGAGGATATTATGGTGGTGGTTATCAATATTTCCGTGGTGGTTATCATAATTATCGTGGCGGTCATCAAAATATTCCCCAGAAGAGGAAAAGTTTTGATAATAAAGATGAGAAGAGGCAAACTGAACAAAAGAATAATGATGAAAAATGTTATCGTTGCGGTGGTTCTGGCCACTGGTCGCGCAATTGTCGTACGCCCAAACATCTTGTTGAGCTATATCAGGAATCTCAAAAGGGCAAAGGAAAGAAAATCGAAATGAATTTTGTTCAGGGTGAATTCGCCTCTACCTCTGATGCCAATGATGAAAATGCTCATTTGGAAGCTGCGGATTTTCTGATCGATGAAAATTAATCTGCTATGATTTTATTTATGCATTATGATTTACTATTGTGTGTTTTATTATATATCGTTGTTTTAAGTTATCTATATGTTTGTAATGCAATATTTCTTTTTCAATAATAAATATTATGTGTTTGTTTATAAAGGATATTATTTGATGGATGCGGGCATGTGCAATGAAGAATTGTGTCTTGCAGACTGTGCAACGACGAATACGATTCTAAAAAATAAGAAATATTTCGATCATCTTGATATGAAAGAAGCCAGTGTCATTACTATATCGGGTAGCACGAATATAATTGAGGGCTCCGGAAGAGCTAATGTTTTACTGCCCAGAGGAACAAGGCTGATAATTGAAAATGCTTTATATTCTCCTAAGTCTCAAAGAAATTTATTAAGCTTTAAAGCTATTCGACATAACGGATATCATATTGAGACTGCAGAAAAAGGAGATATTGAATATTTGCATATTACAAAAGTGATATCGAATGACAAAAGAATTGTGGAAATATTACCATCTTTTGACTCTGGGCTATATTACACATATCTTAAAACAATTGAATCACATGCTATCGTAAACCAGAAGTTTACTAATGATAATACATTTGTTGTTTGGCATGACCGGTTGGGCCATCCCGGTTCAATTATGATGCGGAGAATAATTCAAAATTCACGTGGACATTTAATGAAGAACCAGAAGATTCTTCAATCGAATGAATTATCATGTGTTGCTTGCTCTAAAGGGAAGTTGATTATTCGTCCATCACCAATAAAATAAAGAATGAATCATAAGATTTTGGAACGTATACAAGGTGATATTTGTGGACCGATACATCCATCGTGTGGACCATTTAGATATTTCATGGTATTGATTGATGCATCAACTAGATGGTCTCATGTATGTTTGTTATCAACGCGGAATGTAGCTTTTGCGAGATTGCTTGCTCAGTTGATTCGATTAAGAGCACATTTTCCGGATTATCCAATAAAGAAAATACGCCTTGATAATGCTGGTGAATTTACTTCCAAGGCATTTAATGAATATTGCATGTCTATTGGAATTGATGTTGAGCACCCGTGCCACATGTCCATACGCAAAACGGTCTTGCAGAATCGTTGATTAAAAGGTTGCAATTAATTGCAAGACCATTATTAATGAAGTCGAAACTTCCTCATCTTGTTGGGGACATGCTATATTACATGCAGCGGCACTAATCCGCATCAGGCCAACAAGTTATAACGATATCTCCCCGATACAAATGGTTTATGGTCAGGAACCAAATATTTCCCATCTGAGAATTTTTGGATGTGCGGTATATGTTCCAATTGCTCCACCACAACGCACTAAGATGGGACCTCAAAGGAGGTTGGGAATATATGTCGGATTTGAATCTCCATCGATAATAAAATATTTAGAACCTCTAACTGGAGATTTATTTACGGCTAGATTTGCCGATTGTCATTTCGATGAATCGAATTTTCCGACATTAGGGGGAGAAAAGAAACAGCTGGAAATGAGTATTAGTTGGAATGAATTATCGCTAAATCATTATGATCCTCGAACGAAAGAATGTGAACTAGAAGTTCAAAAGATAATTCATTTACAAGGATTAGCTAATCAACTGCCAGATAGCTTTACTGACCTTAAAAGAGTGACTAAGTCACATATACCAGCTGTTAATGCTCCTGCAAAAGTTGATGTTCCTGGAGAACATATAATGATCGAGCCTAAGCCACAACTAAAACGTGGTAGGCCCTCGGTTCCAAAGATAAAAATCCTCGAAAAGAAAAGGAGCAAATAATAAGAATGGTCCAGTCGAGGATTTATCGACTCTAGAAGAGTCAATGGGCATTAATGATTATGATAATGGAAATCAGGTACCTGAAATTTTTTAGAATAATGATAATGAAGAGATCTCGATAAATTATGCTCAAAATGGAATTAGATGGAACCGAGAAAAAGTCAACGTTGACAATAAATTCTCATTTAACGTAGCGCTACATGAAATGAATGAGATAAATGAGAATGAGGATCATGAACCAGGGTCTGTAAAAGAATGCAGACAAAGAAATGATTGGCCAAAATGGAAAGATGCAATCGAGGCAGAATTAAAATCACTTGAGAAACGAAAAGTTTTCGGACCTGTAGTCCGCATACCAGAAAATGTAAAGCCGGTTGGATATAAATGGATTTTCATCAGAAAGAGAAATGAAAACGGTGAAATTGTGAGATACAAAGCACGGCTTGTTGCACAAGGCTTTTCACAACGACCTGGTATTGATTATGAGGAGACGTATTCTCATGTGGTGGATGCAACTACTTTTCGTTATTTAATTAGTCTGGCAGTACGTGAAGGACTCGATATGCGTCTAATGGATGTTGTCACCGCTTATTTATATGGATCACTTGATAGTAATATATATATATGAAACTTCCCGAGGGATTTCAGTTACCTGAAAATTCAGGGCTCCGAAATGAGTACTCAATCAAGCTAAATAAATCGCTTTATGGATTAAAGCAATCTGGGCGTATGTGGTATAATCGCCTAAGTGAATATTTATCGAAAGAGGGGTATAAAAATGATCAAACTTGCCCGTGCATATTTATGAAAAGATCTGGAAATGAATTTGTCATCATTTCAGTTTATGTTGATGATATTAACATAATTGGAACTCCTGAAAAGTTATCAAAAGCCGTTAATTGTTTAAAAAAAGAGTTTGAAATGAAAGATCTCGGTAAAACGAAATTTTGTCTTGGACTGCAAATTGAATATTTAAAGAATGGGATATTCGTACATCAAGAGACTTATACGAAAAAGGTATTGAAAAGATTTTATATGGATAAAGCTCATCCATTGGATACTCCAATGATTGTTCGATCTTTAGATGTGAATAAAGATCCGTTTAGACCTTGCGAAAACGATGAAGAACTACTTGGTCCTGAAGTACCATATCTCAGTGCTATTGGAGCCCTAATGTATTTAACGAGTCATACGCGACCTGATATAGCGTTCGCTGTTAATCTATTGGCGAGATATAGTTCATCACCGACTCGTAGACATTGGAATGGAATTAAGCGGATTTTTCGATACCTTCAAGGAACAACTGATATGGGATTGTTCTATTCTAATGAATCAAAAACAGATTTGATTGGGTATGCAGATGTTGGTTTTCTATCTGACCCACATAATGCTCGATCGCAAACGGGCTATTTATTTACACATGGCGGAACCGCTATTTCATGGCGGTCAGTTAAACAAAGTTTAACGGCTACTTCTTCTAATCATGCGGAAATTTTAGCTATTCATGAAGCTAGCCGAGAATGTGTTTGGTTGCGATCGATAATTGAGTATATACAACAAACCAGTGGGCTAGTATCGAAAAAGTTACTTCCTACGATTTTATATGAAGATAATGCTGCATGCATTGCCCAATTAAAGGAAGGATATATTAAGGGAGATAGAACAAAGCATATTTCACCAAAATTTTTCTTTACACATGATTTAGAGAAAAATGGTGATATTGATGTACAACAAGTGCGATCAAGTGAAAATCTTGCAGATTTATTCACGAAAGCACTTCCCCCAATAATTTTCAAAAGATTGGTATATTCAATTGGAGTTCGAAAACTTCGAGATCTTAAATGATGTCATCATCAGGGGGAGTAACTACGCGTTGCACTCTTTTTCCCTTCACTGAGGTTTTTCCCATGTGGTTTTCCCAGTAAGGTTTTTAATGAGGCAACAATCGAAAGCGTATCTAAAAGAATCATGTACTCTTTTTCCTTCATTAGGTTTTTATCCCATTGGGTTTTTCCTAATAAGGTTTTAACGAGGCATATTCTTTGAAAACATCCAAGGGGGAGTATTATGAAATAATTAAATGTGGATGTTTTAAATAATAATATTAGTTAAATTATTGATGATTTGGAAGTATTATATTAAATGATGATAATGTGATAAGATGATAAGATGAGGTGTTTAATTGAAGAGTTTGTATTTTAGTGTGAGGTGTATAATTGTAATTAATGTGATTGGTTGTAATAGTGAATTATTAGTAGTATAAATAGGTGATTAGAGTTCATCGTAAATCGCATCAAGTATTGAAATACTTAATCTCTCTCTAATCTCTCTCTCTCTTTATTATTATAAGTTATATTATCATTATAATCTTAATATAAGTATAATTAAAATAAAATAATCTTAATATAATATTAATCACAATTAATATTTTTATAACAATCAAGATTTTTTATATGAATTTTTTCATTATTGATATATTATAAAGATGATATTTAATTACAGCATGTAATTGTGGGACTATATTCTGAGATCTTTGCAAATTTACTTCATTTTTAACAATTTCAAAAAATTATTTTTCGATACAATACACTGACTGTTTGGTATAGTTTCCGTACGTACATTTATATATTATATCGAATGTACACGGAGATGTAAATCTTAATTTTATTGTTCAGGCTAGCATTAGACGATGTGTCCTTAAAACGATATTGTTCCGCTCATGATGCTTACGAAATACGGTTATCATTTCCCAAGATACAACGACAATCGTCTCATAATAGGAGCACTCGAAATCACTAGACCAACGAACTTATTCGATGTTTTTCGTACTCTCATGCGAGTTTGGAATATGAAATATATTAAATATATTTCAGACGATAGGAGAAGAAATTCCTACTTGAGTTCGAGGTGTAGGAAATGAAGAAATGAGAACTACTATTTACAGAAGGGATTGGACTTTGCTGGAAATTATGACTATTCACCATTAGCCACAACCTTTCACCTATCAAAAAGACATATATATTGGTCAAGTCTTATGTCTATTTAATAATAATTAATTTTTTTATTTATATTTTTCAGCAATCTCCCACATAAATAGAAATTAATGCCTACAGGAAAGCTAACACTAACGAGAGTCCAATCGACAGGTCAATGTATCGAGATAGATAACTTGTGACTTTAAATCTTCCGTAGTTGAATGCTATTGAGCATACTCGTTGTGCAGTGAACGTGATGTCTTGAACTGTCTAGCATTTTGTGTATACTAACACAACAACACCCACACAATAACTTATCTCGCATCTTTTAGTTCTCATGATTTGTTCCGTTTTGGCCATGTGCACTTGTTTTACGTCTTTGTGCGAAGACTACAAATACATAGTTTTACGTCTTTGTGCTAAGACTCTCACTCAACTAATATATGTCGCTCATCTCTCTATTGTGTGAGTGAGGTGTGTGAGCTTGAACATTGTTGCTCACTCTATCTTTTGTATCCCACACACTTGAGAAGAACTCTCTTGATTTTATATTCTTTGCTCTTGTTCTTCTCTCTTGGATCTCTCTTTGAATGTGTTCAAATTGTCTCTAGGATCCCTTTTATATTCTGCTGTTCTTGGTCTTTATTTATAGCTTCCCAACTTGATATAGTCGTTAGACACATTAAAAGAGCCGTTGGAAGCTTCTGGTCAACTCTAGTCAAAGTTGTCTGCTTAAATGGCTTGTACATTGCTGCAGTAAAGGCTTGTACATCAGTTCAGGATCTGGTTGACCAGTCCAGGAACCGATTTGACCAGTCCAGTAACCGAGTTGACCAGTCCATGACCAACCAGTTCAGGAACCGAACAGTCAGTCCAGGAACTGAGCTGTCCAGGAACCGAACTGTTAGTCTAGGAACCGACCAGTCCAGAAACCGATCAGTCCAGGAACCGAACTGCCAGTCTAGGAACCGACCAGTCCAGGAACCGAACCGTCAGTCTAGGACCGACCAGTCCAGGAACCGAACAGTCCGTCCAGGAACCGATGTTGACCGATGCTGACCAATAGTCGATCGACTCTGTTTTTCGCGCTGAGCTCATATTTGATATCCGTTTTTCGAACTGAGCTCATCTGCACACTTAATAAATATGTTAGTAACACAAATAATAAGTTTTATGTTCATCAAACTGAATTGCGTAGATATTTAAATCCAACAATCTCTCCCTTTTGATTAACACAAAACTTTAGCATTAAAGCACATGTAAACTAACATATTTCTCCTTCTTTTTGTGATAATCAAAACCTTATGCTCTCTCTGACCGCATCAACTCAGCACAGTACTAGCTAAAACTGAGACTAAAGCATCAATATCGGTCCGGTTTATCCTATGATTTCACAAAGGGCACATAATTGCTAGCATATTTCTCCCTCTTTCAAAAACAAATAAAGTTCCCCTTAAGTTTATCAATAATATGTAAAAAGATGGGGATAAATTAATTTAATCATGTAAGAAAATGTCCAACACATATGCAAGTTTAGTACTTCAAACCAGAGCAGCACAGTAGTTTAAACTTCAACGAATAAACTGCTTTCTTCTGGAAAATACTAGACAGCAAAATTTATGCCGTTGCGACCATCTACGAGTCTAGTTTCCAGCAAAATTTGGAGACCGGAATTTGGACATATGAGCACGAATTTATTCCATTTCTTGTGAAGCTGCTGCAATCGACGACGCGCTGAACTTCGGCGAATAAGCTGCTTTTCTCCAGGCAGAAATAGACCACGATCTTATACCTTGCAACCGTCTATGAGTCTAGTTTGTAGCAAAACTTGCAGATTGGAATTTGGATATCTGAGCACAACGTTATTTGATTTCTCCCGAAACTGCTGCAATCTGCCAGAAATTCCAACTTTGCATATAAGTGTTAAACGTGATTTTAAAAATGATTTTTTTTTTCGAACCTAAAACTATTTAAATGCATTTTCAAGAACAACCCGCTCTGATACCACTTGTTAGGATCGTTGGACCGGAGTTTTAAAATGTCGTTTTCGAAGATATCTTATTTTTAAAATACTTTAAAGATATTTGAGTTGCAATAACTCGGGTTTTTGAAAATATGCAAGCACCGAGACATTAAGCGAGTTTGGGTTTTAAACCAAACGAAAAATACTCGACATAATCCTCTTAAAATTGGTTTTGTGGGTCTTTTAAAAGACTTTCAAAGCTATGCAAATTAAAAACTGGTTTGGTTGAAGCATTTTATCAAACACTTAAAATGCTTCAACTATGCATGCTATAAATATGAATGCAATGAGATGAACACGAGATTTGCTTATGGAAGTTCGGAGTTTAAATACTCCTACGTCTCCCCTTCTTTCCCGCAAGGAAGGTACCACTAGAAGACTCGATTTATACACCCTGGTATGTAACCTTCATTAGCTAGACTTACACAACTATAACTCTCTAAGTTATATTCTGCTAACTAAACTCCTAGCACAACCACGGTTACCCCGTAAGGCTAACCGATCTATGATTGTAAGCCGCAACCTCACAATCCGCTCACATCTTTAAAGTCTCTATGCTAAGACTATAAGCACTTATTTTACGTCTTTGTGCGAATACTACAAACACATAGTTTTACGTCTTTGTGCTAAGACTCTCACTCAACTAATATATGTCGCTCATCTCTCTATTGTGTGAGTGAGGTGTGTGGGCTTAAACATTGTTGCTCACTCTATCTTTTGTATCCCACACACTTGAGAAGAACTCTCTTGATTTTGTGTTCTTTGCTCTTTTTCTTCTCTCTTGGATCTTTCTTTGAATGTGTTCAAGTTGTCTCTAGGATCCTTTTTGTATTCTGTTGTTCCTGGTCTTTATTTATAGCTTCCCAACTTGATATAGCCGTTAGACACGTTAAAAGAACCGTTGGAAGCTTCTGGTCAACTCTGGTCAAAGTTGTCTGCTTAAATGGCTTGTACATTACTGCAGTAAAGGCTTGTACATCAGTTCAAGATCTTGTTGACCAGTCCAGGAACCGATTTGACCAGTTCATGACCGACCAGTCCAGGAACTGAGCTGTCCAGGAACCGAACTGTCAGTCTAGGAACCGATCAGTCCAGGAACCAAACTGTCAGTCTAGGAACCGACCAGTCCAGGAACCAATCAGTCCAGGAACCGAACTGTCTGTCTAGGAACCGACCAGTCCAGGAACCGATGTTGACCAATGTTGACCAACAGTCGATCGACTCGGTTTTCCGCGCTGAGCTCAAATTTGATATCCGTTTTTCGAACCGAGCTCATCTGCACACTTAGTGGATATGTTAGTAACACAAATAATAAGTTTTGTGTTCATCAAACTGAATTGCGTAGATATTTAAATCCAACAGTTGGGTGTCCACTACAGTCATTTTAGTGGTAGATTTTTAATCTCATTCTTCTTGATATGCAGTTTACATGATGTCGGGTTATCCTCTTTGTAAGGGGGTCTGTCAAATTATTATTCTATTTAACATCGTCGATTGCAATCACTTCATTTGAGATCAATGCTTAATGGTACCGTGTCTACGATGTGTGTGCCGTGACTTACCATTCTACATATTACTCTGTGTCTTTCTAATTGTCGTTTGATCATCACAATGTAATAGTACGATAGGCATAAGTTTGTTCTAACTATGAATATCTTCTTCATAAATTAAATTGTCATTTAGCCTTTTCTACGGCTTTATTTAGGTTGATAAACTCGACTTCCACTGAATATTGCGCGTTTGCTTGGTAGATTCCAATACAATGTTCCACCACCAATTGTGAGCACATATCGCATTTTGGTTGGATTCTTTTGTATCATATATATAGTTTGCATCACAATACCAGTGTTCTATACTAAATGATACATTTGTTGATATCATTCAGATGTGCTTTTTGATATATCAATCTGTGCTATTGTTATTGGCAAATCCAATAACTCTTCCATCGACCGTTTTAGGTTCGATTATATTTTGCTTAGGCATTCCAATTTTTACGAAGTACCCTCACACTTCTAAGTATTTCTACAAATACTGATGTATTCTCAATGGTTGTATCTCTTCGTGAAAGATTGTGTCTTTTCTCGAAAGACCACACCTCTTCGCAATGGTTGAGCCTTTTTGTAATATATCGCACGTCTTTGAATAATCATACATTTTTGTCAAAAGTTATACCCCTTCGTAAAAGATTTGTATCTTGCTACGAAAGGTCGCACATTTTCGTGAAAGATCATACCTCATGGCAGAAGCTTATAGCTTTACGCGAAAATTCATACGTTTTCGCAAAAGATCGTGCATTTTTTGTGAGATCATATCACTTCTCAAAACTTCATATCTCTTTGAGATCATACCTCTTGGTGAAAGGTCGTATCTCCTAGTACGATCGTACCTCTTTGCAAGATCACACCTCCTCAAAAAAGATTTTACCTCTTTGTGAAAAATATCTTTTCGTGAGTTCGTACCTCTTCAAGAAAGGTTATACACCTCTTTGTGAAAATATGTAAATTAAAAATACCTAATTTTCTTCGCCTTAATGTATTGGTCGACGCAATCGCGTGCTCCACATTGATACCGTAACGTCCGACATAGTCCAATCTACTGGCGTACTTGGCAGTACGCCGCCTCGGTTCCCATTTCGAATCAACATCATCAACATCAATCACCTTAGTTTTTTATTTTTTCGCGCCTTCTTTGGAGGCTGATGCTCAGAAGAAACTGGTGTAATAAAGGCCGGATCCCGTCGCTTCTCCGATCATTTCGGGTTCGAACTATTCGAGCAATTGATGAGGCAACATCTAACTAAGGTGCCACCTCCTCGGGAACCGGAAACTCTATCCCATAGGGGTAACTGTTAAGCCTTCCTCACCAACAGGAGCCTCATCCCCCTCATTGCGTACCTCTTCTTGGACCTCTTCCTCACCAACAGGAGCCTCATCCTCTCCATCAATTTCTTGTTCTTCTAGAATCTCCATTCTCAACCTCTGCCTTTCCTCGACCTTATCTTCCTCATCCGCATACTCAGCCTTACCCTCTACACTCTCAGCCTTATCTTCCTCATCCTCATGCTTGGCCTTATCAGCCTTATCCTGAGCCTCTTCCTCATCAACTTGTTCCTCATGATCTCCCCATTCGCGACCCTCACTACCCTCATTTCTTCCTCAGCCTCAGCCTCATCCTTACTAATTCCAAGCTGTGACCTTGAATCTCGGATAACATCGTCCTTTGACCTTAACTCCGCTTCCAACATCTCGACACGACCAATCAACTCCGAATCAGAGCCACCAACGCCTCCATGAACCTTAAACACATGTACTTTTTGTTAATCAAATAAAAAGAAGGCAGTTTATCAAAATGAAACACAGATGTACTTTGTTTATCCACTCGGAACATACTTGTATTGAACGAATCTGAGCACAATTAGACCTCTTCTTCTCCATTCTTTGATTTCTTCTTCTTATTCTTCTTCTTGCTCGTTGTGAAATCCACATGGATTTACTTGGATCAAGAAAATGCGCGACGGACTCCTCCTCCTTCTTCTTCTTCTTGCATGTTTTTCCTTTCTTCGTTTATGTTTTGATTTTTTTTTTTCATTTTATTTCTGTTTTTTAACGTTTAATTTCATTTAAAAAAGAAAAAATAAAATAAAAATCATAAAGAAAAGGGTAAAATCAACTTTTCAAGATGACTGGTCATTATGGGTATGAATGTTTTCACTTGGTCGTTAAAAGATATAAAATCTGACATAAGGAGTTAAGTGGTGAATTTTTATGTCAATGGAGATTTAAATGAAGTTTAGTAAAAAAAAATTATTTAATTTAAAAAAGCCAATTTTTATGGAATGGGGGGGGAGGAAACAGGTGTAACATAGATGTACACGTGTCGAAGTTTAAGTGGATAACAAGGTGAAAATCGTGTCACCAAAGCTCTTAAAACATAAAAATAGACATTTTGTAGAAAATCGATCAGTCTTTTCTGTTCTATGTGTACTCCTCTCTCGGATTCAAGCAAAGGGATCAAAATCGACGTCAAAGTAAGTTTCGTACTTTAATTCGTTTCCTTCACGTTACGATCGTCAATTTAGGTGCTCACCTTTTTTGTGCGGATAAATTCGGATTTGAAGATTTTCGCTATTTATGTTCACGAATAAACCGGAGATCTTAGTCGCTTCCGATCGATCCTATCTTAATCTTTTCAGTTTTGCAATTTGGATTTGTGTATTTTGTCGCGAGTGTAGCTAGGGATTCGTATACGTTCGTCGCGAGTGGAGCTAGGGATTTATGTATGATCTATCATAGGATGCTTTCTGGCAGGGACATGGGGCCCGAGTGTAACTAAAATGCTCTACTCGATCAGCTAAACGCTAATTCTTATGTTTGTGTTCATGTGCCCATATAGATTTTAGAAAATCCTTGGAGATTTGTTCCAATTCTCAAATATATTTCCTCAGGGCATTAGGCTTACTTTCTTGAAATTGTAAAAAAGAAAAAAAGAAAAAAGGTACCTTTTAAAGAGATTACATGTCTGCTTCCCTACACCCTGAAGGTGCATAACCATGTATATGTGTGTAGAAATATCTTGCGGTGTTCGGGATGTGAATATTGCTCCGTAGATGTTGACTCCAGATTTTTAGCCCCAAAAGACACATTAAAAGATGATCTAGATATAAGAATGATGAAGGGCGCTGCTTTCTTTTATTATGTGGTTATCCATTAGCTTGTTGTAAAATTGATGTCATATGGGCGTGGGGTACCAAAGAACCCCAACTACTTGTTCTTCATCAGTATTTGCCAATCATAGCCTGTTTGATACATTCGTATGATTTTCATGTGTTGACTAGTTTGATTGACTTCTGGAATCCAGATGAGGCTTTCAACGCTGGTTGTGTTGCTGGTAATTTTAGTTAGCATTAGTGGGGCATTTGGGATAAGATTTGTCATAGATAGAGAGGAGTGCTTCTCTCACAAGGTGGAGTATGGAAATACAGTGCATTTCTCGTTTGTTGTGATTAAGTCGGAGGGGTCATGGCATTACAATGATGACGGTGTAGACCTTGTGGTAAGTCACTCTTTACACGATTTAATGACTCCGTAGATCTTTTTTGAAAAAAAAAATAAAAAAATTGTTTCTCAATAACATAAAGCAATCTAGTCAGTTTTATTTTTTATCAGTGTTGGTGAAAGTCTAGTTGTGCTTCTTATTTCTTTAACAATTGCCATGCATCTATGCTTTGTGGAATACATAGTAGAACATTTTTCATTAAGTACACATTTACAATGAAAACTAGTCCAAAATTTGCTAGAGTGCTAAACCCCAATCACTGCAAATTAAAATATCAGGTGAAGGGACCAAATGGCGAACAAATTCACGATATTCGTGACAAGACAAGTGACAAGCATGAGTTTGTGGCATATCATCAAGGAGTTTATCGGTTTTGTTTCACCAATAAATCCCCTTATCATGAAACGATAGACTTTGACGTTCATGCCGGGCATTTCTTATACCATGACGAACACGCCAAAGCTGGTCAACATTTTTGTTTTCCTGATTTTCCCTTCCAATTTTTTTTTGTTGGGCACAAAGCTTTTGGAATGCATGCTAACACCACTGTAAATTTGTATCACAACTGCAGAGCATTTCAAACCTCTTTTTGAGCACATTGGGAAACTAGAGGAAGCTTTGTACAACATACAATTTGAGCAGCATTGGCTCGAGGCTCAAACGGATCGACAGGCAATAGGTACTTTGAAATCTTGGGAACTTACTGTTCCGCATTATATTTCTTTTTCTTGGTGCAGTTTTCTTTTTCTTTAGTATCGTTTTCTTTAGTATAGTTACATTATATGTATCACGCATGCCTTTTACCAGATTCTGATGATAAGTGCACGCCATATATTGTTTTGGTTTCAGTTAATGAGAAAATGAGCAGTCGGGCGGTTCACAAAGCTCTGTTCGAATCTGCAGCTCTAGTCCTTGCTAGTGGCTTGCAAGTTTACATTCTACGCCGGCTGTTCGAGAGAAAACTAGGCGTATCAAGAGTTTAATCTAAACATGGTTATCTATGAGTCAATTTTCAGGTTTAGGAATATGCTTTGATGAACAGTTCTACTTTCTTTCTTTACTGAAAAACTTTGGATTTCTGAAGAACAATCGCATTTAATTTTGTATAACTTCATACTGTGTGTGATTGCTCGTTTCCATAATATTTATTTTTAGCTTAACTTACAGCATAACAGAAGGCATTTAAGATCGAGTGGTGATAATAATAATACAACAAATGAATCAAACAAGCAAACAAACGTGGAATCACTAGACATAAATCAGAAACATCTGTCACATATTTGACAAGGCCAGCAACGACCCGAGAAGCATAGCGCCGAACAACCGCACGCCTCCCTCAACCCTTGCGGCTCCATTCCCATCCGCCGCAGTCTGATCTTCCACCGGCCCATCAGCTGGGGAGTCCGCCGGAGCCGGCGGCGACTTGTGCTTCTTCTTCGCCGGAGCCGGCGCGTCGGCCTCCGGCGCCGGAGCAGGAGCGGGAGATGCAGCCCCCTTTGACAGCTCCTTGGGAATCAAAACCTTGTTCACCGCATAGATTGCCAGGGGGTTATCATCCACGAGGGTGTTGACGATCTTGGCGGTGACGACCTTTGTCACGATGGTGACGTCGCTCCCGTCGTTCTGCACGGTGAGGTCGAAGCTGCTGCTGCGGTCGGTGGCCAGCGTGTTGGTCAGGCCGTTGCTGGCCTTGAGGTTGGCCAGGGAGTCGTAGACGGGGATTCCGTGGTACTCGAGGAGCGACTGCTGGTCTCCGGCGGTGAGGTTCTTGTACTTTGGGAGGAACTTCTTCATCGCGTCGTCCTCCGGGCAGAAGATGGTGAGCCCGCTCTGTATGTTGTCGTCGAACGTCTTCTGGGCCGGGCTTGTGGACAGGATGTCCGCGAACGCCTTGCAACCGTGGGCCGACATCAGGGCGGTGAGGTTGGCCTCCACCGGCGCCGGCGCCGGAGCCTCGGCGTCCGACGACGGGAGGATCGATGAGATTTGGATTACGGAGATGTTGTAAGGTATGGCGTCCACCGACTTGACGAAAGTGGCGGAGATGCCTGAAGTATAAAAGTTCTGTATAGTTTAACGCCTCGAATTGGGAGAATGTTTTAATTGGTCCCCAATATTTGGATTATGGGCGTTTTTTTCCCACATGTCCCGAAATGTCGCTTTTAATCTCCAATGTTGCCGATGGGCCGTTTTGGTTGACCGACTAATTTAACAGTTAGTTTGAACGGATTTACCGGCCGGACCAACAAATATTACGGGTCGAGCCGGGCCGAAGAACGGAAAACCAAATCGGCCCGTAAATTCCGTCCAATATAACTAATTAATCAACGGACCAAAACGGCTCACAATCCGTAGCAATGGAGAGTAAAAGTGGTATCTCAAAATATAACGGACAAAAAATGCTCATACTCAGAACATCGAATTTCTTACAACATAATCAATCGATAAAATCTTCCATCATTATCTCAGAGCACGAAGTCCATTACCATTATCATCCTTGGGTGCAAAGCCGACTTTGCCTCCCTTGAGGTCGGTGATGTTGACGAAGCCGGTGGAGCCCGGAGCAGATCCGGTGGCCTGGTAGAGGGTGGCGGCGAGGGCGGTGCCGTTGGTGATGTCGTGGAGCTTCTTGGAGTCGAAGTAGTCGAGGAGGACGTGCAAGGAGAGGACGTTCTTGATAGATCCGACCGACAGCTGCTTGGAGAGGAGGTCCGACATGGCGGAGTTGTCCACCGCGCAGACGGTGATGGTCTCCCGGCCGTTGATCTCGGCGGCGAGCTGGGTCACGGTGAGGTAGTGGTTGAACGTGGAGAGGTCGGGGTACTTTTCTAGGATCTTGGTGATGTTGTGGGCGCAGCAGCTGCTTGTAGTAACGGCGGCGACGACGAGGAGGCTCAGTAGGAGCTGCATTGTTGCTTTGTTTGCAGCTAAGTTCAGCGAAATTGAAGCTTGAAATGGGGCGATGGAGTGGAGCTTTTATGTTCTCATTATAGAAGGAATGGGTTGTGAAAAGGGACTTGGGAGTGGGATTTAATTACGGTATTGCCACTATGTTGATTTATGTTTCACTTTTGCAGTTAGTTAGTGGTTCGCGGGAATCGCATATTTGTACCATGCTTTTTACTGTAATTTAGATTTAGTCCCTCAAGGTTTTCTTTGAACAAAGTGGCACATCATTAGCTAAAAGTGTCATTATAGGCTTGGCAATAGGCCGGGGCGGGAGCGAGGAGTGCTAATCCCCATGCACGCACCATTCTCGATAAACAAATGGGAGTAATTTTTTTTTTTTCAAACCCGCATCTTTTTTAATACATTAATATTTTAGTTTTTCTGATGCACTGGCACATAAAAAAAAACATATTAAGAACTCGACTAAAGTAAACAATATTCAGGACTCTTCGGCGATGGTACTATCGTGATTAGAACGCTGTGATGGCGGAGCCGACGAACGGTAGGGAAGATATTGTCGCGATATTCTCATGAAAATGAATGAGAGTGAACGCCTAAAGTTAAGAGAGAGAATTTTGAAAACGAGACTACTCTGACAAAAAAGTAAAGAAAGAAAGAATTGATGAATAAAAAATATATATTATGGTTTAGAATATTAGTAAGAATAGTTTAGTAATTCAATGTATCGTATTTTCAGAATAATGTGGTGGGGAGCATGATCCCTGTTTCTGCCCCATATTTGCCAGCGGGTAGAAAATTCCCAAGTTTTTGCTCGTTAGTCGTTACCAAACCTAATCTTTAGTCAGAATTAACTGAATTTTATTATCGAAGCTAAAAACTTTCAAAATTAAAACTATATGGGGCCAATTGTTCTTGATTAAAACATAAAGGATCAGTAAGTATTATAAAGATTGTAGTTTTCTTTTATGTTCACGTGCCGTCATTAGTGATTCCTTATGCGAGAAATGATTGTGACATTATTTCCTTCGGTTTAATTTGTCTTTGCACTGGCTAATTTTGTCACCGACAAATTGGCAGGAACGACGTCGTTTTCAGGTTGTCTGTAAGTCGAACATTTCACTATCAATTTTCTGTAATCAGTATTTTATTGTGTCAAATACTAAAAGAGCAATATATTGTTTAAATTACTTCAGTATCAGTAAAGAAATATCATAAAGAAATTTAAAAATTAGATAAAACTTGCGTTATTGTACCAATATAAGGTTTCTTTTGTATTATTAGTTTTTTTATTCCCTTTTCTAGGATAGTTTAGTATTAGTTAGAACCACTTTTATATTTGGGAAGCTTCTGCTTATTTAATTATAGCTTACAAAGAGAGAGAGAGAGACGACAAGAAAACGTAAAGTATTTACATGAGACACATATTTAATTTTATGTATACATAAGTTTTAAAGTGCCAAAAAATAGCTGGAGACAGATCACATAGGTTCCACAAACAGTCATAACAAATATATTTTTATCTACTACTATAGTGCATTTTCATCACATTTAGTATTAAGTTTACCCATCAAAATAGACAGTTTTTATTCATCATTTTCACTTAATAAATAGTGTAGATAAATGCACGAAATAAATAGTTGATCTTGGTATTTTAGTTATGATCAAATTTCATTTAAATTAGGGTTAATTGCATTATATGCATTAAAAAAATGCATCCCATGTGGCATGGCATGACCGAGTTCCATGCCATGCCATGCTGGTGCATTAACTTTTGTAACTTCTGCAATTCCGACACAACGTAAATATTGAACTTTGTAACTTTGCAATTTACACGAGTTCATATTTGGATCAAATTTAATGATTGGGAGTTCAAATTTCTGATGTCATTTAAGTCCGGGAATGACATCAATAATTTTGGCTTCACGTCGTCAAATTTTGTCTGAAATTCAAATTCATATGTAAATCGCAAAAATTATAAAGTTCATTACAACAATGAAATATTGTGAAAAAAAAATTGTTTTTATTATCTGTCAAATATCAATGTTATTTGGTTGGTGTACCAACATGTATAGAGCAGTGGTGATCTACATCAATAACTTTAAAATGTATGAGAAATACATAAGTAACCAAAGTTCATTCATATTACTGGAACTAACCTTTAAATTATAATTATAACTAGTATTTTACGCACACTTAAATGTGTGTACAATAAAATATTAATTGATAACATTATTTTATAGATTTGAGTTTTTATTAATTTAAAATATTTAATTAATAAAATATTAATTAAAGGATAAAAATGGAATAAAGAAAAAATTAAAGGATAAAATTGTGATTAACCATGACATACCAATCAATTGAAAGTTATTGTAAAGTGCTGAGCAATCATAAATAGTATAAATGTATCGTTGAGCAGTTAGGTGCTAGATGACAAATTTGAAAGTAGATAAATTTCGAATATTCTTTAATGAGTAACATTGTTCGATAATTATCACCCAACAAAAATTAGTTATCATAGGAAAATTAGTTGTCGATGAGGTTCTTTGTTTTTGTTCACCGACCAGATATTTAATTACATTAGATTAGTTTGGTTTCTGTTGTCACTCAAACAACACCATAAAACTTGACGATGAAAATAAAAGAAAGGAACAATTATCTGGTTACGATTCTTTAACAATTATCATGATATTTTGTGTCGATACACCCACTTATATATATATATATATATATATATATATTGAGAAATCGGCATCGTTACGTTAGTCACACTCTTTTTCCTGAGATTTCGTTTTTGTTTTTCATGTTCTTTCACTGTCTCGATCACCCTTTCAACCCGATCTTTACACACACATGCACACACCCATATTAGATAAAAACATTGACATAGAAATTAATGTGGTTCGGCTCAATGATTGAGCCTACGTCCACCGGTCAAAAGAACACTCATTTATTAATCAACTCACAGTCACAACAGAGATCACAATTTTACAACTTACTCCCTAAGTTCTATTACTCAAAGGTCGAACTCATATGCCCTATATTATATATATATATATACACACGATATAAGGCCAAAAAGGATTCTAATTGAAACATAAAATTGCCTTCACAATCTAACAAGCAACGGCTATGCTCCACGTCCCATGACAAGGGTGTCCACGGCTGTGGAGCTAGCGGGATAACCGTTTCTTCAGTTCTTGATCATGGTCCACGGCCTCGTGCATTGGTGTCCGCGGCCGTGGACATCATCTGCAACTTTAACTTCATTTCAGACTCTTCATACGCAATCCAGCCATGCTCCACCGTCTGAGATACTGCATGTCCACGGTGGTGGATGTTAAAAGAGATAACTCACATGTATCCCACATCGATTAGATACGGAGAAGTTGACTAGTATATACGTTGATGGGCTACTCCACCTATCACCAATTGATTTTAGGATAGAATTCCAAAGCTTATGCGGTCAACTCTCCTCCTATGCGGGTCCATGTGTGTAAGTCCAATGACGAATTTCACAGTGGAGATATCGAGCAGTCAGATCTTCTGCTGTCCAGGTGAGGTCCACGACCGTGGAGCCTCATGCACGCGCCAGTGGAAGCGAGCTGTGACGCTTAATTCTGTACATGCTTGTTCCGATCGATCTTCGACTTTGAATTTTCGAGTTTTAGGTCACCAATTCCTAACAATATTATATATATATATATATATATGTTATATATATATATATATATGCATATATATTACATTCATTTAAAATGAACAGAAACTCTCTTGACTACATGTATCCCCTAATCCTTTGTTGTCAGGCACACAAATAGCAAACAACTTTTTAACTTTTTAGGCACACTTAGTAAACTAATACTAGAACTGCAGTTAGGACTTCTTTGAATAAGCTCTATATAAGAATAACTGTTGGAAGATTCAGCAATAAATAGAATAATTCCATATTTCTATCGGCTTAATCACAATCCCTTTATGTATTGTATCCATAAGGCATACCAAATGGTTGGGTGTAAACGAGCCGAGCTCGAGCTCGTCGAGCTAGGCATTTTATTAAAAAAATTGAATAAATTAAAAATAAAAAAAATGTTCACAAGTCGGCTCGCGAGCTTTGGAGCATTCATGAGCTCGAGCTTGATTTTCACGAGCTTGAGTCGAGCTTTACTCGAACCGGCTCAGCTCATCTTTCACTCCTACCTAATGGGCGTTTCGACTTCGGCTACGAATTCATATATATACTTTCTTTAAAAGAGGTATTCTTTGGACGTCGTAAAATAGATTGGCATCGCCTTAATTATAATTTTCAGACGAGAGCACTTGCCTTACCAGCAGCATCGACAAGAAGAGGAAACTCGGTGTTGGGGACGTCTCAGGGTGTTCCTTCAAATGTGCAGAATTTAAAATTTTTTTGGGATCCCGTAAGATACGGATCGATCATTAACATTACCCGAGTAATAAGCTTTGTGATTTTTTTATTACTAGTGTCAAAATACAAGTTAATCCCGATTCAACTCTTATAAATGTTACGGCATTCCATTTTGCAAGTGAATGATTGACACAATCACTTAAGAATCGTCGACATATACGTCATGATCGGAGAATCCAGTACCCGACTGGAGGCTAAGTCATATTGATGTATTTAACGTTTGAGGATAATAGTTCACTGATGCCCCTTCTTTCATCTAACAAGAATCAGTGACTCAACTATAATGTTTGAGTTTCGTTTATTTGTCTTCGTATTGGATGCCACATAAGAATTGTTTGACAATATAATAATGTCTTTTGCTGCAATAAAGCAAAAACAAATAAAATGTTATTCCACAAATAAAATATCCTACTGCATCGCTCAAATATAAAAAACGAATATTACATTATTCGTCTATGTCCTATTACATTCTACCCTCGAATGGCATTTCGAGGGCATATACCTAACACTCAGGACCTACCTGACCAAGCAAGCACGACGAGGACCCATAAACCAAGCAGCCAAGAAAGAACAAGAGCATGATACTGTCCAGAAGATCGGGGAATATATCAGAAGCACGCCGAGGACTATAGCTTGCTTGGTAGACAAAGTATAGGATCAAAAAAACCAGAAACACATGAAAATGTAAGCTCTTGAACACTCTTATCGCTGGGAGGACTAAAGGTTGTATAAGGGCTTGGAAGGGGTGCATAGTACTTGGTGATTACGTATTTCCCATATGAAACCAATCGAAGAATGGGTAGAAGTGCGTGATGGCCGAGATTAAACGGTCTGGTGCATCGGCTGAATCGTCGCCCTTGGATTGAACTGTGAAGTGAAAGCAAAGGACTTCTTGCTGGTTATTGGTTTTCTTGATGAGAATTTCAATAGTGAGATGAATGAAGAAGAAGAATGTGATGATGAAAGTTTTTGGGGGATTAAAAGATAATTGATCGCCATCATCTCTCCTAGAATGAAAAATCTCGTAAATCTGTAAGGAGAATAGTTAAGATTATTTGTGAGATGTTTGTAATTTAAGGGAATAATGTCTTCACAAGTCAAGAATCTTATTCTCTGCGATATAAACTCCTTAATCAGATAAATGAGGCTGCTACCATTAACCTGTGAATTAAACGCTATTAGAATCCAAGAAAATTAACTGTGAATGCCATGAGTATCGACCGACCTTGATTCCTACGGAGACTGTCGTTCTTCGCTTAACGTGTTGGTTTTTAACTGATATTTGGTCTCAACTATCCTATCCAAGTAGATAATAACCCAACTCTATTGAAATGATGGCACGTAAGAAAAAAAAAAAATGTTTTACTTATGCATCACAATTTCTACGGAGTTGTGTTAGTAATTAGTATACTAACATGGGTAGGATAGTGATGATCCTAAAATGTAATGAGAAAGAGGTGAGGAAAAGATACTCTCATTAACGTGAAGACCATAATAAACAAAGCAAACACTTACACTTAGAGCCGTCAAAACGGGCCGGCCCATAACCCGCCAAAGCCCGCCATTTGACGGAGCGGGCGCGGGCCTAGTGGGCCGGCCCGCTCGTAGTGAAAAAAATTAAAAAATATAAAATTAAATTTAAATCAAAAATTTGGTCCATTTAAAAAATAAACTCATACAATAATTAATTATTGGCCCATTAACCCATTAAAAAATAAAACTTAAAGCCCAAAATAATATTTAATTAATATAATATAATTAAAATATATAATATAATTATTTTTAATATTAGGCGGGCCGGCCCGCGGGCTAGCACGCCCCACCCGCCAAAGCCCGCGGCCCGCCTAGGCCGGCTCTCTGGCGGGCCTGAAAAACTGAGGCCCAACCCGCCCCTTTGGCGGGGCGGGGCGGGGCGCGGGCCCAATTGATGGCTCAACTTACACTATATATAGAGCATTTCATTTTTTTTGACGAAACACTATCTATATATATAGCAAAATATAGAAACCAACCACTACCTAGAATAATCAACCACTAAAATAACCACATATAAGTGGCACTAAACCTAGAGACCGTGCAGTCCTAAAACACTTTTCTAACAATCCTCCTTGTTTTAGGATCTGCAAACTCGAGTTTTATTTTAGAAACTCAAACTTGGTAGCCGAAAGTAGTTTAGTGAGAATAGAAACTTGATCTTCACTTATGCAGTCCACAAAGGATGAATTAGCTTCAGTCTTGGTCACTCTTTCACGCTAATCCTTCTGCGCTTTTTCAACAAGTTCCTCTTTAGCATGTTTTGGGATCGTAATGTTCTTGCATGTGATGTTTGAAGAACTGTTGGTACTCCATCCAACTCTTCCTTAGTTTGCTCATAGTGTTTCTTTGTCTTGAGCTTAGGTTTCTCCAATTGTATTTATATTTTTCTTTGGCATAAAAAGTAATTTGCTCCTCCTCCAATGAGTTTAGAACAAAGGTTATTCCCTTTATTTTGACTGATTATATCCTGGACCACTTGCATCTTTAATCATGCAATAGCAACCTTCGAAGAAAACTTTGAAACCTTTTTTTATTAGTTGTCCGATGCTTAACAGATTCTGACAACTAATATCAGGGACATATCATTAGAGATATACGTCGTACCAGAATTGGTTGAGACTGTAACTGTTCATTTTTCGTGTATTAATGATATACACATTATCATCTCCAGCTCTGTTCTTTTGAACTGATCTTGCTGTTCAGATCGCTGAATAACTCCTTAATGTATGTCATAGGATTTGTACAACCACTATCAATAACTCCTTCACATGTCTCAATGCTAAAGACACACGCAACAACGAAAAGACGATCTTCCTCCTTCTCTTGATCAACTAGTTGAGGATCAACAGGTTTTTCCACTTCGTGTTGTTGCTGATTTTTATTTTTGCAAGTAACATATTTGTGTGTGCACTCAATGTCTGGCCTTCTCCAATATTTAAAAGGTGGATGACCCTTCTTTCCACAATGTTGGCTTGGCAAGGTGGATATGATTTCTTCGAGGTTTCATAACTCTCTTTTACATTATTGAGGGTCTGTTGGCATGTTTTCACCAGAATTTTTCTTCTGCCATTTAGCTTTGGAAAGGATATGTTCCTTGGCATCGAAAGCTCCTTCAGTTTTTGTATTCTCCACCATCAATCTTCTTTGTTCTTATGCTTGCAAGGCAATAAGTAATTCAACCAAAGAGATTTTTGACAAATCCTTGATATTTTCCAAGGCAGTGTGATAGTTGCTTCGTATCTTTCAGGTACTGCAACAATAATTTTTTCTACAATCCTCGAATCAGTAAATTCAGATCCAAGAAGTCTTACCTTATTCGCGATTGACAACAACTTGTCTGAATAATCCTTGATCGTCTCAGAATCCTGGGCCCGCCAAATGACCGTATGGCCCGTACCCGCCCCGCCAAGCAGCGGGCTGCAGGCCGGCCTGCCCTGCCGGCCCGTTTTGACAGCTCAATTTACTAGTATATAGAATAAGTTCGATTAATAACCATCTTCGGATTCAAAATCGAAACGGAAATTGTTCTTTAGGAAAAATTACAATAATTATAATACAAAGTGAAATATATAACAGATATACATGTGGAAATATGGTTTCTCCGACAAAAAAAATTCGAATTGCGATGAAAAACGCTTAACCTAATAAAATGTATCAAATATATCACTTATATTGTACCATTGAGCAGTTTGTGACTGTACCTTATTGTGGTGATATATTGTATCAAACCTAAGTAATTTACCGTACCAAAACTAAAAAACACATTAGCTGATATTATACAGTTTCTGGCAGGTAGAATTTGTTTCAGATTTTTTCACTGACATTTTAAATACTGTTATTTGTCAGATTTCTGTCAGATATCAAAGTAGTTCTGACATGTCAGGTTTTGTTCGTGAGAAGAGCTGACTTTTTGTATTTTTCATCTATTTTACGACTATTAATATAGTGTATCATTTTAATATGTTTAGCGTACCATTTAACTTGTGTTTGTAGTACTATGTATACACGGTTATCATACATTTTTTAGCGTTACAACCGTACCAAAAATTCCAGCCATAACAGACATCATTTTAGCCATAACTTTGTTTGTTATCCTAATATCTCCACCAAATTACATCAACACCAAAAATATGCTCGTAATGGAACGAATCTAAATGAATACACAAACGAATCAACCTATGCAATATGTAGACCGGAATATCAACAAACGAACAACATATGTGTTATCTGCATGTCATACCCGATGCGTCCTATTTGAACGATGATGATAGGTTGTATGCCGACATGATCTCGGAATAAGAATTGAGGATTGTAGAAAAAATACCTGCAAATACAATCAAGAATTGAGTTATGAGAGACCTGCAAATACAAATCACTCACACTTAGAGTTAGATGTCTAGTTAGCTTACATGTAGAAACCGAAAAATACCTGGACTGACCCGGATCGAGGAAACCCACATTGGGTTAAACCGACATCGTACATTGTTATTCCGACAATGATACTAATATAACACTTATAAAATTATTAGAGATCATATAAAGGTACGTCATAATAAGCGAATAGGTACCATAACGGCAAGTACATTGGTACACAATGGACATAAAATTAGTATGATATAACAAATATGTAACACCAAGCAGTAAAACCAAACAGGGCATCACAAACAATGAAAACCTGAAAGAAAAGTGCAGACAATGGAAGGAAGATGTGTTAGATACGTTAAACCAAACAGTTCTCTCGAATACGTAACAGAGAAATAGAAATGCAAAATCAATCAATTGGACAAGTAGAAATGCAAAATCAATCAATTGGATTCGTAAGAGTATGAATTGTTCTACAAAAGTGAATGGCATTTACATACTAATAAAAATGCAGCATAAAACTATAGCCAACCACACACTAAGGACTAACCTACATCGATTTAATTTCCGTCAAACCCGCAATTTTAATTTCAAACAAACCCGCAATTTCAAGCTGGACAATATCGATTTCAAGAAAACCACAATTTCGAGCAAACCCATACTTTTCGGCGAACCTACATCAATTTCAAGCAAACCCGCAATTTCAATTTGGATCGAACAAACCTGAGCAGGACTGGACAACCCCATTCTTCTTCTTCTTCTTCTTCTTCTTCTTCTTCTTCTTCCAAATATACGTTTTTATTCTTCTTCTTACTCATTGAGAAACCTGCATGGAGTGGCTTCGATTGTGAATCGCTTGACTCTTCATCTTCTTCTCTTTGTTTTTCTGTTTTTTATTTTTCTTTTTGTTTCTGTTTTTTCTTCTTTGACGTTTATTTTCTTAAAAAAATACAAATAAAACAAAAATCATAAAGTGGGGTAAAATCGTTTTTTCATTAAGATGGTCCTTAAGTGAAATAAATGTTTCCAATTAGTCTTTTAAATGGTTTATTTTCTAACATGAAGAGTTAAATAACAATGTTTTATCCTAATAGGAATTTAAGTGTATTTCTCCCAAAAATTAATTAGCAAGAAGTAATAAAAATTAAATAAATTAAATAGGTAAAAATATAGAATAGATATCTTTTGAGTTTTTATATTCTCTTGTTGAAGTTGAATTTAGCATATAATGCAAGATGATATGATATGATACAGCAAAAGAACATACAAACACCACCACCCCTTTTTCTCTTTAAATCACTCACACCATCAAAACTTAAATATAACCAACGCACTCAATTGATTAGGGTTGAAACTAAACGCCTACTATACTACCTATCTCTGCCGCCCATATTATAACCCGAGCCCGGCCCAATCTTACCCGACCCGTACCCATAAACCGCTCCGCCGCCGGCCCCACCTTGATGACCCATCAAAACATTACCGTACATCCCGCCCTCGTAAACCCTCCCGCTTGTCCCCATATTTACAACACTGCCATCGCCACCTCCGCCGCCGCTGTGGTCCCTGTCTCCCCTCCCCCCCGCCATAGCGCTCTTCTCGCCCTCCAAATCCCTAAACCTCTGAAGGTACACCTTCAACGGCTCGACGTACTCCTCGAACCCTAGCGTCGTCATCGCCCACAGCAGATCGTCGCCGTTGATCGTCTTCCTCTTCTCGCGCTGGCACTTGTCCGACGCCTCGCCGGTGATGAAGCTGATGAACTCGGACACGCACTCCTGGACCGTCTCCTTGGCGTCCTTGGAGATCTTCGCGTTGGCTGGCAGGGCCTTCTTCATTATCCTGCTGACGTTTGCGATCGGCAAGAAGCGGTCCTGCTCCCGGGGCGAGCTCCCGCTGCCGTCGCGCTGCCCGCCTCCTCCGGATTCGTTGTCGGAATCCGCCATGGATATGTGCTTTAAACTCTCTGCACTGACGACCGAACTTTCTTAAGCAGCCCTTAACCGTCTGTGACAAATCAACGTTCTGAAGAAGACGATCGTCACTCGATCGTCATCAAATAGGGAAATTAAACACAGTTCGATCAGACTGAAACCTAACCGATGAAAAGTTCGGTCAAAGAAGCTCCGCCAGAGAATATTTGACTCCGACGACGATAGAGAAATCGGAGTTGGCCGGGAAAAGGAAAGAAATTCACAGACGATAGAGATGATAGCATTTGGTGAGTGAGTGGAGAGAGTGTGTGTGGTTCGTTGGATCAAAATGCTATATAATATGGAATTCGTAGGAGACACGTGGAAGACGCTGGGCCTTGTCATTTAGATAGGCATGCCATTGCTAAGAATAAATCTGGACTGTCGAATGCCAAATTGATGAATGAATCTCATCCGTCGATATACGCATCTCTTAACGTGGTGGGCTGTGAGTTGTTGGTCATGACCAAATGGAGATTGGTGTAGTGGCTTTTGTGGGCCATTCTTGTCTTTTTCAACTTTTTTTTTTTGGGTGATGTTATTTGTATTGTTAAATTAAAATAATTATTACTTTTATTTTTACGAACAAGATGTATTCACACTGAATGAACTATTGTTTACGCCACACACTTTAGGGATGAGACCAGGTGAGCAGATTTCACTCCCCAACCAACACGATAGTTAAAGTCAGTTGTGAAATTCAAAGTTTGATAATCTAAAAGCCTAACCACTAAATCATCCTCTGGAGACGTTTTTATTAATGTAAATTTGTTTATTGTCATCTTTATGGCATGTCCAGTAATATAAAGCTACTGAGTTATTTAATTTAGAAAGTTATATATTTTAGAGTTCGTAATTAGGCGTAGGGTTAGCTTCATATTATAAAATTTTACATTTAGATTGAAAATTGAAAAAAAAAATACGAGTTCGACTCGCGAGCTTGCAAACAGTTATGATGAAGCTTAATCCAAGCTTTAGTCGAGTATCTCATCAGTTTGTATGCTGAATCAAGCTTTAGTCGAGTATCTCATCAATTTGTATGCTGAATCGACTCGTCTTTAACCTTTATTACCACCATATTTTATTTAATCAGGCAGTGTTAAATTAGTGTCCAAATATATTCCAATTATCAAAATTATCTCTCTTTTCTTTTTCAAAGTAGCATGCATTTGATTTAATTTCTTATAGTGTGCTAAATTAAAAGTTTACCGTCCACTTATATAACATATTTTAATAGGTAAAAATTTAAGAATATATGTGGACGCGTGCAGCTCTGACTAGGGCTGTTCAAATTTCGGATACAACCGAAAAAACCGGCCGAACCGAAATTTTCGGTTATTTCGGTTCGGTTAATTCGATTTTTCGGCCGGTTTTGGTTTTGTATTTAGGAAATTTCGGTTTTTCGGTTCGGTTTTCGGGTTTCAGAAAAAATAACCGAAATAATCGAAAAACCGAAATATATTTAATTATATATAATTTATATTAGACAAGTTTAAAATATTGTAGTTTATGAAAGTGATTAATATTTATAGCGATAATAAAGTCCAACAAAATAATTATATTTTTCATAAAAAATAATTAAAATTACAATGTTTATTTTATAACGCACTATATTATAACATTTAATTCCTATATATATATAGATGTTATAAAAGATAATTCGTGTATATATATATATATACACGAATTACGCACACATATGAGTAATGCAATTATCATATCATTACTATTTAATTCATATATATATGTAATGCAATTGTAACATATATATATATATATATGTTATAAGAGTTAATTCTTATATATATGTATATATAATACATGCATACATATGAATTAAAATCTTTAACGGTTAACCGAAAAACCGAACCGAAAAAAACCGAAGCGAAGTGTAAAAAACCGAACCGAACCAAATTAAAATGGTTCGGATATCGGATTAGGCATCTGTAAAACCGAAAACCGAAAAACCGAACGGAAATTTGAAAAAATCGGACCGAACCGTCCAATGAACACCCCTAGCTCTGACTATTGAGAGTTAATCGAGTGACTTTAGCTGCATGAGATATATCATGATATTATTCTTGTGTTTTAAGGAAATTGCATGTAGATGATGACACATTTCACAGTTGAATAAAAAAATAATAATTAAAATTAATCATAAATGAGGGAGCTGATTTCACTTGCATACAAATGCTGACGTTTTTGCTAATGCTAAACATGGAGTCCACGCTCATTTATTGTATGTACCATTTAATGTAATTAATTTTAATTATAATAATAGTTATAATTTAAACTCTGAAAGTCAGAAAAGCTGTTGAAGATTTTTTCATATCGTCAACCCAGCCCTGGATATCTTTGGTATTGGCCATATTGTTCTTATTGGGTCAAATGATATCGTATAATTGGGCAGGTAGTATAAATCACTTGTAAACAAGAGAACGTAGGAAAACTAGGAATTTTTTATTTTTTTATTTTTTAAAAGGACTAATTTCTGTCCAGGCCTTTTAACATATTTTTATTTGAATTCAGTCCCTATTAAAGTTTCATTTAGAGTTTATGATCTAGTTTTTCAAAATATTAGAGAAAACTACCTAAAAGCTGCGAAAAAACATATTTGCCCTTCAAAAATGCGAAAAATTATGGTTCTTTGCCATTGTCTCTTCCAAACGATCGAAGCAAGATCCACGTTCAAAATTCGGCTGAAATTTCGATGTTAATGTCCGAGTAAGGTGAAATCAACCTCAATTTCTCATGGGTCTTCATAATCAACGAAAATATCTGAAGTTTATAACGAAATAATGCGTCAAATTCAATTCGAAAATCTCATTTAAAACGGATGAAATCGTGATTTTAATGATCGAATAAGGTAAATTTGACTCAGTTTGATCATGGATCTTAATAATCAGTAAAAATCGTTGATATTAATCATGTAACAATGAAGAATTTCGACGCGACAAAAGATTAAAGCGTTTGTGGGTCAACACGCTAGCTGAGTAACACTTTATGCAACAAAAATAACAAATGTTATGTAACTTATAACAAATGTTGTCAGAACAATAACACATAATTTAACAAAATTAACAATTCTATTCTTGTCAGTAACACATCATGTACACAAGTAAAGGGTCGCAAAGAACAAATCAAAAACCGTCAACGACACCCGAAAATCACTGAAAATCGTTAAAATAACGTCGTTAATGACCGAATAAGGTTAAATCGACATCAATTTTTCATGGGTATTAATAATCAACGAAAATTATTGAACTTTATGATGGAATAAAGCAAAAAATTAATTTAAAATTTTCGTTGACACATAATTTCGAATCTAATGGCGTAGTAAAAATAAACCCAAATTATTGGGGTCGATTGTATTTCCATGCAATTAAATGATGATCATCGGACGATGGAGCAAATACAGTGCCACACCGAGCTGCTCATACTATGGGTACTTCGAATTTATACATGTTAGCTGTAATCGTTGCCAAAATCGACTTTGATTTCATCTTATTTTCGCGAATTAGAATCCTAAATATATAGATACAAATTCATTACAAATCTTACATCATGCGTCGTCAATACCACAATACATCCTACCTTACACGCCGAAATTGGTTGGTTGATGGGCTTTTGAAATTTTGGAGCTCGATTCATTGTAAAAATGGGATTCAGAAAATAAAAATTATTTGTCGATAACATTTTACTTCATCTTAGTAACACAAGATTGATAATAAATAACAGTTCACTTTACTAAAGTAACAATATAATCTAACTGAATAACTGAAAACAGCCGTAAAATAACTCTTAGTATATCACTTTATGAAGGGTATTTTCGTCAAAACCTATTTACAGTCCTTCAACTCTAATATTGGCAAAAAATAGGTCCTTAAAACTAATAAAAAAACTGACATGGCCTGAAAACTTAATAATATTTCTGACAGGGCGTGAATGAAAATTGTCCCTTTTTAAAAAGGTTGTCAGTCTTTAAAAAAATAGCATCCGATCTTTTTAGTCAATAATCTTAATTTTAAAGATATTTTTATTATTTACAGTCTACGTTGTCACATGGAATACTCAGCAATATTACGATCTTTTTAGTCAATAATCTTAATTTTAAAGATATTTTTATTATTTACAGTCTATGTTGTCACATGGAATACTCAGCAATATTACGAGTACTTGTGAGTACCCACTCTGATAGCATCAAGATTGTCACAGTGGGTTCTTACTATACAATGGATACTAGGTTCTACAACAATATTGTAGTAAGGATTTAAATTTGTGACCCATTACTTAACATATTTGTGATGTTAGGAATATGTCCTCGTAAGGTTATATGAGATGATTATATATAGAGCATGAAGTTTATTATTGTATCGTTCGAATATAATGTTTTAATTTATGAGAAATAATTCTGTTAGGGTGGCTTGACGATGGTGTTGAGGTGATAAAGAAGAGCTTTAATTCGTTTAAAAAAACCAATGGAAGTTTGGCCAAAGCTTAAAAGTAGTGCAAGCTGCTTCTTCTATATCTGTACATGAATCCAACATGACTGACATCATACATAAAGAGTAGTACAATAATGCATCCAAGTGTTCGTTCAAAGCATCAAAAATGTCCAAGCAAGAACAAAACATACAATCCTCGTCACACTGGGAATAACATAAGAAAGCATTACAACTCACAATACATTAGCTCGGCGTGATCGATGGTTCCTTGTTTGTCGTAATTTCGATATTATCAGCAGGTGCATTAGCAGTAGCAGTAGCAGTAGCAGTAGCAATAGCGTCCTCTTCTGAAATTCGAAGCACTCCATCTTCGGATTTGAAAGAATTATTACCACGGAGGCTATTCTCTTTTTGAACAGCGGCATCGCCGCCGTCCTTGAATGATACGGTGGAATTATTACTGTTATGTTCGGAAGTCGAAGTTCTGCCCGAAACATCACTTGCAATGATCAACCCGTCCTTTCCAGAAGATGCATCTAGGGACGGTATACTACGACCATCATCGTCAGCATCGTTAGAACAAGAATCTTTATCCAAATTCGCATCTTTCTCATCAGATTTTCTCGATGCTTTCCTCGAAAGTGTATGCCTCAAGTCACGAGCAGATTTTACACCCTGCTTCAGTATGCTCTTCGCCATATCCTTAACGTTCCCCTGACGGGAATCTTTATCGCTGTTTTTAGGAGCAGTCGCCTTTGAAACCACTTCGTCGTCGATTATCAACCTAACGCCAACGTTCTTGGTGTTCTCCGACCTAATGTTGTCATGAGGAGACGGTTCGGCCTCTCCAAGAGAGTCGTCGAGCTTCTCTTTAGGTCTCGGGCTCCTCTGGAACACGGAGCCCAGCTTTCGAAACCCTTTTCGAACAGGGTTGCGGGATTTTGCCTTGACTTGATCGAGGTTTTCATCTGTGCTACTGCTGTCGTTTGCATTGGTTTCGAGCGATAATGGCGGGATGCTAGAGCTTGAAACTATGTCAACGCCATCTCTGACATCTCTGTTCCTCGTCCTTGCCTTTCTTGGTTCCCACACTTGAGAGAGCTCGCTGCCCGGGTGATGAATCCAAATCCCAGTTTCTGATTTTCCTTCGATGTCGATTGGCTCGAAAGAATCAGCGACTTTTGGGGATTTGGCGTCGGATGATAACGAAGAGAATGAATCTTTGTTTGAAGCCTCTGCAAAGGCGATTCTTTTGCTATCATTGTCTGGAGCTTCTGGGCCACATTGTGTTTCTATGTCCTGCTCATGGGTTCCATAATCAGAGAGAATTCAACTTTATAAATAAATAAATAAATAAAGTCCAGAGATTAATGTTTAGGAGGCTGCTAAAAGAAAGTGCTGAACTATCACGCCATATCTCTAAATTCAAGAACTTTGGAAAGCTCTGAGACGCGGCGGTCAAATGATTTCAATTTCAACACCCTTTTAGATAGGAGAAGTAAGATTAGTAAAGAGTAAATGTATGATAAATCTACCGAAGTTCACATAGTTCCTCCATTAATAGCACAAACATTGGGCTAATATTTTGCTACCCGAAGGGGTTTGTCCTGGAACTCCAATTTTTTGCACACTTGGCATCAAGGGTTTAGGACACAAGTCCCTTCGGGTAGCAAAGAACGACCCATAAACATTTTTGACAAATCTGCGACAGAGATTTTTATTTTTTTTATTTTTGTTTCCAATTTATTTTATCCAAATCTGTTCAATCCCATGAGTAGCAAATGAAATCACATCCCCTCATTTCCAAGAATTCAACAAGATGGTAAAGAAACAAAAAAGACATGAGGCTATTGAATTCAACAAGTAATACCTTCCCAATGGCTTGGGTAACTGTTATTGCAAGATGCAATCTTCCCATTTTAATGTTTTGAAGAGGCAACCACAAGTCATGTCTCTGGCCATCTCTTAGTTCACTGATGTTTACATTACAGTCCCTGCAAAAATGACAAGAATGTAAATAGCCAAACGGAACTATAAACGAAAAAAACCATGGTCTACTAGTCTCTATAATAACCATGAAGATACTAAATTCACAGAATTCGTCGTCATGAAAACGTTTTGAAACTCTTTTTTTTTTTTCTTTTTAGTTTAGAAACTGTACATACATAATATCAAATATACAGAAAAGAACATACCCCATTGTATCATCAAATACCCGGTCCTTGTCACGAACTTCAATGAAAAGGGTGTTTTCTGAATCCCACGAAGTGATCGGGATTTTAAACTCTTCTTGCCATTTTGGAGTCAAGGTTTTCTTGCGAGTTTTGGTACGAAACCTATATTGCCCTAATCGCCCCTTCACATAAGGATCGGCCAACCCTGTATGTAAACAACCGCTTAGTTTTCTTTTAATACAAATACAGCAACATAGTACACAATGAAGGAACTAAGGCCTAATAATAAAACTAACCGTTCATGTCTGATGGCTTCATCTCGGAAGCTTCGAGAACTTCGACAATGGCGATTGCAATTGGATCCTTTGCATCAACAGAGAACCAATTTTCTGTCATGACGACATTAAAAGTTGGTGAACAAAGTTATCCAACCAAGAAACACATATCTGGTTATTGCATTGTGTGGTTCTCACATTAGAAGAAAAGAAACAGCACTTATAAGCAATTACAAGCAAAAGCAGTATTCATGAAGAAATACCATGTTCGGGTGAAGCGAATTTCTCAACATCAACAACAAGCATGTTAGGCTGCAGAAATTAAAAAAAGGCGGGATAAGGAAGAAATCTATGAATGGCATAAGATATTCAAATGATATATATTTGAATACACATGCGTTGAGAATTAAAATATTTGTCTGTTATCAAGCTATAAGTGGAACTACGAAGGAACAGTAATAGCAAACTATCTCACCTCTACTAAAGTTTGCTCAAAGACGACTGCTAGGAGATTATCCTAATCATCAAATGAAAATTAGAATTTGATACGTTAGCTAAATATATAAAGAAAGAGTTTTAAGTTAAGACCAAAGAGGGGAGAGAGTACATACAATCCATCCAGCTATCCCAGGAAGTTCTGTTACATCAAGGCCATGAGTGAAAATGGGCTTCACAGTCATCTGAAAATAGGGTGGCCCCGCAAAGCACACGCGCAAACGTCCAATAAAAGGCCACTTGCGAATAAATTTTACACCAACCAAAACCTACACAAGATATGTTTTAACACAAGTACATACAAAATTACTACAGCCAGTTATTATGTATTTAGCAGATCTCTAGAACTTTCTATTGGAATCAACAACTCATAATGTCATATCAAGACAACATTCAACAGCAAGAAAAATAATGGATATAAGAAGTGGCAAAAAACAGCGAACAATGTGTAACCATATGACCATTTACAGTGCGGAAACACAAATACATATATATCTCAACTGAATTAAGATCACAGTATTACATAACAAACCTACCTTCCCTTCAACATGCATGCCCAACAAATGCAACTTGGCCCACATTCCAAAACCCAATCGTTTCGTCAGTTTCACGCCAAGTATTGCACTCATATCATCAGCTGTCCGAAAATTCATTCCTAGTTCCAGTACCTGCACATTGTTAAGAAATTTGTTACCAAATTAACATAAGTATATGGAAGAAAAAATACTGCCACAAGAAGCTACCTAACCACAAGGTAAACCATCTCACCAGATGATCGTCACCACTAGAATTCGGGAGAACCCTCATTTCAGTAATTATAGGCGGCGATCTTCCCAAGTAAAGTTGCTGAACCTCGATATCTTTCTATAAAGAAATCAATACGATTCGAATTACAATGGTTCGGGCAAACAGTTGCAAGCTCTATATCTCCTCGGAATAAGTACTATAAACAAAGATAAACACCCAAATCGCACATTTAATTCCAGTTTATAAATTCCATTCAAACCAGAAATTCCAAACATGTAGACGTCAGTGACAAAACAAGCACAAAACCATGGACTCAGCTCTTTAGTACATACCACTGTCCAAGGTTTATACTTTTGCAAGAACCAGGGAACAATAGGCAAGAGAATTTTCTGGGAAACTATCTCTTCCATGCAGAGAGGCCAGATCTTCTCAACAGCATGGTTTAACCACCTCACAGTTTCAGAATCCGAGAGTACCTACAGAGAATTGCACATACCGTAAGTGTTTGTAGTTCGGATTCACACCCTAAAGGCATAAAGAGATAAAGCAATCAAAACAACATGAGAACAATGAATCATATCCTAAAACCCCGCCAGGAAAAGCAATTTCAACAAGAAATAAGAGAGCAAAAAAACTTTTTCCATCAGAAGGTCCCCAATGAAGTTCCCTTTTGCTGCTCATTACAAGAATAACTAAGTGAAAAGGAAGCTCTTCTGACACATGGACAAGAACTTAGCAATGCCTCCTTTCGGCCTCGAAGCACCTATTATTCACTTTGCGATTGAAACAAAAATAAAAAATTGATTCACCCGTCTTTGATTGGATTCTCTTTTCTCCTCGAACTGCAGCTTCTTCCTCAATTTCAACACGTACCCATCATGAATCTGATTCAAACCCACCAAAAAAAAATATACGTTTCAAAACAAAAAGGCACGAAACCATAAATACTCCCAATCAAGGGAAGAAAGTGAAATCCAACTTACAAGATAGAGATATATGAGACCCAGAAAATAAGCTATGGGATGGCAGCAGTCGAACGAATTGAGCAACCACAGCGAAATCAAGACAATGAATATGTGATGCAATATCGTCGCGTCCGTTATACTCCCCATTGACTTCCTTCACCAAGAAATTCGCTCAAGTACTTGCATCGATTAACAAAAATCAAATATGCCCATCAGTGCACCTATTCACAACTAGCACACAACAACTTCAGATAAGAAAGATCACAATTAAAACAAAAGATAGAGAGAGACAGATTAAGGAGATGGATGACACGAGTGGGGTTTGGTAAAACAAGGTCGTATGACTCCTACCGTATGAACGAATGAAGTAAAGGGTGGCGATTGTTTTCTGACTTGGGTGCAGATGAAATCAAGAGCAGTTGGGTTATTTTGAATTGTGCTCCTTCGTCATATGTTTATAGATGCCAAAAAGGGTCAATCCTTGCTGAGTGTTGTTTACGTGTTCGTTTGAATGTACTGACGAATTTGAGAAAAGGGAAGTTGACGACGGATAGGTTTTGCCACGTGGCAATGGATCTTACCGACATATGCATCATAACTGTTACGGATCGGATCATGCATGAGTGTGTGTGTGTGTACATCTGGATTTTGTTCGAAAAGAGAAAATGAACAAAAGAAAACCCTAAAAAAATAAAAGAATTAAAAGAACCATAATTAGCAAATAAATCGCACCAGTATCTTACGCACAAATATATAATATTTTCTATTTTCAGTTATTTATAACCTATCGTATTAATATATGAAATTATAATTTAAATAAAAAAGTTGAAGGGTAAAAAAATAATTACACTAATTAAATAAATTAAAAGAAAAAAAAGGGTAAAATCTATACAACATATTATTGGTGAGAGGTCTGGTCTATAGTAACCATCCTTAATTAATTAGTATGTCAAGATTAAATTACTATTTTTACCCTTCAAAATGTTATTTTATTTTATTTATATCCTCATAAATTAATTTTTTATTTATTTACTTAAATCTACAAAAACAATTAAAGATATAATTTCATTTATCAATTTTTTGAATTATAAATAGCCTAAAATATAAAAAAATTAATATTATACATATTTATGTTTAGTGCACACACATCGCGTGTGCGTAAAAAAAACTAGTTATAATTATAGGTGACACATCAAATTGACAATTTTTAACCATCATTCTCCCTTAATAAATAGCATAAATATGTCATAGCTAGCTCAAGTGATCGTCATCTTATGTGGACTAGGAGATGGTACATATAATTAAGGAGGATTAATTTGATTGGAAACTAGGATTGCCTTATAGTTGATAATGAGTTCAGATTGAATTCGTAAGAATATGTGAGCGTTGTGTATACCTCGAAAAAAAGAAAAGATTAATAAATCAAGTATTTATTTAAAAATAAATAAATAAATTAATGGTTTAAATAAATCAAGTATTTATGCGTAAAAAAAACTAGTTATAATTATAGGTGACACATCAAATTGACAATTTTTAACCATCATTCTCCCTTAATAAATAGCATAAATATGTCATAGCTAGCTCAAGTGATCGTCATCTTATGTGGACTAGGAGATGGTACATATAATTATGGAGGATTAATTTGATTGGAAACTAGGATTGCCTTATAGTTGATAATGAGTTCAGATTGAATTCGTAAGAATATCTAAGCGTTGTGTATACCTCGAAAAAAAGAAAAGATTAATAAATCAAGTATTTATTTACAAATAAATAAATAAATTAATGGTTTAAATTTCCAAGATTGCTGTGAAGAACCTATAATTTGATTAAATACATAAATGATACTAGTATCTTACGCACATTCGATGCGTATGCACAAATATATAATATTATTTTATATTTTGAGTCATTTATAATTTTATGTATTTAATATATGGAATTATAATTTAAATTTAATTACGTATTATTTTAAGTATATAAAAACAAAAAAAAAGTTATTTATATAATTATAATAAATAAAAAATTTGAAGGGTAAAAGAGTAATTACACAAAAAGAAAAAGTGTAAAATTGTAATTATAGGTGACAGAACATATTGATAGTTTTTAACCATCATTTTCCCTTAATAAATAGTATAGATATTTAACTTGTCATTTTCAAAATTAAATAGGAAAAACAATGTTTAGTGAAGATTTTTTGGTAGATGTTTCTGGACCACATCAACCGGAAACAAGAGATCAAATTATAACTAAAAAGAGAGATTACGTTAGGAATTAATTTAAATATTTTTTCTATGTTTGAAATATTAGTTCATACAAAATTGACCAAGTAATCAAATCAAATGCAGCGTCAACACCTTGTGATATAAATATTTAATGATGTCATGAAATAGACTGAGGAGATGATTTGTATGCTTTGCTTTAGGAGTTCTAAGGGAGTGTTATCCCGATGTGATATAATTTTAATTTAATAAATTGCAATCCGAATTTAATTGGGTAATTAGAACGTTTTATTAAGTTTGTTCAAATATTGAATAAAAATAAATAAATAACCCAGGTGGTTGATGAGTGCATGTTCAACGGATGATAGTTTTTGGAATAAAATAAAGGGTAAATTATGTTATACTCGCATGTGGTTATACTGAAATGATATTACTATCCTATACTTTTTTTATTACGCGAAACTCTCTCGTGTTGTCTAAAACAATAAAGGGTAAATTATGTTATACTCGCATGTGGTTATACTGAAATGATATTACTATCCTATACTTTTTTTTATTGCGCGAAACTCTCTCGTGTTGTCTAAAATAAAATAAAACAAAATAAAATAAAATAAAACAGACAGGAGAACATTCTAACCAAAAGACTCAGCAGCAACCAAGACAAGGCTGTGATCATATCCAGCAACAGCCTGCAAAACCTCATATCCTTCAAGGGCTTCAACAAGCATAGGCTCGGTTTCATCGCACGAACTACCCAACCCGAGCCTCCCGCTCCTACCACAGCCCCAAGCCCATAACTCCCTTTTCTCCGTTAATGCAAAGGAATGGACACGCCCGCCCGAAACACAAACAGGTATTTCGCCAATCAAACCATCAACGATCATCGGGACATTGTTATTTTGAGTTTTTCTTCCGAGCTGACCACTTTGGTTCCATCCCCATGTAAGAACACGCGGTTCGTTGTCCTCGGCTTCCGACGAAAAACCTTCGGAAATCGCTAGAGAATGCCCTAGCCCCGAAGCTATGCTGATGGGGGGTAGGTTTATATCGACGGGGTGGAGTCCTAAGTCTTTTTGGGCTCGGCCTAACTGACCATATGCGTTGCTCCCACCACTTAGAAGAGTACCATCGCCTAAAAGATAAGAATTTCAAACTCAGCACGTTGATGGTATGATATATTTAGGATAAGTGTACTTATTGAAGACAATGACGATGATGACTTGCTTCGTCATCGGATTAAGGAAATAAAGCCCACAAGCTATATCAAAATCAATTGCTTGTACATCACATGATTATTGCACTAAAGTAGGCTTGATAGTTACAATGATGATGGTGAGGATGGTGAAAATGATGAGGATGACTTACTGCATAGTATTAAGGAATGATCGAGCCCGCAAGCTATGTCAACAACTCTGACATCTCGCGATTCTTGAACCAAAGTAGGCTCCCATACGATGGGCATGTCCTTTTCCTTCTCAATTGCCTCCGAGACTAATTTCTCAGCAGCTTCAAATGAATTTCCATGCTTCGATAAATTTGCTTTACCAGCGACTGAGTCAAGAGGAGATTCCTCTAGTGGTTTACCAATGGTTCCGAGCCTTCCATCTGCATAGTAACCCCAGCCGAACAATTTTCCATCTTCAGTCAAAGCAAGAGCGTGACCCCACCCTAAAGACACCTGCCAAATCACACAATTTCGACAAGATTAACTTATCATATCGGAGTCAATGACTCCAACCCACCTAGCAATCTGTACAAAACTAGCTCTTGTTAACAATAAAAGGCCCCTTTGACCACTCTGAAATACAAAATATGCTTCTACTACCTTAAGCATGGTAGGAAGACCACCTTAACTATCTCTTCTCCAGCAAGTGCTTTGACTCGTATGGGTAAAAGTGACTCGGTTATGTCTTGACCAAGACCGAGTTGGCCACGCTTTGACTTTCCCCATACCCATAAAGACCCATCGTCTCCTATTACAGTGGATATGACGCCAGATGCATATGCAGCTTTAACTCTCACTTGAGTTAATCCTTCCACCTTTTTCGGTGTACTCCACGTCTCTCTAGATCAAGTATGATGGTACAATTAATTCATAACAATCTAGCAACTATGAAAAAATTGATCAAGAGAATTGTAATCTAGTTAAACGTACAAGTTTGCTCCAAACTAATTCATAGTTCTAAGAGATAGGCAGAGCAGTATTGATTACCATGAAAACTATTTAATAGTTAACATTACACACTTTAGCTCATCATATATTATATTAACATACATGTCCAACTTACAGCCACTGTTTCTTGTATCTATAGGTACCTAACACTCCATGGACAAAAAAGTAACAAGAAAATATCAGGTAACGGCGATATCCTTGAATTAAAAGGAGTGCTAATTAAACCCTCACTTCCCTTCCATTTCATAGTGAAATAAACATATTGAACAAAGCATGAAGAGGAATACAAACGAAAATAAGAGATTACTTCGCTATGAAAAGAAACCAAAGGCTTGACAGGGTTGAGATATTTATAAAGATAATAGACATTTAAATCATTGCAGGTTACTCCTACTTCGTGGAGAAACTCCCACTTAATCACAGCATGATTGCTTCACTAGTTCAACGTTCTTCTGTCTATAATCATCTGTGGTCCAAGGGCAAACCTTTTATAAAGCACATCACAGACAAGTCTAAGTTCAGTAGGAAATTCAAGATTCATCCTAAAACTAATCCGAATCACTAACAATCAGAACAAACACAATTACATAAACAAATTACAGACAGGTTTAGGAAAAAGAACCTAGATGAACTGGGGTCACGAGCAAGCTGGGTCTCGTTGTTTCGGCCCCAGGCCCACACTTCGCCTGGATAAGTGACGGCTAGGGAGTGATATTGTCCGGCGGCGACGAAGGAAACGTCCGTTGGGAGACCATCGACGGGGGTCGGCTCGTAGGCGTCCGCGCCGATACCCAATAACGACGCGTTGCTGATGCCCAATTGACCCTGCGACCCATCTCCGAAGCTCATCACCCTCGTCGACGAGCTTATCCATCGCCGGCTCTGTGCCGTGAAAAATCGAATCATGGTCATCTCGAGAATAACGGATTAATTATAATAAAGTATTTTTCTTTAAATAAATGTAAAATGATTTTTTATTACTAAATTGAAGATTTCAAGCAACCTTAATGACAATGAGTTTGATGGTAAAAAAAAAGGTCTCAACAATTTGTGAGTTAGATCGTGGGATGAAATCCTCCTCCTACAATTCTTTGAGTAGTTTTCATGGAATTTATTTTCCATAACTGAAGTTGTCAGATGAGTTTGGGACGTATTCATCTGACTCCGGAGATTAGTCCCACCACTTGAGTGTGTGGCGCAATTAAGCCTCCGCCAGATCTGTGTGGCGCAAAGCCCATGTCGGTATTCAGTGACTTGCCCATAGCCAAATTGAGTGGATACCTCGGGACAGGAAAAAAAAAAAAAAAACAAAAAACAAAAAAAAAAAAAAGCAACCTTAATGGGTCCCACGGATAATGAGTAACAAAACCCTCAAAAGTTCAAACTAGCCGTTATGTCATTTTCTTTTTTTTTTAACATTTTTTATTTTTCATATCAATATTAAACCGACGACGACGACGCTCCCTTCTCCTCTGTTTCTAGTTCATTACTACCTTTCCAAAACAACGCTCTGTTTATTGCCCAATTCCTCTTTCATCGAACACCAAAGAATCATAACCATATAGTTCAGTTCTTGTCAAGTTCGTACATAGCAGCATCAATGTTCACTGAAGGGTTAGACGAAAATGCAATCAACTGGGTCAAAAAGGTTACCTTTTTTCTTAATTTAATCGTGATTCTTGGCCCATCTGTTCATTCTCTTTGATCTTTCTTCTTTTATAGGAAAATGATTACGTTTTTGTTTCGAATCGCTCATCATGGCTCTGCAGGTCTCAGACGTTGAACATCGTGAAGCTCGATCACCGTTGGCTGAGAACCTAGACAAGATGTACCCACTTCCAAGATCGCCGTTAGCTTATGCTTCGAGCAATTTTAAGCCATCCAATGCTCTTCCACCGCTGAAATTTCACTCGGGTTTGCTGAAACCTCTCAACTCTGTTACTCTGAGCGTTGAAAGCAATGAGGATGAGTCAGATTATTACAATGATGATGAAAGCGTGGGCTCTGCTCCAGATGGGATTATGGGGAACCACTCTGATGAGGATTCAGTGGATAATCTCGCCCTTGAAGATTTGGAAGAAAATACCATCGACCCAATTCTAGGCAGAGAACATAGTAAAGGGAGATTCGTGTCGACGATAAATAGAGGGCTTCTGAAAGAGGATCTTCGGGTTGAAGTCCCTCGAAGCTCGAGGAGATTTGTAGGTGATGAATGGGGGGGTGGTTCGAGAGGGTTCGGTCAGAGAAGTGCTGTTTCTGGAGGAAGTGCATACGTGAGTATGATCTTACTGTTTTCGAATAAGGAGATTAGTTATTTTTGAGTATGAAACTGAAACATGTTATGACATTTTTTCAAGTTTGAAACTTGGTTGATAAAGTTTGAGTAAACATATGATCTCATTATTGTACTCCAATATGCAGGCCACTCCTATTGGAAACTTGGGCACCCCAAGTGCTCCACCTTTCATGGATATTAAAGACGGCGTTTGTGAATCTGATGTTGCGAAAGAGAATGTCGTTGGGGATCAAAATATCGAATCAAAACCTGTTTTTTTGGGTGATGATGAAAAGCTCATGGGGCAAAGTAAAACTTCTGTGATAAACGAAGTGGAAGGGGGTAAAAGGTATGATAATATGAATGCTATTGTTATTAAATTCTAGAAATAGTGCTTGTTTTTGTTCCCATAGTTACTTCTAGTTCTTCAGGGCAAATGACGAAAGGGTTGGTGAAGCAGAAGATACTGTACCAGTTTGGAATGCAGATTCAGTTAGTTCAATACCTTATCATTGTGTCAGGTTAGGTTTCTTGCAATTCTATTCTCCATTGATATGTTTTCTTTCCACACTTTTTACTTTCCACACTTTTGCTTTGTCTTCACTGAGATTGGTTTTCTTATGCATTACTCCGACACTTCTATTGTGCTACTTTGTAAGAGTAAGATTACTTTTGGGTGGACAAAGTGATATATCTACTTATCTTATGTAATCAACACACTCTAAAACATCTTCGAAGTTTTTTCCTTTTTCCTGATGACAGTGGCCAAAATGCTTGGCAATCTCTTGTGTCTTATGATGCCTGCATTCGCATGTGCTTAAATGCATGGGCAAGAGGTTTAGCAGAGGCACCAGAGTTTCTGCGGGACGAGTGCCTACTGCTTCGTAATGCTTTCGGGTACATTTGCCGAAAATTTGCATTATTCAATTATAGACTTGCAAGCAAAACAAGTCAAGCATTTCATTATGCGGAATTTTTCCTTTTATGTCTCAAACATTTGCCCCTTGCTTCAATAACTTAAACGACATCTAAATGTTTATCAGACTGCACAAGTTCTTGCTTCAACCTCGAGTTTTACAGCAACCGAAAAGGGAGAGTAAGACCGCAGAACAAGCCATTGCCTCAAATGTGAAACGGACAGTTGGGAAGGTTCGTGTGGAAGGTTAGTGACATAGCATAACATTGGCTCTTCTTCTTGTTCTTGTCAAAATCGCACTTGTCGTCTATGTGCGGCTGATTCTACTAATTGAATATCGGAGATTCAGTTATATCTGATATGAATAGAGTAACTAATGCGATGCACCACAATGGTATTCTAGTGGAAACACATGTTTTTTTAGTCGTCCTTAATTTTTATGACAGTGAAAAAGCTCCGTATAGTACCAGGGAGAAAGTTAAAGAGTGTAAATTCTATCAGAAGTAACATTTACTTGCAAGCCGGTGCTGAGTATGTTCGACAATTTTCATCAGTGGTGAAGCATAGAATCAATTCCCTTAAACTTAGTCCCTTTTCATCTCCCTCTGAAGGTTTGTAGTCTTTTTTTATCAAGTATTTTTATACATGTTCTTGTTTGAATAAATGGCAACAGTCATGCTAGAGCTTAATCTCAGGCCACTAAAGTTTAAGAAGCTTTTCCTCTTTACTGATTAGAATACTTCCTACAGAGTCACTATCATGTATGATACGTCTGAAAAGCCGAACAGAAGATAATGAAGCAGAACAAATTCCATCCATCTCTTTGAGACCTGGAACTGGTGAATACCATGATCTGTAAGTTGCTTACAAGTGTCCCTTCTATTTCAATTTTTTTTTTTTTAATTATTCTTAGGTTTATCTAGTGAGTAAATTGGGAACTTTTATACTTGTAATCATTAACATCACTTTATTAACAATCATATTACATATGTTTTTTTTTTAACTGTAAATGAATTTCAGTTTTCCTGAGAGTCAAGGAGATGCTCTTTTAGTCGAAGTCCATGATGCAATGAGAACCGTTCAAGGTTGTGCGACAGTTCCAGTATCTTCTCTCACTGATAACCCAGTAAGTTTAATTTGCATAGTTGTAGTAATTATATTATTAGGATAGATATGATTATGATTGCCAGCATTGACTTGCTAAAAATCGAACTTCTGCAGAATGATAGAGTTAGGTGGTGGAACATCTATCTTTCTGATGAGGAATGTATTGGCAAAGTCTTGCTCTCCATCACTAGCACATTCACGAGCGATGAGACGGCACTTATGAAGGTACAACGAATTACCATAATACCTGTTTTCCCCATGATTTTCGGTGTACTCAACATCTTAAGACTTCCTTTCTATATACATAGAGAAGCATAGCTATCTAAAAAATATTTGAAGCATAGTTGAGGCATGAAACTATACTATCATAGATGACTCAGACAACATATGAGAGTCGTTCTCGATTACTTTCAAGTGTAGGCATGCAGGTGCAGTTTTTACCATGTTCTGTCTGTTATACTATGTTATCTGGTGTTAGATCTTGAGTCAAGATCTTATCTAACATTGAATGCTTTTCCATTAATATGTAGAGCGGATCTATCGTTGAAACATTAGCATATGATCTGTTGCTAGAAGCTGCCATGCGAGCTCTAAATTTCAATGCACGTAACTTACGAATAAAGGGGCCATGGAAATGGATACTTACGGAATTTGCAGACTACTATGGAGTTTCAGACTCTTACACTAAACTAAGGTACACTGCTTCATGAACAATTTGCTGGTTAGAAGTTTAGATACATGTTATCTCGGTTTCTCAATCTGATTAGCATGCAGGTACCTTGCCTATGTCATGAATGTTGCCACTCCTACAAAAGATTGCCTCGAGCTTTTGCATGAGCTGCTTGTCCCTGTACTCAAAGCCAGAAGCGAGAGAAATTTAACAAGACAAGAGGTGACCGATCTTAATTAGTGTCTTGATAGTCAACTCTTGAATTCATTTCTGTGAACTTCAATAGATGCCAATGATTCTGCTAATTTATGCTATCTCCATCTCCTTCGCTTCTGTACTGTTTTAGTTCCAACCCTTAGATATCAAATTTGTCTTTAGCCTTTTGTTGCTTGTACTGATATTGATTGTACTTTCTGTCCTTTTTTATTTTTTATTTTTATGTCTCTTTGGTTTTTTGTCCAATGATTGTCATTAATAAATTAAATCACGCAGAAAAACATTTTGCTGGATTGCGAGACACAAGTGGAGAGGCTCCTAGCTGAGGCATTTCAAAGTTACAAGTCATTGGATGAAAATTCTCCGACGGGATTAGCTGATGCATCATCTGTTGCAATAACGGAAACTGCTGCTCTGGCTTTATTACCAGCTATGCAAATATATACGCTTACACATGACATACTTGCTCAAGATGGTCAGACTACTCTGAGAAACTATCTACAGGTAACCTTTCTCTCATCGGATGCTTCAATGTGTTTGTTCAGATTTGCCATCTTTTCCTTTTCATTAATTCACACTTTTCCTATGTTGTTGTATACATAACTTTGGTTCTACTGTCATAAAAAATAATTTGTTCTTTTTTTTCAGACGGCAACCACAAGAAGATGCAGGAAGCACATGCTCGAGACTGATGAGTTTGTGTCGAGCAGCTCTGAAGGTTTCGTTATGGATGCAGAGTCTATCTCCAAAGCATACTTGAAAATTAAGAATCTCTGCATCAACATATGCAATGAGATACAGGCCGACATCAAGATTCATAATCAGCATATATTCCCTAGGTAATATGGTTCGACGTGTGAGCTCAACGGTGAAAGTATTTTCTCATCTGAGAATTTCAACACCGAACGTGACATATCATGTGAATTCATGCATGTGTCTTACAATTCTAAAAATTCTGTTGCAGTTCAATAGAACTGCCTACAATCACCTCGACAGTTTACTGCTCAGAATTGCGCAAGAGACTTAAAGATTTCCTTTCTTCATGGCCTCCATCGAGTCCCATGCCACACGTTAATGAACTTCTGATGGCACTATCTGACTTTGAGAGGAGCCTAAGAACATGGAATATCAGGTTTCTTTTACCTGTTTATACATGCATGGTTTAATTAGTGTGAGCGATAAAAGAGCAAGTGTGATGTCAGTATAACTTGTTTATCTTTTGGAACGATCTTTTGATAAATATTATTTGTTCAGCCCAATACAAGGTGGCATAGACTCGAGAGACTTATTTCACGGTTACGTCATGGTCTGGATTCAAGATTTACAGCTAACTATGCTAGATCTTTGCAAAGCAGAAAAGGTATTTGTTTTACAGAATGCCTAAGGATAGATTTTCTCTTCTGATAGCGATCTAATCATCCGTTCCAACTTGTATTTTCCATCTAACAGGTGCCTTGGTCTGGAGTGTGTACGAAATATTCGACTTCTCCTTTCGCTGAGGAAATGTATGACAAGATGACCAAAATGCTCTCTGAATATGAAGTTATGATCAATCTCTGGCCTCAATACACTTTGATCTTGGAAAATGTAAGTTTTAGGTTTTAGCTTGTTATTATCTCTCTGAAAAGAGAGACAAAAACTTTGGTTAGAAGTGTGTCTGCCTTATATATATCAAAACTGTCGGCACAATCCAATTCTTTTTATGATCAAACAGTTTTCTGACACTGTCTTATTTTTTTGCAATCTTGCTGCTGTTGATGATTGTGCATTTTAACTCAAAAGGCTGCAGCAAATGTCGAAAGAGCGATCATTAAAGCACTGGAGAGGCAATACCATGACATTTTGAGACCACTTAAAGACAGCATACCCAAAAAAATTGGTATGAAGGTTCAGAAACTTGCAAGAAGGCAATCAACTGCTTATTACACCATTCCTAGCGAGGTGAGTTTCATCGACTGCACTTATTCCTACCAAGATGTTTATATGTTCTCTTTCCTCTTTGGTGAAAGTATGCTACAAGAAATGATGGAGTTCTTTATCTGGTTATTTCAGCTGGGAATATTTCTCAACACTATGAAGAGAGTGTTAGACGTCCTTCACTGTCTTGTCGAGGACAAATTGAAGTCGTGGGCGTCCTACCTACCCGCAAATGAAGACAACAAATCTGGTTTCGGGGAACAAATGAATGTAGTAACTGTTCTCTTGCGTACGAAGTACAAGAACTACATTCAAGCAATAGTCCTCAAGCTTGTTGGCAATGTAAGTAATATTTAACGAACCAATCAATGGTGTCAAGTGTTTGTTTTTCTCTTACAATTCTTCCACAAACTATATTTCAGTTGCAAGTGGAGCGTAGCACCCGCCTTCAGAGGATTTTAGAAGACACGAAAGAAGCAGACGGCGAGGCACAGATTCGTGAACGGATGCAAAATCTGAACAATCAGATTTCAGACAGCATAAGCAATTTACATGATACGTTCACGAATCAGATTTTCATCGCATCATGCCGTGCATTCTGGGACAAGATGGGACAAGTAAGTTATCGAAAGTACAAACATATATCTTTTTGTTTTTTCCTTCTACGTCTTTCTTATCCATGATCTTCTTCTTACTCATTATATCCATTTGCTTAGATTGTGCTGAAGTTTTTGGAGGGTAGGAAAGAGAACCAAGTATGGTACAAAGGATCATACCATGTTCTTGGGGTGAGTTAGTAAAATTTCTGATCTTTTATTTCTATGGATGAAGATTAATCGAATCGTATCGTTTGATGACTATTCTTCAGATTCTCGACGATACGTATGCTTCCCAGATGCAGAGAATGCTCGGAAATGCTCTGCAAGAGAAAGACTTAGAGCCTCCACGCTCGATCACCGAAGCTCGATCTATTCTATCCAAAGACAATACGAATAGGATGGATTCATCTTCGTACTTCTATTACTAAGAAAGACGTCGAAATATATCTCATCTATTTGAATTTGCTGCAAGAACCGTTGTTCATATGATTCTATTTTTTTGTAACATAGAAAGTGTAGTTATTCTTTTGTATGTAATAAAACCAGAAACCTTTTGTGTAATAAACATAACAAAGAACGTTAGAGGTGTGATCACTTCAAGCGCACTTTAGATCCCTTGAATTCAATACAATCGAAACGAAGAAAGAAACATCCTTTCAACAATCTGCTAAGAAAAATGCCGTAAAAACAGTAAATGCAGCAGCGCCCGATATGCCGTTTCATGCACTATAGTCTCTTCACTACGATTGGACTCCTCACATAATGTCTCCCATCGGACCAAGTCAGCTGCCCGAACACATAGTCCTTCCCACCGCCGCCACCTTGCTTAGCCTTCAAACTAACCTTAAACGTCTTTTCCTCTCCAATCTTATCGAACTCCAAAACGTCAGGCTCAACAACAACCGAAGTCCCACGTGGACTTCTCACACGAGCCCTATAAGTACCCGACGACCCGACATTCTTTAACGTCCTTCTAACCGTCGCCGACCCTTTAAGGTTTGGAACGGTGATTGAAGGGTAGTTAAAGTCCAACAAACTGATCTTCGGCTTTGGACAAATGTAGGGTTTCTCAGAGAACAGCTCGACCTGCGTCTCATTGAAGCCGAGAGAACATAAGAAGTTTAAGTAATCAGTTGAGGATAGGTCATAGACCAGCCCAGGGTCCATGGCTCGGTTGGGCTGCACATGGCCTCCGCCGTAGCTGAACGGCGTGGCCTTCAAGTGGGATGCGTCGGACATGGGTTTTCCAGTGTTATCCCGCGTTCTTGCTGCAAAATGAAAAAAAATGAAAATGGATAAATCATAGGAAGATTTGTTTTTTTTTTTTTGAGGTTTATTTCATGAAATAAAAAATTTACTAACAAATACGTATAAATTACCAGTCGTGGTGATCGCTGATCTGATGGCCGCGGGGCTCCACTCGGGATATAGCGTCTTGAGCAGGCCGACCACTCCAGCTAGATGAGGGCACGACATCGATGTCCCCGAGACTGAGTTGAAAGGAATGCGCCGTTTGTCGAAATCTAAATTTGTCGGCCCTTCTGCTTCCGTATACGCAGCTATGATGCTGACGCCCGGCCCCGTTATATCAGGCTGCAAAAAAAAAAATACTAATATTGATATAACCCTTAAAATAACAACATTGTATTAAGCGGGAAAAATCAAACCTTTAGAATTTCTGGCGTAATGGTGTTTGGCCCCTTAGACGAGAAAGCCGCCATGAACGGCGCTGGCTTAGTCCCGAGTAGAGTAGTTGGTTTCGTGACACGTCCCTTAACAGCCCTGATGATATTTGATGAAAGTTTAGACAACATATCGACGAAGCATCTCCATTGTTCTCAAAAAGTTAGAGCTTAGGGTACTACATTTACTACACCTTGTTGAGTTGACGTAAGAGAAAAGGGCAAGTCCATCTGTGTAGTTGATGTGCGAGGCGGGCAAAACGTGTGGGTCCGCGATGATCTCATTCCCTGAAGCTTTGTCGTTGGCCAAAACCATCCCGACAGCGCCGGCTAGGAGCGCTTGCTCGCCTTTGTCTACCCTCGCCGTGTCTCCCCTCAGACACACCAAGATCTTGCCCTTCACCTTCTTAGGATCCAATGTTCCAGGCTTGCACAGAATACTGCAAATACACACTGATTGATCAATATGTATATGTATATGAAGGGACAAAAACTCAAGCTTTTTTTTTTTTTCCGTTCTTACGTACGCTTGATCGCCAGTCGCATTTGCGGCGTTTGCATATTTTGCGGACACGATAGGGAACGTCTTCTCCTCCGGCAATGATGAAGCCGAAAGACTCTCCCCCTACACACATATATATATATTCAGCATTGAAAGTTGATATTATTTGATAGACGATATACTAAAATGGTTCCCGATGTTTATCCTATGGACCAATTTAGTCCTTAATATTTCTCGTAGACCAATTCAGTCCCCGATATTGTCGACAATGAATCAAATTGGTCATTCCGTCAATGTGGCCGTTAATTTAGTAGGAAAATGACATATGTCAGCACACATCAATATATTTTTTTTTATTGCTTTCATCGCGAGCTGACACGTATCACGTTTTCGTCTAAATTGACGGCTATAGTGACGGTGGATCAATTTGGTTCATTTTCGAAAATATCAGAGATTAAATTGGTCCACAAGAAACATTGAGGGCTAAAAATTTGGTATTCCCCCTTATTTGATATTTACCACAAAAAATTCAAAAGAGAAGAAACAAAACGTACATTGAAAACGATCGGCTTCCCCTTATTCCTGAGGACAACGAGGCTCGGGAACTGGCGGTCCATGGTGCTCGCCCCCACGGTGATCTGCCACGGGGCCAAGTTCGAGACGGTCCCGTCCTTCGGGCCCGAGTTCCCCGCGGAGCACACCACTACGATCCCCCGCCTCACCGCGTGGAACGAGCCGATCGCCACGCTGTCGTTGAAGAACGGGGCCGGGTCGCCCCCGAGGGAGAGGGAGAGGACATGGACCCCGTCGTGGATGGCGGCGTCGAAGGCGGCCAGTATGTCGGCGTCGAAGCACTCGTTCCCGCCGACGGGCGTCCAGCACACCTTGTATGCGGCCACGCGCGCCCTGGGGGACCCGCCCTTGGCCGTCCCGTTGCCGTACCCGAAGACGTTGGCCCCCGGGACGAACGACCCGCCGGCCGTGGACAGCGTGTGGGTCCCGTGGCCCTCGGAGTCGCGGGGGGAGTTGAAGAGCGTGTCGTTCCCGGGGGGACCGCCGGCGGAGAGGTAGCCCTTGTTGAAGTATCTCGCTCCGATTAGTTTCCTATATAATTATTTTTTGGACAACCAAAAAAAAAAAAAGAATAATTATTTATAACTGGTAGCAATTATAAATAATTATATAGATATGACGATCTAGTATAGTTTAAGGTAATAATAATAACGTATATATATTATAGAGAAGAAAGAATGAAACCTGTTGCAATGAAAGGTGGTGTCTGTGCCTCTTTGGCAGGCCCCTTCCCATTTGGAAGGGATTGGTCCCATTCCTTCGTCGTTGAAGCTCTTTGACTCCGGCCATGCACCTTCGTCCAAGACCATAAATATTAATTAAGGCTGCGTTTAAATTCGTGTATTTGAACAAAGTCGCATAATTTTAAATTATGAATTTCAAATCAAAATTCATTGTTTTCCATTTACTAGGATTTCGAAATCCAGATTTCGTCAGCCACTGCGAACGACGACACCGACCATCAGAGACGTTATCCGTCAAGTGCCGAGCAACGACCGTCGACGCTGCCGAAGATGCCGCCGTCGTCGTCGAACTTATTACGATATAAACTTTGGATTTCGAAAACGTACCATTTGTCATTGAATTTCAAATTCAACAAAAAAAACAAACGTTTAAATTATCCTCGGATTTGGATAAAATCGAAATCAAAATTCGTTCAATTCCCAAATGGATGATTTGAAGGAAACTTGGATTTCAAATAGCAAGCGGACCATAATTCAATATATAAATACTATTTTCAAATTAATTATGATGAAATACTCCCATTTCAATTACTAATTAAATGGTGAAATGATTGTGTATAATGTAGGGGTCTATGTTGAGTTTAAATTAGGGGTGTAAAGGGTCGAGATTGAGCCGAACTCGGCTATTTTCTAGGTTCGAGCTCAAAAATTATATGAGCTCGAGCTCAAGCTAATTTTAGAGTAAAAAATTAATCGACAAGCTACCTTTAAGCTCAAAAATTTTGAACTTAGAGTAGAAACAATAAAATAAAATAAAAAAGCTCAAGAGCCGACTAGTAAGGTTTCTATCAGTTACAATGAACTCAAACTCGACAGTCACGAGCTCGAGTTGGATAATTATAATCTTGAGCTCCACTGTCACGAACGAGCTTCAGTTGAGTCGGTTCATCGAGCTCGTGAGTTAGGATCAACTCATCTAGTTTGAAGTTTCATGACAAGCAATAGCGTATGTTTGAGATTTTGAATAATTAATTGCAAGTACTTAATTAGCTTAAACACTTCGTTTAACATAGGTTGGCTGCTAGGTTTATGTATTCCTTACTACACATGTAAGCATGTGCTTTATCTCTTAACTAACATTAATTGCTAATCCTAAGTGGGATGGATCGTTGCTAATCTAGGTTTAATAACTGAGCCAATATACACGCAACACTAACGTAGTATTGAAATATGAACAAGAAAGATTCTTCAACTTGCCAATGTAATAACTAATAGATAGTCTAAAAACTCTATTTTTTTTCTCCCCTTTTTCGAAGAAAAAATAAATAAATATATTAAATGCTGGTCAACCCTAAGCAGCTGTATCTTTGAGAAAGGCACCACACGAAAGATCTTTTTCTTTAGGTTGTTAGTGGACTTATCTTATCTATTCTATTACCACACCACCATACTAGCTAGCTAGATCCAAGGGGAGCAAATTAAATAAAAATAAATAAAAAAAAGAGTCCCCCACACTGTCATTAAATCTTGCGTAAGACTAAGCGGAAACATAAATAAATAAATAATAATGAGAAGGCAAGGCTAGGCTCTACCCTAAACTAAAATAAGATTTCCCAAGAAACACTCCACTATTTGTTTATTCCCTCAATAAGATTTAATTTAAAAAATATATATAAAATAAAAATACTAACCAGTATCAAGATTGCCAATGATGGTATTTTCTCCGAAATTAGCGTTCTTCCAAAGGGAGTTGGCATGAATCACGCCGTTGTTGTTTGCGAGCCCCATGAACTCCCACGACCTAGTCGTGTGTAGTCGTCTTCCTTGGTTCTTAAACACTGATACAACCTTGGGATGCTCTGATTATTATTACATTAGACATAGATGATGATGCAATAAAAACATTAAGAAACCTTTCCAATTAATAACAGCAGTAAGTTCACATAAATCAATGATTACTTGATATTCTGAAAGCTTCATCTTCATCAAGATTTGCTGCAAATCCATTGATGTGCTTGGTGTATGAGTAAAAGATGGCATCTTTGGCCTTGTCATAACTGTATCACAACACAAGCATAAAGATAAGGTAAGAACTTATAAACTAGCAGTAATTCTTGTCATAATCATTATAAAAAAAACCCCAAAAAACGAAGAAAATATAGTTTGAAGTACCCTCCCAAGAATGATCCAAGAAACTCATGATGGGACTCAGTGATTCGGTCATAGTCACTAGATGTGACTTCTTCTCCATGTGAATGACCTCCCAAGTACACCACATGGGGGGTGGAGGGCTAAGAAAGAAATACACACACACACAAGATTAAAAACATAAAAAAAGATTAAATAAAAAAAGGAGAAATTAGGAATATTAGCTAATGGAAATAAGTGTTGTCAGTGCCATAGATGCTTACCTTTTTGGTGGCAGAAGTGGGACTAAGCAATAGTAGTAGTAGTAGTGCTGATGATACAAGTGAGAAGAGATGAATATTAGTTTTCATTGCTCAAAAGAATGGAATTCTTTTTCTTTTCTTTTTTTTTTTTTTATTTCTCTTGGAAATGAATCTCAAAGGGTGAGTGAGGATTGGGGCGTTGTTATGGCAAGTGTGAGGGTGTAAGCTGTTTATAAAGCTTTTGACGATTGGTTGTTGACCTTTCTTTATGCGCATAAAAAGTTGAAATCATTGTTTGACTTCATCAAATATGCAAAGCGATTATATCATATCACTACTCTTTTATTCTTTTTTATTCCACTTTTGGTCCCCTTTGCTTTTCAGTGACTAAAGTGCAAACCTACAAATGTATATGACGATGTGCTCTCCAAAGTTTGTGTGTGTGTGTGTGTGATGTCATAATGCATTGTTATGTATTCAATATTAGGGGTGTTCATTGGACGGTTCGGTCCGATTTTTTCAAATTTCGGTTCGGTTTTTCGGTTTTCGGTTTTACAGATGCCTAATCCGATATCCGAACCATTTTAATTTGGTTCGGTTCGGTTTTTTACATTTCGGTTCGGCTTTTTTCGGTTCGGTTTTTCGGTTAACCGTTAAAGATTTTAATTCATATGTATGCATGTATTATATATACATATATATAGGAATTAACTCTCATAACATATATATAGATATGTTGCAATTGCATTACATATATATATGAATTAAATAGTAATGATATGATAATTGCATTACTCATATGTGTGCGTAATTCGTGTATATATCTTTTATAACATCTATATATATAGGAATTAAATGTTATAATATAGTGCGTTATAAAATAAACATTGTAATTTTAATTATTTTTTATGAAAAATATAATTATTTTGTTGGACTTTATTATCACTATAAATATTAATCACTTTCATAAACTACAATATTTTAAACTTGTCTAATATAAATTATATATAATTAAATATATTTCGGTTTTTCGGTTATTTCGGTTATTTTTTCTGAAATCCGAAAACCGAACCGAAAAACCAAAATTTCCTAAATACAAAATCAAAACCGGCCGAAAAACCGAATTAACCGAACCGAAATAACCGAAAATTTCGGTTCGGCCGGTTTTTTCGGTTTTATCCGAAATTTGAACACCCCTATTCAATATTGAATGATGATTTCTTAAGTATATAAGTGATTGTTGATATTTAATGAAGATGAATCGGGTCGACTCGTGACGATAAAAGGTGAGATAGACCAGTTCACGAACTCGATGAGCCGACTCGACTAAAGTTCAACTTTGCTTCCTTTTGATTGTTCTAAACTCAATGTTGTAAAATTCGCTGCGGGCGCACGGGGGCCTAACGCCTAGACGGCCTAAGCGATTTTTAGGCGGAAATTAGACGATATATCCGTTTTCCATTATTTTTATTTCTCATACATAAAGTATGCTAGCATTCTACCAAAATAAAGGTACATCAAATTTATCCAAACATTCTAAATAAATAATTTCAATCCTAATAATGCAATATTAGCACAAACAGTCCTCGTTTTTGTATTTATTTATTTTTTTTAAAAAAAAATGGACGGATTAATCGTCGATTAGTTAGTTCCACCTGTTAATCAGCTGCTTCAACCGATTTTTACAACACTGTCTAAACCTATTGTGACAACTCATGAGATTTTATTAAGTTTTTATTTTATTATATTATAATATTATAGGTATAAAAAGTTGAAGTTAAACTAAATTAAAAAGTTTATTATCGTATTCGAGCTCTAAAATATATAAGTCGTCGAGCTCGAGCTCGAACCTAGGAAATGTACTGAGCTCGAGTAGTTTATACTCCTAATTGAAACTATCAGTCTTCCACGCCGAACAATCAACTTATAAAAATCGTAAGATTTATTCTATCATACCAATTTTGGTATAACTCGATTTCATTTATAATTTGATATGTGACACAATATATAAAATCTAAAAGAGTTAATGATGTACCAATATGGATGCGGTAGGTCTAATAGTGCTACGTATCAAAATTTGAGAAGATTTGGGTTATATGTAATTGGGTATGCTAAGACAAATCCAAATTATAAATCATATAATATGTTTATAATTAAAACTTGGTAAGTATTTTATTGGGCAGTCTATATCCAAGAAATCTGCTCGCCATGATCAAAAGTATATGTAAATGTACATAATAATACCATAATAATGATTGACATCGTGCTCAACCGTTACATCGTTGGAAGATTCAAACCTTTCCCAATCTATTTAATAAATTCACATTTGGAAGATTTGACTTTATGAGGTCATCTAATACGGCGCAGCTATTAAAAAAAGAAAAAAAAATCGTCAGGAGCCATATCGCAATATGTCGTTACTATACTAATTCACAATCGCTTATTTTGTTATTTGTTTTTAGTACAACTTTTAAATAAGTAATAATTTCCAAAAAAAAAATGCTAAATCAATATGTGTAATTTCAAACTTTGAATCTTATTTTCATTAAATCTTTTAATTTTTTTTTCGGGTTCGTGTTTGTTTCTCTCTTGATGAGATGGGAATTGATTGAATGTTACTAAAGGGATCTTCTCGGCTCTTTCGCCTCTTTGTACACTAGTTTTTATTAGGCAATCGAGGGCTTCATCATAAAATCAATTGGTGATATGTGAAGATGCCTCTTGGGTGAGTCGGGTGAAAAGAATTATCCAGTGTGGGATAGATAGAAATCTTAATGCGCCGCCTCACGTGTGGTGTGACTGGCCTAACACGTGGACATATAAATCGGGCGACGGTGAGCAAAGATCGAACCCACTCTGATACAATATTAGAAAATCGAAGGCTTCATCCTAAAACCAATTGGTGATAAGTGAAGGTGCATTTTGGGTGAGTCGGGTGAGAAGAATTATCTGATGTGAGATAGATAGAAATGTCGATAGTTTTCATTAATGAAGCCTTTGTTAGAAAAAGATGTGTAATTTTTTTACATTTTATTCGCCCAAACATCTATCCCAAAAAAGGGGAACTATGGCAATATATTACTAGTATGAGTTTAGGATTGTACATTGAAATTAACCAAAGCATTGACCCCGAAATCAAGAATCTACATGAATGTATAATAAGACGAAAAATAAAATAAAATAAAATAGGTTATTTGAAGGAAATTAATATTTTTTAACCCCCATTATAAAAAGCTTAGAACAAGGGTTTGACGTGTACATTATCTACATGCAAGTGGTGTTTGGCTTTTTATGTATAGACAACCTGGCTTCGTAATTATGGATAGGGACCAACTACCTATTTTTATTTTATTGCCCTCAAATTATAGAATTCATTCATTTATTTATTAGTTTCAAAATTATGAATATTCAAGAATTATCCGAAATGCTCGACTTTCTTCGTTTAGTTTGACCTTAATTTAAGGCTACAAAAACGCAATATGAAAAAGTCAAACATCGGAATTCCATTTCCTATTTAATTTCCCACTACAGAAATAACTCATAATTAAATCATGTGTGAAAAACATTTGATTTGGTATTATGTTATGGTTTTGCCTTTTGGGAGTAGGCCTGGTAATGGGGCTGGCGGGGCCGGGGGATTAGTCCCCATTCACACCCCATTACTTATCGGGGAATCTCAGCTCCGTCCCCACTAAGTCAGCCAGAAAAATTTTCTCCCCGTCCCCATCCCCACGGGAATTTATGGGGTTTTTCCCCATGGGGAATCCCCGCCTACACAATTTTTGTATATAATATTTTTATTTTTTGATATAATAAATTAAACAATAACAAAAATAAAATTCTTTCGAGAAAATTATCATACGACATAAGTAAACCATTCATGAGCATTGAGAAATTGGAAAAATGGAGAAATGGTGAAGAAATAAAAGGATTTAGAATATTAATAAAAACAATTTAATATCGGATCCCCACGGAGAATAGGGCGGGGATCCCTGCGGGTCGGGGAGTATGATCCCCGTCCCCGCCCATCCCCGCTAACGGGGAATGAAAACGGGGAATCCTTGCCCCGATCGGGGCGGATTCCCGCGGAGAATGGGGAATCACCGCTCCATTGCAAAGCCTATTTGAGAGTAACTATCATATTGTAATTGAAGACACTGTATTAATTTATATATTTTAGAAGATAAAGATTTAGATTAATTCTAATTAATAATAATTTGACTTATTAACTAAACAAAATTTAACTTGGACTGAGCGACGAATAAACTGAAGCCGACATCAGACCAAGAAATGAAGACTGGAAAAATAAATAAAGTGACAAGTCTAAAAGTCTTGGGAATTTAATCGACTGACTCGATTCAGACCGACAAAGATATTTACAACTCACGAAACACAATACAAAGACGGATTAAGAGACAAGAAATTTTAACGTGGTTCCAGTCAATTCGATGTGAATTGAACTGTACGTCCACGGCGAAGAACGAGCCCTTCATTGATCTGTTCCGAGTGTTTATCGATTTTGGACGAGCCCACCACGTTTTATAACTGCTATAAACCACTTGAGATGATAAACCGACATTGGTAGCTGCATCTCTATAAGTATCATTTGTTTCTTCATTTGCCAAGTGCTTTCAACAAGCGACTTTCTTAATACTGCAAAACGATTTCAAACAAATGATACTTTGACCAGCAAACCTTCATACTTCACAATGTATTCAGCTTTGATCTTTACAATTCTTCACCTCAAAGTTGAATTCTTGTTTTCTATTCTCGAGTTCTCGACCAGCATTTTCAGCAACCTCGACTTCATTCTTTTGAAAGGTGATTGCTAGTGGATATCTTCCCATTGCTGCATATGTTCTTTGAAGATTCTGAGCAGCTGATTTGAGGTCTCTTAGGGTGTGTTTGGATTAAGGAAAGCGGTGAGGAAAAGAAAACTAAAGAGAAAATGATTTTTTCTTTTATTTTCCTCACTATTTGGTGCAGAAATTGATTTTCCATGGTTTTAGCTTTAAATTAGTTAAATTTTCTTTTCTTTTCTTTTCCTCATCTATTTCTCTAATCATCCAAACATCAAAATTGATTTTCCTTTTCCATTTCATTTTCTTTTCCCTACTAATTTCTACAAACCAAATACACCCTTAGCGTCAAATACGCTTCTCCCATCTTATTATAGACATAGCTAACTCCATAATGCTTTAGCCCGAAACTCTCTTAATCTCAACACAGCTTCCTTCAAATACTTCAGCGACTCAGCCGTTGATTGAGGCCTTTGATGGCCTGATACATCGATGCCATCACTCTTGGCCGACGTGCCGTGTAACCAATTTCCGCACGCCAGTCACATGCATGTCTAAGTCGTGCCTCACATCTTGCCGATGCTGCCTCGACTGATCTGCACATGCCGCCCCACCTTACGCACCACGCTGGCTCCATGCCTTGGCGCACTACATCAGCTAGACTGCGCCTCGTCTGGCTGATCCTGTGCGGCAACTTGCTTGCTGCCGGGCGTGTCTCACCTTTTCTGAGAGCCCACCGTAGTGCATTATCACGTGCCTTGCTGCACTGACGATGCCGTGCATCGCATACTGTCTCGCTGCTCGGCCCTTAGCCGATCTTCCGAGTGCCCAAAGCCCAACTCATGGGGCACCATCTCCATGCTGGCGCAACCTGAACCTTCGTTCCGGACATTACACGGCTCCTTCAATTTCAGCCGCACAATCCCCAACGATTCTTTCTCGCCGGCTCCAGCCGGTTTATCTCCGACCATCATTGACATGAGGTCAATGATCAACACCAATCAACCTCGCCTTAAATCGTCGACGTCCTCGTCGATGCAACCGGGGCTTGAGACTTACGGCATTCCCTAGCCTTGCCTCTTGACTGCATTTTGAGTATATTAGGCCGAGTGAGGAGAATTATCCGACGTGGGATAGAATAGAAATCTCAACATCAATTAATGTTGGATCGGGCGGATCGGACGGCCATGGGCAGATTGGATAGCCTGTAAAACCGTATCTGATGGTCGCGACGACGCTACCATTGGCAGCGATGAAACTAAAATTTATTTGTCAAAAAGCTTTTGAGTTGACCCATTTAACGAACCAGATGAAACATACCATAGGTTATAGGGCTCAAATTAGTAATGTTCATTAGTTAGGTCAAGAAAAGACCTAATTGATTAACTTTTTTTATATTCAAATCTATTTTTTTTATTTATTAATTAAACCTTGGAAAGCCCTAAAACAAAAAATTCGTTTGGCATATCAGCTTAAAAAATTTGTTTTACATTTGGGTAGGGCTGAAATAAAACTTAATTCCCAGACATCTATCTATATCTATGCCTGGTGGGCTGGTTGGGCTGAACTCATCGATTCCACTTGTTACGTTTTAACTCTATTCAAAGTATTTTTCATCCTAAATTCAAGAAATATTATAGGCGATACAGTAAAATCTCTATAATTTAATAATCTTGGGACCGTGAAATTTTATTAATTTAGAGAGATATTAATATATCGATAAATTAATATTTTATTAATTAAAAGAGATATTTTTTAAATTCAGCAACTTTAATATGTATTGAAAATAAATGAATTCATATATGTTTCCATTATATTCGTGCATCAACTAATTTTTTTTGTAACTAATTAAATATATTCATGTATAATATCAATTCATTGTATACAATGAACTATTATATTCATGGAGGCATGTATCAATTTATTGGAATTACCTAAATATATATGTTTATCAATTATTAATTTAGAGTTTTAATGGAACCTAATATTTATAAAGAGATTTTTCAACAAATTATTATCTTATTATCTTATCGAATTTGATGATTTTTACAAAGGCCCAAGTAAGGACTGAAAGATTTTATTATTTTAGAGAGTTTATTAATTTATAGAGTAGTAATTTATAGATGTTTTATTGTAGTATTTTTCATCCTAATCCTAAATTATTAAAAGTCGCATAATCTCCCTTTTATCTAATAAATAATAGAGAAAATTAACTAGATGCTAACACAATAAAATATTGGGATCATCATCATAATCGTCATATGTCATCACATGATGACGCACGAAGGATCAATATCGTTATGATACTGTGGCGCTGGATATGGCAAGACAACATGAAATCCATTGTAGTACATATTATTATTATTAGCATCCTTTGAAGATGATTCATTGTTATTACTATCATTTGCTGGTTTCTTATGCTCTCCGACACTTAGAAGCTCGGCGTGCGCTACTTTCTTCCTCAGCGAACGGGTCAGCTTCACCGCGTCGATTCCTTCTCCGATCACCTCGACTTGGTCCTTCCTCTCCCCTCTCAAAGCCGCCGATTCAACACCTGTCGGGTTTTAATTTATTTATATTTATATAATGGTCTTGAAAAAAACTCATTTATATGTAGTTGATTAAATTTAAATTTATTACCTGAAATGCTAAAGCTAGTTTTGAGGGCTTTGGAGCGAGATTTGTCGTCGTCCATGGACACGCATATCACAATCTTTTGCTGCAATTAAATTATTATAATATATGTATATGTATATGTATAAGTATGTAGGTTAGCTTATTGATTGTTATTGTAGCTTTTTGATATAAGGTAAGATGAATAAAATCATTGCGTACCTTCATTTTATGTTGCCGGAGAGAAGCCTCGATCGGTTGGAAATTTAAGAGTGGTAATAATTCTTGAAGAATGATGAGCAAGAAGAAAGAGAGTGGCAGCAGCTATTTATAGTTCTTAAAACAAAGGATGAATAGGGAGATTATAATCTGTGATTGGTTTGAAGTATTCAAAGTAGTGTTTTTTTTTTTTTTTGTTCGTCCCCACTCCATCTTGCTATGGGCTAGCACCTAATACCGGCGTGGGCTTGCGCCACATAGACCTGACGGAGACTTAATTGCGCCACATAGACCTGGCGGAGACTTAATTGCGCCACACACTCCAGTGGTGAGACTAATCCCCGGGGCCAAATGAATACGTACCAAACCCACCTGACCACGATAGTCATGAGAAATAAATCTCATTAGAACTACTCAAGGAATTGTGTGAGGAGAGATTCGATTCCACGACCTAACCCACAAATCCTTAAGGCCTCCTACTTGAGGAGGGATTCGATCCCACGACCTAATCCATAAATCCTTAAGGCCTCCTACTTGACCACTAGACTAATGTTTTATTGGCGAAATATTCAAAATAGTAGTGGTGGCGAATTTAGAGATAGGGACAAGTCTAAATCAATGGCATAGACTTAATTATGTGTAGACGTCAAGTCGTGTTACGTTGTCCTATTATCACCTTATTAATGAGATATATTTGCTGTATTCTAAAAGGACTTTGATTATAGACTTAATAACATAAAAACAAAGTGATCGTCGCCGTAATCTTTGATGACTAAATAAGACCGCGTCGTCAAGTAAACTTCCTCAGTTGAAGTTAACGGCTGTTTCTTGATTTGCCATTAATTAGTTATTGCACGTTGGTCCTTTTAATGTTTTCTTTATTCAATTATTATTATTATTATTATTAAATTCATGAACATGTCTTGGCTTTCATACTAAGGGATAGGAAACTGTCAAGATTGATAAAAAAAAATTTGATAATTAAATAATATATATTGTACGCCGAATTCTTCAACATCATATCTTCTGAATATAAAGGAATTATATAAGCACGTTGTGTGAACACCTGTTGTTGATGTAACATATTATTGTTCAACATCAACATCAGAGATGATGTGACATCAGTTGATACTTTACAGGTACTATTAATCGATACATCTGATGCTGATATTACATATTGACGTAACACAGACCACGATGCCACATCAGCATCAGATATGTCTATCAATGTGTCGCCTAGATGCCACATCAACAGATGTATCGATCGATGGCACCCATACGGTGTCAACTGCTACCACATCACCTCTAATATTGATGTTGCATGATAATATGAAATGAATTAGTGTCATATCAACAGGTACCCACGCAAGGTGACATCATAAAATTTCTCTATGCATATATATATATATATATATAACTGAAGGCAACGTAATGTGACAAATATCTCTCATTGTTCAACATTTTAAATAATTTATTGGTTAATTAGCGAAAAAGTACAATCGCAAATAACAATGAAAGCCGTGTCTGTCATTGAATTCATTTAACACACGGTATGAACACGAACCTACTTTTAGACTCGTATGGCGTGTTAGGTTTTTGATCAAGACATTTATGTATGTAAGTAATTTCTTGGCAATTACAAATACTAAATAAACAATAATTAAATATGTGGACGTTGTAGGAAAAAAAAAAAAAAAAGTTTTGGTGTCATATATGTTTGACTTCCTATGAACATCTATGATGTCACTACTAGATATATCCGTGATGTCACCAAATCGAATTTTATGATATTCACCTATTATGAGTACTATATGTGAATATCACTCACATTCCCTCTCACATTATCATTGCAACATCATCATATATTATTATTATTATTATTATTATTATTATTATTATTATTATTATTATTATTATTATTATGTGAGTGGTGTTCACACATAATGCTCATAGTAGGTGAGCATCACACAAATTCTCATATAGTTTTTTCATAATAGAAATTAGAGATCTAGGCTCTTTTCTATGCTTGACCTCTAGCTTTAAAATTTTATACTCGAACTCAATGAGTTTTATACTTTCATGCTCGAGCTTGAGTTTATTCGACAAACTTCAACTTAAAGCTCTAAAAATAAAAAATAAAAAACAAGTTAATAATAATAATAATAATAATAATAATAATAATAATAATAATAAAAAAAGCTCATGATTCTCATGAGCTTTCGAACAGTTACGATATAGCTCGAGCTCGAGTTCATAATTGTCGAGCTCGTGGCCGGATAGACCCATTTTTTTACCCCTCCCTAGCATAATTTGCTTTTTAGATATCAAGTTCGAGCTTCAGTAAAAACATTTAATATAAATAAAATAAAAAAAAACATATTTTGACTTCAAAATTAAATGAAAGAGATAACTTGATCTGAGTAGTATACGATTCACGTCAAACTTAGGTTCAAATCTAAGTTCCTTCTGATTAATGAATATATATATATATATATATCTATATAACGATCGTATAAAGCATACCTCTTCAACTATGTATTATTCGTCGACCCGAATGATAAATAAAACTTACTGGGAATTAAGGCGACGTAGAACATGGTATGGATTTGATTCGATCTCGTATGATAACATTAAACCTCCAAATGAAATTCTTCAAATGGATTGATTCATAAAAAAAAAATGATGGATCTCTGTTTTTAGACTTGACTATAATATATATATATATATATATATATATATATGTGTGTGTGTCCTATTCGTCTTTGTATTTAATAGCAATTGCAATGTAAGTTTCTTGATTGAAATGGAGAAGAGAGACACATACATATTTTAAAGGATATTATCAACGCATCCATCAACATGCATGTTATATTCTTTTGGGCATTGCAAGCCAAAGAAACTTTCTTGTTCAAGACCGAGAAAGTACGTGAGTTAATTTTATTTTACATTTTTAATATATGAAATTATAATTGAAATTGAATTGATTGATTGGTCGAAACATGATTGGAATAATTTAAAAATTAAAAGGTAAAATAGTAATTATACATGACGTACCAAATTAATTGATAATTATTACAAAATTTTGAGTTATTATATATAACTAGTATTTTACGCACAATCGATGCGTGTGCTCTAATATAAAATATTATTTTAAAATTAAATGTGTATTCTTTTTAAGTTTTTAAAAAAAAAAATTAGTTATGAGGATATGATTATAATAAATAAAAAACTAAAGGGTACAATTTTAATTATTCAATTTAAAATAAACTAAGGGTAAAATAGCAATTTTGTCTGTAAATTAAAAGGTCAAGGGTAAAATAATAATTTTGTTTGACATGCCAAATTAAATTAGAATTTTACAGCTTTTAAGATGCCTTGAGCCTTAATATAGACAAGTATGTTCGGCACATCCGATCCGTGTGCTCGATATATAATATTATTTTATATTTTGATTTTTTTTATAATTAACGTATTAATATGTTAAATTACAATTTAAAATTTAATTATTTATTATTTTAAGTATATAGAAATAAAAAAATATTTATGAGGCTATATTTTATATTAAATCAAAAAAAATTGAAGGGTAAAAGGATAATTACAAAAATTAAAATAAATTAAAAGGAAAAATGGTAAAATTATAATTATAAGTGACAGACCAAATTAGCAGTTTTAATCCAACATTCTCCCTTAATAAATAGTATAGATAATGATAGTAACATGATAGAAATGATTTAGATTTGGATTTCATTCAAACTAAAGGCTAATTTAAAAGTGTTAGTTACTTCTCTGATTTCGAAATATGTTTATAAGCGGTATGATTTAAGAATCAAAGCTCATTCCCCAACTGTTTTCATAACCTGAAAACTCACCCCGCCAATCCGTCGGTGCGACACAAACTGACCCTATCGATCCACCATTCCATTGGTAAAATCCGACCCGCACTTGAAACCCAAAATTTAAAATCCTTAAGTGTGCATGTTAGGACCGGTGTACATGTTTAGAGGGGGGGGGGGGTTGAATAAATACTTGTCGATTTTTCGCTTACTGAACCTTCACTGACCGGTTGATGCGGAATTCAAACCGGTTCAAGTGGTGAACTGATGAGTGTCGTATGTGTGTTTCGGTTTGTGAGTAGAGAGAACTTGTTTATGGAAGTTCGGAGTTAAAATCTCCTACGTCTCCCCTTCTTCCCAGCAGAAAGGTATCACTAGAAGACTCGGTTTATACACACCGGTATACAACCTTCCTTAGCTAGACTTACACATCTATAACTCGCTAGTTATACTTAGCTAACTAAACTCCTAGCAAACAAACTTAGGCAGCTTTTTACAGTCCACCTAACTATACCAGCTTATTACAGTCCGGTATGGTGAAGAACTATCACAGCAACACAATGCTAACTCAGCAAGACTCGATTTGAGCTTGGATTTGACTCGTTGTGTTCTTCACACCCATCACGAATGTTGAGAAGCTCGTATTTATACTCGTCTCTTGAACTTGTGACCGTTGCTTGGGTGTGGGCCATCTTCATTAAATGGCTATGCAGACCGCATTGATGATCTTTCCTCTTTTGGCAAAGCGCCAAGTATCAGCAGTATTGTCTTCATGTCTTCTTTCGTACAAGTCTTGACCTTGCTTGATCTTGTACTGCTGTAATGAAGATCTCTTGTACCTTCTTGATATTTGAATCTTCAACGGTACTTTTGGAATGGTGATCGTCGCATTGAAACCGGTCTGATCTTCTTGCTTCAACGTGACCGGTATCTGATCTTGTTGGTCTTCAAGACCGGTACGTGATCGGTGCGTGACTGGTTTCTTAGACCAATTTTCTTTAGGGTGTTTGTTAACCGCCAAAACCTTTAACTGGTTTGTTTACCGGTTTGATCTATCAATTTCCCCCTTTTTGGTGGTTGACAAAACTTAAAGGAAACAAAGACTGTAAAAGAATGTTTTATCCAAAAAGATTTTGAATGTACAATCTATTACAAGTCCTTATCCCTCTAGTCCTATCACTAGTTCAGCCAGTCCATGGTCAGTCTCATCCCGATTTCTCCTTAGCAGCTTTCTCCAGCTCTTTCTGGACTTTATCCATGGCAAAGCGCTTGCTCTTTTGATCATGCATAACGGTCAGATGACCTAACTGATCCGCCGTTAGATTGCACGCTATTGACCTCAAGGTTTGAGGATTGTAGATCTTCTCAGTCGGATGAGGCTGGATCTGTCTTACACTTCCCAGAGTAGGCAGTGTATCATCCAGTATTAAGATCTCTTCTTGCCTAGCTCTTCTTTCATCGGTTTGCAGCACCCTTAGCGTAGACATCGTGTTCGCTCTAGATGGAGAGGGCTGCCGCGAGCTGCTTTTGGAGTGTGAAGACCGGTGATATTTCCTTGTACTTTCCCCCTTTTTGTCACCACTTGAAACCGGACCGGATCCTTGAGAAAGATGGGTCACGATCTCAGTCAATTGATGCGACATGGCATTGAGCTGAGCCTTCAGGTTGGTTTCAGCGTTTTGGATGTCGGCTCTGAGCTCTGACTGGTCAGCGTCCAGCTGTTTCATGTGCCCTTTGACGTCATCATAGAAGACCTTCGTTATCAACTCTTGTTGATGAAGTTTCCGGTTGATCCGTTGAAACGAGGCCTCCGTGGTGGGTACCGGATTATTAGAAGGACTGGTACCACCCATTGAAATAGGGGGAGATTGGACCGGTGGACTGGATTCTTGGACTCTTGGAGGAGACTGGGGACTTATTCCTGGGATATCTTCATCCCTTATTGGACTTGGCTCTGGGTTGAGAACCGCCACTGTCAAAGGAGACACAACCGGTTCTGGTTGCGGTGTGACCGGTTTGGGATCAGGCGAAGGAGTTTGTGCTGCTTCGACTCGAACTGTTCGAGCAATGCTTAGAACTTCGTCCTCCAACTGTTCTAGCGATGGTTTGGAGGTAGCGTGTTCTGCTTCGAGTTGAGATTCTCGAGCAGTGCGGTAAACTTCCTTTTCCAGTTCCGCCAGGACATCCAAGTCATAGCCGGTGAGGTCTGTATTGCGAGCAGTCTCGGCTTCTTGGGCAAGTGCTTGTATCGGCGCTGCAGATCCCAAACTGCCTACTTTTGACGATGAAGGACCGGTGTATATCAGTTCTGACGGCGCTAGTTGATTATGCCTTAGCACCAGATTGACATATTCTCGCTCTAACCGGTTAATAATCTTCATCTCTAGCGGCAGTGTGTCGTCTCTCTTCAATCCGTTCTGCCTTATTTGTATGTATTGTAGTAGGGCTGGTAATGTCAGATGGATCCGGTACAATTCTCTTGCATGTAGAAGATCCCAGACCGAATTTATGTTGAGTCTTGTCATCAGCAGAACTTCAGTCTTCTTGGCTGCTGACATTTTGGCGGTCGTGACCTTAGAACTGTACGGGGTGCATCTGACTGACACCCACTCATTAAAATCGTATAGCGGCTCGGCTATATGCTCATTTATTTCCGCCAGGGTTAGCTCCAAGGCGGTTTCATCTACTTGTTCCCGTACTGGACTTAGCGGCTTCTTATTTTTGGTCTGTACAGAAGCTTCGCCAGTAATAGCCATACCAGTTTTAGGATCCCTCCGAACTGGTAGTGTGGTTACCGGTTCTTCATTGGGAGTCTTTGCTGCTACGGTCTGAGCCACTAATTCTTCTTGAGCGGTGGCGACAATTGTGATGGCCACTTCTGATTCCGTTGGTGGCGTTGGCTCAATGACCGATTCCAAAATTGTTGGAGCCGGTTGATGCTCCTGGGGATTTGCTTGGACTGGTGGGGTGGACTGGGTCTCAACCGACTTAGTTGAGTCCGGTTTGGTACGCTTCTTGACCACCTTGACTACAGGCTGGTCAGACTCTGACGAAGACTGTTGTACTAATTTTCGGCGCTTCTTCTCAGCTTTGGCCGGTTTGGGAGCAGTTTTCTTTGGAGGCTGGGGCTTAGTGACTGCCTTCTTTTGAGGTCGGTCTGAAGGATCGGTCTCATCAGTTTTTCTTTTCTGCCCCTTAGTTGGAGTGACTGGACCGGTCAGCAGTTGGTTGATCATCCCCATGTCAATCACCTTGGCCGGTCCCAACTCCTCTGTGCCACTCCCTTCCTTTAGCAGTTCGCCCAAAAAGTATGAGATTTGAGGGGCCCAGTCCACGTTGATGCCGTCCAGTATAGCCACCATTGCACCCAATTTCTCTGATGTGAGCACATCAAAGGAACCACCTTTGCCTAAGACGAACTTGGCCACAATGTCATGTAGCAACAAGTACGCTGGCTTGAGGGTGATTCTCTTGGCAGATTTTTTGAATGTCTCCCCGGTTAATGACATTCTTTTCATGGCCTTCAACTTCCGCCGGTCTTCAATATTTATCAGACTGGAGAGGCCCTTTTGGGGAAGATTGAAGGTGGCTGCGAACTGGTCCTGGGTGGTGATCTGGATGGTTTGATCCCTGACCACCATGTGGATGGTATCATCCACCACCACCGCCGTGGTGAAGAACTCTGTCACCGCTGTGGTGTGTATCTCCAGTGTACAGCCCAAGAAATCGTGGAGACTGGCGTCGACAAGCCCGTTGAGTATGGCCAGCATGTCGACGTCTGTGGTGTTGAAAGCTTCGATGAAGTTGATCTGAACGGCAGCGCAGGTAAGGCCAAGTTTTGTTGAAGCCATTTCTGTGAGTAGATTTGAGAGATTTGAGCTGGGAAAAATTTTAGGGCTTGAGAGAGTTTCGGATAGATTTTGCAGAGGTTTTGATCAAGTGAGGACGATGATGATGTGTTATAGAAGAGAGACTGTCCTTCTGAGCGGGATACGGTACTGTTTGGGGTGAAATTCCCTGTTTACCCCTATTTTGCATTAAATGCACTAATGGCGCTTGCACTTTTATAGCTGTCTTGTCACTGCCTCTAGCTATCTCTGCACGACCGTCAGTATTCCTTAACATTTTTGTACAAGGAATAAGATGTCAGCATTAAAGCACGCTTTAAATGAAAATGGAAATACCGGATTGACTGAGAAACTGAGACCGGTTTTAGATACCGAAAAGAATAGTATAGTCCGGACATAGGGTTAAAAGGATTTTCTGAATGTAGTCCAGATTGATATGATATATCTGTATATTTGTAGATGTATAAGTCGGTTTTTGACGAAATCGAGGGCTTTTTCTGGTTTGATCAGTCAAGAAGAGAAATCCGATTGTGAAGGTAAGATGCGATGCTTTTATAGATGCCTTTTGGTGTAAGGTCTAGGGTAACCAGTTAGAATCATATGCACAGTCAGTTCATACCGATTTTCACCAAATCTGAACCAGCATTTTCTAGGTGCGATTCTAACTATGTTTCCCCTGACTTTATGCATTGTTCTACTTATTGCATATCAAGTAGCCCAAGTGCATTTATGAGATAGAGGAACTTAGCTTCAAGTAGCGGTTTGGTGAAGATATCTGCCACTTGCTGCTCGGTAGGGATGTGCTCCAGTTTAACCCGCTTGTTCGGAACATGGTCTCTGATGAAGTGGTGCCTGATCTCAATATGCCTGGTCCTTGAATGTAGAACCGGATTATGAGTGATCTCAATCGCACTTGTGTTGTCGCAGAATATAGGAGTGTCCGATTCTTCTATTCCATAGTCCTTCAACTGATGTTGCATCCACAAGATCTGTGAGCAACAACTTTCAGCTGCTAGATACTCGGCTTCAGCTGTGGAGGTGGCTATAGACGTCTGTTTCTTGCTAAACCATGAGATTGGCCTATCTCCAAGAAACTGACATGTCCCGCTTGTACTTCGTCGATCAGTCTTGCATCCGGCATAATCTGCATCTGTGTATCCTAGAAGAGAAAAGCTGGAATCCTTTGGATACCATAGACCTACGTTGATCGTCTTTGATAGATACTTCAGTATCCTCTTTGCTGCGGCGTAGTGACTTATTTTTGGATCTGACTGGAACCTTGCACATAGACTGACATTGTACATGATGTCCGGTCGGCTTGCAGTCAGATAGAGAAGCGAACCGATTAAGCCTCGGTATTTAGTCACTTCAACTGGTATTCCTTTCTCATCTTTGTCCAGTTTGACTGATGCGCTCATGGGAGTAGATGTTGGTGAGCAGTTCTCCATTCCAAATTTCTTTATCAGCTCTTTCGTATACTTGGGTTGGCTAATGAAGATTCCATGCTCCAGTTGTTTGACTTGTAGTCCTAAGAAAAATGACAGCTCACCCATCATGCTCATCTCAAACTTATCTTGCATCATTTTAGAGAACTTCTTGCAGAGTTTAGGATTTGTTGAGCTGAAAATAATGTCATCGACATAGATTTGTACTATGAGCAAGTGTTCCCCCTTAGTATATCGAAATAATGTCTTGTCAACCGACCCAATCTGGAAGTCATGTTCGGTCAGGAACTTTGACAAGGTTTCGTACCAGGCTCGAGGCGCTTGTTTCAATCCATACAAGGCCTTCTTTAACCGGTATACATAATCAGGATGCTCATGGTCTTCAAATCCCGGGGGCTGAGCCACATAGACTTCGCCAGATAAGAGTCCATTTAGAAAGGCATTCTTTACATCCATCTGATAGACCTTAAAGTCTTTATAAGCGGCATATGCTAAGAATAGCCGAATGGCCTTCAACTTCCGCCGGTCTTCAATACTTATCAGACTGGAGAGGCCCTTTTGGGGAAGATTGAAGGTGGCTGCGAACTGGTCCTAGGTGATCTGGATGGTTTGACCCCTGACCACCATGTGGATGGTATCATCCACCACCACCGCCGTGGTGAAGAACTCTATCATTCTGCGGTGTGTATCTCCAGTGTACAGCCCAAGAAAACGTCGAGACTGGCGTCGACAAGCCCATTGAGTATGGCCAGCATGTCGATGTCTGTGGTGTTGAAAGCTTCGATGAAGTTGATCTGAAGGGCAGCGCGGGTAAGACCAAGTTTTGTTGAAGCCATTTCTGTGAGTAGATTTGAGAGATTTGAGCTGGGAGAAATTTTAGGGCTTGAGAGAGTTCCGGATAGATTTTGCAGAGGTTTTGATCAAGTGAGGACGATGATGATGTGTTATAGGAGAGAGACTGTCCTTTTGAGCGGGATACGGTACTGTTTGGGGTGAAATTCCCTGTTTACCCCTACTTTGCATTAAATGCAGTAATGACGCTTGCACTTTTATAGCTGTCTTGTCACTGCCTCTAGCTATCTCTGCACGACCGTCAGTATTCCTTAACATTTTTGTACAAGGAATAAGATGTCAGCATTAAAGCACGCTTTAAATGAAAATGGAAATACCGGATTGACTGAGAAACTGAGACCGGTTTTAGATACCGAAAAGAATAGTATAGTCCGGACATAGGGTTAAAAGGATTTTCTGAATGTAGTCCGGATTGATATGATATATCTGTATATTTGTAGATGTATAAGTCGGTTTTTGACAAAATCGAGGGCTTTTTCTGGTTTGATCAGTCAAGAAGAGAAATCCGATTGTGAAGGTAAGATGCGATGCTTTTATAGATGCCTTTTGGTGTAAGGTCTAGGGTAACCAGTTAGAATCATATGCACAGTCAGTTCATACCGATTTTCACCAAATCTGAACCAGCATTTTCTAGGTGCGATTCTAACTATGTTTCCCCTGACTTTATGCATTGTTCTACTTATTGCATATCAAGTAGCCCAAGTGCATTTATGAGATAGAGGAACTTAGCTTCAAGTAGCGGTTTGGTGAAGATATCTGCCACTTGCTGCTCGGTAGGGATGTGCTCCAGTTTAACCCGCTTGTTCGGAACATGGTCTCTGATGAAGTGGTGCCTGATCTCAATATGCCTGGTCCTTGAATGTAGAACCGGATTATGAGTGATCTCAATCGCACTTGTGTTGTCGCAGAATATAGGAGTGTCCGATTCTTCTATTCCATAGTCCTTCAACAGATGTTGCATCCACAAGATCTGTGAGCAACAACTTTCAGCTGCTAGATACTCGGCTTCAGCTGTGGAGGTGGCTATAGACGTCTGTTTCTTGCTAAACCATGAGATTGGCCTATCTCCAAGAAACTGACATGTCCCGCTTGTACTTCGTCGATCAATCTTGCATCCGGCATAATCTGCATCTGTGTATCCTAGAAGAGAAAAGCTGGAATCCTTTGGATACCATAGACCTACGTTGATCGTCTTTGATAGATACTTCAGTATCCTCTTTGCTGCGGCGTAGTGACTTATTTTTGGATCTGACTGGAACCTTGCACATAGACTGACATTGTACATGATGTCCGGTCGGCTTGCAGTCAGATAGAGAAGCGAACCGATTAAGCCTCGGTATTTAGTCACTTCAACTGGTATTCCTTTCTCATCTTTGTCCAGTTTGACTGATGCGCTCATGGGAGTAGATGTTGGTGAGCAGTTCTCCATTCCAAATTTCTTTATCAGCTCTTTCGTATACTTGGGTTGGCTAATGAAGATTCCATGCTCCAGTTGTTTGACTTGTAGTCCTAAGAAAAATGACAGCTCACCCATCATGCTCATCTCAAACTTATCTTGCATCATTTTAGAGAACTTCTTGCAGAGTTTAGGATTTGTTGAGCTGAAAATAATGTCATCGACATAGATTTGTACTATGAGCAAGTGTTCCCCCTTAGTATATCGAAATAATGTCTTGTCAACCGACCCAATCTGGAAGTCATGTTCGGTCAGGAACTTTGACAAGGTTTCGTACCAGGCTCGAGGCGCTTGTTTCAATCCATACAAGGCCTTCTTTAACCGGTATACATAATCAGGATGCTCATGGTCTTCAAATCCCGGGGGCTGAGCCACATAGACTTCGCCAGATAAGAGTCCATTTAGAAAGGCATTCTTTACATCCATCTGATAGACCTTAAAGTCTTTATAAGCGGCATATGCTAAGAATAGCCGAATGGCCTTCAACTTCCGCCGGTCTTCAATACTTATCAGACTGGAGAGGCCCTTTTGGGGAAGATTGAAGGTGGCTGCGAACTGGTCCTAGGTGATCTGGATGGTTTGACCCCTGACCACCATGTGGATGGTATCATCCACCACCACCGCCGTGGTGAAGAACTCTATCATTCTGCGGTGTGTATCTCCAGTGTACAGCCCAAGAAAACGTCGAGACTGGCGTCGACAAGCCCATTGAGTATGGCCAGCATGTCGATGTCTGTGGTGTTGAAAGCTTCGATGAAGTTGATCTGAAGGGCAGCGCGGGTAAGACCAAGTTTTGTTGAAGCCATTTCTGTGAGTAGATTTGAGAGATTTGAGCTGGGAGAAATTTTAGGGCTTGAGAGAGTTCCGGATAGATTTTGCAGAGGTTTTGATCAAGTGAGGACGATGATGATGTGTTATAGGAGAGAGACTGTCCTTTTGAGCGGGATACGGTACTGTTTGGGGTGAAATTCCCTGTTTACCCCTACTTTGCATTAAATGCAGTAATGACGCTTGCACTTTTATAGCTGTCTTGTCACTGCCTCTAGCTATCTCTGCACGACCGTCAGTATTCCTTAACATTTTTGTACAAGGAATAAGATGTCAGCATTAAAGCACGCTTTAAATGAAAATGGAAATACCGGATTGACTGAGAAACTGAGACCGGTTTTAGATACCGAAAAGAATAGTATAGTCCGGACATAGGGTTAAAAGGATTTTCTGAATGTAGTCCGGATTGATATGATATATCTGTATATTTGTAGATGTATAAGTCGGTTTTTGACGAAATCGAGGGCTTTTTCTGGTTTGATCAGTCAAGAAGAGAAATCCGATTGTGAAGGTAAGATGCGATGCTTTTATAGATGCCTTTTGGTGTAAGGTCTAGGGTAACCAGTTAGAATCATATGCACAGTCAGTTCATACCGATTTTCACCAAATCTGAACCAGCATTTTCTAGGTGCGATTCTAACTATGTTTCCCCTGACTTTATGCATTGTTCTACTTATTGCATATCAAGTAGCCCAAGTGCATTTATGAGATAGAGGAACTTAGCTTCAAGTAGCGGTTTGGTGAAGATATCTGCCACTTGCTGCTCGGTAGGGATGTGCTCCAGTTTAACCCGCTTGTTCGGAACATGGTCTCTGATGAAGTGGTGTCTGATCTCAATATGCCTGGTCCTTGAATGTAGAACCGGATTATGAGTGATCTCAATCGCACTTGTGTTGTCGCAGAATATAGGAGTGTCCGATTCTTCTATTCCATAGTCCTTCAACTGATGTTGCATCCACAAGATCTGTGAGCAACAACTTTCAGCTGCTAGATACTCGGCTTCAGCTGTGGAGGTGGCTATAGACGTCTGTTTCTTGCTAAACCATGAGATTGGCCTATCTCCAAGAAACTGACATGTCCCGCTTGTACTTCGTCGATCAATCTTGCACCCGGCATAATCTGCATCTGTGTATCCTAGTAGAGAAAAGCTGGAATCATTTGGATACCATCGACCTACGTTGATCGTCTTTGATAGATACTTCAGTATCCTCTTTGCTGCGGCGTAGTGACTTATTTTTGGATCTGACTGGAACCTTGCACATAGACCGACACTGTACATGATGTCCGGTCGGCTTGCAGTCAGATAGAGAAGCGACCCGATTAAGCCTCGGTATTTAGTCACTTCAACTGGTATTCCTTTCTCATCTTTGTCCAGTTTGACTGATGCGCTCATGGGAGTAGATGTCGGTGAGCAGTTCTACATTCCAAATTTCTTTATCAGCTCTTTCGTATACTTGGGTTGGCTAATGAAGATTCCATGCTCCAGTTGTTTGACTTGTAGTCCTAAGAAAAATGACAGCTCACCCATCATGCTCATCTCAAACTTATCTTGCATCAGTTTAGAGAACTTCTTGCAGAGTTTAGGATTTGTTGAGCCGAAAATAATGTCATCGACATAGATTTGTACTATGAGCAAGTGTTCCCCCTTAGTATATCGAAATAATGTCTTGTCAACCGACCCAATCTGGAAGTCATGTTCGGTCAGGAACTTTGACAAGGTTTCGTGCCAGGCTCGAGGCGCTTGTTTCAATCCATACAAGGCCTTCTTTAACCGGTACACATAATCAGGATGATCATGGTCTTCAAATCCCGGGGGTTGAGCCACATAGACTTCTTCAGATAAGAGTCCATTTAGAAAGACACTCTTTACATCCATCTAATAGACCTTGAAGTCGTTATAAGCGGCATATGCTAAGAATAGCCGAATGACTTCCAACCTTGCGACTGGTGCGAAGGTCTCGTCATAATCAATTCCTTCTTCTTGCCTGAACCCTTGGGCAACCAGTCGGGCCTTGTTTCTGACAACCAAACCCTCTTCATTCAGTTTGTTCTTGAAGACCCATTTGGTACCGATTACTGTTTGAGTCGGTTTTGGAACTAAACTCCAAACTTGATTCCTTTCGAATTGATTTGGTTCCTCTTGCATCGCTTCAATCCAGCTATCATCTTCAAGGGCTTCTTCAATCTTTCTTGGTTGAACTTGTGAAATAAATGCATGACTGAAAAGATTTTGATGCGCTCCTTGTCCTAAAAGGTGCAGTTGGTTCGCCAATAATCAGTCTGGATGGATGGTTTAGCTTGGTCCGGTTCCATATGATAGATTCCCCCTCAGCAGGTTCACCAGTATTTTGAATGGGTACTGGAGTTTCTTCAGTTGCTGGAGGTTCTGAGATTAGTTCGATAACCGGTTCTTCTGTTGCTTCCGGTTAAACCTGCTCCTTGACCATTTCTTCATCATCGCTTGATTCGTCAAGATTTGAGATTTCCAGCTGATTGCTTAACCGATTGATGTTTCTAGGTGTATCGATTGCTGCTTGAAGTTCCTCAAACACCACGTGAGTAGAGTCTTCTACAGTCAGTGTCTTATAGTTGAAAACTCGATATGCCTTGCTGACTGAGGAATATCCGAGGAAGAATCCTTTATCTGCTCGTTGTTCGAAGGCATCTAGATGATTCTTCCCATTGTAATGAATGTAGAACTTGCTCCCATACGTCCTGAAGTAGCCGATGTAAGGCACATTGCCGGTCCAGATTTCGTATGGAGTCTTTCCACTGCTCTTACATATCATTGACCGGTTTTGAGTGTAGCAGACGGTATTGATGACTTCTGCTCAGAACTTCTGCAAAATGTCTGCATCTGCTAGCATAGTTCGGGCTGCTTCCTTTAGAGTTCGGTTGCGTCGTTCAGCTACTCCATTTTGTTGTGGTGTCCTGGCAGCAGACAACTCATGGCGAATGTTATGGTCCTCAAGAAAGATGGTTAGGGTAGCATTTAAAAACTCGGTTCCCCTATCGCTTCTTATCATATTAATCTTACTGCCGTTCTCATTTTGTATTCTTTTGAATAGTTTTATTAGAACTGATGCAGTTTGATCCTTAGATTTCAAAGGGGTTACCCATGTATATCTTGAAAAATCATCAATTACAACAAGTATATTTGGCGCCATCAATGCTAACTACTGATATGGGACCGAAAAGATCCATATGCAGTAAGTTCAGACACCGGTTTGAGCTAACATTACCCTTGCTTTTAAAAGTAGATCTAATCTGTTTCCCTAGTTGACAAGCTGAACATACCTTGTCCTTATAAAAAGTCCGTTTGGGTAGACCAGTTACTAAATCATTTTTGCTCAGAAATGAAATAGTTTTGAAATTTAAATGGTTCAACCGCTTGTGCCATAACTAACTTTTGGACTCTTCGGTCACCAGACACATAGTACTAGGTGCATTTTGTTCTGCCCAGCGTACTGTGTAGGTACCGTCAGTTCGAGTTCCAAATAGTACGGTTCGGTCAAGTTGGTCTTTTACCAAACACTTGTCCTTTTGAAAAATGATTTTAAACCCGCCATCACTCAGTTGACTTACGCTAATTAAGTTGTAGTGCAAGTTTTTCACTAAGAAACATTTCGAAGAGTTAGGTTTCCATTGACAACCTTACCCTTGCCCACGGTTTTACCTTTACCGTTGTCTCCAAACGTGACCGTGATGCTAGTACAAGGCTTTATGCTTGTTAGAAACTTTTCATTTCCGGTCATGTGCCTGCAGCACCCACTATCCAGATACCAGTTTGATCTTCTTAGTTCCTCTGTGTATTCCTGCAAAAGAAAAAGAAAGATTTTGGTCCCCACTTATTTGGGTCCAGATGGGATTAAACCCTTCGGTATTCAAACTTGGATGATCCTTACGGATTTTCCAGTTTTTGGATTAATAAGGTATCGTGGCCTTTTGACTATACCCTTTGACCGATACCGATTGGTATTGTGTCTTGGGTGAGTCCAGTTTTCAGTTCTGGATACTGGCTTCTGTGGTCCATTCCCCCTTAGCTTGTGGGGTCTCTGATAGGTCCAGTTATGTGCTATTTACTGGATTATCCTATCTTTAGGCCTATAGGGGTTCAATATCTGGCCTGAGATACCGGCTTATTCAGCTTGTTTCTTAGCTGATTTGTTCTACCCTCTCGGTTGGGTACTTCCGGTATGCGCTGGGTTTTGTACCTAAGTCCGGCTTTATTCCGGCTCACTTCCTTAGCCGGTTCGTTAATTTGATAGGAGGCTTTAACAAAGGTTATTACCTTTGGCTGTGTGCTAGGAGGGGCGCTGTTTGTAGTTGATGTAGATGGACCGGTACTTGGTTCCATTGTTACGAGGCTGCTATATCCCAGACCGGTGCGATCTCTATCATACCTCATTATTTTCTGAAAACAGTCTGTCTTCCTGGATGAATTGGTCCAGGTGGCTACTACTCCTTCTAGCTTCAGATTTTCAGCCCCCAATTGGGCAACCTTAGAGGCCAATTTATCCTTCTCTTGGGTCGATTCTTCGGTTATAGCTTTAGTGGCCTTTGCCTCCACTTTGCTCGAGAGTATTCGGTACTCAAGCGTCAGCTCTTGTAATGCATGGGCTAGTTCTTCTTTTGAGAACTCTGGTGATGAGAACTCGAACTCATCTTCTTCTATATTGGCCATCAGACACGCTACTTCTTCGTCGCTCTCTTCTTCAGAGATGGACTCATCTGAGTCGGTTTTAGCCCATTTGGCCTTATCTTCTGCGAGCAGTGCTTTGGGCTTCTTTTTGTACCGGAACTTCTTCTCCCGGTCTCCCTTCTTTTCCTTGCCCTTGTCCTTCCTCGGTCTTGGGCAGTCAGCAGCATAGTGGTCATTCCTGCCACAATTAAAGCATGCATCAGTATCATCGTTTTCTTTGCTAACCTTATTGAATTTTTTATAGTTGTTTTGATTCTTTTTCAAGAATCTGCCGAATTTTCTGGTTAGCAGAGCCATTGCTTTCTCAGCCACGTCCTCTGCAGCCTTTAATGGCCCTTCAGCAGCTGCTAGTGCTTTGACCGGTTCGATTACTGTGCTTTCCTCCATACGAGTCTGTAGCTCGAACTCGTAGGCTTTCAGGTCAGCGAACAGGTCGTGCAGCATCAGCTTGTTCAAGTCCTTGGACTCCCTCATAGCCATCGTCTTTACGTCCCATTCCCTTGGAAGCGCCTTCATTACTTTGATGGCTAGATCTCTATTTTCCAGTTCTCTTCCAAGGGACCTTAGTTCGTTGACGACGCTGCTGAATTGTTCCTCAAATGCCGTCATTGTTTCGTCGGCCTTCATCTTTATCATGTCGTATTTTTGAACTGCAACGATTAGTTTGTTCTCTCTCGTTGAGTCATTCCCTTCACAGATCTGACACAGTTTGGACCAGATCTCCTTGGCGGTTTTGCATAGCATGACTTGATTGAATATTCCGTCGTCAAGTGTTCTGAATATGGCATTTCTGGCCACGTTGTCGAGATTCATCAGCTTTTTCTCGGCAGGTGTCCAGTCCTTTCTAGACTTAGGAATTTCTTGAGTAGCGGTTGGGTCGGCTGCATGGTTGGGGTTGATCTTCATGAGGCTCGGTGGTCCTTCGTTGATGATCTCTCACATATCTTCGTCTTGAGCTGTGAGATAAGTTTCCATTCTTATCTTCCACCCGATGAAGTTCTCTCTGCTAAACATCGGTAGCTTGTTGGCATTCATCTTTTCAGTTGATTCAGTAAACCCGCTCTAATACCACTTGTTAGGACCGGTGTACGTGTTTAGAGGGGGGGTGAATAAACACTTGTCGATTTTTCGCTTACTGAACCTTCACTGACCGGTTGATGGGAATTCAAACCGGTTCAAGTGGTGAACTGATGAGTGTCGTGTGTGTGTTTCGGTTTGTGAGTAGAGAGAACTTGTTTATGGAAGTTCAGAGTTAAAATCTCATACGTCTCCCCTTCTTCCCAGCAGGAAGGTATCATTAGAAGACTCGGTTTATACACATCGGTATACAACCTTCCTTAGCTAGACTTACACAACTATAACTCGCTAGTTATACTTAGCTAACTAAACTCCTAGCAAACAAACTTATGCAGCTTTTTACAGTCCACCTAACTATACCAGCTTATTACAGTCCGGTATGGTGAAGAACTATCACAGCAACACAATGCTAACTCAGCTAGACTCGATTTGAGCTTGGATTTGAAAGCTTGTAGATTTGAAATCTCGTTGTGTTCTTCACACCCATCACGAATGTTGAGAGGCTCGTATTTATACTCGTCTCTTGAACTTGTGACCGTTGCTTGGGTGTGGGCCATCTTCATTAAATGGCTATGCAGACCGCATTGATGATCTTTCCTCTTTTGGTAAAGTTGCAGTCTAGCGCCAAGTATCAGCAGTATTGTCTTCATGTCTTCTTTCGTGCAAGTCTTGACCTTGCTTGATCTTTTACTGTTGTACTGAAGATCACTTGTACCTTCTTGATATTTGAATCTTCAACGATACTTTTGGATTGGTGATCGTCGCATTGAAACCGGTCTGATCTTCTTGCTTCAACGTGACCGGTATCTGATCTTGTTGGTCTTCAAGACCGGTACGTGATCGGTGAGTGACTGGTTTCTTAGACCGATTTCCTTTAGGGTGTTTATTAACCGCCAAAACCTTTAACTGGTTTGATCTATCAGTGCCAAACATGATTCGGATTTCAAATACAAAGGTTTTAAATTCATTATTTCAAATCATGCGATTTAATGCAAATATACAATTTCAAAAAGCACTCCTAATTAATTTTAACATTTGAGGAAACGATCCCATGATGCTTGAAGAATCCATGCAAGCCTTTTAAGTCCTAAGCATATGGTAATAATGTCTTCTTTTCTTACTTCGTTCTCAGTCCTAAGATGATATCACATGATGATGCAGCAAGGGTCGACGGAACTGTCATGGTCATCGGGCGACCGGGCCTCCCATCGGGCTGCTGGATACTTCGGGTAGGCCCAAACAACGTCGGGAGATATTACAGCACGATCATCGTTACTATTATGATTCGTATCGTTCTCGACTGAGCCGTGCTGTCCAACACTTAGAAGCTCGGCGTGTGCTACTTTCTTCCTCAACGCACGAGTCAGCTCCACCGCATCGATTCCTTCTCCGGCCACCTCGACTTCATCCCTTCTCGCCCCTTTCAAAGCAGCTGATTCAACACCTACGTTTAAATGAAAATTATTTCAAGGAGAAAATAAATGCTTCCTATCGTTTCGAAAAAAAAAAACCCATTGAAAACGGAACGTAATACCTAAGAAGCTGACAGTGGTCTTGAGGGCTTTGGAGCGGGTTTTGTCGTCGTTCATGTACACCTTTATGACAATCTTTTGCTGCAATAATCACACACGTAATAATCAGGAAAGAAACCCTATAATATGTCTTCTCTTGAGTTTGAGAGAATCACGTCGATACCTTCATGGTTGTCGTTAGACAATGCTTCTATGAAATGAAAGATTAAGAAGAAAAATGGCATTTATAGCTTAAGGCTAACTTGGAATGTTGTTTAAAAAAAACTTGGAATGTTGTTGATACCATTTCTTGAAATGCGATTGAAGTGGCATTTATAGCTTAAGGCTAACTAAGGTTTGGAATATATAAAAGGGCTTTGGCTAAATAGAAGGAGGCTATATGGTCCATGGGATTTGGTAAGTAATTACCGAGAAAATGAGTATAATTAAGACAGACTTATAAGGAAGATAGAAAGAAAGAAAATGTTATTGTCGACCATTACCTAGTTGACTGCTTATTTCTATCTACTCTTTTGCTTAAATATTGGACTCCAGCTTTGCTTTACCATTTAAAAAGACTTTGACATTTTAATTAAGGGTGCTACTATTCGTACCCCCTATACCCCCTTTTTACACCCCTCTTATACTCCTCTTATAAATAAACACATGAAATTTGTAAAACATTCATTAATAATCACATGAACTCAACAAAATTAATTTATTAAATTATTTTGATATAATTTAATAATAATAAATGCATGTGCTATGAAATAATATGAAGTAAAATTATTTTACTAAATGTTACAATAATATTATATTTAATTTATTTTTATCTTTTATCCCCTTATACTAATTGATGAAATAAAGTTAAAAAATATTATATTTTTTAATTTATCAATATTAAATATTTATTTTATTTTAATAAAATAATTCATATAACTTCAATATCCTTATTGACATATTCAAAAAAAAACTAAAAAACATAATTACTAACTAATGAGTGATATTATCTTATTTCATTCCAATATAACATGATCCGGAGTACAATTAGAGCGCAATTTTTTTTCGTAATTACTAATACGGGCGGTATAAGGTGTAATCCATGCTGCTGCACATTTGTGTCTGAAATAAACCCATTGTGGCGTGATAGTAGGCATTGGGTACCCGTCGGTTAATGAAACCTTTACATAATGATTACCATTAACATGACCTATTGCGATAGCAACATGATGATACCATGGTGGAGGAGCCGACCAAAGCGGCAAGTATGTCATACTTTCTCTATTGCTTATAACATGTAATATCACATTGTACTTCGAAGCAATTAAGAGGCCCATATCAGGCCTGGACATCCAATGCTCACAAGGTGCACACTTATCTGACTCGAAGAAATTTATCGAGTTATAGACACCAAGCCATCCTTCAGCACCAAATATGTCCATATATTGTGACTTATACATCTCCAACTCTTCTATTAAATTACCTCGAATTGTAGTCCAAGCATCTTCTTGAAGACCAAGGCATATAGCTATTGCTCGAAAACCACAATTTCCATCAGATTTTACATCTTGCACCTGTCTGATATAAGGCTGAAGTATAGTTGGGAATTGATGAATATATGAATGAGAAGAATATTGCTGGTCAGAATAGTAATTGTGCCTCAATTTTTTCACACAATGTGCATCATTCCGATCACTCAATTTTGATGCGGGTGAACAACTACGTCGATGAGGTTCTTGAATAGATACTGGATTTTTAGCTTTATGAGGGGGACGCCCACGGGTAATATGAATTTTTGGTTCACGAAGCGATGTTGTTGATGGCTCAATTATCTCTCGCAACTTCCTCAAAATACTGAGCTTTCCAATGTTAGACTGCTTTAGAAATTGAGCCTTAATCATTTGTAGCTCAAGATCACAACAGAAATTATCTTCTACAAGAGATGTGAACGGTGAAAGGTCAAGCTTCCTCCAAAACTCGTTGATTGAATCTAATGGGAGGGACTGACCTTTATTGAAATACGTTAACTGCTCATGTGCACATGGCAATCCATGACTTGTACGAAGTTGGCATCCACACTTTTCAGAAATAAATTCAGCTTCTTTAGATCTCTCAAATTCCTTGAATATTATCTGAAGCGCTTGAATTGAAACAAAACCATGCAATTCCCGATAGTGATGATCGTTGAATCGATGCCGAATAAGAATCTTGCTTTGTTCAATACTTGCTTTAATAGCCGTGACTTGAGACTGGATTACTTGTTGAATATATGATAAGGATGTCTCCAAATCTGACTGCGAAGACTCCAAGTACCGCTTTAATTTGGCGTGTTGGCTCTCTACTCTATTAATTGTGTGATTTCCGAAGTTAAGAAATCTATCGGTCCAAGCAGATACAAACATCTTCTTGTAAGGTGTCAACCAATGGTTATTTAGATAACTAAGTACACCTGAAGATTAAGCAAACTTATTTAAGTTTTCAGAATAAATACTTAAAATAAATTTAATATTAAATATACATTCAAGAATACCTGGAAAATCGAATAATTTTGCTTCAAGATGTGCCAAGTTGGACAAATACGCTTCATTCGTTTCAGATTCAACCAATGTTGTCCATGCTTTATAGAAAGAGTTCCATGATTTAATTGACGTTATTGAAGGCCTGCATTTCTTCATAATACTTTTATAAATGTGCCATCTGCAGAGTAACCCTTTTGCTTCTGGAAAAACGTTGTTGCATGCTTTCAACAACGCTAGCTCCCTATCGGTGACAATGACACGTGGAGAACAAGCGCATCCATCCATTGTCGATTTAACACAATTCAATGCCCAAGTATAATTGGGCTCTTTTTCTTTATGCATGAGAACGAATGCTATACAAAATGTCATATTAGTGGATGTTACTCCAATAATTTCAAGAAGTGGCATTTTGTACCTATTCGTCTTGTATGTTGCATCCATCAAAAGAACATGTGGAAATGCCCGCCATAGCTCCAATGATTTTGGGTGGGCGAAAAATAAATCTTCTAACTCATTGGTCGCGCTATTGGAACGACTTTCAAATATATAGCCTTCTGCATGTAAAAAAGACATAACAACCTGCATTTGAGTTTCACCATTTTTTTCCTTCATCCGGGACTTTTGACGAGCATTATATATAGTTTTGATTGTTGAAACATTATCCGGATTTTCTTTCTTGAGAGTCGACAAGATGGCTCGCGGTTTCACGTTCTTTTTTGACAAATCTTCTACTAATATATCCTCATTTTGAGATAATCGCCTTGGGTAGGGATGACCTTCTAGATCTAGCGCAGGTTCATGATTATGTATTCCACATACAATACTCAACATCCAACAATTACCCTCCGTTGATTTTCCCATTAGTTCAAACGGGCAACCAATCTTTCTCGTACCAGTATTTCTTGTAGAGAATTTTTCTTTTTTGTAGTTACCACCACGATCACATTGAAATATGACTTTAGAACACTTCCCGCTTGAGTATATCCTTGATCTTTTAATGATGATTACATAGCCAAGACTTGTTCCAATATTTTTCACCCAATTAGTTAAATCTTCTCGAGAATCGAACACCTGAAATAAAATTATTTTTTCTCAAGCTGACACGTAGATATATATAATACTTAGATAAATATAACGAACGTGAAATATATATGTATGTATATATATATTAAAATTATACCCTTTCGGTGAAAAAATCACAAGTCGCATTGGCATTTGTATCATCAGTTTCTGAATTTTTATCACTTTCGATTACTCCATAACTGTCGTTATCCTACAGTACAGATACAAAAATTACACGAGAAAATAAAAATTTAATCTAATAGAAAAATATCATAAATTCAACCACTAATTTATCAATTACCGAAATCATGTTAATGTTATAGTCTCTGACAATCTTTACTTTGCGTCGCAAATCCGGGACAAAGTAGAAATTCAAACCAGCGAATTGAACACGTCTCGGCCCACCTTCGACCTTGAAAGCAACCTAGTCTAGGAATCAAATATCAGCATCGGCTCGAATCTATATCGCTAGAACTCGTTAATGTGCCTTCGATTTGCGTTGGAGTGTAATTTGACGTATTGGTCAAGACCCCTACTTATAGGGTTGATGCATGCTCTAAATTTGGCTAAAATACTCCTATATAATATAATTTCCATATTTAAATGAATCTTATATTGATTAAGGTAATTTTTCTTATTAAAACTTAAGGTAAGTAGTTAATTAATAAGCAGCATATTAAATTGTCTACTATAATAAATCATAAATATAATTAATTAAGCATTTAATAATTCATTCTAATTATGGAGGGGGTACATATAGAAAAAAGGGGGTGCATATAGAATTTCCCTTTAATTAATTGCCTAACTGACCAAAAAAGTTTCCCAAAAAACAATAATAATCCTTTTATGAAACAAATTAGAGTGCTACTATTCACACCACTTTTTCACCTCCTTTTACACCCCATTAACGAAAACACTTGAAATTTATAAGAAGTATGTCATATATAGTCACATGATTTAACAATAATTATTTTGGAAATATACAAGCCGTCCTTTTAAAATTGATTTACAAAAATAGGCTCTATGTGTAAATTGTTACAAACATAGGCATATTTTTTTAAAATTTTATTATATTTTTTTATTGGTGGTATATTTCTGAATTTTTTTATTTATCCTTACTGTATAAAGGATAGGGTGTTCATAGTTCAGTAAATCGACCGAACAAAACACCAAAATGATAGGGATGTTCATAGTTTGGTTAACGGATCGAATCAAACATTGAATTTCAATTCTTATCAAATACCGAATCAAAGCTAGTTTTTGGTTCGACATTCAGTATATAATTTTTTATAACTGAATTTTTTCGATTCGTTTCGTAACCAAAAAACCGAACTTTTATTTATTTTTTAATATATATAGTACTACGATATTATATATATAACTATATAAATACTATTAAAAATTATTTAATTTTATTTTTTTATTTTTTTTTATTAAAAATCCGGTTCTCAGTAAAAACTGAAAGCTCGGTTTGATTTAATTTTTACCGTTTGAACAACCCTAATAATTTCTTACCTTGCTTTGTCTTTAATTTTCCTTATTTTTCAAATGCACAATTATATATAAATAGGGTAATTAATTTTTCTTTTTTATGGGAACTAGAGAACATAATTAATAAAAAATTTGTCAATGAAGTACTTAATAATGACTTACTTTCATTATTAGGGGATGCAAATATAAAAAAAAAAAGAGTAGGTGCCAATAGAATTACCCAACAAATTATTAAATATAAGCAAAAGTTGTCGACGTTTGTAATTTTATCACAAGAATAATTTATTTATTTATTTATTTTGGTAAGAATAATTTCATTACCAACTTGTCAAAATTACAATTTTCGCACCCGAGGGTTTTTTGGCACACTTATACAAACTTTGACTTTATACTTAAAAATCTATCACCTTAACCAAATCTTAGGATGAACATGCATCATACATAAAATCATATAAATGCATGAAGTTATGAGGTAAACTTTTGGTTCCTGACATGCCATCCGGGTTCTCCATTAGGAAACATTAGAGGATATTGTAAAGGATCATAACAACCGTAATAATATTTGATAATTTGAGGCTGATTATTTATAGGGTAAACTTGAATACGTGGAGTAACATTATTGTTTTCACTTTTTGATTGTAACCATATTCCCGCAACTTTCGATGTAGTTGGTTTGTTATAAACACGCTGATCAATCAAGGGATCCGTATGCAAAGCAATTTTAAACAAATCTAGATTCTCTATGTCGATTAAGTTTCGGAAGAAATTTGCATATGAATTCATTCTCATAATATTAGTAACAGTTCAATACCTTCTTTTTTTGAAGCTTGAGTTAGCTGTAAGCGATTTGATATTTCGTTGTTGATATAAAAAAAGTATAGCTAAAGGTGTCTTAAATTGCTGTTATCGTTTGACAATAACTGATTTATGAAATGGTATAATTGTCCTTGTACTCGAAATGTGTATATACCGTTATTTCGTTTCGCTAATGTTTTATCATAGTGCACCACCATTGAAGTTAATGCAAACATGTTATTATAGCAACGTATAAATTCACATATATGCTTGCATAACTCTGGATCTACTAAGTATAAACTCAATAATTGATGAGGCATTTCTGTTTCAAGAACCGTACTTGTCCCGACGAACAACAAAATGACGGTGGCTCTAAATATACCCGAATTGCACTACATTATGAGCATTTAGTCGTAGGAGGTAACAATTCGGGTTCAATATTTGGAAGTATTGAATGTTGCTTTTGATCATTTAAACTGTTTCCCGATTTTCTTCTCCGAGTGCGTAAATGATTTCTTTCTTCTATCCTTTGTTGAACGTTTATGTGCTTTCTTTTTCGTGAATATGGGAAAGTATCCATTGTTTATGCTGAATAACGTAAATTATATAATCTACATGGTAGCAAATCATGTAGAAGAGTAGTTACTCAGTCTTGTACCTTATTTAATCTGACCAAAACCTCGGATGTAGCAGTAACTTGTTACCTAAATGAAGGAAAATAATCCAGATAAGTGTAGCTAGAACTTTAACATGAGGAGTTAGAGAAGCACGACTAACTGAGAGCATAAGTTATTAAACTGCAAATATGGATACGAAGCTCGCTACAGCAAATATGGATGGGAAGCTCGCTAGTTAATTTCGAATTATTTTTCCTAATAGTGCTGCTCGATGATATAGGTAATATGTAAACGTCAAGTTACAGAATGTTGTAGGGAAAAGCGTAAAATAAATTGGAAGTGAGAATATCCATCATTTCTATCAGAAGTAGCAAAGTTACTTTTCTGGCAGGTGCATAAGATAGAATTTTGAATATTGACTAACGTGAGTAGAATTCCATTTTCTTCTGTAAATTCAAGTAAGGAGCCAAAATAAAAAAGCATCTAGTGGCAAGGGTACCGTGCTTACAATTAAAATAAAAAAGTATTTTACTTACAATTAAATTAGCAAGGGAGCAAGGGAACAGATGAATCAAACTATACTTGAAGGATACCGTGCGATTCGCACGTAGATATAATAAAGAATTAAATATTTATATATTATAAAATAAATATTTTATAACAAATTTGAACACATCTAAGTTTGAAATGGGAGTTGGTGAAACGAACACCCCCAACAAAACTCATGTCCATGGCTTCCTTCCACCAACCTTCTGCCACCAAAAATTAAATCTGAAAAAGAAAAATCGAATAGAAAAATAGTAAAAACATTCCAACCAACCTTTGTAGCTACTTAACTATCCGCCTTCCCTGTTTAGCTGAAAGATAGAAGGAAAGATCTGCAGAAGTGTTACTTGGATCTGTAAGTGGAACTTCTTTAGAATGATTCTTGAAACAATATAAGTCAAAGTTTGTTTTTTACCCAAGTTTCAGTTCTTGGACAGCTTCTATAACTTCAGTTGGTTTATTCTTCATTATCTGCTCTATTTTCCATTTTCATCCCTCTTGAAAATTGTTCGATTGGTGATCCATTTTTTCTTTTCTTTCTTTCTTTTTTTTTCTTTTTCCTGAAAGTTGTTATATCCTCATAAACTTTTTAGTTGTGGGTTTTCTTGTAATAGACATCAATCTCCCCTTTTAGTATCGGATGGCACAGTCGGCAATAAATTCAGGAGAAGAGGTAGTTTTTCCTTCTTCAATAGCTTTGCACAAATCGAATGAATCATTTCTCTTACCTTTGATCTAACTTTCAAGGTTGTGGGCAATGAACCCTAATTGACTAGCTAGTAGTTGTATTTATTACATCAGGTCGTCCTTTCGGAGGATATCGGGCGTGTAAGATTGATTACCTTAAACCAGCCTCGACGATTGAACGTTATAACATCTGATGTGGTACTTAAGGAAATTCTCATTTGGGTTGTACCCTTTTCTGTGCTATTTACGTTGTACTAAGGGAAGTCTCCATGTCGAAACTTTAGGTCGCTTTGCTAGCAAAGCTTTTGGAGAAGTGGGAAAAGGAGGAAGATGATGCACAACTTGTACTAATCAAGGTTAACTTCTGTTCTATACCAATGATGCCATTCGATTGAAGATTGTATAACTGTGTTTAATTTGATTATAGGGATCTGGCCGTGCTTTTTCTGCCGGCGGAGACTTGAAGATGTTTTACGACGGGCGTGATTCAAGTTTGTTATTGTGTTAATTACTATCATTCTTTCTGTTATTATTTTCCTTCGGGGAGATTGTAATTACTTTACGTTGCAGAGGATTCATGTCTTGAAGTCGTTTACAGAATGTACTGGCTTTGCTACCACATCCATACGTATAAGAAGACGACGGTATTTAGTTGAACTAACTCAGACACTTATGGTATCCATCGAAGAGAGTTCTCAGTGTCGTAATAAGTGAAGTTGAATTGTTCTTGCTAGGTAGCTCTAGTTCATGGGATTTCAATGGGCGGTGGAGCGTCGTTAATGGTCCCTATGAAGTTCTCCGTCGTCACGGAAAAAACAGTGAGTAGATTAATTCTTTTCTGTCCCTATATTCAGTTAGTTTACGCTTATAATTCCCTTTTTTTCTTTTTTCTATATCGGTTTTCAACCAGGTTTTTGCTACTCCTGAAGCAAGCATTGGTTTTCATACCGACTGTGGTTTTTCTTACATATATTCTCGTTTGCCCGGGCATTTAGGTGAAATCAACGGAGAACTATCGTATTGTTATATATTCGTGGTGCACTACATTGCTATTTCCATTGATATAATTTGTATGTGTATTAATCGTAGGCGAATTTCTGGGCTTAACTGGGGTGAGATTGAGTGGTGCTGAGTTGGTTTCGGCTGGGATTGCAACTCATTTTGTTCATTCTGAGGTTTGATTTAACTTCTTTTTTTTTTTTTATGTAAAAGAAGATTGTTTTTATTGCGTAGCTTTTCTGATTCATCGTACGTTTTTTTGTATTAAGAAACTGGCCGAGCTTGAGAGCCTTCTGATAAGTTTAAACAGCGGCGAAGAGGAAGCCGTCAGAGCTGCCATTGAAGAAATCTCCGTAAATGCTCAGATAGAAGAAAAAAGCGTCCTCAACAAGTAATTTACTTACATACATTATATTACTGCCATAACTTCCAATGTTAATAAGCTGTAATAATAGCTGGGCATGCACTGTGCTGTATGTAGGAGGGAGATCATCGATCGCTGTTTCTCCAAGGGTTCCATCGAGGAGATATTAACATCATTCGTGAGCCAAGTTTCATAAACACTCTATACGACTCGAAATAAGTACTTTTAAGTAACTGTTTTTTCAGGAAGGCGAGGCTGCAAAAGAAGGAAACGGTTGGATCGTTCCTTTGTTAGACGGCATGAAGAGATCGTCCCCAACTGCTCTCAAAATAACTTTACAATCGGTATGTCTATGGCATTAGAGGCATTCGTATTAATATTCTCCCAGCTTAATGTCTGATTCGCCGTATGTTGCCTCTCGGGCCTTTAGATTCGCCGAGGAAGGGAGCAAACGTTAGCTGAGTGCGTGAAGAAAGAGTTCAGAATCACTATGAATATTCTCAGGAAATTAATATCTGGCGACGTTTATGAGGTTCCTTTTTTTCTTTTTTTTTTTTCTCATTACAAACTATATAGAAACATTAGTGTAATAATAAATAGCATGATACTTGGTCTTTCTGCTGGCTGACAGGGTATTAAAGCTGTTATAATAGACAAGGATAATAAGCCAAAGGCATGTCTTTATCTTGTCTGCATTCCTTTCATTGTTTCTTGAAATATTTATTTTATTTTATTTTATTTATTTATGTTTATTATCTGCGCTCAACTCACAGTGGGAACCTTCGACAACTGAGGCTGTGGAAGATGAAAAGATCAAACTTGTCTTCAAGCCATTTGAAGGAGATTTGGAGCTTAATATTCCAAAGGGAGAAGAAGATCATTATAGGTAATAACTTCAGTGATATGCATTTTTTTTTGTGACATCTTTTTTTTAAATGTTTATATTGTGTGATTGATATAGGTGGCAAGGAAAATATGAAGATTCACCTTATGCAGCAACTAAATAACTATCAGGTGAGCTGAAGAAACGTAGAAGAGTCGGTAGGGTTGGATCGTCGGCTTTTTATCTTTTGGCTCTTTTTTGAGCCGTAATATCTTGATCAAGTTGTGACTTTACGTTGAACTCATGGTTTGATGTTTTCATTTCCGTATATGTTTCGTCGACATTTGGTCAGAAAAGAACCAAGTGCATCGACGTTTCTTATTATTACCGAACAGATCAATAGTGGGTGCTTCCGACAAATTCTGATCTGACTAACACGTGTTGGCCGACGGCGGACGACGGTACACCATCAGTAGCTACAATGTGTTTTCTTGCAGTGCTCAATATTTTTTCATTTTCTTTTTTTTAAATAAAGAGTCACCACTACCCTTCCTATTTATGTTGGTACACCTATCTAACTCCATTAAATTGTTTTAAATTGTTACATATAATCAAAATAATTTTTTTTATTTATATGTCACATTTGAATGTAGTTGGGCTATATCCCACTTGGATAGAATATTCAAAATAAAGAACATATCATTGTTTGAGCCCTTATTAACCTTTTTATGGCTATATTATTTTAGAGGTAAATTAGCATTGATTACTCAAACCTTATAAATTTCATAAATATTTTGAAACGTATAATGTACAATGGTTATAGAATATATGTGATTAAATGTAGGAGCAATTAGGTTTCAGTCAAATGGAGACTAAATCATCAATTATTCTTGATTTTGGGGTCCTTAGTCAATGTTACTATATACACCCCACTAGGGGTGAAAAGTACATAAAATTTGTAAAAAGTAATTAATGTTTGCAAATTTCATATAATTTTAACAAGCATTAATTGGTTAATTTATTGCAGAATAATACATTCTGATTCAATATTTGATTCAACGCCAGTTTTAATTTTTAATTTATTTTTATATTTTAATTTACATTTTTATAAGTAGCTTAGAATTAATATTTTTAAATTAAAAATGTTAATAAAATTCATATAATATGGACATTTCTTATTATTCATACAAATAGAAATGAAAACCAACATTTCTATATTCCTTTATAAATATTGTAACAAGCAAATTATATAAATTACTGTTTTTCTTATATGGAGTTTTTCCTATAGTAATAACATATATATTTATATGTAAAGTTCTAAACCCACAAAAAGAAATGAAAATCATCAAGACAAAGCCAACCTAAAAAAAATTAAAAAGATATATAATAAATATATATCAATATTCTCGTTTTCAATTTATATATAATAAAGAGCTGAGATAATATAAGTAATAAATGAAGTTAAAAAAGAGTAATAAATAAAGTATGATAGATAATGAATAAGGGGGTGTAAATAGTAATATAGGGGTGCCAATAGAATTTCACTAAATTAATCATGTGAGTTTTTTTTTTTTTTTTCCTAATTTGAATTATAACTAAAAAATCACCCCAAGGTTTGACCTAGCAGTCCGGTTCCTAACCTTTCAAGCGGGCGGTCGAGGGTTCGAATCCTCTAGGGATCTTGACTTTCGTTGTGCGTGGGATATTGGAGTGGGTCTCATGGAGCATGGAGAATAAGTCACGCTGGAAGCCGTGATTGTCCCATAACCGACGATGAGGTTCGGATTCGATTCAGCCCAAACCTAGTCGGAGTTTGTGAACTACGATAGCGTTGTGTGGGGATATCTACCTGACCGGAAAAAAAAAATTATAACTAAAAAATTACGACTGGGTTATTCCGAACTAATGTTATAACAAAAATATTCAAAAGATAAATTCAAAAAAACATTAAAAAAAGATGAGGTTTAGGCATAGTGGTGAAGAGTGAGAGGCCTCAAGGTTTTGAGGAGTCGTCACTCACTAGTAGATTTCCAATATATTGAGCGACTCATGAACTTGTTCTAGTTCCAGTTATTTACTTGGTTTCAATAGTCATATTAAGCAATATATATAATATATTGTTGGTTTTGGCAGTGACGGTATATTTCTTAGGGGTTAGTTTATAACGGAGAACCATATTAACTATAATATAAGTCGAGACATGTGTTAACACGTTCATCATAAGACGAAATTGTTCCGAATTACAGTGCTTTCGGTTTTCGGCAATCATCTCCAAGATACGACTTCTGATTTTTATTGTCGTAGCACAACGAAACAACATCCCGGCGAATTACTCGATACTCGAGTCTTTCTGCTACTTTGGTGAAAAGGGGTGTGCTGTGAACTAATTCTAAATGTTGTGGATCAATTGAATAAATTTTATATTTTGCCAGGGGACATATTTATAGCTTTCGAAAAGTTGTAGGGGTCAATTCGTGAAAAGTCACAATATTTGGCTGTATGAATTACCTACTCGATCCGATGCCCGCCACTAGTTGACTTCTTTGATCGGATTAAATTGCAAATATACACAATTTTTGGCAAGGGATTAATCTACGATAGTCATAACTCTTGGACTGATTCGTCAATATCATTTCAGACATCCACATCAGCTTGTCCAGTCAGTGCCAAGTCAGTACCACATCGTCCTCGTCAGCACACGTGTCACTAACACGTCATCAGCCCGCGACGCCATCAATTTTTTATTCTATTTTTAATAAATGGACTAACTGTACTAATTAATTTCTCATTCACCCGACATCGATTTTTAGTAAATTAATAGTCTATAAATTCATATTGAAACATAGATTTTGAATCTTTCATCATTTCTAAATTTTGCTGAACATGGCTTCTCAATTTCTGTAAAACCGATTAAAGAGATTTTATTGGGTTTATTTAAATCCAATTGGGCAGAAAACCAATCTACATTTAATATCCAACATATCTACTACTATTATAAAGAGTGAATATGGCCAGTTTCAATAAGCGGTTGCAAGTCCATTAATTGTTCTTTATTGTTTGTCCGAGAAACTTGTATTTACAGGTTGTACGGAATTTTGTTTTCTTTCTTTCTTTTCATTCTTTTAGTTATATAATATAATAATACAGTACGAATTTTGTTTGTTTTCTTTTCTTTTTTTTTTCCTTTTTCTTTTAGTTATAATAATGAAATATGTATATATCATATTTAATTAAAAATCTAATATAAATCACATTTTTTTATTTTTTTTCTTTTTTGTTATTATAATGCAATACATATATCATATTAATTAATATAAATTATATAAAAGTATATCATATTTAATAAATTATACATGGTAGATAAACGAGCGGGTAACTATGAATCCGCCAACCGACTTATGGTTTGTTGGATTTTTATAAAAATGTCACAATGGGTACTCATCCCTATAACGGGCACCCAGAAATCTGGATACCAGTTATAAATCTGAGTAACCACTGTGCTGTCAGAGTGTGTACTCAGCTTTATAATGGGTACCAGACTGGGTACTCTGATTAAAAGTAAGATCATTGACTAAAAAGACCGGCCAAGAAGGCTATTCATTAAAATTGACTTAGTCAAATACCATTTTCTTAAAGATTCTGCTAACTAAGTGACAACACAATGGATACTCAGAGGTATAGGTTTACTTAAAAATATTTATCACACTTTGAATTATAAATCATCGTATAAACTATTGTCCAAGCTCTTGGTAGTTCCACATGGTCAAAGTGAGTTTTAATGAGAGATTTCAATGCTTTGGACTGCTTTTCTCGACCAAGTGAAAAACCACTTCTAAAGGAAGTAGTCATGTACGAGTAATTATATAGTAATTTAATTATGTTGAACAACTATAACACTAAGTCGTAACATCATTTTATTACATTTTATGTATATTAACATGGCATCGTTCTACTTTTTGTATATCTATATTAACTTTTTTAATAATTCAATTCCGAGGTACGATTACATAAAAGCCGCACAACGTGGTTTAGTTCGCTTTCTAAAGATTTTGCTTAACCAGGTGGGTTACCGTGTTCGGAAGCTCCAGCCAGACAAAACCAAACTTAGTTAGCATGTTTAACGTTTAAAAATTAAATAATTTAAAAAAAAAAAAAAAAAAGTAAATGAAATCTACATTAACAGCTCACAAGGAAAATGTGACCGTTGTAGATTCGTTCGTTCACTCTACTACTAAATTAAATTCAAAATAAATAATAAATCAAAAAAACAAAATGTTTCCTTTCAAAAAGTCATCGGTATCACTTTGACACACGTCATTGCATTGCACGGCCGCTAACCAAATCCAACGTAAACCGAAAAAAAAAAAAAAAAAAAAAAAAAAACCCATCCATTCCATTCCATCCATTTCCATCCCCACTCGCTCGCTCACATCGATTCGATCCTCTGGCATCTCATTCCAAAAACCCCATGACAGGAAAACTATAGCAGATTCCCACCCAGGAAAAGGAAACCAAAGGAAGAGCATTTTGGTGTTTTTTTTCCCTTTTGCTGTTTTTTTATATAGATCAAGCGGAGTGGGAGTGTTAACAGATTCGAAAAAGGATATGGCTAAGAATGGTGGTGCAGAGATGAAAGGTGAGGTTTTGGGGATGCAGATTGAAGCAAATCAAGAATCTGCGGAGAATCAAACTCAACATCCTTACGCATTTCACGTTTCAGGGCCAAGAAATGTGCCGTGTATCAACTGGAGGGAGTTGATAAACTCCACTTGGTATTTGTTTTCTTAATTTTAACATTCGTAGATGATTCTTTGTCCTTCTATTTATGTTCCTCTAGCTGAGAATTTAGATGGATCCGAGTTACTTTTGATATGGGCTGGCTTTTTTCTAATAGCTTTATTTAGGAACCTTACTCTTTGAAAACAGCTCTTTTTCTGCTCAGAAACGATTTAGTTTGTTGTCTATTTGATCCTTCCATGCAACGATTTTGGAGTTGAGGGTTTATCATATTGTTTCCCTCGAGTAATTTCAGGAGATGGTGTGATCATTTGCTTCTTTCTGTAAGTAGATGATAATAAATAGTTGTTTTTTTTGTTCATTGTTAGAAATTGGGCTGTTTTCATTTCTTCTTTTGTTCCTTTGTCATAATAAGTATCATTCTTTCATGGCTGTCTTTCCTTGTTCGTTCGATAACCATTGGCCTTCCGTATGAGAACTTGAGCAAATTTGAACGCAGCTCTTTCCTCTTACAATTGTCCTTAAAAAACAGGAAAGACCCAAACTACAAGAGAACGGTGATCGCCTGCTTTATCCAAGCTGTCTACCTACTCGAGCTCGACAGGCAAGAGAATCGAACTACAGAAACCGCCCTTGCCCCAAAGTGGTGGACCCCCTTCAAGTACAAACTTGTGGAGACTCTAGTAGACGAAAGGGATGGATCAATATTCGGAGCAATCCTCGAATGGGACCGCTCAGCCGCTCTAGCAGATTTCGTGCTCATGAGACCGAGTGGGGCCCCACGAGCCATTCTGGCCCTAAGAGGAACCCTCCTCAAGAGCCCGACGATCAGAAGAGACATTGAAGACGACCTAAGGTTCCTGGCTTGGGAGAGCTTGAAGGGCTCGGTAAGATTCAGCTGCGCTTTCAAGGCCTTGAAATCAATCTCCGACAAGTTTGGCAGCCGAAATGTGTGCGTCGCTGGTCATTCTTTGGGCGCTGGATTTGCACTCCAAGTGGGTAAAGCACTTGCTAAAGAATCGATTTTCATCGAGGCCCATTTGTTCAATCCGCCTTCTGTATCACTAGCCTCGAGCTTGAGGAGCATGGGAGAAAAGGCAGGTATTATGTGGGGAAAAGTAAGGTCCATGCTTCCTTCGACTTACGGCGGCAATGCACAAGTTCATAACTTCAACGATGGAGCAACAAAGTCTTCAACTTTAGGGTCGAAGCAATGGATCCCTCATCTGTATGTGAATAACAGTGATTACATATGCTGTTCATACGCTGACCCACCACCACCGGGTAACGAGGATGGCTGTAATAATGTCGTGGATAAGGAAAACCTGAGGCCTTCAAATGGCGGGTTCGCAAAGTTGTTCGTATGTTCCAAGGGGAAACAGAAGTTTCTAGAAGCGCACGGGTTAGAACAGTGGTGGGCCGATGACCTGGAAGTGCAAATGGCTCTGAACAACAGTAAGCTGATCAGCAGGCAGTTGAAGTCTTTGTACAGTTTACCGCCTCAAACGACTCGACAAGTGCTGCCGAGCTAAGAGCGAAATGCAAATGAGAAAAACAAACGCCGTAATTCTTTGGGTCTCACAACATTTCTTTTATGGTTTCGAAGTATGAAATATAATTGATATTTATCTAATGCATGGTTCTGCTTTCTTTGTCTGTTTTATTGCACTGTAAACAATAATGCTTCTATCTGAGAATGATTCTGAGCAATAACTAATGTTAAAGCAAAGAAAAGGTTTGATGGCTGATGATAAACACTGTAATATGTATTAGATAACTAAGGAGACAATATGTTCAGGCAGGTCTCTAACCTTGTACAGAATTTAACACAAAACAATCTGTTGCATGGATCATAGCTACTAGCTACGTCGAAATGCCAAAAAAAAAAAAAAAAAAAAAAAGAAGCAATGAATCAGCTAAATCATCGAAGAATTGACGCTAGTTCTATTATCGTATCTGTGTTTGTAGGATAAAGTAAAATACAGCAGGCCTTAAGTAGAGGATGCCTTGTCTTTCTTGCCAGATAAGATCATAGAGATCTGAAGGCCTCTGCTGAATGCTTGGTTGAAGAGAAGCCGAGTTTGGAATTCAGACATGAAAGGGAACCAAGCCAAGACAACGATAGGCATGAATATAACCACTCCCATGATAGCTTCGTATGCTCGAGCCAATTCCATCACTGAATCCCACATTTTGATGCTTTTCATACAAGGTTTACATGCCTGGGCAATCTGCACCATTAAGAGTAGTAATCAGACAGTATGGTTATGGTTGTGTTCTAAGATGTTGATGTAATCGAACAAAATTCAATAGAAGACCAATCCTAGAAATTCAGTTATATCGTAAATACGACGAATGAAAGCAAAATACAGAAAATAGTTCTTACGATGAAGTTCTTCGATGATAGATTAAAAAGAGGCGTACGTACCAGGATGAGGGCCCAACCCGTTGGCATAAAGGCCAAGATTGCAGCAAACAGATCGCTCACAGCCAGACCGCCGACTACGAACAAGACAGTCATGACTGATAGAAATCCCAGGAACAAGAGGGCTTTGAGAATCCTGAACATTAGCTGGAAATCTGTACGAAACTTGCGCCTACCCATCGACAGAAGCTGTCCGAACAAAACCGAAACTAAATGAAAATCTCAATCCATAATATATAATAGGCAAGAGTGTAACAGCAATGTCATGAAAAGTACACTGCTGATCATGTAAATTATTCCAGCAAACGAGATTTCGAATGTTACATCACAGTTCCTATTATGATGCACATCAATGTTTATTTGTTTCCAGCTTATAGAATCAAAAAGAAAAAAAAATAGGAATATTAGGTGAAGCAGAAAATACCTTCAATACTACAAGTACAACCACCATGACAAACCATGATAGTCCATAGACCTGCAAGGATCACAAGAAGGCAATCAATAAGCACGGGGCAAGTTCAAATAATAATAAGATAAATATGACCAAAATGAGTTCTTTTTTTTTACCAGAATTTCTTTGTGCCCGTGCGATATCTTAAGCTGATACACTATCCCATATTGGTAGATGAAGAATCGGAAGGCGAGTATGATCTCAAGCAATTTACCCCTTACGTTCGTATACTTCAAGTGTTCTTGTTCCTCATTCCACCAAGCCTCCCAACTCTTCTGTGAGGAGAGCCCAATACCACCACGATTCCCCATCCACCTTTTCCAATCAGTCCAATCTTCCACAGTCTTTTGCCAGTCGAAGCCCGAAGGGTTGAACACAAAGGGAGCAAACAACCAAGACGAGACAAGAAACCACATCGAGAACGTAATAAAGAAGTACAGCGAAGAGCTTCGGTAAGAACGCCCATAAACCTCGTAGATGATAAGCAGTATGAAGAGCTCCAGGCCTTTCACGAAATGGCTTCGAGAGTATAATCTGTAGTTGTCTGCAAACTTTGCGTGGAAGACCACGAAGCCCCGACCAGTGGCCCGGTACTTGGAGCCTCCATGCAGGATGGTTCGGCCATAGAAGTGGGCTTTTGTGCCAAGTTGAAATGTGAAGAACACTGAGGCAAGCTGAAGCTGCATGATTATAAAATCACCGATTGCACTACGAAAACCTCTCTCGAGGCCACTCTCCATTACCATTGGGAGTACGAGTAATAAGCCAAGTTGAAAGAAGGATTGAGTAGCCAAAGCCTGCTCGAGAGATTTGGACTGGCGAATGGAAGGAGCATCAAGGATTCTTTTTTCTAATCCGCTCAAAACCAAGTAGAGTCGACCGTATAAGAAGATGTAGACGGTAAGTACCGTGACCTGAAAGGGAAAAGAAAAAGTAGAACATTATCAGCTTCTTCAAAGAAAAATGCAAGAAATCTATCAAACGAAAGATTGAAGTGGATCAGTGGATGATGATCTGAAACCATAAAAAAAGACGGAGATGTTTTCGAATAAGTAACACCAGACAATACGACTTCACAAGAAAGGTCTACATACCATGCTACTGAAGTAAAATCCAACAGTGGTGAAGTAGAAAGACAGCATTCTGAAGAAATCGAATCTTCGTCCGAGTCTGTAGACATCTCTGCTAAGTGTCTGCTCTCCGTTTCCATTTGCAACCTTGGCCTCGAAAAGAGAGATCTGATTCATGCCAACATCTCGTCCCTTGCCCACTTGGATGTATTCGTGGTGGGTTACGTAGCCTCTTCGCAGTGTTGAATTGTAACCTGAAGAAGGTATGGCGATAAAAATAGATGGAGATTGACTGTTTTATGCTTATAACCTCTTACAAAGAACGTTTGAAAAGATACCAGAAAAGATGTCTTCACTCAAGTTGATCGTCCTCGAAGATTTGCTGATGCCACCTCTAGTCAAGTGAAAGATTCTATCGAATATATCAGGATGCCCATAGTGGAACCTTACCCTGTGGTACAAAAGTCGAAATTTGAGAGAGATATCGAAGTTTCAAATACGAACAAAAAATCACTTTAGATTATACAACTTTTTTATAATATACATATAGAAACCAAACATTTTGGTGCAAATATGGCTCTATGATGAACTACTGTTATGTGCCAGCCCAACCAGTTCCCGGACACAAACATCGTGGAAAAGAAAAGATACTCTAAACAAAAAAAAAAAAACAATGTGTTGCAACAAAAAACATATTTACCTTAGAGGATTGGCCAAAATTCTTTGGCCAATCGTCACAAAGCTGTGTTCTTGATTTGACATGAACCAACCAAGTGAAGAAACACTGTGATCAAACGAAAAAGGTTAAGAATGTTCATATCAGTATGCCAATTCTAAATTAATATTTAAGCCGACAAATACAAACCTTCCTGTGAAGATATGCTCCCTTAGCCCCAATATGGTAGGTCTTCGTTGCCCATGATGAGTTTTTAAAAATTCCTCCAACACATTGCGCATTTTGAAGGCTTCCTCGAAGTAGTTGTCCTGCATAAAAAAATAATCAATCGAGCAGCGTGACACTCATCAGAAAAGCAAGTTGACATAAGCTTCATTCAGACATAATCTTGTGTAAACCCAAATATGCCTAGTTATAGACAAACTGGAAGAAAAGCTGGTAACCTGGTTCATGTCTATCGTTTGCAAGGCTTCTCCACGAGTGAAAATGATAGCATGATTCTGATTCTCCGGCTTCCCTTCACCGAGTATTGGATTCCCTGGAAGCCTTATACGATATATTTCCTGAAACAACAGCAAATAATAGTTAAATAAGGCATGCAAAGATAATAAAAAAAAAAAAAAAAAGTTATTCAAAATTGCCTAGATGTCATATACCTCATCCAGCTTCTCCCCTCCCTTGACCAACACTGAATAATAAACCTTCTCAGTCTTTTCGTTAATTGTTTCCTCCCTCTCATCTATATAAGCAACTCGAAGAGATGGATGCCTTGAAAAATTGCATATGGGATTAGTGTGTTAAGATACACAATCAACAGGCAAACGAAAAACCTCTTATCTTCTCTTCATGTAGAAACTTACGTCAACATAAGATTCAGAACATTGGCATAACAGCTATGTTCGTATTTATTGCTCGACTTTTTCTGGTTTCCGTAAACCTGACAAGATACAACGTAAGTGAACTTTAGATCTGCCAAAGCCTGTGCTTGTTCCTTGAGAATCCTGTAGTCTCTATGATTGGTATCGATGGCCCGATATCCCCCAAAAATGGCTGCAAATGAAATTCGGTGAGAGATATTTTAAATAATCTGTGATAGACGATACATATTTTGACAAAAGATTTTATATACCAACCATTATCATCAGCAAAATCCAAAAAGCACTGGAGTTCCAAAGCCTCACGATAGTACATCATTCCCCTCACTATTAAAAAATATTAGAGAAAGAGGAAAAATAAGGACGATCGACAGAATACAGAAAGAACCATGTCAACTATATTGTGGGTGTCTGCTCATATATATATATATATATATAATATACACGATACTGACCTGTTCGGGCAAGAGTCTGACCCCTGTAAGAAACCCAGCGCTCCAGTTCTAGTCTGTCCTGATCTGGATAATCAAGTTTCGGATCGTGGATTCGCTCCTCATAGTTTCTCCACTCATCTTTTGGACAGACAATAAAAGGCGTGCATAAGGTTAGTGTATGCTAAAACAAAAGTTATTACGAACATCGAGTCACTTGAAACTTACCAGGATAAATTCTCTGAAGATAAAATTGGATTGTTATGCCATCCTCATTTTCCGAGTTTAACTCTTCCGTGGAATAAAGAACAGGTTCGTTGAAGTATGGCGTCAAAACACTAAACACATAAGACAAATTATAACTTAATTCAACTAGAGATGCTAGAACAACATAAACATTCTCACGGGACACCTATCTCAAAAAGTGAACGGATTATGCCTGGCAATCATAACATCAACATATGATTTCATTTTTTTCCAAGTCATTGCTTTAATATCAGGACTTTAATTTAGTTTTCAATTTCCAGTGATTTTTCTTAAACTTCGATTTAAAATAAAAAAAGAATAAACTTCTCTCTTTAACTCTTTGAGATAAATAATCCGAGTCATAAAAGCACCCAAAAAGATGAGCTTGTAAGATGGACGCTAACCTAAATGAGAGCATGTTGCGAACTTTTGGGGCACTCGGCATTGTCATGAACAAAGAGTTTGCAAAGAAAGTAATGCGGCGACGAGCATCTAAGTTTGTGGGGACATTGATTGCGGATTCCTTCTCAGTCAGAAGCAAATGTAGCCTCACAACCTAAAATAATAACAAGTAAATTTTGAAAGCCAAGGAGCACAGATTATATCTGGTGAATACAAACTTAAGACTTCGGAAACAGAAGTTTCCAAGAACCGAGCATAGTAATATTCCAATTTTAGCTGAGTGCAATGCTTTCTAGACACATGCACACACACATACGTATAGATCCATCCTGGGCCGTAAGAGCCATACCTTTTCCATCCATTGCCTGCTATTTAGGAGATCAGTATTTATCCTTTCAAACATCTGTTCAAACTTCTGCTCTTTTCTGCTCGAAAGAACCCTGAAATAAATAAAAAAAATGAACATAGATTTACATACACAAAATTTTTAAAAAAGAACCAAGGAACGGTTTCTGCAATGAAATTTTCAGGGAAAACATACTCATTTCCATTACTCATCACATCTTGAATAATTTCCATAATGTCTTGGAGTTTGTTAATGATCTGGGATCTATATAGCTGATTATCCTCATAATCCATCTGCCAAATCGAAAGCATAGTAGGTTAGTACAAGACCGTAGAAACCTGCTCCAAAAAACAAATCCCAAAATATATATATATATATATATATATTCTCAAGATATAGAACTTACAAGAAGTTTCAAAAATTTATCCAATTTATCACTCAATGAAGGAAGCTCAGTCATGTCAAAGTCCCTCAAGAACCGTCGCCGTTGTATGCTACTTTCCACTTCTTGACAAATTTCCCAAACAATTCTAACAAGACAAATAATTGCAATAAACGACAGCTATAAGTTTATAAAGACAAGAACTGATAATGAAAAAACATAATCTCCAGGTAATAGAATTTCTCGTGACAAAGGTAAGGGTAATATGTTTCTTACTTCTTGTCCCGATCCTCGAGCATGAGGTCAAGCAGCACAGCTCTCAGCATCTCGTAACATTCGATAATTGCAAAATACATGAAGTCGTCATTCTTTATTTTCCGGAAAAGATCAGCATCATCTTTCTCTGTGTAATCTTTTGCCATGTCCAATGCTATTGGGATCTACATATCAAGATAAGAGATTTAGTGTACAAGGAGATAAAGACCATTGAAGATGCGTTGAAGTTGCTTATGTTTACCTTACTAGCAAGCAAAAACGGAGGCCACTGGACAACTGAGACATCACTCGACGAATACGGAACAAGAAGCAGATCTTTTTCCCTGAGAAAATTTTATACAAAAACAAAAATATTCATATGGAACTAAATTCATTTCTGTGCAGGGAAAGAATGACCAACCTATTGCTTATCAAATCCTCATTTCTCATTGATAAAATAAATTCATTCCACATCTGTGAGAACTTTGCGATGTTTATTCTGTGCAGTGTATCATCCTATAAGAGCAGTTAATTAAGTCAAAAAGCAAGTTTAGCATCAATCTCTGCAAAGCCTAAGGCATCCAACTGATGAAGAATTTCAATATATCTCATGCCTATTGGATAATTTATTTATGACCATCTTAGTAGGAACAATTGAGGTGCATTACCCGCTGATGTTGTTTGTTGTCCTCTTTAGAGTACGGGACGAGACGCTTACTGAAAGCTGATGGAACTGAGTCAAATCTCGCCCTTAACATGCCAAGGGTTCTTATCTAGCGCATAGGAAATGGATCAGGGCAATAATGTGTTAAAAAACATTCAACAATCCCGGCAAAGATCGACAAAGGCAAATGGTTTTCTCTGACTACTGTGCAAGAATCACTAACCTCTCCAAGATGACTGAAAGCTCCATAGATTCCACCAATAAGAGTTGAGAATATAGAATACCATATTTGAGTATCCATGAAGTAGACCTATATGCAAAAATAATATTATATATATGCGTGTGCGTGTAACAGATTCGAGGAGCTCAGTGAAACATGAAACTGCTAGGTTGAGGAGAATTTTCATACCAGAACAATTGGAGTCCATACTGCGATAACAACTCCAAAATTACGAGTAGCTGAAAGAATATTTTGCCACGGATCAGAAGACTGATACATAGTGAATCGAAATAGTAGGTGTAGTAAAAAGTTTACCATTTGGAAAGAGTTCATGCCAATCATAGCCATCGACTGTTAGATTCATTATTGTCCTTGTTGGTTCAATCAATGGTAGTATCTGAATCATTCAAACAATATGTCGGAGAGAGCGGAAGAGGAACAATTGTTATACAAATATGCCAAGTAGATTGTGCAAATACTTTGACTGTGGAGATAAACCATGACTTGATAGTCATGCAATATGTTCCTCACAAGATCCTAATAGGACATCTTCGGGAGCTCATATTGATAGAAATGGATTACCTCCACATAGTAGCTGAATGCTAGCTTGCTTATCAGCAGGGTGATCCAAAAGAGTGTGTACCTAACAAAAAAAATGATTGCACAAGTCAAAATGCTATAAAATTGACACGAATAGACTTTGTTTCTCGATCATATGACAAAAATATCAAATGAAGACAAAGGATGACAAAAGGAAAAAGAAATAAGCTTGAAACTGCATTTAATCTTTAATATTCACACCATTCAAAGATATGTCTATCTGAGGCTATATCTTACTTTAAAAGGGTGAACATATCTTCATGCATCCCTCTTCCGACATAGAGTTTCGGCTGCAAGTTAAGGAGGGGGATTAATGAGTGGTAAAGTGAATCATCATATTCACAGAAAACACATTGCAAAAGGCTTTGACCTGAGCCCACCATAGGAGAATGACAATGACACGCCAGTTTGAACGTTCCATTGATCTCCTCAGAAAAGGGAAGAAAAACAACATGGCAACTAATATGTTAGGTATCAAATAGATCGCAATACAGTAGTTGTACAATGACTTAGTCTGCCAATCCGCTCCAAGATCGCTGAAGAACTTTAATACTCCACTGGGATTGTTGAAAGATCTCGAGTATGTCACTGGCATTACTATAAGCCAAAAAACAGCAACTGCAAACTTCAGCAGATACCGTAATACCTGACTGTATCTGAGGCTTTTCCAGGCATTTAAACTAAGAACTATATCCAAGAAAGCTGCAGGATAGATTGTATACATTTTTTGTCAGAGCTAAGACAAATAAGGTTAGGGAGAGAGAGAGGGAGAGTGGGAGAGAGATGAACAAAAGTTATCTCATACCTCGGAGAAAGTTCAGAACAGCAGCTGTAATGAAGATGCTCAGTACACTTTGTACAACGCTCTCATCAAAAAGAGAAGTTGAGAATACCCGTTGATTCCATGCAATGATAATCATAGCCTGATACATTTAAGTTGTTTACAAAAAACCAAAAAGTTATAGAAACAACAAAAAAATTACTACGAAATACACGTCCCCTCACTTGAAGCATTGCATACCTGGAGAGCCAATATGAAAAATATCCACATTCTATCAAAACTTCTATAGAGGTGCCAAAAGGTGCGAACTTCAACAAAATTTGTCTTGGGTTTTCTGTTTCCTAAGGTCTGGTCTCTTCTTTCCTGAAACAAATTCTTACATCATGAAGTGAAAATAACATAAAAGGTTTGCATATACAGATTCTTAGGATTTCTAATGAAGTACAACTTCTATCAAGAACCAAATATGCGCTATAAGAGAATTATATAATTGTGCTTTCTACTGTAAGATCATCTTGTCGCTTGACAAAAAATAAAAAATAAAAATGTACTCAAAACTGAAATTATGAATTTCTTCCTGAATCTAAAAAACACACTCTGCTTCGATATAATAGGTATATAAACACACGCCTCAATTGATAACTATTTTCAGCCGTGACAACTGATCTTTACTTAATTTCTTACTTTCACACGCACGGACATGCATTAACGAAATAAAAATTGCAGCTTTATACCCTGTGCCTTCGCTTTATGACATCCGAATGTACGAAAAAGTCAGCTTTATGATCCATAGGCCAACCCAGCTTAAAACACTTTTTGGTCCTAAGACAAGAAGTTAGCTGAATTTCATTGAGCTTGATGTTTAATCTCAGTAGAAACACAGGACTCATAACCAATGAAGTTACCAAAAGTATTCGTTGAGATCATCATAATTTCTCCACGCCGAATGGCTTGCTTTTCCAAGTTTGTTTCTCCTAGCTTCCTTCAACAACAAACATGATTATATTAGCTATTTCATATTTAAAAAAAAAGATAAGATAAGAGAATCCAACTAATAATATATAAAATCCCTGTATGAATTACCTTTTGTATAACCTCGTAAATAGGCGTCACAACTTCCTTCAGAAAAGACTCTTCACCTTGTGGTACTGTATGATAATTGCCTCCAGTAACATGATCCACATTGCCAAACAAAGTTCCATACATCTCGCGTGCCATCTTATTTTAGATTAAAACAACTGAGTTACTTTAGTAGGAATCGAAATCGAAAAAGCAATACAAACCAATCCTAATATAACTATATAGGCTACATTAATTTAAAAAGTAACGTACATGGTGAAATATATAGCACAAACATTCTGGCATGAAGCGAATATTTGAAGCTTCGCCCCATATAAGGAGATAGAGACCAATATAAAGAAGCTGAGATTGTTGACCTCTATACCTGTCAAAAGATGAACATTATAACTAAAACTTCTATGTCCGAAATTTTGTAAAGATCTAAAAGCACATCAGTAGCTTACTCCAGATTTGGCGAACAGTGCAAGTATTTGCACCATAAGAGATAATTTTTGAAAATATTGTCCGTCAATATCTGAACCGTGCTACTATCCAACTACACAGTAAATGTTAGTAATGGGAGTCAAATAGCATATGGGAAAGAATGAACTAAGATGATTGAGTTCTTACTTCTTCATATTCGCGGAGATTCCTTTTCCTCACATCCATGTTAGCAAGGAGCAGTATTAAATGTTCGCGCTGATTGGCTACATTTCCTTTCTTCAACAACCATAGAAATAAAAGAACATCTTCAACTAGGCCATCCATGTTTAAAATGAATTCGAAAATAATATATATATATATGTATACATATACAATAATAATATTTAGAAACATTTCAGGAGTATTAAGACCTACCTGAAAGCCAAAGCGCAAAGCGAGCCATTCGAAAATATCATTCACTGGTCTGCTCCTTTCTTCAGATTCTTGAAGCACGGGAAGATTATCAACAGTGCGAATTGCTTTAAGTGCAGCTTTTATCTATACACATCAGAATGATCAACTCAAAGATATTACATGAAGTGGATGAAGCTTAGAAGAAATATGTAGACTTAAATTATGGCGAATCTTCAGAAAGAAACCTCAGGGAGATCCAAAATTGCTGGTTTAACACCAACAGCATACAAGGGAAGAATGTTGTAATGCTCATACTGCTCCCTTTTCTCCTCGACATCTTTGGCATATCTCTGAGTCTGCATTTACATTTCTTGATATTTAAGCATTTAAATAGAATTACAAAGAAGACCAACTACTTCAAAGTTCAAAGATAGTTTTATTGTCATACCTTTTCATCGATTTTTGCATGAGGCACTACAGCCTTCAGCACATCATATAGTACAGTCGCAATCTGATAGATCTTAGCCATCTCCTCCCTTATATGAAGGATAAACGTTAGCTTCAGATATAGCAGCAGAGTGATGAACCACTCCAAATTCAACTGTACAACCAGTTTGAGAGAGACTTACGGTTTCTTCGTATGCTGGCCATCTCTTATATTTTTTTCGTAGAAAATCTGATAATATTTCTGGATTTCTCTGGGATCATTTTGTGCAAGAATGGGCTTCGTTTCTTCTTCTTCCTGAAAACATTAGACTCAAAAAGTATATGAAGGGAACTCCAAAGAACGAATGCTCAATCACAACCACTCAAAGAAAAAATACAATAACCAATGTTAAGAAAAAGCTAAGTCAGTATGTCATTGTCTCTACCCTCTCTAGTTCATGTAGTAATAATGTCTTGAATTGCCGAACACCTCGGCCACTTGACGTCGGATCCATTCGGTGTGCTTTCTCAAATGCGTGGAAGCGGCCTACATAAAACATTCAATCGATTTTAACATATCTCAAAGTCCCAGTGAACGCCTAAAATTCATTACAAGAATCAACTGGGCAGAAGAATGGTTTCAACAGATGACATTAGCACACTATCTGTCATGAAGCACACAGACGAGAAAATACAAGAAACAAACATTCGCATTCATATCATACTTCATACACACAAACAGAGAATCCATAAAGCATAAGCTGCACTGCATTATCAGCTGCAGCTAAAACATTGATGTACATACAAAGATAAGCAACTCTGGGATTTTCACTCTCGATTTTATTAGCCACGCGCAGTATCGGAGCCACCGAAGCCAGAGACGAAGGCACGCGCTCGCTGTTAAGCGCCGCGTTGTCGTCGATGGGTTCCATCATCGTGGGCGTCCGAGTCATCCGCCGCGAGACCGTCCTTTGTGGGCCCATATCATCTTTAGTCCCACTCGAACTCGCCATATCAAACACCACAGCAGTATCTCTCTCGAGGAAGCGTAAGCGATCATTACCATCGCAAGCCTCTGCCTTCGTTTCTTTATTATATATCTGTGTAGGAGGAGAGGGAAAGAGACAAACATGCTTTGATGAGTCAGTCAGTCAAGTTGGGAGGGTGGAGTTGCTTTTTGTCTCCCCTTTTTTTTTTTCTCTTTCTCTCTTTGCGTTTCCTCGGTTGCCAAGAAAAGAATTGAGGGAGATTTTTCTGCTTTATTTTACGGTTTGTTAATTGGTTCTTTATCTCCTCTGAGAGTGGTGTGGGGGCGCACTTTTGGCTTTGCTTCGTCCATGAGACTACTGACGAGGAAGGAAGAGAAGACTTGTTGCTTCGGCTTTCTTCGTTTCCTTTTATTACTCTTTTGTTTGAAAGTGTGAAGAAGAAGACACGTGTCTCTCTTTCTTCATGTTTAACCATTAAGGAATCTCACGCATCTTTATTTTCATTTTTAAGTGCTAAATTAGTTTTAAAATGATTATGTACCCATGTTCTAACATGGTAATGATTTTTATTATCTAAAGTGATATCTATGAAGCCATATTTTCATTTTAACCAAGAGACTACATAATTAATCTATATAGAGAGAGTTATTACAAAATTGAAATGGAGTTTTATTACTATATTAACTGATCCTCACACAACTTCCCCGAATCCATACTAATTTCATACTTAAGCGTTATAACCTCATTGCCGATTATGATATGACCATTGTTTATAGCCGGACGGACGGACTAATCTTCATGATATAGTTGTCATGTTTCTGTTCATACAGACCACGATTGTTAAGGAATTCAAGTGGATTAAAACATATGACTTCTATCATGGCCGGATTTTGGCCCGTGTATCATGGTCTGTTGCATATGACCACAAATTTTTGGGGTCCAATATCACATAGGACCAAATTTTTTGAGCCAAATTCATTAATATTATCACATCTTAAATGTCTCACTTTGTTATAAGAATGGTGTCACATAAATTAAAAAAGAAAAAAATGCTCTTATTAAAAAGTAAGATATGTGATGATCCGACCAATAGATATATGCCTTGGGACGTAACTTTAATCTACTCCCAGTTCAAATGAAACTATGGTTTGTTAGAAGGTTAATATAATAATTTGAAATACAAACTAATTTAATGAGCCTCCTTTTATATATACTGTATCTTTGGAGTTTGGATTGTGATATTAATTATTATTCTCTATTATAAAAAATGAGAATCAACGCAAAATTGTCCCTAGTTTATCCCTCGACTTTTCAGTTAGACCAGATTAGTTACTTCGAGAATTTTTTGAGGAGAAAATAAAAAAGTACACAGCACATGCAATGCAAACATGGGGGCGGATTCCATATATTAAGAAGGTAAAAACTATTAAAATATGTTACATACTGTTAATTTAGACTCCTAGTGTTTATATTCTTCATTTCCCTAAAAAAAAAATTACAAATAAGGATAAGAAGACTTGAAATCTTCCTTATATAATTAGTGTGACAATATGTAAATTAGTGATGGGAACCGGTTCCGTGCCGGTTCCGGCACGGTAATTACCGGACCGGTTCCGGTTTCGGATCCGGGTCCAAAATCCCGGAACCAATTCGGAACCGGTATACCGGTTCCTTACCGGTTCCGGACCGGTTCACCCGATACCAAAAAATCTAATTTTTAAATTCGAAAAATACCCACATTATTTTTATTATACACAGACGAGAAATGCACAAATTTTATTAAATTCGAATTGAAAAAATTCCAAATTTTTATACTAAGTTTTAATTTTTTATACCAATTTCCAATTTTTTATTAAACTCAATAGTCAATACTTAAAAAAAAATTCCAAAATTTTATTATAACTCAATACTTAAAATAAAAATTTCTATAAAAAATACATAAAATAAAATACCTAAATTACATAAAAAATAAAATTACATAAAAAAAAATTACAGAAAAAGAAAAAAAAACTATATTACATCTTCATTAATTAAAACTCTACACGATCTAGCCTCTTCGTCGTCGTCGGAACTCGAGGCTTGGAACTCATCGATTGCGTTGTCCGTCCGGTTCTTGAATTCAGCGGCGAACCAATCTTTTAAACACACGAGCATCGCAAGAGAACTCGCTTTAAGATTGGTCCGTCGATCTCCAATAATTCGACCGGACGTAGAAAATGCGGATTCAGAAGCGACACTTGACGCTTGCACCGCTAGAACGTCTCGAGCGATAGCCGCTAGCGTCGGGTAAAGCGTTGCATTCGACTTCCACCACTGGAGAACGTCGAATCCTTCCGGTGTTTGGAAGTTGAGACTCAAATAGAGTTGAATCTCATTTGAGTTCGTAGGTGCGGCCGTCTTCCCTTTCGACTTTTGCATCCTCAACCGCTTTAGGACATCCAATGGGCCGCCTTGACTACTACCGGACCCCGTCACTCCCTCGGTCACATGCTCTGTCGAACCGCCCTGTACCTGTTGATGACTATAAAAACGGAAAAGTTCTTGGAGAGAAAGCGTAATTGACGTCTTTTGATCGTCAACATTCTTTCCAATAAATCTCTCGTAATACTCGAAAAAAATATCAAAAGTGTCACTACCACAGCTCGGGTCGAGTAAAGCCGCCAAGCCGTGGACAATTGGAATTGTTTCCCAATATTTTTTAAATTTTGCTTCCATATGCTCCACGAAACCCGTCAAGTATGGATTATTACGGTATTCAATAAATTTATAACACATGCTAAAAAGCAACGGAATAAATAATGGCGATGTCGGATAATGAACACCGGAAAATTTTTCCGTTGCTTCCTTGAATACCTCAAGTAAAGAGACGCACATTCCGCAAATGTCCCAATCGAACTCGGTCAAATGATGCGTCGAATCAGGGCCGAGTGCGTTGTTGTTCCAAAAATGGGTGACCAAATCTTTATAGCGCATAAATGTGCTAAGAAGGTGATATAAAGAGTTCCACCTAGTCGGAACCGGTAGGGGAAACTTCTTATACCTAAGGCCGGTCGCCTCGACCGTTTGTCTCCACGAGCGTTCGAGGCGGCGTTCCCGTAATTGTTTTCCTGCGGCTTTAAACTTGTCTATCACCTGCCCCAAAATCTCGTCGAATGCACATTCGACACATAAATTAATTACGTGACAAGCGCACCTAACATGAAGCAATCGACCGTTAAGAGGCAAATTAAGTTGAGATCTAATTTTTTCCATAGCATTATTATTAGCGCTAGCATTATCTAACGTGATAGACATAATTTTTTCCTCAATCCCGTATATTTTCGCCACATTCAAGACATACATCGCAATTGTGTGTCCCGTATGTAGCGAATCAAGGGGATCAAGGGACAAAATTCTTTTTTGCATCGTCCATGTCTCGTCTATCCAATGGCATGTCACCACGAGATAAGACTGCGACGTGATGTTCGTCCAAATATCGGTAGTTAAACTCACCCTGCAAGAAATGTTAGACAAATGTGTAATCAAACTCTTCCTATAGTCGTTAAACGTTTCTAACACGTACTTCCTAAGTGTTTTACGACCTACTTGATGGAATCCGAGTTGTATCGAACTAGTGAAGTTGATAAACCCTTCATTTTCCGCAATACAAAACGGCTCTTCACAAGTGACGACAAATTTGACAAGAGCCATTTTCGAAATTTCCCTCGTGATAACAAAATTCCTACCGGTGTGTGCGCTAATTTGTTGTTGTGTACGCTCACTACCTATCGGTTGTAACGTCACCTCGTCGAATTTATGAAAACCCACTAAGTGTTTTTTCATAGATCCCGTACCGCCGGAGTTACCACCGCTCCTATATTGATATTTAGCACGACAAATTTTACAAAAAGCGTTACCCATGGCCGGATTTCCGGCGTCAAGCACGAGGTCGAAATGTTCCCAAATTTTGGAGCGCTTCTTCCGGGTGCGAGACGGTCCCGATGCCGTGGATGCTTCTTGGCTCGGTCCGGTTCCGGTTCTAACATCACCGCCATCGCCGTCGTGATCTTCGTCGACACGCTCCATATCATCAAAACCTGTACGAATATAACCGAAAATATCGTCGTTCGGGTTCGAACTCGATGCCATGTTAGTAAAAAAAATATAGAATTTTTCGTGAGTGTGTGTATTTTTCGTATGTGTATAATAAAAATAATGTGGGTATTTTTTTTAATAATAAAATGAGAGAGTGGGAGAGATTGAGATTGTTGGGAGTATTAGAGAATTTAATTTTAAGAGTTTGAGAGAGAATGAGAGTAAGAATGTGAAAAATGAAGGTAAATAGGGGTATTTATAGATTTTTTAATATGGTATAAAAAATAAAAATAAATAAAAAAAAATAAAATAAAAATAAAAAAAAAGATCCGTTGGCAACGGTTAGAAAACTAGCCGTTACCGGTTCCGGTTCCGGCTAGGTTTCTAGCCCGTTGGGTTGTTACCGGTTCCGAACCGGAACCGGAACCGGTAACAACCGGTTCCCAACTATCGGAACCGGTCCGGTACCGGTAAAACCGGACCGGTTCCGGTTCTTGAACCGGTAAGACCGGTTTCGGTTCCGGGCCGAACCGGCCCGTTAGCCATCTCTAATGTAAATGACTCTGTATGCTTTGTATGCATGGAGTCATGATTGCCTTACTTGACAATGACATATATATGAAACTCTTCGAGTGACTCCAATTGCCTAAAAATTCAGGATCTCGAGATGATTAGTAACTATTCCTAACAAGTTGCTGATTACGTGGAAGAAACCCAAAGCTGATAGCTCCTTCGTTGAATAAAACAATATGAGCATATGTTGTATTGCCTAAGTAAATATTTATTGAAAGTGATATATAAGAATGATCTATTTCATGAATTTTATAAGATGTTTGAGTTTGCAATAATATTTTTTATATGGTGACACTAACGTAATTTGAAACTCCTAAAGATTTATCAAATGCTGTTAATTATATACTAAAGATTTATCAAATACTGTTAATTGTTTGATAAATGAGTTCGAAATAAAATATCTCAAAAAATAGTTTGTCTTGGAATGTAAATTGAATATTTAAAAATGATATATTTGTGCATCATACAAGGAAAAAATATTGAATATGTTTTACACGGGTAAAACTTATCCATTTAATACTCAAATGATTGTTCAATCTCTAGATATGAATAAATATCTTTCCAGATCATGAAGATTTGTATCTTAATGTCGTTGGAGTACTAATATATCTTTGGACTCATACACAACATGATAAAATGTTCGCTCTAAGTCTAAGGAATAGATCATCATAGACTTGTAGACATTGAAACGGAGTTAAATATTTATTTAGATATCTTCAAGACAGAGTGAATATGAGTACTTCTAATGAATCCAAATAAAATTTAATTGATTATGCAAACATTGGATATTTATTCGATCAACATAATCCTCTATCGCAAATGAATTATTGATTTAGAATTGTTATTTCTTGGCAGTTAGTTGAATAATTTTAATGACTACGTCGTTTAATCACGTGAAAATTTTAGCAATTCATGAAGCTAGATGTGTATGGTTAATATTAATAATCATGCATATACGACAAACTTATGCTTATGCGTCAGTATCATAAATTTTACATTTCATTAATAGCATAATGAATATGACATGCATTGTCGAATAAAGAGAATGACATATTTAAGGGTTTATAACAAAATAATATTGCACAAAAATTTTCTTACACGTAATCTTGAGAAAAATTATAACATTGATGTACAACAAGTGCAACCAAGTGAAAATTTTGCCAATTTATTTACGAAACTAGTTCTCCCTATAATCTTTAAAAATTAGTATATTCAATTGCAGTTCAAAACTATTGTCATTAGATTGAATACTTACGAGTATCACTCTTTTTTCTTTTTAGAATTGTTTTTTGGGCGACTCAGAGAACCCTGGCCTGAAGACCAGGTAAACCCCGAGGGTCTGCTTAATAGCCTTCAAAACTATGTCAATCGGTTCAACCATCCTAGTCCAGGTCCATGTGTGACAGACACACTCAAAGAAATATTGACAAGAAAAATTGATCCTGAGACATCTCCCTCATAATCCTTGAGACATCAGCCATGACCACTATATTTTTTTTTCCCACAAGATTTTCACTACACAACTTATAATAAGGCAACAAGTGAAAGCATATCAACGACATTATGTTCTATGTATTTTAGTTTTTATCCGGCTGAATTTGCCGAATAAAGATTGAGCCGAGAATATGCGAGGATTTGCATTATGAATGGTGGTTATATTAAGATTGATATTTATTATACTATATAGTAAGGGAGAGCTCCCTATAGTAACTACCACCAATTTAATTTGGTATGACATTTTAAATTACCATTTTACCCTTAGTTTTCAAATTTATTTCAATTATATCCCTAAAATCATATTTTTAATTTATAAAAAATAATTTATAATTAAAATTAATATTATGATTTGATATTATAAGAATGATTTAATATTTTATTTATATATTAATTAGCACACGCATTTGAGTGTGCGTAAAATTACTAGTGTTAATAATGGATGTTAGAAAAGTTAGATGATAGATTAAAAGTGATGCATTTAATTATTTTATTTTGTAGTTATAATTTGAGAATTTACTCTAAACAAGTTATTTATATTTTGTAAAGTTATATTAAAATAGTGAATAAATGATGTTCTTTACCACTTTAATCTCTTTTCTAAATAATTAGTATTTTAAACAATTATTATTTTTTTATTGCAGTACTTAGTATTTGTAACGAAAACCTTTTGATTCCTTGGAGTTGAGACTCTTTTAATTCTTAACAACGTCTCCACACGTTCTAGAGAGGAGGCGACATACATACGCATATGATACTCACTCAGTTTTGGCTCTTCAGAAATTTTATGGTGCTCACCTATTGTAAGCACCATGTGTGAGCACCACTCACATTCTCTCACATTGTTATTGCCACGTCAACATACATTAATTATGGTTATGTGAGTGGTGCTCACACATGGTGCTCACCTCCTATATATATATATATCCAAGCATCAACAAAGAGTGTTTCTCTGCTGCTGCTTCATATGTTATTATTCCTACAGAGCAGCTTCGGAATGAAGTCGATAATGTTCACAAGGAGGCTCTCGACACAACAGCCAAAGGTCCTTCATTTTTACGTCATTTATTTATTTATTCAAATGAATCATCTTTTGGGAGATTGAAGATCGCAAGCATAAAACCATTCTGGGATTTTGTGATACGATACGATGAATATATTACATGATTTACATTCATTCTTTGATTTGGGGGGATGCTTTGTTGCTTGTGCTTTGTAATTGGTACAAATAGATAAGTGTTCTGATAGTGATGATGTGTATTAACTTTAATTTATATTAACAGTCAGCTTCAACCAAATGATGCTCTCATACGTTATTGAAGGCACATATTTCTGTTTGAAGAACGCAATTCATCACATTTATGGCTTCCAAGGCAACAAAATCTTAGCTTTTGCGAGGTACTGGCTAGTACGAATTTCATTGCCTTTTAGTTTTTTGGGATTTATGAGCCAAAACTAAGCTCAGAAGTGATCAAACAATGGCTGAAATCGAATGAGCTTGAGCAAGAACTGGAAAGTCAGTTTAAATCGCAAGATTGAGCCGCAACCGTTGGATCATTTGTGAAAGTAGAGAACTTGCAGGTTAAACTTTTCTATTTCATAATGGCTAAACAACCGAGTATTTATACAGCTTTTGATTCAAACTATACAAGAGAGTTTTTCTCCTAAAGAATGGGAACTATTCAAACTCATATCTAGCCCCATATATCTCGAGCAGCTAACAAATAGGAGCTGTAATCCTATATATTCTGACACTCCCCCTCAAGCTGGTGAGTGGATATCGTCCATTCCTAGCTTGCTGATTAGTCTCTGATGAACTTGGATAGGCAGCCCTTTGGTTAGTAAATCAGCTAACTGATTACTTGTAGGTATAAAAGGCGTACAAATCAACCCACTATCAGTCTTCTCCTTAATAAAATGTCTGCCCACCTCTACATGTTTGGTTCGATCGTGCTGTACTGGGTTGTAAGCAATGCTTATAGCAGATTTATTGTCACAGTAGAGTCTTATAGGACCTTTCCACTTAACTCCCAAGTCATCTAGTATAATCTTTACCCACAACAGCTCACAAATTCCTAGTGCCATTGACCTGAACTCTGCTTCCGCACTTGATCGAGCCACAACATTTTGCTTTTTACTTCTCCATGTCACTAGATTTCCAGCCAGAAATGTACAGTACCCGGAAGTTGATCTTCTATCAATAATATTCCCTGCATAATCAGCATCTGTAAATGCTTCAAGCGACATTTCTGCCCCTTTTTTGAACAATATTCCCTTGCCTGGAGTTCCCTTCAGGTATCTTAAGATCCTGTTAACTGCATTCATATGAACTCCCTTGGGATTGTGCATAAACTGGCTAACCACACTCACTGCATAGGCTATGTCCGGCCTAGTATGTTACAGGTATATCAGCCTCCCGACAAGTCTTTGATACGGTCTTTTATCAATTGCTTCACCTTCTTCTGCATCTCCAAGTTTATGGTTCTTCTCGATGGGAGTTTCTGCCACTCTGTTGCCCAAATTTCCAGTCTCGTTCAACAAGTCCAGGATGTATTTCTGCTGTGAAATAAATATCCCTGCTTTGGAGTGTGCTACTTCTATTCCCAGAAAGTACTTTAACCTCCCAAGTTCCTTAATCTCAAATTCTTGTCTAAGGCATCCTTTTAACTTCTCAACTTCATCTTCATCATCCTCGGTAACAATGATGTCATCCACATATACTATTAATGCAGTGACCTTCCCATTATTCGAGTGTCTGATGAACAAAGTATGATCTCCTTGGCTCTGTTTATATCCCAAGCCCAACATAACCTTCGTGAATCTTCCAAACCAAGCTCTAGGCGATTGTTTCAAGCCATACAATGCCTTCTTATGTTTACAGACTCTGTTGGATCCTGCTCGCTATTCCAATCCAGGTGGAGCCTCCATGTATATTTATTCTTCTAAGTCTCCATGTAAAAAGGCATTCTTGACATCAAACTGGTGCAATTTCCAGTCTAAATTTGCAGCTAGTGATAGTAGAATCCTTACGGTGTTCATCTTAGCTACTGGTGCAAAAGTCTCCAAGTAATCCACTCCATGCTCTTGTGTATATCCTTTAGCGACTAACCTTGCCTTATATCTCTCAAGACTTCCATCCGAGTTGTATTTAATCGTGAACACTCATTTGCATCCCACAGTTTTCTTCCCTTCTGGTAACATTGTCAACTCCCAAGTCTGGTTTTTCTCAAGTGCCTGCAATTCAACACTCATAGCATCTCTCCAGTTCGTATTACTCCTAGATTCACAATGATCTTTTGGTATGTGGATATTGAGGCTAGAGAGAAAGGCTTTATGGTTAGTTGGTATATGGATAATATTGAGGCTAGAGAGGAAGGCTTTATGGTTAGTGGACAGTCTGTCATAACTTAAAACAGATATAATGGGTGGTCTGTACAGGTTCTTTTACCTTTTCTAAGGGCAATAGGGAGTGAAAGGTCATGGCAGCTTGGTTCTGTGGCAGATTCTGATGCACCAACACAGGTTGGTTCTGTTTCTGATAGTGTAGCATGAGTTCCAGGTTCAGGACTAGATTCAGAGATAAGATCTTGCACGGTTGGAGTTTCTCTTTCCCTCCTCGAGTAAACCTGTAATGGTTCAGCAAACCTTGAAGATCTCTCCCTCATTATTTCTGGTTGGGTGGTCTCTAAGGTGTGCTCTATATTGGGTACAGAAGGTGCAGGGTACTCAAGGATAAACCAATCATTTTGTTTTTCAACCTCAAATGTGCCACTCGGTCCATTGAAGTATAGTTCTTTTTCAGCAAAGGAAACATCAGCAGTTATGAAAAACTTCCTAGTAGGAGGATGATAACACTTATACCCTTTCTGAGTAGAAGAATATCCTAAAAACACACATTTCTAATCTCTAGGATCAAGTTTACTTCGATGTTCCTTATGAATATGCACAAATGCAATGCATCCAAATATTCTAAGAGGAAGACCGCTAGATAGGTTACAATCAGGAAAGAAATTTTTTAGTAACTGAATTGGACTCTTGAATTGAAGACTCTGAGATGGAAGTCGCTTTATGAGGTGAGTTGCTGTCAAGACAACTTCTCCAAAAATATTTTGGAACTTTATTTTGCAGTAAGAGAGCTCTGGTTACTGCCAATTAGCGACCCATTTTCCTCTCAGCCACCCCATTCTTTTAGGGTGTATAAATACATGATGACTCATGTATTATTCCAACCTTATCAAAGAAATGATGATAAGGATTGGTTGAAGTAATATCTAGCATTATCAGAATGTAGTCTCTTGATTGAAATATTGAACTGATTCTTTATCATATTGTAAAAATTTAAAAAGATGGTGCCTACATCAGTTTTGCTTTTCATCAAATACAGCCAGGTGGTTCTTGTGCAATCATCAATGAAAGTTATGAACCACTTGGAGCTAGATATATTGCAGATTTTCGAGGGTCCTCATACATCACTGTTAATCAATGTGAATGGGACAATGATCTGTTATTGCTGGTTGGAAATGAGACTCTTTTGTGTTTGGTAACTCACACACTTCACAATGAAAATCACTTATTGAAATATTTTTTAACAGAGATGGGAACATAACTCTAAGAGACCTAAAGGATGGGTGTCCTAGTCTAAGATGATAGTTCCACACTTGGATACTCTCAGGTTTTGAACTCTTAACTGTTAGTAATGAGGGCTGAAATTTCCCATGGCTTGCCTGTCCATCCAGCTCCTCAAGGAGATATAAGCCATCTCTTCCCTTAGCAAGTTCAATCCTCTTCCTCGTGTCCTGTTCCTGAAACTCACAGAAGTGTTGGGAAAAAACAACCATGCAATTAGAGTCTCTGTTAATTTTATCAACTGATATAAGGTTGACAAATAGCTTAGGGACATCTAGTACGTTTCTAAGGGTAATATTTTTATTTATTAGGACATCTCCTTGGCCGGCAACAATAGCAAATGATCCGTCAGCAAGTATGATTTTCTTGTTGCTAGGACATGGTGTGTAAGTGGTGAATTTTTTAGAAGAATGAGTCATGTGATCGGTGGCCCTTGAATCAATAATCCATAGGGTAGGGAGAACTTTCTTTGAAGCATGTAGAGCATAAGAACCAAAGGGCATACCTGATGAGGCTAAAGTGCAAGCACCTGTTTCATTACCTTTCTTGGAGGAGTTCAGCATGTTCTTTAACTTTTCAATCTCCTCTTTGAGCTCTGCTATATTTGAGAAGTTGAAAGTCTGATCTTCACATCTTTGGGACTCAACCATGTGTGCTTGTCCTCTGTTCCTCAGGTGTCCAGGCCTGAGTGGTTTGCCATGCAATTTCCAGCAGGTTTCCACTGTGTGTCTAGCCTTCTTACAGTAGTTGCACCATAAAGAGTCTTTGTCATCAGTTTTTTGTGAAAAAGATTACTTTTTGCTCTCTGTGTGCTGTTTTACTGAGGCTAAGGCAGAGCTCTCCAAGTTGTGTGGTTCAAGCATCACACTTCTTCTTCCTTCCTCTCCTCTGATGATAGCAATTGTCTCATTCAGGTTAGGAAACTCTTGCCTACTGAGTATTTGAACTCTCATAGCATCAAATTCTGCATTCAATCCAGCCAGAAACTCTTATGTTCTTTCCTTCTCCACGAATTTCTTTAGTGTGGCTGCATCTACTGGACAGGTCATCTGAATATTCTGACAGTGATCAATCTCTTGCCATAGTGTTTGAAGTGTGTTTGCATATTCAGTGATGCTTCGGTTTCCCTGCTTTGTGGTTGCCACCTTTATTTTGATTTCATAAATTTGGGCAGCATCATTCACCTTGGAATATGTTGCGTGAACAGTATCCCAGATTTCCTTTGCACTGATCAAAAACATCAGTGTGTCACTGATTTTTGGTGTCATTGAGTTCCATAACCACGACATCACCATGGAATCCTCTACATCCCATGTATTTAATTTAACATCTATTGCAGCAGGTGCTAGTTTGAGGAGGTGATCTAACTTTCCTTTTCCTTTCAAGAAGGTTTTGACAAGTTGAGACCACTTTAAGAAATTCTTCCCATTGAGTTGATGGGCAAGTTGTATATTCTGCAGTTCCCCATTATTCGTAGTGGTGTTTCCTGTTAATACATTCTCCCCATTAGTTGTATTTGAGGAAGAGGATGCCATGAGGACACACTTGTATTGATCTATGCCCTAGGCTCTGATACCACGTGAAAGTAGAGAACTTGCAGGTTAAACTTTTCTATTTCATAATGGCTAAACAGCCAAGTATTTATACAGCTTTTGATTCAAACTATACAACAGATTTTTTCTCCTAAAGAATAGGAACTATTCAAACTCATATCTAGCCCCATATATCTCAAGCAGCTAACAAATAGGAGCTATAATCCTATATATTCTGACATCGTTGGCGCCTGATCGAAGGGTTGAGGTTTAAACCTCTGAGATTAAATATCAAGCGTTGATCGCGGCGGGGATCTGTTCCGTGAAAAGCTTATAAATACCAGATAAAGGTCTCGACTAGCTATGTTCTTGAGTTCATAACTTCCTGTAGAGTGCGCTTAAGCGAGAGGTGTAAACAGAAAAGTTGTAGAGGGTGTGGCAAAGTTGTAAACCCTTCTTTCCGTTTGAATAGAAAAGGCTTTGTTGGTCTGTGGAGTAGGCTGAAAGTCACAGCCGAACCACGTTGCTTCTTTGTGTTCTGTTTCTTATTTACTTGCTGTTTTTGCATTCGATAGACTTCAAGATCGTATTTCTTGGATCGATCTTCACACTCAAATTAAAGAACATCAAGTTGCGAATTGAGGGGTGCTATTTTTACAACAATTGGTGCGGCGAGGCGTTGGAACGACCCGTGACAAGAAGATGGCGGCAACTCGGTTCGAAATGGAAGTCTTCAATGGCCAGGAAGATTTTGGCTTGTGGAAGAAGAAGATGAAGGCCCTGCTCACGGAGAAGGGTCTTGAGGAGGCTCTTAAGCCTGAGGCGGAGATGGAGCCGAAGGATATGGAGGATGCTTTGTAGAAAAAGATTCGGGAAAGAGCGTATAGCACGTTGATCCTTTGTCTCTCAGACCAAGTCTTGCGCAAAGTGGCTAAAGAAGACACGACCGAGGAGATATGGAAGAAGCTAGATGCTTTTTACATGACCAAGTCTCTTGCCAAGAAACTCTATCTGAAGGAGACCCTTTTATCGATATCAAATGCATGAAGATCAACCGTTGGAAGCGCAACTCGACTGTTTTTCGAAGATGATCTTGGACTTGGAGAATGTGGGCTATGAAATGAAGGATGAGGACAAAGCGTTGTTGTTGTTATGTGCCTTTCCACCTAGCTATTATCACTTCAAAGAGGCCATGCTTTCTGGAAGAGAAAAGTTGAAGCTTGAGGACGTTTTGTCAGCCCTAAACTCAAAGCAGCTGTGCACAAAGCAGAATCAAGAGAAGATGGATGTTGCGGAGCTGTTTTATGAGCATAAGAAGGATGATTATTGGTCCAAGATAGGGAAAGGAAAGAAGAACGCTGAGCCTAGAAGCCTTGTAAAGTGTTTCCACTGCAATGAAGAGGGACATATTCGTATGTTTTGTCCAAAGAGATCAAGATCATATGCGAATCATAACCAGAAATCAGTTGTGGCAGATTGTGCCTTAGATGATGTCGAAAATGCTGAGATCTTGAATGTTTCTGGGCAAGAAGATAGCAATGAGTGGATCATTGACTCAGGGTGTAGCTTCCATGTAACGTGCAACAAGGGCTGGTTGCAAGATTTACAAGAAACGAACCAAGAAAGTGTGAAGCTTGGAAATGGAGAATTCTGTCAAATTGTAGGCATCGGATCTGTGCGTTTAAGGCTAGAGTCACGGAACTTATGTGTTCTAAGAGATCCTGAGTTAAGAAGGAACCTAATATCGATCGGAGCATTGGATGAAAGGGGTTTCATCACGAAAACATCAGGTGGACAGATCGAAATTCTGAAGCAGGGAAGGCTGGTTCTGTCAAGGTATAAAATGCATGGTATCTTCGTGGTCGAAGGTTGTATTGTCGAGGTGAGCAAGGTTAGAGATACTAGGAAGTGTGGAGACTTGAAAAATGTCCAAGAAGACCCACAAAAACCTCATCTTGAGGTGGAGAATGAGGCTGCAAAACCTGAGGTCGAAGCAGAAATATCAGAAAATTCAGACTTTGCTGTGAGTAAATCTGAAGATAATGGCTCTGATTTTGCAGGTTCCGAGGATGAAATGGAGATGGTTTCAACCAGGGAAGGAAGTATTCTCAGGTCTTGCTTGAAGTTTGCATCCACAGAAGAAGAAAAGGCGAAGGAGATGGATCAAACATCTGAAGGAAGCTTGATGGAGATCATGAGTGAAGCTGAGACTTCACTGAAATATGATGGATTGTCTGCTGCGAAAGGGACCAAGATGCATGGATTATATGGCTGTAAATGGGTCTGCAAGAAGGCTCATGAAGCTAGAAAAGCGAGGGATTCATCGAGAAAAATGAAGAGAAGCTCGAAGAGCCAAGTTGGCTTCAGGTGGGAAATTTCAATCTTGCTTGGAGCTGATAAGGCATCTCTCGAGGTTCGAGGTTGCTAAGCGCATGAAGACCAACAAAGCTTGAGGAGGGGCATTGAATCAAGGTGGAGCCTTGATTTGAAAAGTGCAGAAAATCAAAGATGATGCAGGTGGAAGTTTCAGAACTGAAACTTGAAAGTGAGATGGGTGGTTCAGCTATGAAGTTCGAGCGAGTGTAGCGTGTTCGTTTGAACTGTTGAGGTGGAGCTATGTGAAGGAATTGATAGTTCTTGGCTCAAGGTGGAGATTGTTGGGATTTATGAGCCAAAACTAAGCTCAGAAGTGATCAAACAATGGCTGAAATCGAATGAGCTTAGCAAGAACTGGAAAATCAGTTTAAATTGCCAGATTGAGCAGCAGCCGTTGGATCGTTGGCGCCTGATCTAAGGGCTGAGGTTTAAACCTCTGAGATTAAATATCAAGCGTTGATCGCAGCGGGAAGATGATCCAATGGCCGAGATTAAAACTTATTAAAGCGTTACACGCTTTTATAAGTTGAGTATAGCGCGCGGTACAAGTTATGAAGCTTGGAGTACAATACCCTGAAGCACGAATCTGTTCAGTGAAAAAAGCTTATAAATACCAGAATATAGGTCTCGACTAGCTACGTTCTTGAGTTCATAACTTCCTGTAGAGTGCGATTAAGCGAGAGATGTAAACAGAAAAGTTGTAGAGGGTGTGGCAAAGTTGTAAACCCTTCTTTCCGTTTGAATAGAAAAGGCTTTGTTGGTCCGTGGAGTAGGCTGAAAGTTGCAGCCGAACCACATTACTTCTCTGTGTTCTGTTTCTTATTTGCTTGTTGTATTCGCATTCGATCGACTTCAAGATCGTATTTTTTGGATCGATCTTCACACTCACGTTAAAGAACATCAAGTTGCGAATCGAGGGGTGCCATTTTTACAACATAGTTCTTTCGGCTAATTTGGGTTGGCTTGAATTACACGAATGGACGGACAAACTGTCGCGGGATTATATAACAGAATTGTATAACTCATAATCTTGTCAGTGTTACTTTATCTGTTTTGTTTTTCTCATAGGATATTATGTATTGTCTTCGAAGTGATAATGCATTATTCTTTTTCTGCGTTGAATCTGTATGAGCTGTCTACCGTTTGTTCACTCTCTCTTTGATGTGTTGTTTCCACCAGCTAATAACTCAAGCTTAGGAATTAAGCAAAAGTAAGTGTTAGAGCGGGCCGGAAAGACGACGATGCTGCTAAGGAGTTGCTATTTCAGAAGAAGAAAGTCACGCAAGCCGTGGAGATGTTGAAGGTTGGTATTCAAGTGTCTCTGTGAAGCTCAGATCAGATAGCATCCAAAGTTTGAACCATGGTTAGGACTTGGAAAATCTTCATTTATTTGACTGAAGTTATGATTCCCAAATGGGATCAATCACAGGCATTTTTAAGGTTTCCGAATTTGAGGTTAGAAAGAAGCGCAAAAGACACAATACGATAGATGGCAACAAATGGCTTAGATTCTTGATGCTGTTAGACATAATAGAGAAAGGTAAAGACCTATGCTTAAGTACTGTTTTTTTTTTTTTTGTATATTCATTGGGCTTTGTTGGTTTACTCTTGTTATAGAATAAAGATTATATCTTGTCATCTCATTTGTGCGGGTAAGAATTGAGATTTCGGGTCCAATTCTATCCTACTAAGTTTGGGATAACATATAGATCAAATATGTCACGATAAAGATGAATTTATAAAAGTGCATTATCAAATGTCATCATTACAACCATCACTTACTTCAACTGTTCGAACCCCACCGCGCAACATACATAAAATTCCATACATATATATATATATATAATATATATATAGATATATATTCACTCTCTTTCTCTTTTGCTTTCGTCCATTCAACGTTTGAAAGCTTCCAATTTTCCCACACATCCTCCATCCCTCTCTCTCTACCTCTCACACACACATATACCGTGCTTTGCTTTTTACCAATCAAGAAATATATTTTATGTCTTTGGGTAGATCATGAAAGGTACAAGGATCCTTTCTTTTCCAAAGGGTAATGATTACACTTTGGATGGACATTGTTTTATCTGCTATATATATATATATATATATATATATATATATTTTCCAAAAAGTTCAGAAACTGAATACAACTGAGATCTGCAGCAAAAGAAAAAGCTTCAAAAAACATATTAGATCGCAAGTTTTAATGGGGAGAAGAAGATATATTAACTGGGCAGCATTCATTCTCATTCACTTGGCCTCTACTGTACATCATTCAGGTGCCACCATCTCTCCCTCTCTCCCTCTCTCTCTCTCTAGTGATTTAGCTGCTGCTTAGGTTTTGATATAAGCAGTTTCTCCAGGAGAGATATGTCTTTGCTAAAATCGAACATGTAAGTTGCAGGTTGACATTATTTAATCAAATTATTATGCTTTACGAGGTAATTAAATATATGCACTCCGTCAAGATCGAGCTTTAGTTTCATGAGAGAGAGAGAGAGAGAAAAAAATTGTTTTAAGAGTTGGGAAAATCCAAAGAGTAAGCCACTTTTCTTTTAGTTTTCTAGTGGAAATATGTTTACTGGCGGGAATTTACTGAGTTTGGTCGCTAATGTTACTTAATATCGACTCCTTTGTTTTGTATTGTATCATAAACACACTACTCGCACTAGGGTAGGTAAATTGCGAGGATATTCAAATATTACACAAAAAAGAGAGTTTTTAAGGCATAATTATAAAGTTAGTCACTATAGGAGATTATTTCTCGAATGTAATTTCCAAAATAGGTCACTAAAATATAGGACTATGATCCTTTTATGGACAAAATAAATTAGAAATTCTACTAGGATGCAGACTGCAATAGTTTTCAACAGGTTCGTTGCTAACTTGTGATACGATTGATATATGATTTCTGACTTATTTTGTCCAAATAAAGATTGAATATTCAAAAAAACTTCGGCTTGCGAGGTTGGTGTATAATTATCAAGTATACCGATCAAAATTGAAAACCAATATATTTAGTTACCTAATTTTTAATATTTATATATGGGCCAAATGTTTTATATTAATAAAAATATAGAATAGCAAATTAAACAGATGGTACCCATAAATGACTACAAATGTTATTTATTAAATTGGTCTGTCTTTCAACTAACAAGGATATTTTGTTTGCATGCTAGAAAAAGACTTCAAACTGAAATAACCTCTTCTATTTGCTTTTTCCAGGAACTTATAGTGCAAACATAACATCCTCCTCCTTAATCTCCTCAAGACAAAGGGACATCACTACACCACTAACAACCGTCCCGACCCCACCCAACAACAACCCGACCCTAACCAACCCGATGCTGAACCCCACCGACTCCGACCCCAGCTCGCCCAGGGCTCTCGATCCCGAGCCCACCAAGCCCCTCCCATCCTCCTCATCCACCGGAAGCTGGTGCGTGTCATGGCAAGCCGTGTCCCAAACCGGCCTTCAGGCGGCTCTGGACTACGCGTGCGGTCACGGCGCGGATTGCGGGCCCATACAGCCGGGCGGATCGTGCTATTTTCCCAACACCCTCCGAGAGCACTCCTCGTATGCGTTCAACAGTTATTACCAGAAGAATCCCATCCCAACCAGCTGTAACTTCGGCGGCACCGCGGTGACTACTAGGACGGATCCAAGTAAGATAATTGTTGAATGGCCATTTAACTTAAAAGTTTAAGTCTAAAGGGAGTGTATTATATTTTAATTTTATATATTTTATTTTCAAGTTATGAACAAATAATACCTTCATGGTTAAAGGTCTTATAATAATGATTCTTGGTGCAGGTTATGAAACATGTCAATATCCATCCACAAGGTAAATCATGATGTTACTACTTTTTCTATATATATATGGCTACTAAGTGATAAACTATTTATTTTAAAATTTGTAGCACGACGACGTCGATCTTGAATATTACTAATTTGAACGGAGCCCGAGTGTTCGGAGCAGGTCGACCCATTCCACCCGTTATTTCAGCAGCAGCAGCAGCAGCTCACACCGCAAGTGGCTATATCCCATGTATTGTGATCATAGCTTTAGTTATATTTTCCTTGGATGATGACTGATACATATATACATTAGTTTTGTTTTAGAAAGCGTAGAGGCAGGAGGCTTCGTTCATGTCCGAAAATGAACCCAAGTTAGCGTCTTTTGTCCGAAAAAAGAGTATCGGTAGGATATCTATAGATTTGATCCAATGGTGAGTTTGGTTTAGGTGGTGATCGAGGCATGTATCGACATCTTACGCATAGGGCAATGTACTACATAGTAACTATTTATCATCTTTACCGCTTCATCACCGCCCCATTGGTATATATGTTGGATATTTAATAATAATAGAAAAATGGGCTTACTATTAATATCTTTTAATTGGTTTTTATTAAATAAAGAAGACATCGTTTGTCGAAACTCTAAATTATTGAAAGATATCAAAATTTACGTTTGGATGAGAATCCATAGACTATTAATTTACTCAAAATCGATATTGGGTGAATGAGAAATTAATTTTTTGATCTCTGTCCAATAAATTATAAGTTGTTTGATAGTATATAAAGGAGGGAATCAAATGTCCCTTATTCGTTAAACACAACAATTTTGTCCTCCTTATATAAAGTTACACTTCATAAGTCATCAAACAAGTGGTAAGCCAAAAAAAATGGGCTCAGAGGTCCATGAGTCTGAGCTCATGCACGTCAGCCTGCAGGTCCAAGCCTGAACCCGAACTTAAATTTATGCTCCGGTGATGTGGCATCGGCGATGATGTGGCACCGATGATGAAGTGTCATCGACGATAATGTGGCACAGATGATGACGTGGCACCAGCAACGAGGTGTCGTCCACGTGGCATATGACGTTGGCGATGACGCGGCGATATTTCTGACGTGGCTGGTTTGATTACGTATCAGTGATACGTAAGCGTGAGAGGACGATGTGGCGCTGACAGTGCTTTGACTGGGCAAATTGAGATGGCAAGATCCGTTGGGTCGATGTGTCGTGACGAATCACGATCTGAGCCGTTAGATCGTGATCTGGGTTGATCCGAATAACCACTCTGGCGGTTTTGATCCGAATATGTGGGTTGAAAGGTGTTATTATCGAATAGGGTCCGAAAGTTGCGACTATTCACAAAGTGACCCCCAATCAAAGTAATCAAACGGTCAACAACGGTCAAAATTGGCCAAAAGCTGTACTCTTGGCGAATTGATCCTAGAAAGTTTTGGATCCTTTAAATAGGTCCTTGACCGGAAGTTGTGTCTGTTCATGACTTGACCCCATAAGGTTTTAGATCCTATATGTCCCCCATAAGCTAGAAAATCATTCCTAACTCATATATCTTGGGTACGATAACTCATATATGAAAAAATCGAATTTCGAATAATTTGCCCGATAACTTTGAGTCGTAGTGCTGTAATATCGAAGTTCTGAAGTCGTTCTATCTTGGGTACGATCATCGTAACCCGAGAGCACGTAATATCGGGGTGATATCGTCTTACGGACATCATATATAATACGTGCATCGACTTACCGTAATGATAGAGTTCTGACCGACATTCTGCCACCGAGCAGACACCGACACCGACATCAACATATCATTTATCGTCGTTGCATCTTGTTGGCGGTTTCCTCGATAGTTATAAGAGCACTTAGAAGCTCATGTTCCTCACAAAATCGCAGTTCATCTACCAATTCATATATCACCGTTTTTGCTACTTTTCCTTTCCTATAAACACAATATGATTATTTGATTTTTAACTGAATATTAAATTTACCATTATACCGGGTATCTGAACATGATAGGTGCATGTTGAGAGATTGATCCAAAATTATGTTGATGATTGAATTAACTGATCTGGTCTGGGAGATGTTTTGTTCTGGTTTGATGATCAAGCTGAAGACTTAACCATTTGTTTGAATGTTAGTTGAAATTAATTGAGTCGTTCGACGAGGACAAGAGCGAATCCAAGGGCTGGGATTAAATCTTGTATATAACTTATAAAAGCGTTTCAGTGCTTCTATAAGTTGGAAGGCTCGCAGTACAAGTCTAAAAAGCACAACATACAAGCTGACGGGTTCAGATGATGTAACGGTCAAGAGCTGGTATTTTTCTATTTATACCAGCGTTCAAGTAGGCATATTCGAGTGGTCATATATTGCAATCGAGAGATAGTTAGAGTTGAGTGATAACTAGAGAGTTGGAGAGGAATAGTGTAAAACTTGTAATTCCAATTCGCAGAATCAATAAACTCATTCTGTTGATCCGTGGATGAAGACTTAAAAATTGCCAAACTACGTTAAAGAATGTGTTCTTAAATTTATCTTTTTCTTTCTGTTTTTGCGTTCAAACACAATCAAGATTTTTCAAATCGATTTGATCATCACAGAAATACGAATCTACATCTAGTCAAGAATATAAGGCAACCAATTTCCTAACAATGCCTGAGATAGTCGGGTGGGTATACGACATGCATCCGTACCATTATTATTTGCTTTTGTTATTATATGAATTTTTCTAGGCATGTACATGAAACAAAGCCAGATTTGCCAATCTTGTTAGCAATAAAGTTATTATATGAAGTTTATACCGCACTATATAAAGAGATTGCCCATGTTTCTTTTTTCGAAAAAAATAAATATATTAATGAATATCGAAAACCAACAAATGGAACATATTGTTAAGAAGGTGGCGAACGACCTTCACCCCCAAAGCCAAAAGATTTGGCTAAATAATAAGATACGGAATTATCACTACGTCGTACGAAACTAAATTCTATACTATCGAAAACTCGGGACATAACTAGGTCTCCAAAATAGCTCCAACATAGGTCGAACACGCATTCCCGTCCTTAAGCTTATTAATAAGGACTTGGTTATCTCCCCCGACTATAATGTGTTGCCATCCCCGTTGTCTAGCCACTCCTATAGCCTCGATAGTCTCTGGAAGGAACGAGCCTTCAAAGAATTTTGTCCACCATCCAAGGCACGATCCTTGATGGTCCCCCGTGTTAATGCCTATCGAGGCCCCTCCATGGTCATAGTGTATGGCTCCGTCAAAGTTTTTAGCTTTACCAAATCTCCCAACGGACGTTTCCACGAGTTGTCATGACACTGTCCTGAAGAGACTGCCGATTGATGTCCTCTCAAAAGCTGCAATCATCTCCAAAGCATGGCCAAGGACAAGATGGTGTGGGGTCTTATTTTCCTTCAAAAATGTGTTTGTTCCTTGTGAAGTACAAAATATGCGTAAGAGGGGGGGGGGGGGGGGGGTTTAATTATAAAAATTTACTTCTTCTTTTAAAAAATCATTTCTCAGCGAAAACGTGTAACTATGCAAGTGATAAGATATATCATAGGAACGATTTTATATCTACGTGATCACAGTTAAACCTTGAAAGCGTTTCTGGAGTTATCTCCTTGGTTTTAAAAAGGAATTTGGCTTTGTCTCACAAAAATATAAATAACTGAAAAGTAAAGTGAGACCGAGATTTTTATAGAGTTTATATCCCCAATCGGGGTTTATTCATCTCCTTAAGATTTGTTCCTCAAGAGTTAAATCAATCATTATTGTTTTACCGTTGTTGGTTACAAAAATGACTGAGTCTTAGCGACCTTTTCTTTTAGTATGTGCTTCCATATTACTGCTTTGCTAAGATCTTTGGGTATTATTGCCAGACACACATTGTTGCAGTCATTCGTGTTGTACCTTAGATACTCCATGGATGTAAAGTTATTTTAAATGTCTTAGTTTGTGACGTGTCAATTTCTGTATATTGTTATAACGATGTTGTTATAACAAGTCAACGTGTAGGTCACAGATTTAACACATCCAACCAATAAAACTTGAGCATAGATTGATTGAATTACCTTGTAATTTGCGCGCGGAAGACTTTGGGTAAATATCAATCAACCTCCATTAAACCTCAAGCTTCTCTCTACAATAAGCCATTTCTCTCTCTACAATTAAGCCATAATTACTATAATGGTGAGAGAGTGTTATTCTAGTGAGAGAAACGAAAACTCAAGTTGTGTGTATTTTACACACACTTGCCCTATATATACCAAAGCATATTTTGGTATATTTTCAATCTAGTCCCTATATTTACATAAAATACAATTGAGTTCCAAGACAAAGATAACATGATTATTGAACACTAGAAAATATTCCTAACAATCTCCCCCTTGGTGTTCCATTGTCATTGAAGCGCCGGTTGTCTTTGTCGTTGACAATCTTCAGTCTTCATCACCATTTGAACATAACAGAAAGATTCCTAACAATCTCCCCCTTTGAAAATCTCTGCCTTTGTGTTCAACTTTGAATTTGACACGGTCTTCTGTTGCTGTTTGAAGAAAATAGCTGAGAGCATCTGGAGAATCTTCAATCTCCCCCTATTTACATGCACCCTCTTTTTCTTCTTTGCAACTTTAATATTCGTCACCTTCTTGCATATATCAGAGTCGCGCGGATCGTCAGCATTGACTTGTCGTGTATGCTCGAACCATGGAGAAAGGTCTTGTTTTGTTGTGGTTCAGCTCGTGCGTTGAAAGCTTGGCTTCTTTAATGAGTTCACGTGCTTGGCCTCCTTGATATACTTCTCCCCCTCATGGCGATCCATTTGTATCGTCATGCTGTGTGATCAAGGTGATCCTGTGTACGCTGAACGTGTTGGCGTTGAATTTCGGATGAAGTACCTGAAAACGGGGCAGACGACCGATCATCGTGAAACATCCCTTGATGTCACTCTTGGTCGTTGATGCAAAGTCACACAGACTTGCATTTGAAGGGACTACGGGGCCACATAGGGATCCCGTTATCATCGTTCTAGAGTCGTACTCCAGAAGATGGCCTGCTACCGTTGTTGTTTTTATGTTGCAACGGCAGGACTTCCTTCTGATCATAGAAGCACATCATTTAATGATGCGTCTACAGAAGTTCTTGTTAGGATTATTTTATTGTGTTCAATTAATTAGAATTATCTTTGTAGTTTATTTATAAAGATTATCATTATAAGATGCTTAGTGTAATTGGGCTTTGTTAGGCGTGGGGCGTCTAACACATAATAAAATGTGTATTGTGTGAAAATCATCTAGAGAGAGAGAGAAGTTCCCAACCTTCTCCAAGAACACACACACCCCACGTGAATCAATTCTTTCCATATTCAAACGTGGTTAAATCGTCCCTTTGTTAGGTTGTTAGGATCAAAACGTATCCAACAAGTGGTATCAGAGCCAAACGCGTTCGGATTTGAGCGATTTTTCTGAAATTTTTGGGCTTTTTCATAGCTTTGAGTTCGAAACCTTTTTGCTCTTGATCTTGAGTTTTTGAGCTTATTTTACTGATTTTGCAAGCTCAAGAGCTAAATAAGTTGTTTTCGAGTGATTTTAAGTGTTTACCCAACAAATTTCAGTTGATTTGAGTGAGATTTAGGTAGAAAATCGCATAGGAAACTCGTCATTTTTCTGCAGATTTGATTTTCGGGTAGATGAATGTAACAGTGCCCTGATTTTCGGCTGATTCTACCCGATTTTCATTTATTTTCGGGTGACTCTGTTCGAAATTCGGCGTGTTTCTACCCGATTTTCGAATTTTTGCCTATTTTTCATCACCCGGATTTCCTGCACGGCGAAAATTAGCACTTACCCGATTTTCATCACCCGAATTTTCGTTTAAAATTCTCGGCGATTTTCTAGTTTTCGGGCAGACCCGAATTCGGGCATACGTATCCGAATTTGCTCACTCTCGGCGATTGTCTGATTTTCGGACTGAATTATCCGAATTCGGGCAAATCATCCGAATCTATATTCCCGAATTTCTACCTATCCGAAAATTCTTAGTACCCGAATTTCCAATCATATCTTAAGATTTTCGGTCAAAGTCTTCACCCGAGAATTCACTGTTCTCAATCGAAAACAGTGACTTCCAATCTTCGATCACTTACTCTTCAAAAATTACACTTAAATATTTTCGATCACCAAAAATTTTTCGGCCCCCCCCGGAATAAAAAGGCTTTAAGTAGCAAAAAAAAAAAAAAAAAAGTCTTTTGGAAGAAAATTTTTTACACATCATTTGATAGAGAAAAATTTTCTGAGTCCAACGGACATAGTCCAAATTTTCGGTATAGAAATTTTTTTTCGTCAATTTTTGAAGGCAAATCCACTATACGCGTTAACGATCACGTATCCAACAATCAATTTAGGTCATTTTTTTGGCATATTATAGAAAACGTTTTGGTAATTTTCCCGAAGTTTTCGAAATCATTCTAAAATTTTTTGGTACACACCAAAAAAAAAAAATTGCTACAATTATTTTCTTCGATACTTCACTATACTTTTTGATAAAACCAAACTTTTCGGAACCGAATTTCCAAAAGCCAAAATTTTAATTTTTAAATTAAAAAAAAAAATGGATGCTCAAGCTAGAAAAATTGAGGAATTAGAAGCAAGATTTGCTAATAATTACTCTGTGTTGATTAAGCAACAAGAAGATCTAGCTTTCGCTAATGAAGATTTGGCTAACGCAAGGTCAAAGGTTTAGCTTAGAAACTAAGTTAGATACTAGTGAAAAGAATGTCTGCGATATGACTAAAAGATTACGTTCTTGCGAAGATGAGCGAAATCGTGTCTCAACTAAATATGAGATAATCTTAGAGGAACAGCGTATGCTTTACTCTAAGATTGAACTTTTAGAGAACGCTGTTGCAAAAAGAAGTCAAGCAGATAAAAATTCATCTTCTAACTTAGTGTCTTTAGGGGAAAATAATTTACATTCTAATAAACCTACTTCCTGTTGGGAAATTCCTGAGGTTGCTAGTAAAATTGCAGAATTGAACGCAACCTTGGAATCAGAAAGAGTAGGTTTCCGAGCGGAAAAGAAAAAGCTTTTAGAGGAGATTTTATATCTCAAAAATTCCCCGTCTTTACCTGTTTCCAATGATCTTTCAAAAGATACATCTTCATCGAAACAGGTGAAGGAAAGAAAGAAAAGCATCCCTGTTCCTAAAACTGAAAAGACTTTTGCTAATAATTTTAAGTCAACGGTGACGAAAGAAAATATGCATTCTAAGTCACCTTTGACTGGCGCAGAAAAGATAAGTAAAAGCCTTAAACTTAATACTTCCATGGAACAGAAAATTAGGAAGGAGAAAGGAAAATCTCCATTGTCTTTCAAAATTAAGGTCGAACATGTTCAAGATTTTCCCTCTCCTATTCCTCTTAAAATGAAAGCGTGCAAAGAAGAAGTTCGAAGCTTAATCAAGCGAACTTCCACGCTTATACCCCATCATTATAGAGTGAATGATGTGAATTCTTGTAGGCAATACGACTCATCATCTGATGACGCATATAGTGCGATAAGATCGTATTCATACTTGAAATACCCGGTCCAGATTAAGTCTGAAAGACATCTTCTGCGACTGGCTAGGGAGAAAATCTTCAGATCTTCTAAACCTACACACACATTCACCGGCGCTGAATTGTCATTTCCCTCTAAGGTTCACCAAACTTGGATTCCTAAATCAGAAATCAAATTAAATAGGACTTTAAAGGATGATTTAGGATGTATATCTGAACCAAATGTGCATAAATTGTTTTCTGCTAATCAGGGAGGACCCATCCAAAAATGGGTACCAAAGTCCCGCTAATATTTTGCAGGAGCCCAATCACGTGTGGTAATTCGACGATGGTTGCTCCACACGCGTGATTGGTATGAGATGAGAGCAACCACAAAACCCCGGTCATGAGTAGTAATTAGAAGATGGTTGCTCCATACTCATGATCGGTACGAGACGAGGGCAACCACAAATTCCAGCATGCACGGTACTCGGGTTGCTCACATGCATGACTGGTAAGAGACGCGAGCAACCGCATCCCTCATGTATGGCAATTTGACGTAGTGGCTCCACATACATGATAAATGGAAACGACGTGAGCAACTACGACTATATGTGGTACATTCTATCTTTTGAACTGATATGCATAATATCACATTCATATATATTTTTAAGATAGGTAAATTCTATATATGCATTCCATTGTAAATTTTGGCATGCATATCGAGCTGAAAAGACAATATACATACTTTCAAAACTATAGGGTACATTATAGCTATGCATGCTTCAAAATGACTTTTACTTTCAAATTCTTGCATACATGCATACCTGAGCCGAAATGCGAAATACCCTATTTTATAGATACATTCTAATTATGTGTATGTTAATTAAATTTTCAAAATTGTAATTTGCATATGCATACGAGCTGCATTGAAAATACATATTCCTCAAAATGGTACATTTTTAAATATGCATTTTTCAAAACTTTAAAATTCTAAATGCATATTACGCACGGAAATGAAAAATACCATTTTTTGTAAAATGAGCTTGATTTGAGGGGGGAGCTACTCTTTTATTTTTAAAAGAGAAGTGACCCTTATTTCTTTAGAAGGGAGCTATAATTATATTTTTTAGGGGGAGCGAACATTAAATATGTGAATTTAGGGAAAGAGATTCACAGATTTTTCGAACTTTCCACGCATCGTTTGAGGGGGAGCAATTTTATTTTTGGAAGCATGTTTTGAGGGGGAGGAATAACAAAATACATATATAAATAAAATATATCTATATATTTATAATATAAATATACTAATATATATATATATATATTACTAATAACGATTAATATATATATTATATCCATATAATATATAGTATAAAAATATATTTTACTAATAACGATTAATATATATATATACAAAAAAAAAAAACCAAAAAAAAAAAAAAAAAAAAAGAAAAATCTTCTCTCCTCTTCATCAAGCTTCATGGAGATTACCTCCGACCTTCGAAGATGGACCTCAAAAGAAGAATCTCGAGCCTACAACGGTCAACTCTTTTCAAAAGGCGACGGTGGCTACAAATGCAAATCTCGGTGCTCGCTTCAATCGACCTGCTCCGGATTGCTGACAAACAAAGCAACACTCACCACTTCCTACCGGATGCAAGGACTTCGTTCCCATGATTCAGTCAAACCCAACTGAATCTAACCCCGGAACATCACCGAGAGACAGTCAAAATTATAGCCATGTCTATGAAAACCTTTTGAAAAGACCGACGCTACATGATTCCCTCATCTCACAAATTATTCGGACCAACCCCCATAGGTACAGGTGCTAATTTTATTAGCTCCCGGGTAGAAGTCGCCGCAATAGGTCCAACGGCGCGTGCACAACCGAGCCTTACCCACTCGTCTGTCTCACAAAAGACAGGTGTTTCATAAATCACGGGGAACCACGTCTTCTATCACCGCTTCACTCGGAAGCGGGAGATATTGAATTATGTGGTACTTAGCCCCACCACCACACTTCCTTGCGCACTCGAGTCTAGTGTGTCCTCACTTTCCATATATTTTTATATTTTCTAGGACACATACACTTTTAAACACCTGATCTTTGTGATCAAGTTAGAACTTCCGTAGACATGTCTTGCTTCGACATGATTCGAGGAACGGAAGGAAGTCATGCCGTTGCAACATCAAAGCAACAACGGTTTCAGGCCATCGTCTACGAGCATAGCTCCTAGATCGATGTTAACAGGAAGTCTTCGTGACCCCGGTTTCTTACACGACGGATTGCCTTTGTGGCTCCGTCTGGTTATTACCATCACCGACCTGTCGTTTGTGTCCTCCTAATCTTCCTACACAAGCATGCCGATCTCGTTAACACGAATCGCCATGAGGGGGAGAAGGGGACATGCATAAACAAACAGGTTGGACCACCCACCAATCTCCGCCGCGCTCACCACTCTGAAGCCGGGCTCCCCTGCACTTGAACAGAACATTCCAAAGGAGCCTAACACCCCACGCGTACCTTCTTCCGGAGCCAGACAAGCTTCCTTGAGGCCGAACCAGACAACTTCCTTCGAAGAAGACGAATCCGGCGCCGAGAAGAAGAAGATTGGAGAAGACTTGACGACTGCCTTAGTGGCTACGTCAGGTTATTACCTAACCTGAGTTCCTACCAACGCCATCCCCATGTCTCGACTACGTGATCTTCTTGCCAAAGATAATGCCTCATTTTGACCCATCGTATGGCGATCTCCCCAACTCGATCTTCATGAGGGGGAGTAGTACTAAAGCAAAATGGGAGCAATACCACGACGAAAGTGCAAGATAGATCAGAAACGCTAAATCCTCAAGCGTCGTCAAAGAATCAAGCGAACACCATGGACTACAAAGATCGAAGTTGCTGCCTCTTGTGCGTCTCTCCAAATTTCTAAGAGAACTTCCCAATCCCAACATAAGGTTGACCAAAAGTAGGGGGAGTTGCGCTATTATCGAAAGGAGAGATCGAACACAAAAAGAAGAAATCCGGCAAGCGACTTCAAATCCCTTCCGGCATTTACGAGTCGAGCTTACAAAGAAGATTAAGAAGACCCGGTGCCGAGAAGCGAAGATCAAGACACGGTAAGCTTGAAGATCTCCAAAAGAAGAGGTCAAAAGACAAGATAAGGAGGAAATTCCCGTAGGACTCAGGCAACTGCACTAAGCCCCGCAAAGATAATCCATGCCAAATTGAAGATTGAACAGAAAGGGGGAGATTGTTAGGATTATTTTATTGTGTTCAATTAATTAGAATTATCTTTGTAGTTTATTTATAAAGATTATCATTATAAGATGCTTAGTGTAATTGGGCTTTGTTAGGGGCCCAAGTATTATATACCAACTTGTGGTATAAATACTTGAACCCTGACACATAATAAAATGTGTATTGTGTGAAAATCATCTAGAGAGAGAGAGAAGTTCCCAACCTTCTCCAAGAACACACACACCCCACGTGAATCAATTCTTTCCATATTCAAACGTGGTTAAATCGTCCATTTGTTAGGTTGTTAGGATCAAAACGTATCCAACAGTTCTGGCATGGTCACGTAGACCTGCAAGATGTGTGTAAAAGAATGTATATGTCCTAGAAAATGTAAAAAAAAATTAGGCTATGAGGACACACTATACATTAAAGTGTTCAAGAAAATCGTGGTGTGGGGCTTGGACCACTTAGTTCAATATCTTCCGATTCCAAATGAAACGATGATAGCATATGCGGTTCCCCGTGAGATATTGAAACATCTGTCTTTTGGGAGATAAATGAGTAGCTAGGAAGGGTGTGCATGCGCTTTTGGACCAGATGAAGCGTCTTCTACCCGGGATCTGATAAATCAGTCATGTACCTATATGGTTATGGCCCGGATAGTTTGTGGTTGAGTTGTAAGCATGTCATCGTGATACGCTCAATACCCTCACATACACTCGGGGTTTGTTCCTGGGTTAGGATCAGTTGGGTCTACTGAACATTTGGAATAGGTATGTGAACAACTCTTTTGTGTCCATGCGCTTGTTGGCATTTAGGTAGCACTCCCTCTTCAAAGCATGAAGATTGTCTTCAGGGCATTCCCTTTTAAGCTCTAGCGCTGTTTTTAGGTAACACTCCCCCTAAATACTTGCGCTAATTGTAATGTGATGCCCGTGCTCCCCCTAAATCGATGCGCTTTCTGAGAAATTGCATATTACAAAAAGAATCAAGCGCCTTTTGTATTTGAAGTGACGCTCCCCAATAAATGTGCCCTTTTGCACTTATAAGTCTCACTCCCCCTAAAGTATATGCGCTTTTTATATTAGAACTATGGTAGTACGCTCTTTTGAAGTTCATGCGCCTTGTCTATCTATCTATCCACTCCCCAAAAAGAATATAGAATATGAAGACCGAATATTCTGTAAAGGTAAGCGCTATTTATAATAAGTCGAACTCCCTATGAAAATCAAAAACTTAATATATAGAGTTTGACTCCCCTGAAATTCAAGCGCTTTTTGAATTTTGAAATCAGCTCGGCCTTCTTTGAACATTGTAGCTCAAAAGCTCTTCTCGGATATTTTTTTTTTGCTTTTCCTTTTTTTTTTTATTATTGGCCATTCCCTTTTTTTTTTATTGGCCTTCCCCCCCCCCCCCCCCCCCCTTTTTTTAACTGAAAAAATAAAAAGAAAACAATGTCAAATCAAGAGCTTTGGAATAGTCTTGATTTGGTGTGTTTGCTCACGTCGCATACCGATCACGTGTGTGGAGCAAACCGAATACCACACGTGTCGGGGTCTTGTGTGACCGCTCATCATCGCATACCGACCATACATGTGGAGCAGTCATCGTCTAATTACCATGTATGATCGGGACCTGCAAAACAAATTATCGGGACTTTGGTACCCATTTTTGGACGGGTCCTCCCTGATTAGCAGATAAACATTTAAGCATAGAAGGTTCAAATTTGGAAACAAAATTATCACATGGAGTAGTCATAGGAATCCACATTTGTTGATGACTACTTATTACCATTTGTAGCTTAGGTTTCCAAATTTGTCGAACTATTTCGAAATTTAACGTTTCAGCATCGGTGAATGTGTGTCTTTTTGTAGAAGAGAAATTTTTCTCTTTCGCCAGTCGCTTAAGATGCAATTCGGATTTGACTTTGACCGGGTACTTAAGAGAGGAATACGAGCTTATAGAATTAATAGCATTAAGTATAGAAATGTCGTATTTCCTATCTTCTAGACTCACATCATTCACTTTGTAATGTGTATTAAATGAACTACTTTTGTTTAGACAATTATTATCTTTAGACGTTTCAGCTTTAAGAGAGAATGTATAATTATTGTCTACTTTAGTTTTAGTAGCTTCTTTCTTTAATTTTGATTTTAGAATGACTTTGGGTATTTTTGGATTAGGAATAGAGGTAGAACCAAATTTAGTCGAGGCAATAGAAGATAATTTATCTTCCTCTATTCTTTCTTTCTTGATATCTTTAGTCATTCTTGCGCCTTTTTTAGAGGAATTTTTTAGAATTAAATTCTCCTTTAAAAGCTTATCTATTTGAGCTCGAAACCCGTCCGGAGTGTAGCAATCCTTAGGTTCGGGTTTTATCGATAGTATAGAATGTTCCTCGGTTGGCACCGAATCAATTGTTTGAGTCGACTTGTTTCGAGACAATTTTTGCTCAATTTGTTCTTTCTTTGCAAGAAGAACATCTAGTTCTTTAATTTTACAGTGTAATCTAGTGAGTTCTTCAGAAAGACATTTATTTTGAGCTTGATAATCTTTATTTTCCTTTAGTTCTGTTGTTTCAGAATTTGATTTAGCAAGATCATTGTTAAGTTTAGCTATTTTCTCATTAGCTAATTGAAACTTTATTCCTAGATTGGCTGCTTCTAATAGATGTTTTCTTAGGACAACTTCATTATTGGCTAATCTTGCTTCTAATTTCTTGACCATTTCTTTTTCATTATTCGTGGATGAGAATTTTTGCAACATTGACTTGTTTGCTTCATCACAGGCAGACATACTTGTTTTCAACTCATATATTTGTTATTCATGTTCTGTGGTCTTAGTCTTCAACCTTATAATCTCATCCTTTGCATTGATCAATTGACATTCAAGACTAGCTTCAATTTCTAGATGTTTTCTTAAGATACACTCGTTATTAGCTAGCCTCGCTTCTAGTGTCTTGATCATTTGTTCGTGAAATAAATCCATTTTAATCTTTTCAATTCAAATATAGAATTTTGAAAATTTAAGTTCAAATAATGTTGGTAATTAAATTCTATAGAGACTGTTGGATTTTATTTTAAATTTTGTTCAAATAAAATTGTTTGATGTATATTGATCGTTGACGTGTTTTAGAATTGATTTAATTTGTGATCAATATATTTTTTTATTCTGTTTAGAAAATTTTAGATATTGATATAAACCACAAACTTTTAATTTCAGTTCAGTTCATAAACTTTTCAGCACAGCAAAGTTTAGACACAAAATATTAATTATCGACTTAGATTGTATCTTGGACTTTGTATATTATTAAAAGAATGTAAGTTTTACGGTTCTGATTTGACACAATATTAGTTTACGAATGAAAGAGAAGCTGTAAACAGTGCTTTTTAGTTTACGAGTAAAGAATGTTTACGAATGAGAATCGTTCGTAAACTTTTAAGAACTGTAAACAGTAACTTTCGTGAAGTAAAGGTTAATCGTAAACTAATAGCGCTTGTTTACGAATGAAGAATATTCGTAAACCTTTCTTAAAGATAGTTTACGAATGAAATATATTCGTAAACAGTAGATATGTGAAAGCTTACGATTGATATTGATTCGTAAACATGAACAATCGTAAAGTAAGGCTTTAAAGTTTACGAATGAGTGAGAGCAATAAACAGTAAGTTTCGTAAAGTAAGTGTAAGTTTACGTTTGGTTTGAACGAAATGTTAAATACGCGGAAGCTTAATTCAAACCTTAATCGTTTGAGAAACCGTTCGATCTGGGCAGAGTGGATCCGAAACCTACTTGATTATCGAGCAGCAAATCCAGATGATAATCAAGAGGTCTTCATTTCATCTTCGATCGAATTTTGTTTGTGTCTTCAGATAGAGGCTTACGGGTCTAAGTTTGTATGAAATGGTTTTCGTAATGATTTTAAAATGATTTATACGAAAAAAAATTATACCGAGAATAATTTTTGTACTGAAAACTTTTACCGAAAAAAAATTTCTTTACCCAAAAAATTTTCTAAGCCTCGGTAAACCTTTGAAAGTAGGTACAAAAAACAAATTCGTAGTAGCAAAAAAATTTTAGGACTTTACCTAAAACCTTTTCAAATGTTTGCGGGTGTTTTAGGTTTACGGGTAGTATTTGACCGTAAACTTTTGCTATCCGTAAACAGTGCCTGTCTAGTTTACGAATGAAATTTATTCGTAAACAGATCACTTAGATAGTTTACGAATGAGATATGTTCGTAAACCGTGCCTTGATATTTACGAATGAAAAGTATTCGTAAACAATTCTTTTTACTGGTTTACGAATGAAACTGATCCGTAAACAGTAACCCGTAAAGTAAAGTTTACGATTGAAAAGCTTTCGTAAACAGTTCCTTCGTAAAGTAAAGTTTACGAATGAAATAGATTCGTAAACCTCTTCCTAAATGAATTTACGAATGAAGACTATTCGTAAACCTTGCTATGGATAGTTTACGAATGAAATATATTCGTAAACAGTAGACTTCAGAGGTTTACGATCGATAAGGATTCGTAAACAGTAAGTATTCGTAAACCGTTCCTTGGTATAGTTTACGACTGAAGTTTATTCGTAAACCTTTCCTTTACTAGTTTACGAATGAAAATTATTCGTAAACAGTAACTTTACGAATGTAAGTTGAAAGGACCGTAAACTAAAGTTTCTACCCGTAAAGTTTATGATTGCAAACTTAAGTTTGACCGTAAACTTTTACACACTGTAAAGGTTTGACCGAAGACTTTAACTTCAAACACTATAGATATCGTAAACAAGGTTTACGATGGAAAATCGTTCGTAAACCTTTCGTTGACCGTAAACTTTAACCGCGTTGACTCCGCAGTGTAAAGTTTAACACACCTAAAGGTTTCATAAACAGGGAATTAACGTGCGTAAACACCAAAATTTACCCCGTAAACTATGTTCTAGGTTCGTAAACTATGTTCGTCAATCGCAAACAATGTTCATGTATCGTAAACGCTTAAATTTCATAGAATTCGATCACACAGTTCAAATTACACTCAATTGACCTCAAATTATCGAAAGTTAGATATCAAAAATCAATGCCTAACACTCGATTAACAAGATCTAATCCAAACAAGGCAGCAATTGAGCAAATAGCAGTGCGCGGGAAAGAAGAAAAAAAATTATTGCGAAGCTTAAAATCATTCAATTCAAGCTCGATCGAAAACAATTTCAACAAGCAATTGATCAATTCAAACACGCATGCTCTGATACCAATTGTAGGTCACAGATTTAATACATCCAACCAATAAAACTTGAGCATAGATTGATCGAATTATCTTGTAATTTGCGCGCGAAAGACTTTGGGTAAATATCAATCAACATCCATTAAACCTCAAGCTTCTCTCTACAATAACCCTTTTTCTCTCTACAATTAAGCCCTAATTACTATAATGGTGAGAGAGTGTTATTTTAGTGAGAGAAATTAAAACTCAAGTTGTGTGTAATTTACACACACTTGCCCTATATATACCAAAGCATATTTTGGTATATTTTCAATCTAGTCCCTATATTTACATAAAATACAATTGAGTCCCAAGACAAAGATAACATAATTATTGAACACTAGAAAATATTCCTAACACAACGTGATCAGCGATATTGTCGAAAATTCTTAGTCTTTTTCAGAAATAACAACAAAGATGAAAGTATGATTTTGTTCAATAGGCACTAATTGAAGATTGGAAGATAATTAAATCAACGTAAATGTCCACGACAGACTAGGCGAAGGTGAGCATTAAGTCCAGCAACTAACATGTACCAAATTATAGACAGAACGCACCGTCCAGCCACTAACATCATTATTATTGTTTCTTTTTTCATGTGAAGGAAGCGTCGTTGCTCGATCAAGGGATGATGCAAAGCAATCCATTTCATTCTCTTTTACCACTCTGATTTCTTTTACCATTTGTATCCCCTTCTCTGTTCAGATATGACCTGCAAGCTAGTTTGATCTCATTTATGTAACTATGATGCTTCCATCACAGAACATCTGAACAGTCTTAATGTCAAGGTTTTCAGTACGAGGTGGCCTCCAGTGGATATTCAAGAACGTCAAATACCTCATCATCTTATCTGAAAGAGATTCCGGCAGGGTATTACCGTTGGACGTATTAACCTAAACGCCAAATACCTCATCATCTTTTGCCATACCAAATACCCCAATATCTTTCACATAATCTAATGGATATTCTTGAGACATGGTATCTGACATATGCGCCATTGCAAAACTATAGTACGTAATTCAAGCCTTAAACACGACGCTCGCTTTCAACTATATCCAACGCGTTAATATAACATAAATAGTAGAACAGCTCACATGACTCATTAGAGTAGTAAAACTATTACCAAAGAACTAAAAGCGCCCAATATGTTCCGTTCCCTCCACACACTAAAGTCATATGAACCATGTGTGATGTAAAACATGGTTCAATGTCAACAGAATTGTTGATAAATGACTGGTAGAATTTTTTACAAATCATTTTCAGATGTAATTAAAAGCAAAGAACGAAGATTTTGTGAAACATATTTTACTAAAAGGATCAATTATTCTGAATGGTCTGTCATTTTCATAGATCCGTCAATTTCATTCTATCGATGTGGATTGCTGGAAAAAAAAAACAGTCAAGCCTTTTTAGACATTTGTAATTCATGGTCTCATTAGACAACATCTTGCTACAAACACAGAAATCGGAAAGTATAAAATTCGGGAAAAAGAATCAATTATATGTGAAATACTTCAAAGGAGTCGAAAACAGAAATAATTCCGTTATAAAGCGCTTTAATACAGAAAATTATGAGATGTATAATTTCGTTAAAGCTCCTTCACTGTTTTCCTCAAATACATATTTAATAGTACAACATAAACACATCTTCTCTTAAATATAAATAAGTGAAACGTTTCTACCAAAAAAAAATCGTTATGGAAAAATTACCGTAGACCTAACAATATTGTCTGCAATTGTATTCAAATAGTGCCGGCAGTTACGTGAAATATTACGAAGTTCGTCGACTCGCACTCCTAATCAACAACAACTTCTATCCAAAATCTAATATTAGTGTTTCTTCAGTTACAGAGATCCACAATTTACGGATGACGAACTAAAAAACTACGCACTAATTGATATGGAAAAGATATTGATGCAGAATTCATAACCTGTAATATAGTATCATTAATTACATAGAAAAACACCATAATAATTAATTTATCGTTTTTTAAATAAAAAATTAAAATATGTGACTCCTGGTATGGCAAACAACCGGTGTAAAGTTGCACAACTGTTAAATATAGCATTCATTACCTTAAAAGGACCTTAATGACACGTAAAGTATTTCAACAGCCTCTAATAACGCAACCACAACTAAAATTCCACCATTGATGGTTATACAACTAAAAAGTATGCGCTGAATACTTTACCTAAACCTTAACTAATTTATTTTTCTTCAAATGAATTAAATAGATTAGTATATATATTGAAAACCGCAGGCAAACTATTAGATGAGGTCATATACAAATCATTTTCAGATGTAATTCAAGACAAAGAACGAATATTTCGTAAAAATCTACTAAGCTATCAAAATTTCTTCAAGGCGTCTGTTAGGAATCCTTTCTTGTGTTCAATCGATGATGAAGACTGAAGATCATTAGAGACAAAGACTATTGGCGCTCCAATGACATTTGAACACTAAGGGGGAGATTGTTAGGAATCCATTTCTAGTGCTCAAATGTCATGTTATCTTTGTCTAGGGACCAAATTGTAGTTTATGATAAATAGGGACTGATGTGATATATACCAAAGTATGCTTTGGTATATATAGGGCAAGTGTGTGTATTTTACACATAACTTGAGATACCAAGCGAGACTTTCTCTCCTTAGAAAATCTCTCTCATCATCATAGTAGAATAGGTTTAATTGTAGAGAGGGAATTGGATTGCTTGTAGAGAAAGCTATTGGATTAAATGAAGATTGATTGATGATTATTCGCCTATTGCTTCCGCGCGTATCAACAAGGTGAGTCAATCGATCTAATTCTCAAGTTCATCTTCGTTGGGTGTTGAATCTGGAACCTACACTATCAACTTTATGTTTTTCTACATATAGAGAATTCCTAAGTTCGACGATATCTCTAGATAAGTCACTGTTTTTCTGTTCTAATTCCTTGCAGTCACATGGAACTTCATCTATCTTAACAGTATCTAACTCTCCTTTCAATATTGAAATCTCTAGATCAGCTTCGTGCTTTTCCTTAGCTAAATCATCTCGCTGTTTCATCAATTTTTTCGTTAGAGAATTAAGCGACTTAATCTTCCTCTCTGCATTTTGTAATAACTCACACAATTCTTCCTTACTTTCCCCTATATCAAAAACAGATGAGGCACTTTCGCAATCATTATTCAAGTTGTTTAGAATATGTATTTTCTCAATGGAAGAAGAGAAAGATACCTGATCCTCGTCAGCCATGTAAGCGTGATCCTCGTCCTCTCTTTGTTCAGTTTCAGAATCATTCGTCTCCATCACCATGGCCTTCTGTTTCCTTGGTTTCTCATCATTATTGAATGGGCAGTTTTGCGCAAAGTGGCCTGGTTTGTGCATCGAAAGCATTTTTGACCATTCTTTCCTGACGTGGATATTCCCTTGGTTTTATTCTTGAATTTGTTGAAGTCCCTTTGAATCTCCTTTTCTGTTGAAATTTCTCAAATCTCTTGGTTAGCATGGCTAGTTGATTCATCATATCCTCTTCATCATCTTCAGAGTCAGATTCTTCTTGGTTGGATTTGAAGGCAATGGACTTCTGATTTTTGCTCTGCGACTTCTCGTTCATCGACGCTTGAATCATTTCATATGAGGTAAGCAATCCAATCAACTCGGAGATGCTTAGTACTTCCAGATCCTTTGCTTCGTAAATTGCAGTAACCTTGGCATTCCATTCTCGTGGAAGTGATCTCAGTATTTTTCTGACCTGCTCACTGTCGGGAACTCTCTTTCCAAGATAAAACATTTGGTTGATGATTCCCATGAATCTAGCATACATCTGGCTTATGGTCTCGTCAGATTCCATTGCAAACAGTTCGTATTGATGTGTGAGCAAAGTTAGTCTTTCTTGTACAACTCTTTGGGTTCCTTCATGAGTAACTTGAAGCATGTCCCACATATCCTTAGCCGATGAGCATGAACTTACACGGTTGTACTCCTCTCTTGTTAGTGCGCATGCGAGCATGTTTTTCGCCTTTGCGTTTCGCGTGATTCCCTTTTTATCATCAGCAGTTAATTCTCAACCAGCCTTTGGAGTTCCATCTGGTTTCACAGCCGCATATGGTCCAGTGATGATTGTTTCCCAAAGTTCATAGTCGACAGCTAAAAGAAACTCCGTCATACGATTCTTCCATACAGCGTAGTTCGTTCCATCGAAGAGCGGTGGCCTAGAGTGAGATTGACCTTCTGCATATACATCAAAACTCGAAGAAGCCATTAGATCTTTTACTCAGGCGTGTTAGGCCTGTCGTTTGAGTAACCTGGCTCTGATACCAATTGAAGTACAAAATATGCCTAAGAGGGGGGGGGGGGGGGGGGGGGGGGTGAATTAGGCTTATAAAACTTATGGCCTTTTCTTCTTTGAAAATACCTTTCTTTGAGAAGATATTAATTAGACTGCAAAATGGTTATCACTTGAAAAACAGATCAGTATCAAGGTTATCTCCTTATCCTTTAAAAACGTTCCAAAGATATCACGTGGTTTTTGAAAAATGTTTCGGGTTTGTCTCACAGAAAGTAAATGACAGAAAGTAAAGTGAGACGGGATTTTTATACTGGTTATATCCCCAACCGGGGTTTACTTCAGTCCTTGAGGTCCGTCCCTTAAGATTTCAAGTCAATCACTAAGATATTACCGTTTATGGTTACAAAGAGATTGACACCCTTACACAACCGAAGCACGATGAATACTAGACCACTTAGGCTGCTACACGCCGAGTTTCGTTCCACGTCGTTTCCCTGGGAATCACCACTCCCCGACTGGACACAGCTCGCTACCGAAGGACCCCCGAATCCATCGATTCTTTCCTTCGCGTGTAGAAGACTCCACTCGTGCCTCGTTGTGCGATCAACAAGTCCGAAGACAGATTTTCAGAAGGTTTGGTAGGTTATCGCTCAAGGGTATGGATTCACAAATTTAAGCTCTAGCAGAACAACGAATAATTCGCAAGTTAACGCTCAACACTCAAAGGAATTCGTTCTTCGGCTTTTTTCAATCGTCTCATCTACCCTTGACGTGAAGTGAACATCTTCTTATAGCCAATCATAGCTTTTACACTTCACATAGAAAGTTAAGCACATAGAATATGCAAAGATATGCTCAGAAATAACTTGCATTAACTTTATAAGATCATCCCAAAAATAAACCAATTAAGCACAACGGTCATGCATGATCTCTTACCATATTTACAGGAACTAGTTACCACGCATGATGATCTCATCCGATTCAAAACACATTCCATATATAGTTCCAGTCAGCATCTTACCATAATAAGCCCAATCAATTAACTACTTTCCATAATATGAAAACCAATACGCACAAGGAAAGATATGTAATTGATCTTTTGATTTTTAAGTCAATCAAGATGCACTCAAACAGATATCTCATGAAATTCTTTCCTAAAATAGATTGATCTCGTGCACAGCCCATATATCACATTTGACAGAATATCTTTTCCATATATAGCACACAATGTGATTCCATTCACGTCACAGAATGATTCCATATATAGCACACGGAATTTTCATATAAGCACAGTGTGACATGTGAGATATCAAGGAATACTTTATTCCTAAAATAAACAGAATATCATATATTCCATGTAGAGCATAACAGCTTTCCATATTTAGCACATGATGATATTACATTCATACGAAACGTTCATATTCAGGTGATCACAATAATATTCCAGTAATGCACAAGATCACATATATTCGACTATCTAAGAATTAATTCACATTTAAGCACTTAGTCGAATATTCATATATACTTAAACATCATAAATCATACATATCGAGTTTTCTAACTTGTACCCCACAATTTACATAATTACTTGGAATAATCAAAACTCTCATAAGCATAGGATCAAAAAGGTCAACACAACCTAACCTCAACGAAAGGTCCAGGCCCGATTCGTCAATGTCGCCCTGAGCCGCACCATCTTCAGCGCCATTATTAACTGGAGGCACCACCGGTCCTGCAGCACCTGGCGGCACACCATTGTCGAACAAAAAAGGCGCATAATATTAGGGTTTACGTTCCCACCATCGCCAGCTCCAGGGAATCCCACTCCACCACCCTGCGCGTTTGGAGGCGTTAATCCATCGTACGCCTGGTTAAGATCAAAGGGAGGATCCACCGCACCAACATTCGCAGCATCATTGTTGTTGGGCTCACCTACATAAAGTTGCTGAGCTAGTCCAACTGGATGATTGCCAAAGAGTTGGTTGTTGATCATCGGCATGTGAGCAAGGAAGCCAAGAGCCCCGTCAACAGGCTGGTGCATGGGAGGAGCTTGGTCGGGATTCAGCACATTAATGACGGGATTGGCGTTGCCGTAAGCAGCAGCGTGGTTCCCATCAGCTTGTTCATGGGCAACCCTTTCGAGGGCAGGCTCATATCTATGAGACTGACAAAAAAATCAGGGGTTGGATCAAGGCTGACGATTTCATAATCTTCAGATATCAACGGGATATAGTCATCAGTGGGGTCGTCTGAACCCGGGGAGGATACTTCAGGGTTTTGTTCAGCTACATTTTCCTGAACATTAACAACATCAGAAATGGCTTGGGTGGTGGGATTGGGTGACTCCATGATATAGTAAGAGTGAGCAAGAAATAGTGCAAAGAGAGATATAAGGAATTGAAGATGCTTTCGATGGAGAAAATGAGGAGCAAGCCTCTCTATTTATGCAAGGCATGAGGCTTGACATTTGAGAAAAAGACAATCAGATAGTGTTATTCTATGAGGGAAAAGGCAGTAAATATTTTCCATGCCATTATGCAATAAGGTGATAAAGATTGTTTGAAATTGAAGTCTTTTGACAAAATATGAATCATGGTCATTGATATCTTTTCATTTGAAATATATTTTTGCTCCTTAATATTATTGAGGGCCTAGAGACTTTAATGTATCGACTCCTACATCTGCTTTATACATGTTTATGGAAAAAAACTTATATTGCAATAATGTAATAAATGAATATCTATCATTTGGCACGTAAAGATATTGATAGGATTGATTTCCAGAAAGCAAATGGCACACAAATATTACAGGTTGATCTTTAGGAGACTTTTCATTGACCTGAACATATAGTCTTAGTACAGTCACTCAAGAGCAGGTCGAAAGAATTAGCTTTGGAACGTTCATACAAGCTGATGTATAACTTAACATATCAGATGAAGGTTAAAGAATGAAAAACGAACAAAATAAGTTAATTTTCGTTACATTTACTATCGTCCCTGTTGGATTTAAATAATCTATTCAATCCAGTTTGATGACCACAAAACTTATTATTTGTGTCACTAACATATTTACTAAGTGTGCAGTTGAGCTCGGTCTGAAAAACAGATATCATATATAAGCTCAGTGCGAAAAACTGGCTGGACTGGACGGTTCCTGGAAGAGCTTGAAGGACTGATCAGTTTCTGAAGGAACTGGTCGGCTCCTGGACTGGACTCATGTACAAGCCTTCACTGCAGCAAAACCAGTTCAGGGTGACCAGAAGAGCAAGGCAAAGGCGACTGGTGACTTATGCTCAAGAGTCAGGAACTCAACATCAAACCAGAAGCCTGAAGTCAGATTAAAAAATGCATCGATTAAGGAGAACAATGCATTTAAGTTAAGGATGCAGAACAAAGAGACGTTGGCCTGATGCATGCCCATTTTGGTGAAAGGCGCAGTCTGCAGAGAACCTGAACCACGATCTGAAACCAGCCTATTTCAGGGAAACGACATTTAAAGTCTCCAACAGCTACCTTTATGCGTCTAACGGTCATATCAAGAGGAGAGACTATAAATAAGAAAGAAGGGCAACAAAGAAGACGATGGATCCTTGAGCAAACAACTACACATCCAAAGAGAGATCCAAGAGAGAAGAACAAGAACAAAGAGCACAAAATCAAGAGAGTTCTTCTCAAGTGTGTGGAATACAAAAGATAGAGTGAGCAACAATGTTCAAGCCCACACACCTCACTCACACAATAGAGAGATGAGCGACATAGATTAGTTGAGTGAGAGTCTTAACACAAAGACGTTAAACTATGTGTTTGTAGTCTTCGCACAAACACGTAAAATAAGTGTCTATAGTCTTAGCATAGAGACTCTAAAGATGTGAGCGGATTGTGAGGTTGCGGCCTACAATCATTGGGAACCGATGGACTTTAAAAAGCTATCGAAGATAGTGACCTTGCGGGGCACTATGGTTGAGTGCTAGGAGTTTAGTTAGCGGGAGTCTAGCTATAGAGGGTTGTACCTAGTGTACATGTGACCGAATCTTCTAGTGGAACCTTCCTTGCGGGGAAGAAGGGGAGACATAGGAGATTGAGCTCCGAACTTTCATAAACAAATTTACGTGTTCATCGCTCTACAAACAAGAAACCAGTCACACCCAGAACCAGTTACTCATACACTTTACAGTTCGGTTACTCACAATATTCTACACAAGTAGCTGTTTGATTGAGTGATCGATTAACTCATTGAGTGACCAGTTAGCTCAGTAACCAAATAAGAAATCAGACACACCCAGAAACTAGTTACTCACAGATCGATTGGAAACCGGTTTCGAGTTCGAACCGAACAAGAAACCAGTCACTGAGAAAAAGAGCGAAAAATTGTCTAAGTATTTATTCACCCCCCTCTAAACACAGTAACCGATCTTAACAGTCCCATTTACATCTGTCGGTACGGCAAAACGATAATAAAAATCGTTAAGCGCATCGAAAATTTTCAACACTTTCGTAAATTATCACGTGGAGAATGTAATATTGCACATAGTGTATTTTTTATTTTTTCGTATTTTTTTTTAACTAACCATACATGTTCTTAGATCTATTTTTCTTTTACCAGGACAAATACGATCATAACAGTACATATATCTCTTCTTGTAATAAAACTTGTATCTGAACGTAATATAAAGATTGCTAATTTTGGTTTGGGAAGTATCATGCGTATTGCAACTTTCTTAAGACATCATGCGGAAGTCCAAGTTATGCTGCTCCAGAGTTTCACCGATCGTGTTGGAATCGCACGGTATGGTTTATCGATCTGTGTAAAGTATTATCGATGGTTGTATTTTATATATCTTGTCATGAATATGCAGCTGCGCTATGAAAAAAAAAACCGCACGGATGAAGTAATTGGTTCGTGTGTTGTAATAATCATTTGTCCACATAAAATCATAGATATATAGCTCCATTGGCAAGATTAAGATCATCATATTCAAGAACCGTTTATTTCCATTAATTCACAATATGTTATATTATTACAAACCGACGCGCCAAGGATCACACCGATCCATCAAACACTAAAAAAACACAAGCATACACAACACGACACGACAACAACAAAAAAAGAGGAAAAAAAGATGCAACAACTATCCGTTCCTTTAACGGTTATTGTAACCCAGCCTCAGGTTCAGGTCCAGGCCCGATTGATCCACCTCGGGCTGAGGCACCACATCTTCACCAGCATTTTCATTATTTCCTCCACCATTGCCTGGAGGCACAACGGGCCCTCCACCATTAGCGTCGTTGTTAAAGTCCTGCATTTGATGAGGGGGCTGATTGGGCCCACCTTCATTAGGCTGATCTGGCGCAGCAATAGCTGGATAGTTGGCAAAGAGCTGGTTGTTAATTATCAGCATTTGCGCAAGGAAACCAAGAGGTCCGTCAAGAGGGTGGTTCAGTAAGGGCGGAGCTTGGCCAGGATTCAGCCCATCAACAGCTGGATTTGCATTATTGCCATAAGCAAACTGGCCGTTCCCGCCAGCTGCTTGCTCAAGAGCAACCCTTTCAAGGGCACGCTCATATCTATGAGCATTTTGGTGCCCGCCCAGGGACTGCCTTGTGAAGAACCTCCTGTCGCAATACCTGCATTGCAAATCAGGGGTTGGATCTAGGCTGACTATGTCATAATCTTCGGGGATCAATGGGACATAGTCGTCATCAGTAGGGTCGCTATCTGAATCAGCTGGGGAGGTTACTTCAGGGTTTTGTCCTACTGCATTTTCTTTGGACAAGGTCGGGCTAGGAGCTGAAAAGGAGGAGTTGGGTGCTGTTTCAACGTTAGCATTAACAGCATCAGAAAGAGCTTGGGTGGTGGGATTGGGAGACTCCATGATATAGCTTGGAAGAATGAGGGCAAGAAAGCTAGGTAATATAATGCAAAGAGAGACAAGGAATTGAAGAGGCTTCGGTGAAGAAAATGAGGAGAGCAAGCCTCTCTATTTATACAAGTACGTGGCTTTACATTTGAGAAAAAGATTATCAGATTATGATTGGAAAAAAGCAGTAAATATTGTCCATGCCTTTTGTGTAATAAGGGGATAATCTGTTCCATGTTGAGATTGGTTCAAATTCAAGTCTTCTGACCAAATATGAACTCAGATGGTTCTTTCTTTCTTTCTTTCTTTCTTTTTGTAATATATTTGCCCCTTAATATAATTGAGGCCTTGAGACTTTAATGAATTGACTCAAGAGTTGTAATATGTACAAGATTTTGAGTTAGCTTTATGCTTAATATGAAAAAATTTAAGATTGCCATAATGTAATAAATGAAAATCTATCCGTTGGCAAGTAAAGGACTTGACAGGGGTTTGATTTCCAGAAAGCAAATGGCACACAAAAATATTACATGGATATCTTTAGGATACGTTTTATAGACTTGAACGTATAGTCTTCGTACCGTCACTCATCCAAGATCGTTCATTCAAGATGTATAACTTAACACATCAACTGCAGTTAACGAACAAAAACCATTGCACAACTAAGTTTAATTATCGTTTCCATACATGCCGTATCGTACCATTGCATCCGTCCGAACAGCAGAACAAGACTAAAAATCTTCGAACCCATAACCCATCGAAAATTATTATACATCCGTGAATTGTAATCATCATTTCCCCACAAAATCCAAGGAGATTGAAATCAGTATATTGAGGAACGTTTTTTTATTTCATTGAATCATAATAGGTTTTCTTACATAGTCGACGCGACAAAGGACCACAATGATCCATCAAACGAAGAAATAAAAACTAGCAGACGCGACAAAACACGACATGTAAGGAAGGAAAAAAAGGCGCAATACCTATCCGTTCCTAACAACAGTGCACACTTCACTATTCTTCTAACGGCGCCGGTTCATCCACGTCGGGATGTGCCGCACCATATTCAGTGCGGTTAGCATTCTGCTTCTCCACCATTACCTGGAGGCACCATGGATCCAGCAGCATCTTGCGAACCATTGTGGAATAAATCTTGAGCATCATTAGGGTTTTGCGCAAATACATTTTCTTTGGACAAAGGAGGAGTTGGGGTGTTGTTTCGGCCTCAACAGTAACAGCTTCAGAAAGAGCTTGGGCGTGGTGGGATTGGGAGACTCCATGATGGGAAGAAAGCCTAAAGCGAGTAACGAGGGATCATGGTTCAGTACAGCACCATGCACATTAAGTATTCCCACCACAAGCACAGAACCATGCGTTGAAGCCATCAAATTCAAGGTTAAGTTGCGTTACTTTCTATAATCAAATAATTTTCTGACCGATAAAGTGCGCTCATTCATCTATATGATGTGTTCTTGATGATTCTCATCCAGCTTTACAAAGCAAATGAGTTTTATGTTGTGGACTTTGCAACGACTAAAAACGGGCCTCCCTTTACATTCCTGAACATATGTGCTGCTTTCCGTGCTGAGTTGGTGTAGTTTTATCGATCGTGTTGGAATCTTATGATGCACATGTATCGATCTTTATAAGTATTATTAATGGTGGTATGTTATATATGTTAAGATGAATAAGCAGCTATGATATGAGACAAAACTGCACGGACGACATGGTGTTGGTTCGTATGTTGTAATCATGATTTTCGCACATAAAACCATAAATATCTCACATATGATGTAATCATTATTTGTTCCATTACATTTACTCATCGCGACGAAGGATCACAATGTATCGATCATGCAGTAAATAATCACCATTAGAAAGAACGGGAAATATTTTTATTAATAAAATATTGAAATTGTCATTTGGATATTTAGTTCACGTCGAGGAAAACTGTTGAGACGCTGTAGGTTCCAGATTCAGAACATCCAACGAATTAAGATGAAGAACTTGAGAATTAGATCGATTGACTCACCTTGTTGATACGCGCGGAAGCAATATGCAAATAATCAATCAATCTTCATTTAATCCAATAGCTTTCTCTACAAGCAATCCAATTCCCTCTCTACAATATGATGAGAGAGATTTTCTAAGGAGAGAAAGTCTCGCTTGGTATCTTAAGTTATGTGTAAAATACACACACTTGCCCTATATATACCAAAGCATACTTTGGTATATATCACATCAGTCCCTATTTATCATAAACTACAATTTGGTCCCTAGACAAAGATAACATGACATTTGAGCACTAGAAATGGATTCCTAACAATCTCCCCCTTAGTGTTCAAATGTCATTGGAGCGCCAATAGTCTTTGTCTTTAATGATCTTCAGTCTTCATCATCGATTGAACACAAGAAAAGATTCCTAACAATCTCCCCCTTTGTGTTCAATTGTGGATTAGACACGTTATTCGTTGCTTCTTGAAGAAAAGGTTGAGGGCTTCTGGAGAATCTTCTTTCTCCCCCTATGTACATGCTCCCCCTTTCTTCTTTGCAACTTTGAATTTTTATCACCTTCTTGCATAGATCAGAGTTGTGCAGATCTAAGGACATTGACTCTTCGTTTATGCTTATGCCATGGAGAGAGGTCGTGTTTGTTGTGGTTCAGCACGTACGGTGTAAGCTCGGCTTCTTTAATGATATCACGTGCTTTGCCTCCTTGATATACTTCTCCCCCTCATGGCGATTCAATTGTATCGTCATGCCTACGGATCAAGGTGATTCCTCGTGTAAGCGCGGAGCGTGTTGATGTTGAAGTCCGGATGAAGTAACCTGAAAACGGGACCAACGACCAATCATCGTGAGACATCCCTAGATGTCACTCTTGGTCGTTGATGCAAAGTCACAAAGACTTGCATTTGAAGGGACTACGGGGCCACATAGGCAACCCGTTGACATCGTTCTAGAGTCGTGCTCCAGAAGATGGCCTGCTACCGTTGTTGTTTTGATGTTGCAACGGCAGGACTTCCTTCTGATCATAGAAGCACATTTGTCAGAAATGTGTCTACAGAAGTTCGGGCTAGGTCACATAGACCTGCATAGTATGTGTAAAAATAATGTATGTGTCCTAAAAAAAATAGAAAACTTTTTATGCTATGGGACACACTAGACGTTTAAGTGCATAGAATAAAGTCGTGGTGTGGGGCTGCGGACCACTAGATTCAATATCTCCCGCTTCAAAGTGAAACGGTGATAGCATATGCGGTTCCCCGTGAGATATTGAAACACTTGTCTTTAGGGAGACAAATGAGTAGCTAGGAAGGGTTGTGCATGCGCCTTTGGACCCGATGAGGCGTCTTCTACCCGGGATCTGAAAAATCAGTCATGTACCTATAATGGTTATGGCCCGGATAGTTTGTGGTTGAGGTGTAATGATTATATCGTGATTCGCTCAAAACCCTCACATACACTCGGGGTTGTTCCTGGGATAGGTACAGTTTGGGATTAACTGAACCATGGGAACAGGTATGTGAACACCTCTTTTTGTGTCTTTGCGCTTTTTGGGTTGAGGTAGCACTCCCCGTCAAAGTACGAAAGTTGTCTTCAGGGCATCCCCCTTTTTTTTTAAGCTCTTGCGCCGTTTTAGGTAACTCTCCCCCTAAAATGGTGCGCTTATAACAATATGATGCCCCTGCTCCCCCTAAATAGATGCGCTTTTTGAGGATTGCATATTACAAAGATCAAGCGCCCTTTATACATGGAGTAACACTCCCCCTTAAATGTGCCTTCTGTACTCATAAGTATCACTCCCCCTAAACCATATACGCTTGTTATATGAGAACTATAGTAATGTGCTCTTTTGAAGTTCATGCGCCTTGTCTATCTGTCTATCCACTCCCCATCTAAATATATAAAGAATGTAAAGACGACATAGACAAATTTTTAGGTACTAAGAATGATACATTAGACTTCCTTTGAAACTCAATACTAAAGATGAAGTCTAATATCTAGGACAGTAATGTACCTATTTTGACAATGAAATTCAAGTCATCTTCTTTTAGCAATGAAGCTCAGAGTTTTTATTTTTTTTTTTTTTTTTTGGCCTTCTTTTTCTTTTTCTTTTTTTTTATTTTGATGGCCTTCCTTTTTTTTTTTATCTCTTTTTCAGGCCTATATATATTTATATATATATATATATTTATATATGTATATATTTTCTTTTTAAAGGAATTGGCGAAAACTAAAAAAACTTATAATGTGGCGAAAACTATTAGCGAAAAGAAAAGGTTCTCGCTAAAAAAAATTCGCTGAGTGTTGGCGAAAAGTAAAAGTTTTCGCTAAAAATGTTTTCGCTGAAATAGTTAGCGAAAAGTTTGAGGTTTTCGCTAAACTTTTCAGCGAAAAGTTTTTTTTTATTATTTATTATTATTTTTTATTATACCTATATATATATATATATATATTTATATATAAAAAAAAATATGGCGAAAACAGTTAGCGAAAAGAGAAGGTTTTCGCTGAAAACTGTTTTCGCTGAAATAGTGAGCGAAAAGTTAGCGAAAAGTTTTTTTTTTTTTTTTTTTTTTTTTTTTTTTTTAATGTAAAATCTAAAAAAAATATTTATTTATATAGTATGATTGCTCACATTTCATACCGATCACGGGTGTGGAGCAATCTCGAATACCACACGTGTCGGGAATTGGTTGTTGCCTGCAGCTCATACCGATTATGCGTGTGAAGCAACCCGATGACCTACACATAATCGGGATCCTGCAAAACAAATTAGCGGGACTTTGGTACCCATTTTTGGACGGGTCCTCCCTGATTAGCAGTAATCTTATACAGCTCATAGGGTTCAAATTTGGAATTAAAATTAGCAGATAAAGTAGTCATAGGAAGTCACGTTTGTTTAGGACTACTTATTTCCATTTCTAGCTTCGGTTTCCAAATTTGTACCGTTCTAAAATTATCATTTTTAGCACGGGTGAATGTGTGTCTATTGTTAGTTGAGAAAATTTTCTCTTTCGCCAGTCGTTGAAGATGTTTTTCAGATTTGACTTTGACTGGGTACTTGAGATAGGAATACGAACTAATAGAATCAATAGCATTCAATATAGAATTGTCGTATTTCCTATTAGGAAGAATCACATCATTCACATAGGTGTTTTCATAAAATGAGTTACTTTTATTTGTCAGACAATTATTATTTGCATTCAAAAGACTCTCACTCAACTAATCTATGTCGCTCATCTCTCTATTGTGTGAGTGAGGTGTGTGGGCTTGAACATTGTTGCTCACTCTATCTTTTGTATTCCACACACTTGAGAAGAACTCTCTTGATTTTGTGCTCTTTGTTCTTGTTCTTCTCTCTTGGATCTCTCTTTGGATGTGTAGTTGTTTGCTCAAGGATCCATCGTCTTCTTTGTTGCCCTTCTTTCTTATTTATAGTCTCTCCTCTTGATATGACCGTTAGACGCATAAAGGTAGCTGTTGGAGACTTTAAATGTCGTTTCCCTGAAATAGGCTGGTTTCAGATCGTGGTTCAGGTTCTCTGCAGACTGCGCCTTTCACCAAAATGGGCATGCATCAGGCCAACGTCTCTTTGTTCTGCATCCTTAACTTAAATGCATTGTTCTCCTTAATCGATGCATTTTTTAATCTGACTTCAGGCTTCTGGTTTGATGTTGAGTTCCTGACTCTTGAGCATAAGTCACCAGTCGCCTTTGCCTTGCTCTTCTGGTCACCCTGAACTGGTTTTGCTGCAGTGAAGGCTTGTACATGAGTCCAGTCCAGGAGCCGACCAGTTCCTTCAGAAACTGATCAGTCCTTCAAGCTCTTACAGGAACCGTCCAGTCCAGCCAGTTTTTTCGCACTGAGCTTATATATGATATCTGTTTTTCAGACCGAGCTCAACTGCACACTTAGTAAATATGTTAGTGACACAAATAATAAGTTTTGTGGTCATCAAACTGGATTGAATAGATTATTTAAATCCAACAGGGACGATAGTAAATGTAACGAAAATTAACTTATTTTGTTCGTTTTTCATTCTTTAACCTTCATCTGATATGTTAAGTTATACATCAGCTTGTATGAACGTTCCAAAGCTAATTCTTTCGACCTGCTCTTGAGTGACTGTACTAAGACTATATGTTCAGGTCAATGAAAAGTCTCCTAAAGATCAACCTGTAATATTTGTGCGCCATTTGCTTTCTGGAAATCAATCCTATCAATATCTTTACGTGCCAAATGATAGATATTCATTTATTACATTATTGCAATATAAGTTTTTTTCCATAAACATGTATAAAGCAGATGTAGGAGTCGATACATTAAAGTCTCTAGGCCCTCAATAATATTAAGGAGCAAAAATATATTTCAAATGAAAAGATATCAATGACCATGATTCATATTTTGTCAAAAGACTTCAATTTCAAACAATCTTTATCACCTTATTGCATAATGGCATGGAAAATATTTACTGCCTTTTCCCTCATAGAATAACACTATCTGATTGTCTTTTTCTCAAATGTCAAGCCTCATGCCTTGCATAAATAGAGAGGCTTGCTCCTCATTTTCTCCATCGAAAGCATCTTCAATTCCTTATATCTCTCTTTGCACTATTTCTTGCTCACTCTTACTATATCATGGAGTCACCCAATCCCACCACCCAAGCCATTTCTGATGTTGTTAATGTTCAGGAAAATGTAGCTGAACAAAACCCTGAAGTATCCTCCCCGGGTTCAGACGACCCCACTGATGACTATATCCCGTTGATATCTGAAGATTATGAAATCGTCAGCCTTGATCCAACCCCTGATTTTTTTTGTCAGTCTCATAGATATGAGCCTGCCCTCGAAAGGGTTGCCCATGAACAAGCTGATGGGAACCACGCTGCTGCTTACGGCAACGCCAATCCCGTCATTAATGTGCTGAATCCCGACCAAGCTCCTCCCATGCACCAGCCTGTTGACGGGGCTCTTGGCTTCCTTGCTCACATGCCGATGATCAACAACCAACTCTTTGGCAATCATCCAGTTGGACTAGCTCAGCAACTTTATGTAGGTGAGCCCAACAACAATGATGCTGCGAATGTTGGTGCGGTGGATCCTCCCTTTGATCTTAACCAGGCGTACGATGGATTAACGCCTCCAAACGCGCAGGGTGGTGGAGTGGGATTCCCTGGAGCTGGCGATGGTGGGAACGTAAACCCTAATATTATGCGCCTTTTTTGTTCGACAATGGTGTGCCGCCAGGTGCTGCAGGACCGGTGGTGCCTCCAGTTAATAATGGCGCTGAAGATGGTGCGGCTCAGGGCGACATTGACGAATCGGGCCTGGACCTTTCGTTGAGGTTAGGTTGTGTTGACCTTTTTGATCCTATGCTTATAAGAGTTTTGATTATTCCAAGTAATTATGTAAATTGTGGGGTACAAGTTAGAAAACTCGATATGTATGATTTATGATGTTTAAGTATATATGAATATTCGACTAAGTGCTTAAATGTGAATTAATTCTTAGATAGTCGAATATATGTGATCTTGTGCATTACTGGAATATTATTGTGATCACCTGAATATGAACGTTTCGTATGAATGTAATATCATCATGTGCTAAATATGGAAAGCTGTTATGCTCTACATGGAATATATGATATTCTGTTTATTTTAGGAATAAAGTATTCCTTGATATCTCACATGTCACACTGTGCTTATATGAAAATTCCGTGTGCTATATATGGAATCATTCTGTGACGTGAATGGAATCACATTGTGTGCTATATATGGAAAAGATATTCTGTCAAATGTGATATATGGGCTGTGCACGAGATCAATCTATTTTAGGAAAGAATTTCATGAGATATCTGTTTGAGTGCATCTTGATTGACTTAAAAATCAAAAGATCAATTACATATCTTTCCTTGTGCGTATTGGTTTTCATATTATGGAAAGTAGTTAATTGATTGGGCTTATTATGGTAAGATGCTGACTGGAACTATATATGGAATGTGTTTTGAATCGGATGAGATCATCATGCGTGGTAACTAGTTCCTGTAAATATGGTAAGAGATCATGCATGACCGTTGTGCTTAATTGGTTTATTTTTGGGATGATCTTATAAAGTTAATGCAAGTTATTTCTGAGCATATCTTTGCATATTCTATGTGCTTAACTTTCTATGTGAAGTGTAAAAGCTATGATTGGCTATAAGAAGATGTTCACTTCACGTCAAGGGTAGATGAGACGATTGAAAAAAGCCGAAGAACGAATTCCTTTGAGTGTTGAGCGTTAACTTGCGAATTATTCGTTGTTCTGCTAGAGCTTAAATTTGTGAATCCATACCCTTGAGCGATAACCTACCAAACCTTCTGAAAATCTGTCTTCGGACTTGTTGATCGCACAACGAGGCACGAGTGGAGTCTTCTACACGCGAAGGAAAGAATCGATGGATTCGGGGGTCCTTCGGTAGCGAGCTGTGTCCAGTCGGGGAGTGGTGATTCCCAGGGAAACGACGTGGAACGAAACTCGGCGTGTAGCAGCCTAAGTGGTCTAGTATTCATCGTGCTTCGGTTGTGTAAGGGTGTCAATCTCTTTGTAACCATAAACGGTAATATCTTAGTGATTGACTTGAAATCTTAAGGGACGGACCTCAAGGACTGGAGTAAACCCCGGTTGGGGATATAACCAGTATAAAAATCCCGTCTCACTTTACTTTCTGTCATTTACTTTCTGTGAGACAAACCCGAAACATTTTTCAAAAACCACGTGATATCTTTGGAACGTTTTTAAAGGATAAGGAGATAACCTTGATACTGATCTGTTTTTCAAGTGATAACCATTTTGCAGTCTAATTAATATCTTCTCAAAGAAAGGTATTTTCAAAGAAGAAAAGGCCATAAGTTTTATAAGCCTAATTCACCCCCCCCCCCCTCTTAGGCATATTTTGTACTTCAATTGGTATCAGAGCCAGGTTACTCAAACGACAGGCCTAACACGCCTGAGTAAAAGATCTAATGGCTTCTTCGAGTTTTGATGTATATGCAGAAGGTCAATCTCACTCTAGGCCACCGCTCTTCGATGGAACGAACTACGCTGTATGGAAGAATCGTATGACGGAGTTTCTTTTAGCTGTCGACTATGAACTTTGGGAAACAATCATCACTGGACCATATGCGGCTGTGAAACCAGATGGAACTCCAAAGGCTGGTTGAGAATTAACTGCTGATGATAAAAAGGGAATCACGCGAAACGCAAAGGCGAAAAACATGCTCGCATGCGCACTAACAAGAGAGGAGTACAACCGTGTAAGTTCATGCTCATCGGCTAAGGATATGTGGGACATGCTTCAAGTTACTCATGAAGGAACCCAAAGAGTTGTACAAGAAAGACTAGCTTTGCTCACACATCAATACGAACTGTTTGCAATGGAATCTGACGAGACCATAAGCCAGATGTATGCTAGATTCATGGGAATCATCAACCAAATGTTTTATCTTGGAAAGAGAGTTCCCGACAGTGAGCAGGTCAGAAAAATACTGAGATCACTTCCACGAGAATGGAATGCCAAGGTTACTGCAATTTACGAAGCAAAGGATCTGGAAGTACTAAGCATCTCCGAGTTGATTGGATTGCTTACCTCATATGAAATGATTCAAGCGTCGATGAACGAGAAGTCGCAGAGCAAAAATCAGAAGTCCATTGCCTTCAAATCCAACCAAGAAGAATCTGACTCTGAAGATGATGAAGAGGATATGATGAATCAACTAGCCATGCTAACCAAGAGATTTGAGAAATTTCAACAGAAAAGGAGATTCAAAGGGACTTCAACAAATTCAAGAATAAAACCAAGGGAATATCCACGTCAGGAAAGAATGGTCAAAAATGCTTTCGATGCAACAAACCAGGCCACTTTGCGCAAAACTGCCCATTCAATAATGATGAGAAACCAAGGAAACAGAAGGCCATGGTGATGGAGACGAATGATTCTGAAACTGAACAAAGCGAGGACGAGGATCACGCTTACATGGCTGACGAGGATCAGGTATCTTTCTCTTCTTCCATTGAGAAAATACATATTCTAAACAACTTGAATAATGATTGCGAAAGTGCCTCATCTGTTTTTGATCTAGAGGAAAGTAAGGAAGAATTGTGTGAGTTATTACAAAATGCAGAGAGGAAGATTAAGTCGCTTAATTCTCTAACGAAAAAATTGATGAAGCAGCGAGATGATTTAGCTAAGGAAAAGCACGAAGCTGATCTAGAGATTTCAATATTGAAAGGAGAGTTAGATACTGTTAAGATAGATGAAGTTCCATGTGACTGCAAGGAATTAGAACAGAAAAACAGTGACTTATCTAGAGATATCGTCGAACTTAGGAATTCTCTAGATGTAGAAAAACATAAAGTTGATAGTGTAGGTTCCAGATTCAACACCCAACGAAGATGAACTTGAGAATTAGATCGATTGACTCACCTTGTTGATACGCGCGGAAGCAATAGGCGAATAATCATCAATCAATCTTCATTTAATCCAATAGCTTTCTCTACAAGCAATCAAATTCCCTCTCTACAATTAAACATATTCTACTATGATGATGAGAGAGATTTTCTAAGGAGAGAGAGCATCGCTTGGTATCTCAAGTTATGTGTAAAATACACACACTTGCCCTATATATACCAAAGCATACTTTGGTATATTTCACATCAGTCCCTATATTATCATAAACTACAATTTGGTCCCTAGACAAAGATAACATGACATTTGAGCACTAGAAATGGATTCCTAACAATCTCCCCCTTAGTGTTCAAATGTCATTGGAGCGCCAATAGTCTTTGTCTCTAATGATCTTCAGTCTTCATCATCGATTGAACACAAGAATGGATTCCTAACAATCTCCCCCTTTGTGTTCAATTGTGGATTAGACACGTTCTTCGTTGCTGCTTGAAGAAAAGGTTGAGGGCTTCTGGAGAATCTTCTTTCTCCCCCTATGTACATGCTCCCCCTCTTTCTTCTTTGCAACCTTGAATTTTTATCACCTTCTTGCATAGATCAGAGTTGTGCAGATCTAAGGACATTGGCTCTTCGTTTATGCTTATGCCATGGAGAGAGGTCGTGTTTGTTGTGGTTCAGCACGTGCGGTGTAAGCTCGGCTTCTTTAATGATATCACGTGCTTTGCCTCCTTGATATACTTCTCCCCCTCATGGCGATTCAATTGTATCGTCATGCCTACGGATCAAGGTGATTCCTCGTGTAAGCGCGGAGCGTGTTGATGTTGAAGTCCGGATGAAGTAACTTGAAAACGGGACCGACGACCAATCATCGTGAGACATCCCTAGATGTCACTCTTGATCGTTGATGCAAAGTCACAAAGATTTGCATTTGAAGGGACTACGGGGCCACATAGGCAACCCGTTGACATCGTTCTAGAGTCGTGCTCCAGAAGATGGCCTGCTACCGTTGTTATTTTAATATTGCAACGGCAGGACTTCCTTCTGATCATAGAATCACATTTGTAAAAAAATGTGTCTACAAAAGTTCTGGCAAGGTCACATAGACCTGCTTTGTGTGTGTAAAATAATGTATGTGTCCTAAAAAAAATAGAAAACGTTTTAGGCTATGGGACACACTAGACATTTAAGTGCATAGAATAAAGTCGTGGTGTGGGGCTGTGGACCACTAGATTCAATATCTCCCGCTTCAAAGTGAAACGGTGATAGCATATGCCGTTCCCCGTGAGATATTGAAACACTTGTCTTTAGGGAGACAAATGAGTAGCTAGGAAGGGTTGTGCATGCGCCTTTGGACCCGATGAGGCGTCTTCTACCCGGGATCTGAAAAATCAGTCATGTACCTATAATGGTTATGGCCCGGATAGTTTGTGGTTGAGGTGTAATGATTATATCGTGATTCGCTCAAAACCCTCACATACACTCGGGGTTGTTCCTGGGATAGGTACAGTTTGGGATTAACTGAACCATGGGAACAGGTATGTGAACACCTCTTTTTGTGTCTTTGCGCTTTTTGGGTTGAGGTAGCACTCCCCGTCAAAGTACGAAAGTTGTCTTCAGGGCATCCCCCTTTTTTTAAGCTCTTGCGCCGTTTTAGGTAACTCTCCCCCTAAAATGGTGCGCTTGTAACAATATGATGCCCCTGCTCCCCCTAAATAGATGCGCTTTTTGAGGATTGCATATTACAAAGATCAAGCGCCCTATATATATGGAGTAACACTCCCCCTTAAATGTGCCTTCTGCACTCATAAGTATCACTCCCCCTAAACCATATACGCTTGTTATATGAGAACTATAGTAATGTGCTCTTTTGAAGTTCATGCGCCTTGTCTATCTGTCTATCCACTCCCCATCTAAATATATAAAGAATGTAAAGACGACATAGACAAATTTTTAGGTACTAAGAATGATACATTAGACTTCATTTGAAACTCAATACTAAAGATGAAGTCTAATATCTAGGACAGTAATGTACCTATTTTGACAATGAAATTCAAGTCATCTTCTTTTAGCAATGAAGCTCCGAGTTAGTTGTTTTTTTTTTTTTTTTTTTTTTTTTTGTATGGCCGTTTTTTTTTTAAGGCCTATATATATTTATATATGTAAATGGCCTCTTTTCCTTTTTTTTTGTTGTTTTTTTTTTTTTTTTTTTATCTTTCTCTGGACTATATATATATATATATATATATATATATATTTAAAAAAGAAAATGTAGCAAAAACAAAAAAAACTTTTCATGTGGCGAAAAGTATAACGTTTTCGCTGAAACAGTTGGCGAAAAGTAAAGACAGTTTTCGCAAAAAATGTTTTCGCTGAAATAGTTAGCGAAAAGTTTGAGGTTTTCGCTAGACTTTTCAGCGAAAAGTTTTTTTTTTTTTTATTATTTATTATTATTTTTTATTATACCTATATATATATATATATTTATATATATAAAAAAATGCCGAAAACAGTTAGCGAAAAGAGAAGGTTTTCGCTGAAAACTGTTTTCGCTGAAATAGTGAGCGAAAAGTTAGCGAAAAGTTTTTTTTTTTTTTTTTTTTTAATGTAAAATCTAAAAAAATATTTATTTATATAGTATGATTGCTCACATTTCATACCGATCACGGGTGTGGAGCAATCTCGAATACCACACGTGTCGGGAATTGGTGGTTGCTTGCAGCTCATACCGATTATGCGTGTGAAGCAACCCGAGGACCTACACATAATCGGGATCGTGCAAAACAAATTAGCGGGACTTTGGTACCCATTTTTGGACGGGTCCTCCCTGATTAGCAGTAATCTTATACAGCTCATAGGGTTCAAATTTGGAATTAAAATTAGCAGATAAAGTAGTCATAGGAAGCCACGTTTGTTTAGGACTACTTATTTCCATTTCTAGCTTCGGTTTCCAAATTTGTACCGTTCTGAAATTATCATTTTTAGCACGGGTGAATGTGTGTCTATTGTTAGTTGAGAAAATTTTCTCTTTCGCCAGTCGTTGAAGATGTTTTTCAGATTTGACTTTGACTGGGTACTTGAGATAGGAATACGAACTAATAGAATCAATAGCATTCAATATAGAATTGTCGTATTTCCTATTAGGAAGAATCACATCATTCACATAGGTGTTTTCATAAAATGAGTTACTTTTATTTGTCAGACAATTATTATTTTTGGATATTTCAGTTTTAGTAAAAATGTAGAATTGTCTGTTTTAATATTTGTAGCTTCTTTCTTTATTCTTTCTTTCTTTATCTTTTGAATGACTTTAGAAATTACCTTTTTAGAAATAGAGGAGGAAACATTTTCGCTTGTTTTGATAAAAATGATTTATCTTCCTCAATTCTTTCTTTCTTGATAGCTTTAGTCATTCGTGGTGTTTTCTTATTCTGTTTTGGAGATATGTTTTTTAATGGTTCGCTTTTAACAGAGTAAGAAGTTGAGGTTGCGCCTATTTTGTAGGAATTTTTGAGAAATGTATTCTCCTTTTGAAGTTCATCAATTTTAGCTTGAAACCCTTTTTGCTGCGATTCCAGAAGAGAATTTAACTCGGCAATTTTGCGTTCGGTTTCTGGATTTTCACAATTAAATTCGGGTTTTATAGTTTGTATAGAATGTTCCTTTTTGATAGGCATTGTCTCATTTGTTTGAGTAGATTTATTTTGAGACAATTTTAGCTCAGTTTCTTTCTTTGCAATAAGTATTTCGAGTTCTTTATTTTTAATGCGTAATTTATTGCATTCTTCTGAAAGACATTTATTCTGAGCTTGATGATTTTTAATTTCTTCTTTATAGGCAGCTATGTTTGTTCTTAATTCAGAAATATTCGGTCCATAATTTTCTGCCTTAGATAGCAAACTAGTAATCTCATCTTTAGCATTGGTCAATTGACATTCAAGACTAGCTTCGATTTCTAAATGTTTTCTTAACTCACGCTCGTTATTAGCTATCCTAGCTTCTAATTTTCTGACCATTTCGTTATTTGTGGATGAGAATTTTTGTTGAACTGTTTGCTTTTCTTCCTCATATGTATTTAGGCTCTTTTTAAGTTCACAGACTTTTATTTCATAACGTCCTAATGTTAGTTCAAGGTCTGTGATTTTATCTTGTGCATTTGTTAAAAGACATTGAAGACTAGACTCGTTAAGTAAATGTTTTCTAAGAACACGTTCGTTGTTAACTAATCTATCTTCGAGTCTTTTAATTGTTAGTTCATGAAAGCTCATATATGTTTCCATATTTTTTTTTATCTTTTCAGTTCAAACCAATTTAAAGTTCGAAAATTGTAATTGGTATATAATGTTGGAAATTTTAATTTTGACTAATTTCGAATAGTTCTCCAATATTAGCGTTTCAGCTCAAAAACCAATATTAAGTTCACAGATATTGTATTGGTTTTATAGAATGTTGCAAATTTTAATTTTGACTCAAGATATGTTGGATGTTATATTGATCGTCTTGTTTTGTTGATTAAAAAAATATTGACTTAAAGTCTTAGCTGATTTATTTTGATTTTCAATTTATTTTGACTTTTAGTCAACTTATGCTATGTTTTCGTATTGAAATAATTTTCGGAAGTTTTAGGTATCAAATATTTTTTTTTTATAAAATGATTTTTTTAAAAAAACTTGTACTGAGAATAATTTTTTTTTGTACCGAAAAATTTTACCAGTTCAAAAAAAAATTTCGTTTACACGAAACTTTTTCGTATGAACCAGGAACCTATATAAAGTACGTACAAAAAAAATCTCAAAGTGAAAAATAAAAATTTTAGGTCTTCGCTAAACACAGTGGCGAAGAGTTTTAAGTTTTCGCTAATGAACAGTATTTGGCGAAAAGCTTAGGTTTTCGCTGAAACAGTGTTCAGCGAAAAGATTCTAGGTTTTCTCTAGCAAAGGTGGCGAAAAGATCTTTACTTCTTGCTGCAATAGTATCTAGCGAAAAATTTTGAGGTTTTCGCTAACGGAAGTGGAGAAAAGTTCTTTACTTTTCGCTGAAACAGTATTCTTAGCGAAAAGCTTTGAGGTTTTCGCTGACAAAAGTGGCGAAAAAATTTTAAGAGGTTTTCGCCACTAAAACTTGCGAGAAGTTAAGATTTTCGCTGGAAAGTTAAATCAGGTTAAAACACGTAATCAATCAAGTAAACAACGATTTAACTAAAAAAACTCTAGTTTATGCAGCGAAAACCGCTGTTCTAGTAGCGAAAACAGCTGTTCAACTGGCGAAAACAGCTGTTCATGTAGCGAAAACCACCAAACTGTTCTGATATTTCTCAGATCCTAATTTCAACTTAATCGGTACACAATTATCGACTAATAGGTATCGACTTAGCTTACCTATCACTCGATTAACAGAATTAACACAGGATTAACACAGAAATCAGGCAAATTAGGAAGCAACAGTGACAAACCAACGATCAATCGAAAATCAGTAATTAAGCTCAATTTAAAACAATCGATGTAAATTCAACACCTAATCAACTAACAAGCCTGCTCTGATACCAATTGTAGGTTCCAGATTCAACACCCAACGAAGATGAACTTGAGAATTAGATCGATTGACTCACCTTGTTGATACGCGCGGAAGCAATAGGCGAATAATCATCAATCAATCTTCATTTAATCCAATAGCTTTCTCTACAAGCAATCCAATTCCCTCTCTACAATTAAACATATTCTACTATGATGATGAGAGAGATTTTCTAAGGAGAGAGAGCCTCGCTTGGTATCTCAAGTTATGTGTAAAATACACACACTTGCCCTATATATACCAAAGCATACTTTGGTATATTTTACATCAGTCCCTATATTATCATAAACTACAATTTGGTCCCTAGACAAAGATAACATGACATTTGAGCACTAGAAATGGATTCCTAACAATCTTCCCCTTAGTGTTCAAATGTCATTGGAGCGCCAATAGTCTTTGTCTCTAATGATCTTCAGTCTTCATCATCGATTGAACACAAGAATGGATTCCTAACAGATAGACTCCTTGAGGGAAAGCAGAATCTAGATATGTTGTTAAACACTCCTAGGAACATTGGTAGATCAGGAATAGGTTATTGCATTGAAGAAAAGCATGCTGAAAAATCTGCACCTAAGTTTAAGTGTTTTTCATGCGGTAGAAATGGTCATTATTCATATAACTGTCCTTTAAAGAAAGCAGATAGAGCTAAATATGTTTGGAGACTAAAGAAATTCCCTGGGAATGCCACTGTTATATCCGATCAGAACAGGAGATCACTTTCCATGCAGAATGATATCTAACATATAAATAGAAGTTATTTCTCCACTAACATGTTAGGACCCAACAGAAATTGGGTACCTCAGAAGAGTGTTTTTACCTACAGGTACAAAGGACGAATTCCAGCAAGAAAAACAGGTGGTATCTCGACAACGGGTGTTCTCGCCATATGACAGGTGATATCTCTAAGTTCGTATCGTTGAAAGCGTGCGACGGAGGATATGTATCATACGCTGACAATACTAAAGCCAAGATCATTGGTGTCGGCACTGTTGGTAACTCATTAAATACCACCATTGATGATGTTTGGTTGGTAAGAAATCTTGAGCATAATTTGATAAGCATTAGTCAGTTATGTGACAAAGGTTATTCAGTTACTTTTGAAAATGATAAATGCTTAGTTAAAGAAAATAACAAAGTCATCGTAAGGGCATCTCGATATGGTAACATTTATTGTATTACTCTTGATGATATCACTAACCAAAATGTCAAGTGTCTAGCAGTCACGCATGATATCACATGGTTATGGCATAGACGTCTCGGACATGCAAACATGGAATTGATATCCCACATAACTGATAAGGAATTAGTACGGGGCGTTCCAACTATAAAATTCAGCAAGGACAGAACATGCAAAGCATGCCAAATGGGTAAACAAACCAGGACGTCCTTCAAACCAAAGAATGTAATATCCACCACCAGACCACTGGAACTGCTGCACCTTGATCTTTTTGGTCCTGTTCAGGTTATGTCACTGCGAGGTAAACGATATGCCTTTGTTATTGTTGATGAATATACAAGGTACACATGGGTATTATTTCTTGCACATAAGAATGAAGCACTAGAGAACTTTGCATCATTACTAAAGAAACTTGAGAATGAACAGGGGAAGAATGCATGCAAAATTCGTAGTGATAACGGGCTGGAATTTGATAGTAGATTATTTGCATCATTTTGTGATAAGCATGGTTATATCCATAATTTTTCAGCCCCCATAACGCCTCAGCAAAACGGGGTAGTTGAGAGGAAAAACAGAGTGCTACATGAAATGGCTAGATCTATGCTAAGTGAATATAATCTTCCAAAATATTTTTGGGCAGAAGCTGTTAGCACGGCATGTTATGTTTCAAATCGTATTTTTCTTAGACCTATCATTAAGAAAACTCCTTATGAGCTGTGGAATAATAAACTCCAAATATAGGATATTTTCATGTGTTTGGTTGCAAATGTTTTATTTTGAATGATAGGGACAAAAGAGGGAAATTTGATTCCAAGGTAGATGAAGGGATATTCCTCGGTTATAGTCTTCATTCCAAAGCCTTTCGAGTGTTTAATAATAGGAAGAAGACTGTTCAGGAATCAGTGCATGTGACTTTTGATGAATTTTCTACCACAGATGCTACTGAGGAAGGTATAGTTGTGTCTCCTGCATGTATACAGGTTACTGACAAGGAACTAAATGCAATTCCAATGGAAGATGATACTAAGTCAGAGGAACCTGAGCTTCAGAAGAACAACAGCGCAGAAAATTCAAACATGCTTCCAGTCATCCCACGGATCAAGTCATAGGGAATATCACCTCTGGAATCAAAACGAGAGCAGCTGCACGCAACCAAGTACAGATGAATCACCTAATGCACTGTTATCCATGGTGGAACCACGGACTATCAATGAAGCTCTCAATGACAAATCATGGGTGATTGCCATGGAAGAAGAGTTGTCACAATTCAAAAAGAGCCAAGTATGGACACTCGTGGAAAGACCAAATGGAAAGTCCATCATCGGCACAAAATGGGTGTTCCGCAACAAGCTTGATGAAAATGGTAATGTGACCAGAAATAAGGACAGGTTAGTTGCAAAAGGTTATTCCCAAGAAGAAGGTATAGATTACGAGGAAACTTTTGCTCCCGTTGCTAGGTTAGAATCTATCCGCATCTTACTTGCATATGCATGCTTTGAAAGGTTTAAACTTTTTCAAATGGACGTAAAAAGTGCATTTTTAAATGGTTTTATAAACGAAGAAGTTTACGTCGAGCAACCCCGTGGTTTCCTAAAAGAAGAGTTTTCAAATCATGTTTTAAATTGAATAAAGCTTCATATGGTTTGAAACAGGCTCCTAGGGCATGGTATGATAGACTTAGTAAGTTTTTGATAGACATGGGATTTACGACTGGAACTATTGATAACACGCTGTTTATCAGATATCAAGGAGATCACATGCTGTTAGTACAAATTTATGTTGATGATATAATCTTTGGAAGTACTAACAATCTTCTTTGTGAGGATTTTTCTAAGTCTATGCAGCAAGAATTCGAAATGAGCCTAAAGGGAGAGCTTAATTACTTTTTGGAATTGCAAATTAAGCAGCTGGATACGGGAACCTTTATATCCCAGACAAAGTACACCAAGGAATTGCTGGTGAAATTCGGAATGGCTGATTCCAAGGTACTTTCCACTCCAATGCATCAGACCACAAAAATTGATAGCGATGAATCAGGTAAATGCGTTGATCAAACAAAATATCGAGGTATGATTGGAAGCCTACTTTACTTAACCGCAAGTAGACCTGATATTATGTTTGCTGTTGGTCTGTGCTCTCGTTACCAATCGAATCCTAAGGAATCTCATTTGACTGCTGTCAAAAGGATACTTAGATATTTGAAAGGTACCGTTAATCTAGGACTTTGGTATCCAAATACTAAGGAATTCTCATTAATGGGTTATTCAGATGTTGATTTTGCCGGATCTAGGGAAGATAGGAAAAGTACAAGTGGAACTTGCCAATTACTTGGGAATTCCCTTGTGACTTGGTCTAATAGGAAACAAAATGATGTTGCCATGTCCACAACCGAAGCTGAATACATGACCTTAGGAAGTTGTTGTCAACAACCCTAAGTGATTACGGGTTAGGTTATGACAAAATTCCTACCTTCTGTGATAGTACTAGTGCCATTAGTATTACTAAGAATCATGTCCATCATTCTCGAACTAAGCATATAGAGATCAAACATCATTTTATTCGAGATCATGTTCAGAAAGGGGATATCACCGTGGAATTCGTAGGAACCAATGATCAGCTGGCTGATATCTTCATGAAACCTCTCATTGAAAGTAGATTTTGTGCTATTCGTGATCGATTAGGAATTGTCGAGCTTAAATAGGAAAGATGACTTATTAGTTATCACATTCATATCTTTGATCATGATTTTCTTGAAAATCCTTTCCGAAAATTCATTTTGATCCTCCCTTCCTTATTTGGTTATTTCCTTCTCATTCATAAGGAAGATATTTTCGAACCTTTTATTTGAATTTTTCCGAAAATTGTGCTCTATTTCAGCGAAAAATCATTCCTATTTGAATCCCTGATTTTACTCGATATTCCATCCTTATCTCCGCGAGATATGTTCAAAATCTCCATATGATTCCCTAACGGGCAGATTCTTTCTTTCCAAGGATTTTGAATTTCAAATCAGAAGTCACATCGATATCTTTATGAGATAACCGCTATTTTTCATCCTTATCCAGCAAGTCTCTTGCTCTTTATAACCTCATTCATCTTCTTCTTCTAAAATCATTCAAGCCTTTCTTTTCGAAAATTATCTCTTAAACTTCAATCTGCAAAAATGGTGAAGACAAAAGGCGCTAGTTCCATCTCCGATAAAAAATGCAAAGCTCCAGTCACAGAGGAATCTCCTATTTCTCCTCCTGTGAAAGCCACTCGCTCAAAGACTAGAAGCTCTAAGAAAGCTACGCCGAAGTCAAAGAAGAAAGCGAAGGTTGCCCCACCATCTCCTATTCTGCTTCAACTTCCCGAAAAATTTGCTTCTCACCATCTAAAACTCCTACACCTGTTCCTTCTCCATCGCATGACAAAGCTGAACACGAAGTCGTACATCAAGAGGTCAGCGACGAGACTGAGAAACTTCTGAAAGAGACGTATGGCAGAGAAGTAAGTTTCTACATGAAGGATGAGAAGAAAGTGTTGTTCAATACTGACAATCTCGAGGAGATCACCGGCGAGGTGAAGTTTCTGAGCGAAGAAACTAAAGAACGACATGAGAAGCTCAAAAAGAGAGAAGTCGCTCGAGGTAGATGCGTCAACTTTGAAGAACTGGCTGAAAGCAAGGTTGTAACGTGGCTGAATGAGTATGGATGGGAGAACTTCTTGAGAATCGACAAATCATTGTACGTAGAAGCAGTGAAGCTGTTCTACGCCAATCTCGATTTCGTAGAAGACGAATCGGAGATCACCGTGACATCGTACGTGCTGGGTAAGAGGATCCAGTGGAATCGCCGCAAGATGAATGAAATGCTGGGTGTCGAAGATGAAGGACTATGCTACTTCAATTTCACTGATTGGTGCAGTTCCCATGTGAAACTGCGAGATTGTGTTAAAGCTCTGTGGAATTCCCCTTACAAACCAAAATTTTCAGAAGGCGAAGCCTTGAACAAGCTGCCTGTTGACATGTTCTTTCTTTACAAAGTGTTGCATATGACTTTGTGGAGCGCGCGAGTTGGAAGTGGAGGCCACTCCACGACGATGAACAACATGAGCATGCTCACGCTTTACCTGGTGTCTCAAAATCAGCATCTCAACTTAGGATACTTCATCCTGAAGTACATGGTCACAGCCTTTCAAAGCTCTGATAGGGTCCTTCCCTACGGAATGTTGCTTACGCACCTTTTTGAATCCGAAGGGATCTCACTGCCCAAAGCATGGGAAGATAGCACTAAGCACGCCGTAGATTTGAGCACGTTGAAGCGAGTTGGTATTCGCTATGATGACCGCAAGGGCTGGTTTAAGACCAGAGACCTTAAGACACCTGTGAAGAGTCCGAGGAAAAGGTCGGGTCGAGAATGGTTTGAGGGAAGCGATGACGAGCAAGGAACGATAGCTGATCTACAACGGAACATCAAGGGAATTAAGGAGGACAATAGGAAGAAGTTTAGGCAGATCTCCCATCACTTCAAAAAGATTAAGAAATTCATGAAGGAGATCTCAGCGGCTATGAATCTCTCTGAATCATCATCATCGGTTTCATCTGATAGTGATTCCAGCCGTTAGCACTTCCGTCCTAGAAATCCCTTAAGCCTTAGTCTATCTAGTTCCTTAATGTTTTCTGCTCTTTGTTTGACTACTTTTGGATGTTAGTGTGTGTTGGTCGCAGCTGGTCCCTCCTTTTTTATGCTGAAGATGGAGAAGAATCTAGGGAATTAATGCCCTGTTTTTTATGTTTCTGGGTTGTTTGCTGTTTGGGTCGCTTGCTGTTATCTTTTGGTGAAAGTCCAGTTTTAACGCATCCAACGAATGAAACTTGAGCATAGATTGATCGAATTACCTTGTATCTTAACGCGCGAAAGCTTTGGGTAAATTACAATCAATCTTTCATTAAACCTCAAGCTTTCTCAACAAGTAATCCCTTTCTCTCTCTACAATTATGCCCTAATTACTATAATGGTGAGAGAGTGTTTCTACTGAGAGAAAGCTAAAACTCAAGTTATGTGTAGTTTACACACACTTGCCCTATATATACCAAAGCATACTTTGGTATATTTACACTTTAGTTCCTATATTTACATAAAATACAATTAAGTCCCTAGACAAAGATAACATGATTATTGAACACTAGAAAATATTCCTAACAATCTCCCCCTTAGTGTTCAATTGTCATTGAAGCGTCGGTTGTCTTTGTCTTTGATAATCTTCAGTCTTCATCATCATTTGAACACAACAGAAAGATTCCTAACAATCTCCCCCTTTGCAGCAGAAAAGATTCCTAACAATCTCCCCCTTTTAAAATCTCTGCCTTTGTGTTCAACTTTGAATTTGACACGGTCTTCTGTTGCTGTTTGAAGAAAATAGCTGAGAGCATCTGGAGAATCTTCAGTCTCCCCCTATTTACATGCACCCTCTTTTTCTTCTTTGCAACTTGAATATTCGTCACCTTCTTGCATATATCAGAGTCGCGCGGATCGTCAACATTGACTTGTCGTGTATGCTCGAACCATGGAGAGAGGTCTTGTTTGTTGCGGTTCAGCACGTGCGTTGCAAGCATGGCTTCTTTAATGAGTTCACGTGCTTGGCCTTTTTGATATACTTCTCCCCCTCATGGCGATTCATTTGTATCGTCATGCTGTGTGATCAAGGTGAACCAGAGTGGTCGCTGAACGTGTTGGCGTTGAATTCCGGATGAAGTACCTGAAAATGGGACAGACGACCGATCATCGTGAAACATCCCTTGATGTCACTCTTGGTCGTTGATGCAAAGTCACACAGACTTGCATTTGAAGGGACTACGGGGCCACATAGGCATCCCGTTATCATCGTTCTAGAGTCGTGCTCCAGAAGTTGGCCTGCTACCGTTGTTGTTTTTATGTTGCAACGGCAGGACTTCCTTCTGATCATAGAAGCACATCATTTAATGATGCGTCTACAGAAGTTCTGGCATGGTCACGTAGACCTGCAATATGTGTGTAAAAGAATGTATGTGTCCTAGAAAATTTTAAAAAACATTTAGGCTATGAGGACACACTAGATATTTACGTGTTCAAGAAAGTTAAGTGGTGTGGGGCTGTGGACCACTTTGTTCTATATCGTCCGCTTCCAAATGAAACGGTGATAGTATATGCGGTTCCCCGTGAGATATTGAAACATCTGTCTTTAGGGAGACAAATGAGTGGCTAGGAAGGGTCGTGCATGCGCCTTTGGACCAGATGAAGCGTCTTCTACCCGGGATCTGATAAATCAGTCATGTACCTATATGGTTATGGCCCGGATAGTTTGTGGTTGAGTTGTAAGGATGTCATCGTGATACGCTCAATACCCTCACATACACTCGGGGTTTGTTCCTGGGTTAGGATCAGTTGGGTCTACTGAACCTTTGGAACGGGTATGTGAACAACTCTTTTGTGTCCATGCGCTTGTTGGCATTTAGGTAACTCTCCCTCTTTAAAGCATGAAGGTTGTCTTCAGGGCATTCCCTTTTAAGCTCTAGCGCTATTTTTAGGTAACACTCCCCCTAAATACTTGCGCTAACTCTAATGTGATGCCCGTGCTCCCCCTAAATAGATGCGCTTTTTGAGAAATTGCATATTACGAAGAAATCAAACGCCTTTTGTATTTGAAGTGACACTCCCCATTTTTTTTATGGCATTTTACTTCTTTTTTTTTTTTTTTTTTTTTTTATAACGAAAAAAAAATAAAAATAAAAACAATGTCAAATCAAGAGCTTTGGAATAGTCTTGATTTGGTGTGTTTGCTCACGTCACATACCGATTACGTGTGTGGAGCAAACCGAATACCACACGTGTCGGGTTCTTGTGCGACTGCTCATCATTGCATACCGACCATACATGTGGAGCAATAGTCGTCTATTTACCATGTATGATCGGGAACCTGCAAAACAAATTATCGGGACTTTGGTACCCATTTTTGGACGGGTCCTCCCTGGTTAGCAGTGAAACAATTATACATATAAGGTTCAAATTTGGAAGCAAATTTATCACATAAAGCAGTCATAGGAATCCACATTTGTCGAGGACTACTTATTTCCATTTGTAGCTTAGGTTTCCAAATTTGTTGTACCTTTTTGAAATTTAACTTTTCAGCATCGGTGAATGTGTGTCTTTTTGTAGAAGCAAAAATTTTCTCTTTCGCAAGTCGCTTAAGATGCAATTCGGATTTGACTTTGACCGGGTACTTGAGAGAGGAATACGAGCTTATAGAATCAATAGCATTAAGTATAGAAGTGTCGTATTTCCTACCTTCTAGACTCACATCATTCACTTTGTAATGTGTACTAAATGAATTACTTTTGTTTAGACAATTATTACTTTTGGACGTTTCAGTTTTAATAGAGAATGTGTAATTATTGTCTACTTTAGTTTTAGTAGCTTCTTTCTTTAATTTTGATTTTAGAATGACTTTGGGTATTTTTGGATTAGGAATAGAGGTAGAACCAAATTTAGTCGAGGCAATAGAAAATAATTTGTCTTCCTCTATTCTTTCTTTATTGATATCTTTAGTCATTATTGCGCCTTTTTGAGAGGAATTTTTGAGAATTAAATTCTCCTTTAAAAGCTTATCTATTTGAGCTCGAAACCCGTCTGGAGTGTAGCAATCCTTAGGTTCGGGTTTTATCGATAGTATAGAATGTTCCCCGGTTGACATTGACTCAATTGTTTGAGTCGATTTGTTTCGAGACAATTTTAGCTCAATTTGTTCTTTCTTTGAGCTTGATAATCTTTATTTTCCTTTAATTCTGTTGTTTCAGAATTTGATTTAGCAAGATCATTGTTAAGTTTAGCTATTTTCTCATTAGCTAATTGAAGTTTTATTCCTAGATTGGCTTCTTCTAATAGATGTTTTCTTAGGACAACTTCATTATTGGCTAATCTTGCTTCTAATTTCTTGACCATTTCTTTTTCATTATTTGTGGATGAGAATTTTTGCAACATTGACTTGTTTGCTTCATCACAGGCAGACAGACTTATTTTCAACTCACATATTTTTTATTCATGTTCTGTGGTCTTAGTCTTCAACCTTATAATCTCATCATTTGCATTGCTCAATTGACATTCAAGACTAGCTTCAATTTCTAGATGTTTTCTTAAGACACGCTCGTTATTAGCTAGCATCGCTTCTAGTGTCTTGATCATTTGTTCGTGAAATAAATCCATTTTAATCTTTTCAGTTCAAATATAGAATTTTGAAAATTTAAGTTCAAATAATGTTGGTAATTAAATTCTATATAGAATGTTGGATTCTTAAATTTTGTTCAAATAAAATTGTTGGATGTATATTGATCGTTGACGTGTTTTAGAATTGATTTAATTATTTTTTTTTTATCAATATTTTCTTTATTCTTTTTAGAAAATTTTAGATATTGATATTAACCGCAAACTTTTTATTTCAGTTTAGTTCATAAGCTTTTCAGCACAGCAAAGTTTAGATACAAAATATTAATTATCGACTTAGATTGTATCTTAGACTTTGTATATTATTAAAAGAATGTAAGTTTTTGCTGTTCAGATTTGACACTGTATTAGTTTACGAATGAAAGAGAAGCTGTAAACAGTGCTTTTTGGTTTACGAGTAAAGAATGTTTACGAATGAGAATCGTTCGTAAACCTTAAAGAACTGTAAACAGTAACTTTCGTGAAGTAAAGGTTAATCGTAAACTAATAGCGATTGTTTACGAATGAAGAATATTCGTAAACCTTACTTAAAGATAGTTTACGAATGAAATATATTCGTAAACAGTAGATATGTGAAGGTTTACGATTGAGATTGATTCGTAAACAGGAACAATCGTAAAGTAAAGCTTTGAAGTTTACGTTTGGCTTGAACGAAATGTTAAATGCGCGGAAGCTTAATTCAAACCTTAATCGTTTGAGAAACCGTTCGATCTGGGCAGAGTGGATCCGAAACCTACTTGATTATCGAGCAGCAAATCCAGATGATAATCAAGAGGTCTTCAATTAATTTTCGATCGAATTTTGTTTGTGTGTTTCAGATAGAAGGTTTACGGGTCTAAGTTTGTATGAAAAGGTTTTCGCAAATGATTTTAAAATGATTTATATGAAAAAAAATTATACCGAGAATAATTTTTGTACTAAAAAAAATTTACCGCACAAAAAAAATTTCTTTACCCAAAATTTTTTCTAAGCCTCAGAAAACATTGGAAAAGTAGGTACAAAAAAAATCTCGTAGCAAAAAAAATTGAAAATTTTAGGACTTCTGGCTACTGAAAACCTTTTCAAATGTTTACGGGTCTTTTAGGTTTACGAGCAGAATTTGTTCGTAAACCTTGTTCGTAAATGAGTTTACGAATGAAGATGGTTCGTAAACAGTGCCTTGATATTTACAAATGAAAAGTATTCGTAAACAATTATTTTTACTGGTTTACGAATGAAACTGATTCGTAAACAGTAACCCGTAAAGTAAAGTTTACGATTGAAAAGTATTCGTAAACAGTGTCTTTCGTAAAGTAAAGTTTACGATTGAAAAGTGTTCGTAAACAGTGACTTTCGTAAAGTAAAGTTTACGATTGAAAAGTGTTCGTAAACAGTGACTTTCGTAAAGTAAAGTTTACGATTGAAAAGTGTTCGTAAACAGTGACTTTCATCAAAAAGGGGGAGATTGTTGACCTTTTTGATCCTATGCTTATGAGAGTTTTGATTATTCCAAGTAATTATGTAAATTGTGGGGTACAAGTTAGAAAACTCGATATGTATGATTTATGATGTTTAAGTATGTATGAATATTCGACTAAGTGCTTAAATGTGAATTAATTGTTAGATAGTCGAATATATGTGATCTTGTGCATTACTGGAATATTATTGTGATCACCTGAATATGAACGTTTCGTATGAATGGAATATCATCATGTGCTAAATATGGAAAGCTGTTATGCTCTACATGGAATATATGATATTCTGTTTATTTTAGGAATAAAGTATTCCTTGATATCTCACATGTCACACTGTGCTTATATGAAAATTCCATGTGCTATATATGGAATCATTATGTGACATGAATGGAATCACATTGTGTGCTATATATGGAAAAGATATTCTGTCAAATGTGATATATGGGCTGTGCACGAGATCAATCTATTTTAGGAAAGAATTTCGTGAGCTATCTGTTTGAGTGCATCTTGATTGACTTAAAAATCAGAAGATCAATTACATATCTTTCCTTGTGCGTATTGGTTTTCATATTATGGAAAGTAGTTAATCGATTGGGCTTATTATGGTAAGATGCTGACTGGAACTATATATGGAATGTGTTTTGAATCGGATGAGATCACCATGCGTGGTAACTAGTTCCTGTAAATATGGTAAGAGATCATGCATGAACGTTGTGCTTAATTGGCTTATTTTTTGCATGATCTTATGAAGTTAATGCAAGTTATTTCTGAGCATATCTTTGCATATTCTATGTGCTTAACTTTCCATGTGAAGTGTAGAAGCTATGATTGGCTATAAGAAGATGTTCACTTCACGTCAAGGGTAGATGAGACGATTGAAAAAAGCGGAAGAACGAATTCTTTTGAGTGTTGAGCGTTAACTTGCGAATTATTCGTTGTTCTGCTAGAGCTTAAATTTGCGAATCCATACCCTTGAGCGATAACCTACCAAACCTTCTGAAAATCTGTCTTCGGACTTGTTGATCGGACAAGGAGGCACGAGTGGAGTCTTCTACACGCGAAGGAAAGAATCGGTGGATTCGGGGGTCCTTCGGTAGCGAACTGTGTCCAGTCGGGGAGTGGTCATTCCCAGGGAAACGACGTGGAACGAAACTCGGCGTGTAGCAGCCTAGGTGGTCTAGTATTCATCGTGCTTCGGTTGTGTAAGGGTGTCAATCTCTTTGTAACCATAAATGGTAATATCTTAGTGATTGACTTGAAATCTTGAGGGACGGACCTCAAGGACTTGAGTAAACCCCGGTTGGGGATATAACCAGTATAAAAATTCCGTCTCACTTTACTTTCTGTCATTTACTTTCTGTGAGACATACCCGAAATGTTTTTCAAAAACCACGTGATATCTTTGGAACGTTTTTAAAGGATAAGGAGATAACCTTGATACTGATCTGTTTTTCAAGTGATAACCATTTTGCAGTCTAATTGATATCTTCTGAAAGGTAACGTTTTTAAAGGATAAGGAGATAACCTTGATACTGATCTGTTTTTCAAGTGATAACCATTTTGCAGTCTAATTGATATCTTCTTAAAGAAAGGTATTTTCCCCCCCCCCCCCCCCCCCCCCCCCCCTCTTAGGCATATTCTGTACTTCACGTTGTCTTTTTATTTCATGTAGTATCTTTGTCGCATCCGCTATGTAATAAAACATATATAGTAATTTAATGAAATAAAATGGCATTCCTCAGTATATAATGATCTCAATATCTTGCTAATATTGGAGCTATTGATGATAATTTTATATGGACAAATGACGATTACAACATACGAACAAACCTCGTCCGTGCAGTTCTTTTCTCGTAGCAGCCGCTTATTCATTACAAGATATATAAATACAACCATTCATAACACTTACAGGCATCAATAAAACTATGCCAACTGAGCACGAAAAGCCGCACATATGTCCAGGAATGTAAAGGGAGGCCCCCTTAGTTGTTGCAAGTCCACAGCATAAAACTCACTCGCTTTGTAAAGGTGGGGGATTGAAAATTAAATCATCAAGAACAGAAAATCATCTATTATTAGAATGTATGTAGCGCATGTAAATTTGATGGCGTCAACGCATGTAAATTGTTTCTCGGATTCATGACTCGGTAATTGTTTTCTTGTCAATGCAGATACAAGTTTTATTACAAGCTAAAGATGCATGTATTGTTATGATCACCTTTTGTCCTCGTAAAAAAAATATAAAAAAAAAATAGGACAACTATGTTTCATGCGACAAGCAATATTACACGCTCCATGCGATAATTTACGGAAGTATAATAATTTTCAATGCTCTAAGAACACGAAGATTTTTATTCTCGTTTTGCAGAACAGACATTTGAAACGGTGCGATATATACAAAATGTACGGAAATTAAGATTAACTCATCTTGTTCAGTTTTCGTTTTTTTTAACTGCATTTGATGTGTTAAGTTATTATAAGTTGTATGAACGATCCAAAGCTTTTTTTTTTTTTCACAACAACCTTTTGTTGATTGACTGTACTAAGATTATCGTTCAAGTCAATGAAAAGTCTCCTAAAGATCTCCATGCAATATTTTTGTGTGCCATTTGCTTTATGGAAATCAATCCTGCTATCACTTTCCTTACGCGCCAACAGATAGATTATCATTTATTACATTATGACAATCTTAATTTTTTTTTTTTTTTCATGAAGCATAAAGCCAACTCGCAATCTTGAAATATTTTCCCACATTACAACACGAGTCAAATTAATTAAAGTCTCTAGGCCTCAATAATATTGAGGAGCAAATATATTACAAATGAAAACATATATCAATGACCATGAGTTGTATTTGGGCAAAAGACTTCAAATTTCAATGGTTATCACCTTATTACACAATGGCATGGACAATATTTAATGCTTTTTCCAATCATAATCTGATTATCCTTTTCTCAAATGCCAAGCCTCGTACTTGTATAAATAGAGGTGCTTGCCCCTCATTTTCTTCATCGAAGCCTCTTCAATTCCTTCTCTCTCTTTGCGTTATTATCTGGATTTTATTGCTCATTCTTCCTACGATGGAGTCCCCTAATAACACCACCCAAGCTATATCTGATGTCGTAACTGTTAACGTTGAAACAACACCCAATTCCTCCTTGTCCAAAGAAAATGTAGTTGAGCAAAACCCTAGAGTAACCTCACCTGGTTCAGACCACCCAAGGGATGATTACGACGATGTCCCATTGAACGCTGATGATTACGAAATGGTCAGCCTCGATCGAACCCCTGATTTACTTCGCAGCGTGGGTGGGCGCCAGAATGCGCATAGATACGGGCATGCGATCGAAAGGGTTGCTCCTGAACAACAAGCTGATCAGCAATGTGCTTATGGCAGCGACAATCCCGTCATTTATGGTGGGAATATAGAGCCTGATTACGCCAAGTTTTTGTCTAACATTGGTGCGCCGGGTGTGGCTGGACCCATGGTGCCTCCAGGCAATGGCGGAGGAGAGGATGCGAACGCGGGCGAAGATGTGGCGCCTCAGCCAGAGGTGGATGAATCGGGCCTGGACCTGTCCCTGAGGCTGGGTTACAGTAACCGTTAAGAGGAACAGATAGTTGTTGCGCCTATTTCGATTTTTTTTTTATGTCGTAGTGTCGTGTTGTGTCTGCTTGTGTTTTTCGGGTAGTGTTTGATGGATCAGTGTGATCCTTGGCGCGTCTATTTGTAATAAAACATATTATGAATTAATGAAATATGTAGATTCTTGCCAATATTGGAGCTATATATTTACGATTTTATGCGGAGAAATGATTATTATAACATAAGAACCAATTACTTCGTCAGTGCGGTTTTTTTTTCATAGCGGCAGCTACTTATTCATGACAAGATATATAAAATATAACCGTCGATAATACTAACAAAGATCGATAAACCATACCATGAGATTCCAACACGATCAGTGAAACTCGGGAGCAGCATAAATTGGAGTTCCGCATGATGTCTTAAGAAAGTGGCCATCATGCATGATAATTCCCAAACCAAAATTAGCAATCTTATATTACGTACAGATTCAAGTTTTATTACAAGCAGAGATATATATGTACTGTTATGATCATCTTTGTCCGGGTAAAAGGAAAATAGAAGTACAAACCTCTATGGTTAGTTAACAAAAATACTACGCGCAATATTACATTCTCCATGTGATAATTTACGGAAGTGTCGATAATTTTCGATGCGCTTAGAATACAAAGATTTTTATTCTCGTTTTGCGCTTAGAATAATTAACTTATCTTTTTTCGTTTTTTCGTTCTTTAACCTTCATCTGATATGTTAAGTCATCAGCTTGTATGAACGATCCAAAGCTTATTCTTTCACCTGCTGTAGAGCGACTGTACTTATTGAAGCAAGAGCATAAAAATACCTTGAAGCTGAAGGAAGATAGTTCAGAGCTGAAGAATGCTTTAGCTGGGAAGAAAGCGTGTGCTAAGAAGGAAGCGTGCTTTTCATTAAGTGAAGTAACTTATCAAAATGCAGCTGGCCTTGACGATTTCAGCAGCACAGATGAAAGATCAGTTATAACTGATTCAAGCGGGAATGTTTTAGTATAAAAATAGGAGCTTATTTTTTATTCTTCTTCTTTATGTGTATTTTTCTTAGATCACCATTATCATCTATATAAAATTTCTCTCGTTTGATCGTGGATGTAGGATTATAATTCGAACCACGTTAAAATCTCGTCTTCAACCACACAAATTCTAGTTTTGTTAGTACTAAAGACTACGTTCAGGTCAATGAAAAGTCTCCTAAAGATCTCCCTGTAATAATTTTAACGTGGTTCGGAAATCCAATCCTATCAATATCTTTACGTGACAAAGGATAGATTTTGATTTATTATATTATTACAACTTAAAATTTTTTTTTTCAATAAACATGTATAAAGCAGATATACGAGTCTAGTACATTAAAGTCTGTAGGCCTCAATAATATTAAGGAGCAAATATATTACAAATGAAAAGGTATCAATACCGTGATTTATATTTTGGTCAGAAGACTTCAATTTAAAACAATCTTGACATCAAACAATATTTACTGCTTTTTGCAATCATAGAATAACGCAATCTGATTCTTTTTCTCAAATGTGAAGCCTCGTACTTGTATAAATAGATATTAAGAAATCTAGGGTTTCATTCTAAAACCAATTGGTGATAGGTGAAGGTGCCTCTTGAATATATTAGGTGAGTCGGGCGAGGAGAATTATCCGATGTGAGATATAATAGAAATCTCAACACGCCCTCCACGTGTGGCGTGACTGGCCTAACACGTGGACATATGAACCGGGTGACGGTGAGTAAAGATCGAACCCGCTCTGATACCATATTAAGAAATTGAGGGCTTCATCCTAAAACCAATTGGTGATAGGTGAAGGTGCCTCTTGAGTATATTAATTGAGTGGGGTGAGGAGAATTATCCGATGTGGGATAGATAGAAATCTCAACATGCCCCCTCACGTGTGGTGTGACTGGCCTAACACGTGGACTTATGAATCGGGTGACGGTGAGTATAGATCGAACCCGCTTTGATATCATAATAAGAAATCGAGGGCTTCATCCTAAAACCAATTGGTGATAGGTGAAGGAGCCTCTTGAATATATAAGGTGAGTCGGGTGAGGAAAATTATCCGATGTGGGATAGAATATAAATCTCAACACGCATTAATGAGAGGCTTGCTTCTCATTTTCTTCATTGAAGTCTCTTCAATTCTTCCTTATCTCTCTTTGCATTATTACCGAAGCTTTCTTGCTCAATTCGCTTCCCCTATATCATGAATGTCGAAACTAATTTATAAAAGATGTGAATTATATGGGCGTTTCTTGGTATTTTTTCTTTGAAAATTTTCAATATCAGATATAAATTTACATTTCAATTGATTTATGCGTGTTTATAATCTTGTACGAATTAATTATCAAGAGGGGTGTTTGTGTATGACATTGATATTGGCGGTCATTGTTTTCTTGTGCTTTTCCAACAATTAAATTTTATTTAAATATTTTAAGGCAAAATGAGTTGAGTCGAAATAAGAATATCTATACTCTATATTATTGGTGAGGGTCTATAGTAACCACACTCAATTAATTGGTATGTCAATTGTAAATTACTATTTTATTCCAATTATACCCTTATTAATTAATTTTTTCATTTTATATACTTAAAATTATATACAATTAAAATTAATTATATAATTTCATAAATCAAATATTTTAAATTATAACTAACTCAAAATATAAAAAGTAATAGTGTACATATTTATGTATCAATGCACACCCATCGGGTGTGAAAAAAATTACTAGTACTAAATTAAGAGTTTTGACTTGTGAAAAAAAAATTGAAAATCGCTGAGCACTGACAAACATAATATGGACAGGCTCAACGCTAGGGATGTCAATAAACGGGGACGAAAGTGTCCTCATCCCTGTCTCCACGGAGATCCCCATCCCTTTGATATTTTATTTTAAAAGTATAATTTATATTATATTATATAAATTTTATACAATATTTAAATTGAATTTTGAATATTATATATATTTTAATAATATAAATTATATATTTTTATAATTTACAACCTTGGATCTCCGCTTCATTGACAACCTACGTACGTGGAAATATGAAAACTATTTTCGACGAATTGCAAATGTCGTGACATCCCTTAATTTATACGGATTCACCACACACGTCACAGCTCACAAATGTTTATTATGGAAGTTTATTTTAAAATAATAAAATAATTCAAGAAAGGAAATGAAATATTGTTGAATTATTGGTTGTTTTTTAGACGATGTCCCATAAAACGCGCCGAATAAATTGGATAATATGGCGCATTATTACGTATTATCGAAACGGACATGATTAGCCTCATTTTTTTTTTCTAAATAAACCATTATGATTGCATTATTGAGATTATCATTCCATATTAATTAAAAATTATTCAAATAAATTTAGAACTAACTGACATTATATACGGATCTTCAATTATATTTTGTATTTAATAGGTTTGCTATGATAATGATAAGATATGATATGTCTTACCAAATACCATCTTATTTACTTCTATAAATATGATAAGATTATGGATGACAATGAGAAGGTTTGGGGCAGATATTGAATATATTATCTCCATACCAAATTATTGTTAGGATCGGTTACTGTGTTTAGAGGGGGTGAATAAACACTTAGACAATTTTTCGCTCTTTTTGGGAGTGACTGGTTTCTTGTTTGGTTAGAACTAGAAACCGGTTTCCAATCGGTCCGTGATACTAATGTGCTGAAGTTATCAAGTCATCACGGTGAACTGACCGGTATCGATGTGCGTGTGTGTCGGTTTATATGAAGAACACATGACTTTGTTTATGGAAGTTCGGAGCTCAATCTCCTACGTCTCCCCTTCTTCCCCGCAAGGAAGGTTCCACTAGAAGATTCGGTCACATGTACACTTAAGTACAACCCTCTATAGCTAGACTCCCGCTAACTAAACTCCTAGCACTCAACCATAGTGCCCCGCAAGGTCACTATCTTCGATAGCTTTTTAAAGTCCATCGGTTCCCAATGATTGTAGGCCGCAACCTCACAATCCGCTCATATCTTTAGAGTCTCTATGCTAAGACTATAAGCACTTGTTTTACGTTTTTGTGCGAAGACTACAAACACATAGTTTAACGTCTTTGTGTTAAGACTCTCACTCAACTAATCAATGTCGCTCATCTCTCTATTGTGTGAGTGAGGTGTGTGGGCTTGAACATTGTTGCTCACTCTACCTTTTCTATCCCACACACTTGAGAAGAACTCTCTTGATTTTGTGCTCTTTGCTCTTGTTCTTCTCTCTTAGATCTCTCTTTGGATGTGTAGTTGTTTGCTCAAGGATCCATCCTCTTGTTTGCTGCCCTTCTTTCTTATTTATAGTCTCTCCTCTTGATATGCCCGTTAGACGCATAAAGGTAGCTGTTGGAGACTTTAAATGTCGTTTCCCTGAAATAGGCTGGTTTCAGATCCTGGTTCAGGTTCTCTGCAGATTGCGCCTTTCACCAAAATGGGCATGCATCAGGCCAACGTCTCTTTGTTCTGCAGCCTTAACTTAAATGCATTGTTCTCCTTAATCGATGCATTTTTGAATCTGACTTCAGGCTTCTGGTTTGATGTTGAGTTCCTGACTCTTGAGCATAAGTCACCAGTCGCCTTTGCCTTGATCTTCTGGTCACCGGTCGCTGAACTGGTTTTGCTGCAGTGAAGGCTTGTACGTGAGTCCAGTTCAGGAGCCGGCCACTTCTTCCAGAAACCGACCGGTTCCTTCAGAAACAGACCAACTTCTTCAGGAACGATCAGTCCTTCCAGGGAACCTACCAGTTCTTCTAGAAACCAACCAGTCCAGTCAGTTCTTCCAGGAACCTCTTCCAGCAGTACTTCCAGGAACTGATCAGTCTAGCCAGTTCCTCCAAGAACTGACCAGTCCTTCCAGGAACCAACCAGTCCTTCCAGGAACTGATCATTCCTTCCAGGAACCGACCAGTCCTTCCAGGAGCCGATCATTCCTTCCAGGAACCGACCAGTCCTTCTAGGAACTGACTCGAAGCCTGACCAGTCCAGTTTTTCGCACTGAGCTTATATATAATATCCGTTTTTCAGACCGAGCTCAACTGCACACTTAGTAAATATGTTAGTAACACAAATAATAAGTTTTGTGTTCATCAAACTGGATTGAGTAGATATTTAAATCCAACAAATATCATTCCAAATATCGTCCCTGTTAATTTATCATTTATGATGAAGCAGTTCATAGATGAGGAATTATCATACGGGGATCGAACTTACGTGTGAGATTCAGGTTCTCCGTAGTGATTCGATAATTCAAGTTTTTTGCAGCAAAAAATAAACTAATTAACATCGTGAAAGTCGGAAATAAACATAACGAAATATAAAATAAATAACAAAAAAGTATTGTAGAGAAAACGACACCCCTCGATTCACAACTTGCTGTTCTTTAACGTGAGTATGAAGATCGATCCAAGAAACACAATCTTGGAAGTGATCGAATGCAAAAACAACAAAGAAAACGAAAACAGAACACAATTCTTTAACGTGGTTCGACTGCGACTTTCAGCCTACGTCCACGGACCAACAGAGCTTTTTTTATCAAACAGAAAGAAGGGTTTACAAGATTTACACACCTTCTACGACTTTCGTGTTTATAACTTTCGTTAATTCTCATTGTTGGGTATAAAAAAAAAGTCCCACATTGATTAAATAATAAATTTGAGAGTTGTTTATAAGCTTGTGAGCCACTCCCTCTATTGCCAATTGGTTTTAGAGTGGAACCCCACGGACTTATAGGGTTGGGACGGTTCGGGGTTGATTCGATTCTTTACAATTGGTGCGGTGAGCATGGATCGAGCGCGACCAGAAAATCGATCATGGTTCGAGAATTAAGTAACCGAAGGAGAGCCCGAATACGATGTGGATGATAGGTCCCCGGTCCTTGCAACGATTTGTGCTCAGCAGAACGTACGGATTGTGTTTGAAATCCGATTTGGTACCTTGTGTCGAAAGTCTTCCTGACATTGATGGCGGTCAGGCGGTGTGTCCCGTTCGGAGAAAAAACGGCAGTACAAGATGATTATCGTTCAAGGAGAGGCTCGTTTGGTAGTCTTGTGTTTGAAGGGAGGTTTGTTGGGTATCAAACAAAAGTCCCACATTGATTAAATAATAAATTTGAGAGTTGTTTATAAGCTTGTGGGCCACTCCCTCTATTGCCAATTGGTTTTAGAGTGGAACCCCATGGGCTTATAGGATTGAGGCGGTTCGGGGTTGATTCAATTCTTTACACTCACTCTAACAAAATCTACAAGCTCTCAAAGATGACTCCTCGAACTCTAAAGTCTGCTATTTATAAGAGTTGTGTTGTAACTGTTGTGCATCGACGAGCTTGTACCAACCGCTTTATCTCTTGTACACATTGTCAATTTCGCGCGTTGTACCAAGTCCTTGAAGAATTATACCAACTAATCTGTGTTATACCAAGTCCTTAAAGAATTATACCAATTCTTTAAGAAATTATACCAACAGATTAAGGATTTATACCAACTCATTGGTTTATTATACCGCACGCTCAATTACTTATAAAAGCGCTACAACACTTTTATAAGTATTAATCTTGGCCCTTGATTACTTTGCCCGCCAGATCGCACGATCAATATTCAATTTCCGAGCTTTGAATCTCGTCCCTTCGATAACGCGCGCACATGATCCAATGGTCCACGATTGATCTCCACACAACTTCAGGACAATGTATTTTCAAGTCCATTCAGTAACTGTGATCGGCCAGCCACCTTTCCGGCCATCTCCTGGCTTCGTTCCGGCGAGTTTTGACTCACAAATCCCAACAAGTATCATAAAGAAACATTGAAAATACGATAATGCCGCAACAAAATATGAAATGAAAGTCAACCAAAATGTCATACACGCTTCATATATTAATTTTTATATCATATAATATGACTCAATTTCTCTAAATGTTACAATTTAATCATGCTCAATCTTTTTTTTTAACCACCAAGGATTTGACCTGGTGGGTCTAATCCTAACTTTCAAGCATGAGGTTAGGGGTTCGATTTCTGTCAGGGACCTTGACTCCCGTAGTTTGCGGGATCTTGGGGTGGATTCCATGGACCAGAGAAGATAAGTCCCGCTGGAAGCCGCGGTCGTCCCATAGCCGACGATGAGGTTCGGATCCTATTCAAACTGAACCTAGTCGAAGTGTAGGGACTACGGTGACGTTGGGAGTACCTACATGACCGAAAAAAAAAATCTTTTTTAGATCACTACTAGACTATAGATAGACGAATTCACTTCACCATAACAAAGAATCCCTTACTACTAGGGGTGTTCATTGGACGGTTCGGTCCGATTTTTTCAAATTTCGGTTCGGTTTTACAGATGCCTAATCCGATATCCGAACCATTTTAATTTGGTTCGGTTCAGTTTTATACACTTCGGTTCGGTTTTTTTCGGTTCAGTTTTTCGGTTAACCGTTAAAGGTTTTAATTCATATGTGTGTATATATTATATATACATATATATAGGAATTAACTCTTATAACATATATATATATATTATAATTGCATTAGATATATATATATATATATATATGAATTAAATAGTATTGATATGATAATTGCATTACTCATATGTGCGCAATTCGGGTATACCTTTTATAACATCTATATATATATATGAATTAAATGTTATAACATAGTGCGTTATTAAATAAACATTGTACTTTTAATTATTTTTTATGAAAAATATAATTATTTTGTTGGACTTTATTATCACTATAACTATTAATCACTTTCATAAAATACAATATTTTAAACTTGTCTAATATAAATTATATATAATTAAATATATTTCGGTTTTTCGGTTATTTCGGTTATTTTTTCTGAAATCCGAAAACCGAACCGAAAAACCGAAATTTTCTAAATACAAAACCAAACCGGCCGAAAAACCGAATTAACCGAACCGAAAAAACCGAAAATTTCGGTTCGGCCGGTTTTTTCGGTTTTATCCGAAATTTGAACACCCCTACTTACTACCCTTTCTAAAGAAAATTAAAAAATTAATATAGCCAGTCAAGTCCTATGATTATGTGAATAAAATAATCCACCTCTTTCTCTTACAATATAATATATAGCTAATAGCCAACGAAATCCCATTAAGAAGGATGTAATGGACCCATTTGTGCCGCGTGAAATTATTCTCTCTTTTGACGTTCTTCAAACTCTCTCTCTACACACACACACACGCACACACACATATATATATATATATAGCAAGTTTTCATGCAAGACAATCACAATTCATATTACATCTCATCCATTCTTTAAAGAAATATATCATGGAGAGCTCTAATAATACTTCTTCAACGATGTTTGCAATAGTATTCTTCGCCTTTTCCACGACCCTTTCATCAGCAAACTTCTACAAGACCGTCGACATCACATGGGGCAGCGGCCGTGCCAACATAATCGACGGCGGCAAAGGCTTGTCTCTGTCGCTAGACAACTACTCGGGCTCGGGCTTTCAGTCCAAGAACGAGTACTTATTCGGTCGGTTCGATATGCAGCTCAAGCTCGTCCCCGACAACTCGGCTGGAACCGCACTACATTCTTCGTAAGTCACGAAGCATTTTGTAATGAACTTAATAATTGATTCTTTCTTATGTATGTATAGGTATGTATGCATAGCTTTCTTCACTAGGAGAAGGGCACGACGAGATAGACTTTGAGTTCCTCGGAAATTCGAGCGGCGATCCTTACACAGTCCACACGAACGTCTACTCCAAAGGAAAAGGAGACAAGGAACAACAGTTTCATCTATGGTTCGACCTGCGTACCACACCTATTCCATTGTTTGGACTCCTCAAAAGATAATGTAAGTATCATCCAATATTAGACGGTCCTTTTTGCCCTTGTGGTAATAATAACAAAAAGAGAAGTTAACGTTGTACACATATATAAATTGGCAGATTCTTGGTAGACAACAGCCCCATTCGAGTGTTCAACAACCACGAATCGGTGGGCGTGCCGTTCCCTAATACCAAGCCCATGAGGGTTTTCTGCAGCCTGTGGAACGCAGACGACTGGGCCACGCAGGGCGGCAGGGCAGCAGCCTTTCGTGGCTTATTACAGGAATTTCAAAGTGTGTGATCAGAAAGGGACGTCGTCGTCCTCTAACACACCGTGCAGCTCGCCGCAAGAGCTCGATGCCAAGGGGCGAAACAGGCTGAGGTGGGTTCAGCAGAAGCCTATGGTCTATAATTATTGCGCCGATGGTCAAAGGTTTCCTCAGGGGACGTCTGCTGAGTGCAAGGGTTCGAGGTTCTAAGAGCTATTTTTTTTATTACAAATGATCTTTTTTATATTTGAATTTTTGTGTGTTTTTTATTTTGAGGTGTTATCTTATTTATTTTTTCTGCATGTATCACAACATGTTGGTTTATCTAATAATTTGTGGTTTTCCATTATTGACTACCACATGATTTTCTTGATAAAATTGATTATATTTCTTCTTTCCTTAACATAAATATATCAAGCCCATACTATTTAAACCAAAGTTATAAATATATTTTCATTCAATAAATTAATAAAAAATAAAGAATATAAAAAGCTGGTAAAATGTATAAATGAATGAACAAAAAAAAAAAAGCTTCAAGTTCCTCGCAAAACTATCAAATGGAGCAACATAAATAAATTCAAAATACGGCGATTTTTCCGTCGATTCAAAGGTTAAAGTCGCGATCAAAGGGTGTTAGGCAAAAATTAGCTTTTCGTCGATTGAAAGGTAAAAGTCGCAGTCAAAGGGATGGAATTAAAATCCTTCTTTAAATCTCAACCCTTCCGTCGTCCCATAGTCCAATATTCAAATTCGCTTTAGTTCAGGCTGAACTTAGTCGAACTGCGGGGACTACAGTGTCGCAGACATACCGAAAAAAACGAAAAATTTTCAACCCTTTCTAATTTATTCAAGAGCTGTAAAAGATCCTAAGAACCCATTAACCCTTCATTCATTTTACAACAAAACTAGATAAAGATACATTGCATAGGCAGTGGTTAGCCACTATCATCAACATCAAGCAGTATAGACTATAGAGAAGGTAAAGATCCATAAAATTTCAGTCCAACACATTCTTAACATCAGTCAATGTTGCTGAGGAGGTAAGAAAAAGTTTTGAACACTCAAAATTTACATATAGTATATGACTGACAACATGCCTGTAAAGTTAATTTGTCTAAACAGCTACAGAGGATATAAAATGGGTATGGAGCTTACATAATACTACAATTTGGTGTAAAGGCCATCATCTCTTGTCATCATCTTCCAACGAGTTCAATCGTCTAACTCTCTGATCAAGCTCGGCCATTACTGCTGGCTCCTGCTTTTTCCGTTGCTTTGATATGGCCATGGTCGTCATAAACCCGATTTTGTCAAAGGCAACCTATATAATATCAATGAAAGGATAGATAGCACTTTAAGTTAAAATAATCTATATCTATTGAGGAAATGAAAATGAGGTCGAAGATTTAAACAAGAAACTCGATAAACAATTCATCAGTATGAGGGTAGGTAAGACTTCGCACCGTCAACAGTTCATCAGGATCGAAAAGATGGTGAGTAGTCCTATGGATAATGTCGATGACATCACCAACTTGATGTGCCAAAAGTAACTCTTCTTCCTTAATCTGCATACATATTTACATACTCAAGAATCAGTGGGAAGAGGGGACCCTTCACTATTATATTGTATTGTTTGATTGGCATCGTAGGATTCAAAGCATAAGAAACAACACTTTAGGTGTATAGAAAGAAACGCTACCTTAAAAATTGCTAATGCTACGTGAAACAACACCTTTGCCCCTTCATAAAAGAGAACATCCCAGACTCGTAGAGTTGTCTGAAAGTAAATGGGAAATAATTGGTAAATTAATAAGCCAACCACATAATTCTTATCAAGTAGATTTGAAGGTATAAGTGATGCACACATAGGTATGAACAAACCTCTGAAGGCAAGCTTTTTGCGAACAGGCACAAAAACCACTCAGTGCAGACAAGGGAAACATCAAACTCCAGAGCTTTAAGATGAGCAGAGAGCCTGCATTAATGGTCATTCTTAAATCACCGAGATATTCAGACCATAACTTATCAGCACGTGGAAGAATGTGAAGAAATATAATTATGACCTGGGACACTTTTTGGTAAGAAGATCTTTGAACACTCTTTGTTCGACATGGCACCCAGATAAGCTAGTAGTGTAACAATCATTAACCAAAACATTCTCTACGAGAACTGCAAGCATCCAGAAAGCATCTTCTTCGGTTTTCATCACAAGCAGAAGCAATGCTGCTACATAATTTAAGCCCTGCACCACAATCTCATGCGTTAGAGTAAAAGCTGAATCACAAAAGAATTGCTGAGAGTGTTATCTTACATCAAGAAAGGATAATGGTGAGAATCAGCATATAAACAAAAAGAGACTACTTCACCTAACATCAATTAATTTCAAAATGGAAATCTCAAATTGAACAAGCAATCCTAGTGGTTCAGATCTGCTGAGTTATTGCACCAATTTAACTCGTTCTCACACAATTTGATGGCGTAAGGTCTAAACGAATCATGCCACGCGTGGAAGGGCAATTGGGAAATAAATCAAGTCAATCAAAGACGATTCGGCAAGAATCGGGCATTCAATTGAACAAATACAAATAATATCGAATCAAAAAAACAACCTGACAGTAACCAACATCAGAATCTCGAAAGGAATAACCAACCAGAACCCGCCTCAGTGCAGCATGACCCTCTTGCGTGTCCAGCCAAGGGTGACCAGGGAAAGTCCGAGGAAGGTCCTGCAAAGCACAACCAAGCCACATTTTGTTTCATTTTTTTCTCACACTGACAATTTTCCATGAAGACTACAAAACAAAGATGATAAGCATATATATATATATGTACGTGATCGATCTGTTTTGTCGCGGAAGTAACTTTATCTTCCACGGCACAAGTCAAGTCCTTGTAATAAGTATCAGGGACCGTCGATTTCTTCTTCGCAGCGCCAGACATGGAGAACCAGACGATGGGTCTCAAATTGGGAGGTATGCCTTTCCTAACGAGCCTCTTGAGAGTGATGGAATTGACCAAAGACGTGAGTTTCTTGACATTGGTAGTTTTGTAGTCTTCCAAATACCAATTGGGACCTTTGCTAGCCTCCATCGACCACCAAATCCTACCCTGCTGCCTAACTTTCTCCCTCACCTCGTTCAACACGTTGACATCATCCACATTACCTTCCACGGTGAAACCGTACAGATCTTGAAACTTCACCGTCATGTTCGCCCTCCTTGAATGGATGCTCGGCCTCAAAATTGATATCTGCGCTTGGTATTCTAGCGCCAAGTCCCTTTTGCTTTGACTCCCACTACCTCCTCCGTACATCATCTTTCCACCTATTCTTCTCAACAAATCACAAAATCTCCTGAGAAATCGACAGATTCCTGGAAACGAATTTAGAATTACTTGAAATTGATTATTTCTTCATAATTCCGCATTCGATGGCAATGGGATTTCTTCTCCTGGAAAAATAAATGGGAGGGTTAGATCCTTATTCAGACGGATTGGGAATTCTCTTCCATAGGAGCAAAGCTAAAACAATACAACAAAGGAATCGAACATTAACAAAATATGGAGGAAGAAACGATTATGACCGAATCAAAGAATTTGGAGAGCTTGAGGAAGAAGAGAGCGACATATGGTAGAAATTGAGGAAAAGGAAAACACAATAAGCTAAATGGTTTAGAATATTTATTTCAGGGTTATATGTATTTATATAAAAAATATATATTTTAAAAATCACACCGACTAAATAGTCAACCAAAGAAACTGATTTACAATTAATAACACGTGCAATCACTATAATTATAGGTCTATTCTACCCTACCTAAGTTGGTAATAACCAACCCAACTCTAATGAGATGTTCATACATAATGTAAAAAAAATTATTTTACTTATATGTCATAATCTTATAGAGTTGGGTAGGTGTACCAACATGGGTAGGGTAGTGATGAACATAATTTTATACAAGTTTATGAAATAAATGGTATTTACTATTTATACATCAATTAAATAGAGAGATCAGTTCATTTTAGAGGATGATGGGTGTAAACGAGCAGAAATTTTTTATTTTTTTAATTAGAGTTCAAGCTCGAAAATTATATATTAGGTTCGAGCTTGACAACTTATTTATACCATTTTATATTAGGTTTGAGTTTCGAGTTTAATTGTGAACTCGTTACTCGACGAATCTATTTAAAAAAAATTAAATTTATCGTAGATCAAGCCTTACTAATTTTACCTATAATTTTATAGCATTATAAAAAATTCATAAAAAGCTCAAGAGGCAGTTCATTAGTTTAAAATAGTTAGAACGAAACTCGAGCTATTCTCATCTTTTTATCTCTAGATGATAATAAATCCGTAACTTTAATTTTGTTACACATAGCTTTTAATATATTTTTTTGAACTGTATTGGAAGAAAGAAAAAACTTATATATATATATATATATATGTATGTATATATTAAAAAGTGGCAACGTTGCTTAAAACATAAAAGTCAAACTCAAATTATTATTAGGGATGAAGACTCAAAGTTATGAATTTCAAGATAATGGATTTGTTATGGATTCTTTGGGCTTTTTTAATTAAATAAATAGTTTTTTAATTTTTATTTATAAAATAAGTTAAAAAAAATACTTATTAATAAAATAAGTATTTTCGTAACTCAGAGATACGAGTTATAACTCGTATGTCAGAGTTACGAGTTATAACTCGTAACTCAGAGTTACGAGTTAGATCTGTTATACGAACAACAGACGACGAACGACGCAGACGAAGAGGCGACGGCGACGGTGCAAGGCGAAGGCGACGGTGCAAGGCGACGGCGACGGCGAACGGCGAACGGAGAACGGCGACGGCGACGGTGCAAGACGAGAGTAACTCGTAGCTAATAGGTACGGGTTAGTTTTTTTGTGATTGTATTAGGAGTATTTTGTTGATTTCGTATGAAATTGTTGGGATTATTTATTGATTTCGAAGAATTGATGAATGTATTGTTGAGGATAATTTGTGTCGAAATTATTCGTAGAATTAAGAATATTTGTGTTGGGATTAACGCGTGTTTTTGTCGTTCGTATTCATTGGATTTATTGGTGTTTTTGTTGATGTTTTTGTCGTTCGTTTGCATTGTATTGTGTTGTTCTTCGTAGGATGGAAGACACGACTTTGTACGGCCCTATCGATGATTCGGTGTTGACGATGCAGTCGAATCATCGATCTCGTGATGTCCTGCTGGATGCGGACGTGATCGATAAAACGATCAAGATTAGATCGTTAGAAAATGTTGTATGGGGTACGAAAGAGCAGCCTATAATTCTACACGGTCGTTTGCTGAAGAAGTTGGATGACATGGGATTGTACGGGGTATATAGCTGCATGTCGCATAAAGTAGACCCCCACTTGATTACTGCGTTAGTAGAGCGATGGAGGAAAGAGACGCATACGTTTCACTTTTTTGTTGGGGAGGCGACTGTTACGCTAGCGGACGTCGGTATACTATGGAGGTTGCCGATAGATGGTGAGTCCGTTTCGGGTGTGATCGAGTCGAGGACGACGTCGCAGTGGCAGGATGAGTGTGAGCGGTTGCTAGGATATCGACCACCACAAGACAAACTTAAGGGGACGGCGTTAGCGATGAGAGCTCTAGCGGATTGGTATATAGCCAATCCAGTCACAGATGACAGTGAGGAAGTAGAAGTCGAGCAAGCTGCACGTGGATATGCGATGCTGTTATTTGGTGCAGTTATGTTCCCCGATTGTAGCGCCAGCACCGTCTCGCTCACATTCCTCCAGTTATTAGAGGACATCGACGAGGTGCACACTTATAGTTGGGGCAGTGCAGTACTCGCCTTTTTGTATAGAGAGCTTTGTTCGGCATGTCAGCCGAAAAAGCTTAATATAGGCGGACCTCTACGGCTGTTGCAGGTAATAATTTATAAAATTCAAATAAATTTGAATTTTATATTTTCGTAATCATAGATTTAATGTAATATTTTTTTGTAGGTGTGGGCGTGGATGAGAATCCTGCCTTTACAGCCCGTTCGTGTAGTGGAGCGCATCCATATGGCGCCCCAAGTAATTAATGGGTTTGAGCTGCCGATGCCACCAAATGCTGCAAGGTATTATAATTAATTTATTATATATACTTATTATTATTTATATGTAGTAAATATTATTAATTTATTGTTTCGTAGGTGGAACGCTCGATTGGATCATACCAGTTCGACGCGTTCGAATATACGCACTATGCGCGAGGTGCTCGATATGATGCAGATGTCGCAATTTGTGTGGGCGCCCTACGACATTTCTTTACCGGAGATTGAGTCGTTACCTCCCGAGTGCCTGCCATTAGCTAGTCGTTCGATGTGCCCTTTGATCTTCTTCAATATCGTCGAGCTACATTATCCAGAGCGTGTTCTGCGTCAGTTTGGGATTATCCAAGGCATCCCCGCTCAGCCTAGCTTTCGCGAACGGAATCTCCATTCGTTCGAACGTCGTGTGCGCACAGGGATGGACTGGACGACAGTTCATGCGGAGTGGATACAGAGATGGGCGGAACGAGATCAGACCGTTGTCAGTGGTCCGACTGCTACTCCACAGGTATCGGTCCATGATGGTTACAACGACTGGTACTATCGCATTACACGACGCTATATCTCTCCGAACGCTAGGCAGGTGCCCCGGGGCTTTCAGATGGGTGATGCCGTATTCTTATCGACGATTGTGAGTTTTGTTGGTATATTAACTTATATTTGTTTTCTATTTATCATATTCTAACTTGCATTGTTAATTATAGGAACATCACATATCTCGTCAGGCAGATTATTTTAGAGACGATAACGTTGAAGAAGCACGACGTCTGGCGTATCAGATGGAGAACATGTTTATTGGCAGACGTCAGCAGCCAAGACGAGAACGTGATCCAGATGTTGGACACTCGCACCGATATGAGTCGGGGCCGTACGAGGTCGGGCCATCTGATCGATATGAGCCGGGGCCGTCTCAGCCATACGAGGTCGGGCCATCTCAGGTGCACGATGATCCACACTCATCGTTCTTCGATGATATAGATCTAAACACGGTAAATAATAATATTGTTCTTTTTTATTATTTCATTGTTGTTGTTATTATATTTTATTATTATTTGTTTTATTATTATTATTATTTTTATTATTTGGGATTATATTTCAGGTGTTTATGACACCTTCACCACATACGCGGCGCTCGAGAAGTCCTGATGATGAAGATCAGGCTGATGTCCGACGAGGAAATAGAGTGCGTAGGCCTAGGCGTTGTGGGACTGGTTCTCATTTTTTTCATCGTGGACAGTAGATTAGACGTCATTTGTAATTTGTATTGACTTATTCTTATTATGAATCTCGTTTTAATTAATTATATAAAATAAAATAAAACAACGGGACTCAAACAATACAGAATGAGTGTAAACGTATCAGTGTCTTCCACGCTGCCTAGCACGAGTTTCACCCCTATCCATCTCATTGTGAATACGAGTTCTCCGATATCTTCCTGGTCCTGTTATTGCTCGACGTGCTTCGTTATGAGTAAGATTAAAATCTGCATCAGCCCAATAACATTCGTCGTGTAGTGGCTCGAAAACACCCTGATATGTGGCTGAGTACGAGACTTTGCTGTAATATGGCGCGACATATTGACCGGACTGGATTTGCCAATGACGACATGCCGCTTGTGCGTGAGAGCATGGGATCTTGTACATGCTCCAGTTTCCACACGAACATGTTCCAGCGCTAATATTCACTACATGTGTTTGTGTATGAACGCCAGCTGTTACAACTTCGGCCGTATGTTGTCGGACATCAAATCGATAGACAGCATGATCCCAAGATTGCCTCGTCCAATTTTGAAACATTCTTGTTGCATAGCGTGACCAATCTGTTTCAGTATTGTCCATTGCTACCGCAGCTTCCTGATACCGATCACGCCAATACTGTACGCACCTATGAAAAGTGAAATCGACGATAGCTCGCGGCGGGAGCAATCGTGCCCCCTTTAATACACCGTTAAGACCCTCAGAAATGTTGGTCGTCATAACACCACATCGAGTGCCACCATCGTGAACAAAAGTCCACAGCTCCACGTCTACATTTATCAACCATTGCCAGGCTTTTTTATCAATCAATTGAATCTGATTCATGATGCGGTCGAATTTGTTCAACGTATGCGCAGTTCCAGCTCTGTGACATAAATCTTTCAGCTGTTGGCTTTTGAACTTCTTGTAAAAGTTGGATTTTATATGCCGCAGACAGAAACGATGTACTCCATTTGGGGGCCTAAAAGCAGTCGTCACTCTTACTGCAGCCATAAGACCTACAAGACGATATTTACATATTATAAATTAAATTTATACAACTAAATATACATATAAGGCACGTCTGAGTAACTTAGTGAAAGACAAACCTGGATGACGATCGGAAATAAGGCAAACAGACTGGTTCTGTAGAACATGTGTATTTAGGTTGAGAAGAAACCATTTCCAAGAATGTTCACTTTCTTCGGTGACAATGGAGAAGGCTAGGGGGAAGACGTTCTGATTGGCGTCGAGTGATGTAGCAATCAACATTTTGTGTTGATATTTTGAGTATAAATGCGTACCATCAACACAAACAATTTTACGGCAATGTCGAAAACCGTCAACACTTGGTTTGAATGCCCAAAAAACGTACCCAAGCTTATATTCCCCAGGCGTGCTAGTGCGAATGTGCAGCCACTTCACGATTGTTCCTGGATTGTAATGTTGTAAAGCTTTCATAAAAATTGGAAGCTTCTTCACGGAATCTTCCCACGTGCCATAAACATTTTCCATAGCTCTTTTGAGTCCATGCCAAGCTTGTATGTACGAGATATCGTAGCCAAATTTATCTTTTATGAGCTGCTGTACATTTTTGGGTAGGAAGTGAGGGTCTGTCTTTACAACGCCAACAAGCTTGTCGGCAATCACGTTCCGAGAAATATTACGATGAGTTGTGGACAACTCAGTCATGTAGCATGCGTGTGGCTCTCCATATTTTGTCACTTTCCAATAACCTTCTTTACGCTTCAAACTGGCTCTAAGTCTCCAAGGGCATTCACTGCTGTGATGCATTCTACACTCCAAACGGTATTGCTGCTTTCTTTAACATGATACTCGCGCCTAACTACCCTGATCGAATAATCGTCTACAGCATGTTGTAAATGTTCTTTACTTTGAAAAATCATACCTCGACAAAATGTGGGAGTTTCTTGATCATAAAAGTCCCCGCATCCACCGTAGCCATCAACATCGGAAGGTGGCATTTGATATGTATGATTAAAGGGAACAGACTGGTACATTGCTCGAGGATCATTTACTGGTGCAGTGGCATTAGGTGGATTCTCATCGTCGTTGACAGCTTCAGGATCGTTGGGATCTGGAAACTCGGACAAGAGATTTTCATCGTCTGCTTCAGAATCACTGACATCGACTTCTGGCTCGACTTCTTGCTCGCCTTCTGGCTCATCTTCCTGCTCGGCTTCCGGCACGTCTAATATAGGAACATCAATTGACACATTTTCGAACCCTCTTGTAACTGTGACTATATCAGGCATCTCTGGACACGCATGACTCGATGAACCAAATTCAAATTGCTGAAACCCACTTCTGTCTTCAAAATTTGGATGAGAATCTTCATTGAGATCAAAATTGCCGTATTCATTTTTTTCAACAAAAACCTCAAGATGGTTGAATTCGGAATCAGGGTGTATGAAGAATGATAAGTCGCTGTCGTTGGAAATCTGTAGTAGTTGATGAAATATGCGAGAGTGTTGAAAGTATTCATTCTTGCCATAAACAATCAACGAACAAGAACTGCTATCAGCACCCGTAATTTCAAACAAGAATGACAGAAATTCGGAAAAATTGGTAGAACGACGAATTCGCCGGTACCCTATAGGATCAATACTGTATTTGATGGTTGAATTAGATGTGTGAATAATTTCACCACCGAAATAAACTAACACTTGTATATTATTGGACACCATTTCTGTATGTGATGTGAGTGATCGGTGATGTGTTTGATATAATATTTCGTTTCGAAGGTGTGAATTTATAGAGATATAACTCGTTTGAGATACGAGTTATATTAACTCGCACTTTTAACATACGAGAAACCGTAACTCGTATCTCTAAGTTACGAGTTACAGAGGCGTCAGATGGTTGCAGAGTTTGTCGGTGTCGGTAGATCTAACTCGTAACTTAGAGATACGAGTTACGGTTTCTCGTATGTCAGAGATACGAGTTATAACTCGTAAGTTACGAGTTATAACTCGTATCTCTGAGTTACGAAAATACTTATTTTATTAATAAGTATTTTTTTTAACTTATTTTATAAATAAAAATTAAAAAACTATTTATTTAATTAAAAAAGCCGATTATGAGGGTGTTGAAGTACTTCCTAGACAAAAGTCCTTTTAAGAAATTTCTAGGAAGTGAATTTTTCAAAAAGTTTTTTTTTTTTTTTGTTTTAATAGTGTTTGAAAAGTTCACATTTGAAAAACACATTTTAATGCCAATGAGGCCTTGATGTAGTAGTCAAGGAGGAGGTCTTAAGAATTTGCGGGTTAGGTCGTGGGATCGAATCCCCCCTTCCACAATTCCTTGAATAGTCCCTTGGGTGGGTTTGAGACGTATTCATCTGGCATCGGGGATTAGTCTCACCACTGGAGTTTATGGCGCAATTAAGCCTTCGTCAGGTTTGTGTGGCGCAAGCCCATCCCGTATTTATAGACTTGCCCAACCGCCGGTTTCGGTTAACCGGCGGTTGGCGGTTGGTCCAAAGGTCCAATCGCCATGTAATCGGCCAGGGGCGGTTGTCGGTTAGGCCCCCTCCGGTTACGGTTAGTTAATCGGCGGGTGTTTGACCGCCGGTTTTTTTTTTTTTTGATTTTTTTTTAAAAATACGGTTCTTTCCTTTTTTTTATTATTTTTTTTTAATTTTTGTTTTTTCATATAATATTTATTATTATTATAATATAATATGATATTTATTATTATTATTATAATATAATATATAATATTTATATTATTTAATTATTAACCGCCGGTTGAACCGCCAAACCGGCGGTTCACGGTTTGGGAAAACCCCAAACCGCAGCCAACCCGTCCCTAGGCGGTTGCCAGGACGGGTTGAGCCGGTTACGGTTCGGCGGTTGGTGAACCGGCGGTTCGCCGGTTGAACCGCCGGTTCCGGTTCAAAATGGGCAAGTATACGTATTTAGAAGCTAGCCCATAACCATATCGAGTGGGGATACATCGAGACAAAAAAAAAAACTCATTTTAATTAAAAGTGATATATTAATGTTTGGTGGATAAGCTTAAACGTGCATGCAAAATAGAATAGAAAGATACGATGATAAATAAAGAAAAATCAATACATTTTCACATCAACTTCAAAAGGATTAACAAAACAATTTAACAAAAATTCCGGAATTGTCTCATAAATGAAAACAATAGCATAGTAACAACTTAGCTAATTAGGCATAATACTCGACTGATATACAGAATCAGCAATAACATCACTTGGTATAATAATCATCTCCTCACTTTGGTGATTAGTACGATTATATGTTACATTACTATCATTAGCACCATCTTCCTCCTCGTCTGCGTTAGTCTCCTCGTTATTGGTGAGGTAATCTTCGTCTTCATATTTTCGAAAGAGTTCATCAGCTATTTCTTCTAGTCTGATATAATCATGGTTCGCCGGAACGGAAACGGACACGAGCGTTCCAGTTCCAGTGCACTGTTGCGGAACGGGAACGGACATTCCGCTATTTTTATTAAAAGTAGTATAAATTAAAGAAGTTAGTGACATTAAAAGGTAGAAGTACATAATAATAATAATAAGACTTATTAAACATAAATGAGTACCCTTAAAAAATATTAATTACGAAGTTAAATATCGAATTTTATACGTTCACAATTATTAATAATAAAATATCAAATATTACCGATCACATCATTTTTTATTTTTTTTTGCAAGATTATACAATCACATCTAATAGTAAGCTATTACAATATCTATAATTCAGGATTATATGATATAATAAAGAACGTTAAATTGTTTTACTTAATTAAATGTTGATATCAACAAATTTATTACAAATAGACATAACTTATAAATTAAGATTTAATTTTATTATTTAAATAAAAAGATTAAATATTAAATAAAATCAAGTTTGGGTCTTAAATATTAAGCATGTACTCACTTTTTAAAAGTAATGATATGCTCGATAAAAAGTAGCCCATTAAGCATAATAATTCAATTTTAATTAAAATATAAATGTTTAATGGTCGTCTTCTACATCTGCTCGTTGTCCTCACTGGTTATTTCTAAAACCTAATAATCTCCATGAGTGTGAAATCATTGTTCCAACGTTGTACCAGTCATTTTAACGCCGATCCAGTTCCAATAAATTGATGAACTTAAACATTAATTGTTGTTTATATGTTTCTTTTGGTGAGACAATTGCAAAATATAATCATTTGGGTCAAACTCCTTATCTTCAATCATAAATTGAGCAAATTAAACTACAGATGATGAAATTGAACATAAAAGGGAGAAGAAAATCAACAATACAACTCTAAACCAAACCCAAAACTATAGCAAGCAGAGAGAGAGAGAGAGAGCGAGTTAATTCAAAAAAATATATAATATAGTACACATGTTGTAGATAAAATTGAAATTGAGATACCTTAGAATGAGATTATTGCTGTCGTTGATATGTGTGTGTTGAAAGTATTGGGTTTATTATATCCTCTTAGTAATTGGCTTTTTAAACGTCAAACATCTGCTATTTACAAAAATCTCCACGACGTAGAACGAGTGTCACATTAATAAAGGGGTGAGTTGTAATTAAACAGCTTGTTAATAACATTGAAGGCTGATTAACAAAAATAAGAATAGTATTATGAAATGTTTAATGAGGACTGATATTTTACGCACACCCGATGCGCGTGCACTAATATATAATATTAACTTATATTTTGAGTTATATATAATTTAACGATGAAATTATATTTAAAACTTAATTATGTATTATTTTTAGTATATACAAATAATAAAAAAATTATTTATTAGGATATAATTATAATAAATAAAAAAGTTGAAGATAAAATGATAAATACTAAAATTAAAATAGAAACGGTTATTATGATAGAAAAGTGAAATGAACAATTATTATAATAGAAAGGTGAAATGGACAGTTATTCTATTATTTCATATAGTTATTATAATTATACGACATATGCTAATTCTAATCCTTGCACGACATTCCGAGAGTTCTAATGTTTGTTTTGACTCAGATGTCTGGCCTAGTCCAAGATCATGACATTGAGTTCTGCTCCATCGTTAGCCGAGGATCAACACCGTCGTCGTTCTCCTTATCTTCCGATTCACGGGCAGATGCACTGTTGTTACCCTTTTTTGGTGACTTGACAGCTTCAATTGCAGAAAACTCATTTTTCATTAGGGCATTTGATCCCTCATGTCCAAAGATATTCAGATCTGTCGTAACCGACTCATCATTCATCACAATAGATGTTTTCTTCTCACCCTGGCATGGCATACATACATATATCATCTTGTTTAGTATAAAAGTGAATCAAAATAATAATAATAATAATAATAATAATAATAAAGAAAAAACATTACATATACACACATATATTATCTATATCTAATTTAATATGTGTCATACCTCCGAAGGTAGCTGTGGAGGATGGTGAGGTGGTATAACGAAGATACTTTGGATGGGTTGAGGGAAGAGAACCCCATTGACCCTCTTGCACATAAACTCGTGGTCAAATTCTTCGACATATGGTGGATTCATCTATGTGTAATTAATTATATCAATATATATATATATAATAAAATTTGTATGAACGACGCAGATATCAAAACTAATATTGCTACGATATAAATACTTACATTTTCTCGTCTATTTGCTCTGACCGATAATGATCCGTTTAGGACCTCATTTGTCTGCTATTTATTCTTCTTTTTATAATTACGAATGTGTGTGTGTGTGTGTGTGTGCCGCAAATAAGAAAAAATGTGGGTGTATTTATAGTGGACTCGTGACATATGAAACGTAATCATGTATTTTGTAATAATGTTTTTGACCATGGTGATTTAATTATCATGTATATCCATACATAGAAATATATCAATTATTCTAAGATATCATATTATAATATTTAAGGAGGTAAAAGTCAAAATTTCTTATTTTCTTTCAATAATATTACATTTTTATAACAAAAAATAAATAAATAAATTACTATGACCACGAAAATGGATAAGATTGACGCGGTGAACCCATCCATTTTCGAGATGGTTCTTATAAAACCAAAATGAAATGAATGATTGTTAAGTATTTTAATCAATTTGAAGTCAGCCCACCAAACCGGTCTATTTACCTATACTATTTAAGTATTACCTATACTAGTTTTATTTGAAAAGTGAGTACAGAATATCCGTTCATACAAATCAAAATCCTAGTTTACCAACATAAACAACTACCAATAGTGTCCAAATACATTGATCTACGATCCAATGTATTACTGTCACGATCTCCCACTTTTCAAGTGAACGATTGGTGCCACCACTGTGGAGTCATCGACAGACAAGGCGTACTTGAACGTTTAACGCCCTACTAGAGTCCTAAGACTTACGAACATTTTCTACGCACGTGATTTATAATCTTTGGTGTAGTGTTCTCTCACCCGATGAGAATCAAAGACTTAGCTCGATGCATATAGATTTTATTTATTTATCGAGCCATTTTCTACTTACCAATGGTGTGTGCTATAATTTAATATTACTTTATATTTTAAGTTATTTGTAATTCAAAATGTTAAATATAATTTAATATTACTTTATATTTTAAGTTATTTGTAATTCAAAATGTTTAGTAGATAAAATTATAAATCATTTTTAATTGTGTATTTTTAAGTCTATAAAAAGAAAAAAAAATTTCGAATAATGTACAATTGGAATAAATAAAAAAGGATGAATGGTATACTGATCATTCCACTTGATATACCAAATTGATAGAAAGTAATTATTATATATACATCCCTCGCCATTAATATCTATACTATATTAAAAGTGCGAACAAAAAAAATGTGTTTTGTCCTATTGTTAAATGACTTTCATGCCCCTATTGAATATTTTATCTATACTATATTAAAAGTGCGAACAAGAAAAATGTGTTTTGTCCTATTGTTAAATGACTTTCATGCCCCTATTGAATATTTTAAATGAAAATTGAACTTTTAAATATTTTAATTGAGAATTATTAGCATTTAAATATTTTAATTGAGAAATATTAGCATTTAAATTGCTTTTTGAATATTTGACCATTCATCATCTATAAGAATTGAATATTTTATCTATACTATATTAGAAGTGCGAACAAGAAAAATGTGTTTTGTCCTATTGTTAAATGACTTTCATGCCCCTATTGAATATTTTAAATGAAAATTGAACTTTTAAATATTTTAATTGAGAAATATTAGCATTTAAATATTTTAATTGAGAAATATTAGCATTTAAATTGCTCTTTGAATATTTGACCATTCATCATCTATAAGAATTGAATATTTTAAATGAAAATTAAACTTTAAATATTTGAATAGAGAAATAAAAATATTGTGGTTTCTTGGTATTGATATTTAGATTTTATACTTAAAAAGGATAATAGTGTAGATGTGTATTAAAACGGCCACACCATCAAAGCATTCTCACACATTAACAAAGAATATTGTTGGTTGACCAAGTAAACAATAATTAAGATTTTTAAAAGTATTCTTTTAAAATTTACTATGCTGCTATCAGTCTTTCCGTTGGAACTTCTCTAGATTTCTCTACTTTTTTACACACTCCTGGAATGAGATTGTTTTACTATAATATCAAAATTTATTCAAGCATAGGTAATAGGGCCCCACGTGCAACGCACGTGTCCCCTACTAGTATAGTATAAATAATTGATTCCGGGAAATGTTTGGGCTGGTGGATGAACCTACTACTATACTATATTAAAAGTGCGAACAAGAAAAATATTTTTTGTCCTATTGTTAAATGACTTTCATGCCCCTATTGAATATTTTAAATGAAAATTGAACTTTTAAATATTTTAATTGAGAAATATTAGCATTTAAATATTTTAATTGAGAAATATTAGCATTTAAATTGCTCTTTGAATATTTGACCATTCATCATCTATAAGAATTGAATATTTTAAATGAAAATTAAACTTTAAATATTTGAATAGAGAAATAAAAATATTGTGGTTTCTTGGTATTGATATTTAGATTTTATACTTAAAAAGGATAATAGTGTAGATGTGTATTAAAACGGCCACACCATCAAAGCATTCTCACACATTAACAAAGAATATTGTTGGTTGACCAAGTAAACAATAATTAAGATTTTTAAAATTTAAGGTATTCTTTTAAAATTTACTATGCTGTTATCAGTCTTTCCGTTGGAACTTCTCTAGATTTCTCTACTTTTTTACACACTCCTAGAATGAGATTGTTTTACTATAATATCAAAATTTATTCAAGCATAGGTAATAGGGCCCCACGTGCATGCCCCTATTGAATATTTTAAATGAAAATTGAACTTTTAAATATTTTAATTGAGAAATATTAGCATTTAAATATTTTAATTGAGAAATATTAGCATTTAAATTGCTCTTTGAATATTTGACCATTCATCATCTATAAGAATTGAATATTTTAAATGAAAATTAAACTTTAAATATTTGAATAGAGAAATAAAAATATTGTGGTTTCTTGGTATTGATATTTAGATTTTATACTTAAAAAGGATAATAGTGTAGATGTGTATTAAAACGGCCACACCATCAAAGCATTCTCACACATTAACAAAGAATATTGTTGGTTGACCAAGTAAACAATAATTAAGATTTTTAAAATTTAAGGTATTCTTTTAAAATTTACTATGCTGTTATCAGTCTTTCCGTTGGAACTTCTCTAGATTTCTCTACTTTTTTACACACTCCTAGAATGAGATTGTTTTACTATAATATCAAAATTTATTCAAGCATAGGTAATAGGGCCCCACGTGCAACGCACGTGTCCCCTACTAGTATAGTATAAATAATTGATTCCGGGAAATGTTTGGGCTGGTGGATGAACCTCTTCAAGGGACTTACGACGATCGAAGCCATGGTAGCAAGAGCAGCACTATTGTCAGCTATCGAGCGAGGCTGGAAGCGGGTTATTATTGAAGGGGTCTACAACATATTCAGCTTCCACAATCACGGAGTATGAGATCGGCATTGATAGGCAGCATCATCGGTGGACTGTAACTCCTTGGCTAGTGTTGAGACGCCCAAATACTTGATAGCTTTTACCATCCGCACACGTCATGCTTTCTTGGTCTGTTTCTTGGAAATCTTGCAGCCATTCCTTATTGCACGTAACATGAAAGCTGCACCCCGAGTCAAGGATCCATTCCTTACTCTCTTCATGCCCAGATACGTTCAAGATTTCTGCAAATTCATCATCTTCTTTCACAAAATCTACTGCAGCATTGGACATACCTTGGCTCGAGTTGGTTCTTGATATCTTGGGGCAATTTCTTCGAATGTAGCTCTCACCTTGGCAGTGCCAGCACTTCACAGGAGTTCTAGGCTCAGAGTTCTTCTTTCCTTCCCTTTCTTGGACCAAGAACTATCCTTTTTCTGCGCATAAAAGGGCTCCGCAGCAACCCCGCAGCTGAACCACGCATAAATATGTGTTTTCTGTTTTTGATCTTTCTTTGCTGTTTTCGTATTCGATCGACTTTAAGATCGTATTTCTTGGATCGATCTTCACCCTCACATTAAAGAACATGAAGTTGAGAATCGAGGGGTGCCGGTTTTTCAACAGCTAGTGTTTTTGATTCCTTAGTTTTCAACATGAAGTTGCGAATCGAGGGGTGCCGGTTTTTCAACAGCTAGTGTTTTTGATTCCTTAGTTTTCTCTTTTGTTAAGCGTAAATGGAACTGACTAGCCCACTACTTAGCTAATATCCTTGGGTTCGATGGTAAGGTTTCTTCCCGCCTACCCAAGTAATGTACGATATTCTATCCGCGGATTGCCGTCACTAATATATATCAGTTTATCTTTTAAAAAAAAAAATAGTTGATACACCTTTGCTTTATCACAAGTGACCACTTTGAGGGTTTCAAAGTATCAAGCGTGGTCGGTCAAACCCAAACGTCTTGTCACAATGTATCAATTTTTGCTTTAGAAAGAATATGAAAATCTCAACTAGACTACGTATTTGGAGGAGATTTTATTTGGACTGAATTTAATTGAAGTATGAGTATTATAGTATGATTGTGATGGAATTCCTCTAAAAACAAAAAACAAATGTTCAAAATCCCGTTATTCGAAGCTGAATTTTATATAAAATTCACACAATAACATGTACGTAAAAAAAATCGAACTATTGATGCTCAAATTTTTAAATGTTCCAATTTGGTTCATAAACTTTGCAAAATCGTTCATTTTTTTCTATTCTTTTACTAGTTGTTTAGTCAAAAGAACCGAGAAGAAATGATTTTGCAAAGTTCGAGAACTAAAACGACGCATTTAAAAATTTGAGCATCAATTGTGAGACTTTGGTACAGTATAAGTTCCAAATTTGGTGTTTAAATTTTAATAATTTACTACAAATGATCCAAGTTCACCAAGTTATACTTTCATATTTACACGTATTTATATTTTGCTCCTGTCCCATGGAAGCTTCCGTAAAAACGCAGTTTCTTGATTAACAATTTATACTTTTATTATTTCTTTGACTTGAGAGAGCACAACATTAATTGTTTAGGTAAAGTCGTTAAATCACAACATATACCAAAAACCAAAGAATAAGTCCTTCCTAGACAAAAGGCCGATATACTTCTGAGTGGGCCATCAATCAGACTTAGCCAGGAGGCACAACTGCGGGCTTTGCCTGCCGGCAAGAGTCGGCTTGATGTTCCTACACTCAGTGGTGAAGTTGCCGTCTTTCCAGGGTAGGCAATGTCGATGTCAGCCACCTCCACGTTCTCGCAGGGCTTGGTTGAACTGCAGACGAATGTCACGGCCGTGGGACTCGACGAAGTGCCTCTGATGTTCCTAATCTTCACGTCCCTAATCTTTACGAGCGACGGCGTCTATATACACAAACAAATCCAAGTAAAACATAATTTAGGGTTTTCTCCGTGAATTGATATAATAACCGATCACCCATCGTTGTGTATGTGTTAATGTTGATTGACACCTGAGTCAAAATATTGATTGACACCTGAGTCAAAATGTTGGCTGACACCTGAGTCAACATTGACTCAGACGTGGGTCATCTTTGATTTTGTTTTTCATACCCAAAAATCGTTTACCCTATTATTGTGGCTTTATTTTAGTATGTGCAGGAAGTTATTTTCGAGCTGGAATTGTTCAAAGAAAGTGGATTGCATTTACTAAAAATACAAGATATGAAGATCATGGGAGAATGAGTAAGCATTTACCAAAAATAGAAGATATGAAGATCATGGGAGATTGAGTCAAGCAATTGCTAAAAATAGAAGATATGAAGATCAGCAGAGAAGATATGAAGATCTTGGATGACTTAGTGGACAAGATATCGGAGCAACTATAAATAGAGGACTCCGATCTCAAAGAAAGGACACCTCTCGAGACAAACATAGACGCGCGAACGAGAAGAAAAACATCGAGAGAGCGCTCACCATATTTTACTGTTTTTGCCTAAAGTTTTACCTTTACGTAGTGTGAAGATTATAAGAGTCGTGTGATTCTTTTCTAGTCTAGTTTTACTATCGTTGATAGTTCGTATTTTTGTAATCCATTCAAGTAGTGGAATTTTGCCCTGAAGGCTCGCAACAAGTTTTATAACTTGCTGCAATTTTTAAAACCATGTGTCCAACGTGTGCTTGCATCTTTGTACTGGTGAGTTTATTTTTTTTCCGCTGTGCAAGTTTTATGATCCCGAGTGTTGTTTCAACATTAGGGTCAACATTTACCTTTTTACTTTAAACTCAGTGTGCATCTGTATCCGGGATCACCTTCAATGTGGTATCAGAGCCTCCGCTTGATACACTAAGCGTTTTAATCCTTTTGATATGGATGCTCTTAGCTCAAATTATTTTGGTAAAGTTCCCGTATTAGACGGATCTAACTATGCCTATTGGAAAATTCGAATGCGTCAATGCATAAAGTCAATTGACTATCGTGCATGTGACTCTGTTCTCAGTGGTTATACCCCTCCTAAAACTCTACCTGATGCTGATGGGGAAATCTTTGACAAACCCATTGCCGAGTGGTCTGCTCTTGAAAGAGCGGCTGCAGATTTTAATGAAAAAGCCTTGCATGCTATTTTTTCGGTCGTCGATATTTTCATGTTTAAAATTATTCAAATGCGAAACTCTCTTGGGACATGGTTCAAAGGTATTGTGAGGGTGATGCCAGTGTGAAAGATACAAAACTAAGACTTCTTCATAGTCAATTAGAAAATCTGCGAATGAGTGATGATGAAGATATTACTACTTATTTTGGAAAACTTTTAAATATTTCTAGCGAGTGTCATAGCTTAGAAGAACCGATTTCGAATAAGAATTTAAATTCTAAGGCTATTCGATCACTAACTGAAAAGTTTAATGTGAAGGTTGCAGCGGTCGAAGAAGCTCACAATCTGGCCACACTTGACTTCAACACCTTGATGAATATCATGAAGAACTACGAGACCAATCTCGAAGTCCAGAAGAATGCGTCAAGGGGTAAAAGTCTTGCTCTAGTCACTCAACCCAAAGTTTCTGAACCTAAGGTTGATTCTGACAATGATGAGGATATGGCTATGCTTGTTAGAAATTTTAAGAAGTTTCTGAAAAATAAGAGGGAGTCGAATGTTGGTCAAACATTCAAGAATGTCCTTAATACTAAAGAGTCTTCATCTGTGCCTAACCGCCCTATTAACAGAAGAAATTCTGCTGATAAAGTGAAAGTTGACAAGCTTGACAGGGATTATGTTCAGTGCCATGTATGCAAAGGCTGGGGACATTTTGCAAACGAATGTGCCAATACTCTTCGTAGGTATGGAAAAAGGATATTGGGTAAGTCTTTCAGATGATGAAGCTGATGAGACAGTTGAAGACACGAATAAGATTGTCCAGTGGACGAGCATATCTAATCCAAACTTCTCTGACAATGAAGATGAAGAACATCATATTGGATTCACTGCGGTACCAGATGTTGATCCAGCATTGGACTCAACATCTGAAAAACATATTATTTTCGATTATGATGATTCGAATTGTTTTGATGGGTGTTTTATTTTTGATTATACAGAAAAAGGAGCTAGAAGAGATTGATGAAGAGACTGATAATAATGAAGAGTCATACAAACTTCTTTCTATTGAATACTCAAAAGAAAAGAAGCTGAATGCAAAGCTGAAGGAAACCATTCAAGCATTAACTGAGGAAAATCAGAATAATGCAAAAGTAATCGAAAGTTTGCTTGATGGAATGAACAAAATGGAAGCTCTGTTGACAAGAAAAGACATGGAATTAGACAACCTGCAAAAGCAAGTCAACAAAGCTGAAGATACTTTCGCAAAAATGAATAAAGGCAAGTTAACTCTTGACGAGGTACTCTCTTTAGGTGTTTCTGATAAACATGGACTAGGATTTAAATCGCAGCCTGTTTTTGATGAAAAACCTAAGCATACGTTTGATGAGAAACCTAAGAGTTTTGCATGTAAGTCCAGAAAAAGAAGTTTCAAATGCCATTATTGTTTTAAACCTGGACATATCAAACCTTTTCGCTGGAAATTGAAAGATGACCTTACTAATAAGTTTGTGTTGACTGAAAAACCATCCAACATTCGATCCAACATTGAGAAATCAGTGTGGAAAAGAATGTCTGGAAATATTTCAGACGATTTTAGTGCAAATTATGTCTATCATATGAATAAAACTATTGGAATTCCGAAGAAAGTTTGGGTAGAAAAATCTTTGCTTAAATGTAATGTTGTTTACACATCTTTAAAAGCTAACGTTTCAGGGTCTTGGTACTTTGACAGTGGTTGTTCACGTCATATGACTGGTACTAAAGATTATCTTATAGATTATATGCCTTTAAGTAGTGGTACAGTGACTTTTGGTGATGGAGCAAAAGGCAGAATACTCGGACTTGGCAAACTCAATGTTACCGGCTTTCCTGCTTTGAGAAATGTTCTTCATGTTGAAGGACTTGTCGCTAATCTAAATAGCATAAGTCAGTTATGCGACGACGACCTCGAGGTAAGATTCAATAAAGAATGTTGCGAGGTGTTTAACAACAAGAATTTTTGTGTGATGGCAGGTAAAAGATCTAGTGATAATTGTTATCTAGTTGGTTATAAAACCGGGAGCAAGGAGGTTTGTCAACTCTCCAAGGCCGAAGATGAAATTGTTCTGTGGCACAATAAATTTGGGTTAGATACTGCCAATGTAATGAAAACTCCTATGGGATCTTCGCAGAAGGTAAGTAAAGATAATGTTGGTGAAAGTGTTGATCCAACATTGTATCGCTCTATGAGTGGTAGTTTATTATATATTTATGCTAGTAGACCAGACATTATGTATAGTGTTTGTGTTTGTGCGAGATATCATGCTGAACCAAAGGTTTCACATTTAAATGCTGTCAAAAGAATTTTGAAGTATATTAGTGGTTCATGTAGTCTCGAATTATGGTTTTCAAAGGATACTAACACTAATCTAGTTGGATTCAATGATGCTGATTGGGCATGTGATGAAGATGAACGCAAGAGTACAAGTGGTGGTTGTTTCTTCCTAGGTAACAATCTAGTGTCTTGGTACAGTAAAAAACAGAATTGTGTCTCACTTTCTAGTACTAAGCATATAGATATAAGGCATCATTTTCTGAGACATATGGTCGACAAAGAGTTAGTGAAAATCGAGCATATAGATACTAAGAATCAGTTAGCAGACATTTTCACTAAAGCATTGGACTCTGAGAGGTTTTTGAACCTTAAAAAGTCCATAGATCTATGTCAGTATCAGTAATGTTGGTCCAGCATCTGGATCAACACATGAGTAGCATATGTCAAATATGGTTGTTACTCGTTTGATATTTGCTTCGACATGTTCTATGATGATTTCCTGAAATGATTTGACTCACCTGGACCATTTTCTGAAATGACTATATTCTTTAGCACACGATTGCTCATGACCTTTTTCAAGATACAAGTTCTAGAAAAGCTGAAAAACTTTCAAGGGTACATGGCATTCGCGGTGACGATGTATTCTCTGATGAAAAAAAAACTTCTTGAACCTTGATGGAAAAGCGATCAAGAAAGAGTAGTGCACCAGAATTAAAAGGTAAGAAAGAGCAGAAAATGAAAAAAAAATGAGTCTAGGGTGTTCGAACAGAAAATGAAGGAAAAAGTCTTTGAGGATGTTGGGTCAAATATTGGGCAACATTTGTGACTAACCTATTTGATGATGCTACATACTTGTCTGTGCTTGTGTGTCTTATGTCTTATCTATACATATATATATATATATATAGTCAGTCATGTCTAGTTTGCGCATTTCTTGAAATATCTTTGGGAAAGTAACTGTTTTGAAAGTATTTTTAAAGAATTCTAACGGTTACTTTTATGCTGCACGATTTTTACTCCACGTTTTATTACCGTTACTTTTTACCGTTAGACCTCCTTTACTCCTTTTATTCGGCTCGCTATCTCTCCATTGCACAAATCTATCCTATAATATCTGCGTTTATCCCTGCAAATCTTCAAAGCTTTCTTTGTTTTTCCTCTTTCAATTAAACCTAACTTTTACCAGTTCTCCTAATTTTTATGGCGCACTCACCCAATTATGAGTCGCAGAATGTTGGTTCCTCATCTGCCTCAACATCAGACCTGGAGAAAGCAATTAAGTATCTGGACGGCACCATAGCCTTTCTGATTTCTCAGAGGGAGGTTCTTCAGGATTTACTTTCTTCCCAAAAACGGGGAGATAGTGGTGCAAATCAGGGATTTGCTGTGGAGGGAACTTCTTTAGGGGGAGCTGAACAACAACAAGAAATAGAAGAGGAAGCTTCAGGCGACTCGCTTGAGAGTCTAACTTTTTAGATTCTCTGGTTTTTATTGCATGCCTGACTTTTGTGTTTGCTTGCAGATTTGATCTTCTGTTTTTTCTTGCAGATGTGCTTGAGACTTCGAAGTGGTTATGTACTAACATCTTTATGATAACGATTTTTTTGTTCTCACTATCTCGATGCTTTCAGGGGGAGTTTTTGGATTTATCTCTGCACGGGTATTGGAAAGAAAGACAAAAAGGGGGAGATTGTTAATGTTGATTGACACCTGAGTCAAAATGTTGATTGACACCTGAGTCAAAATGTTGGCTGACACCTGAGTCAACATTGACTCAGACGTGGGTCATCTTTGATTTTGTCTTTCATACCCAAAAACCGTTTACCCTATTATTGTGGCTTTATTTTAGTATGTGCAGGAAGTTATTTTCGAGCTGGAATTTTTCAAAGAAAGTGGATTGCATTTACTAAAAATACAAGATATGAAGATCATGGGAGAATGAGCAAGCATTTACCAAAAATAGAAGATATGAAGACCATGGGAGATTGAGTCAAGTAATTGCTGAAAATAGAAGATATGGAGATCAACAGAGAAGATATGAAGATCTTGGATGACTTAGTGGACAAGATATCGGAGCAACTATAAATAGAGGACTCCGATCTCAAAGAAAGGACACCTCTCGAGACAAACATAGACGCGCAAACGAGAAGAAAAACATCGAGAGAGCGCTCACCATATTTTACTGTTTTTACCTAGAGTTTTACCTTTACGTAGTGTGAAGATTAGAAGAGTCGTGTGATTCTTTTCTAGGCTAGTTTTACTATCGTTGATAGTTCGTATTTTTGTAATCCATTCAAGTAGTGGAATTTTTCCCTGAAGGCTCGCAGCAAGTTTTATAACTTGCTGCAATTTTTGAAACCCTGTGTCTAACATGTGCTTGCATCTTTTTACTGCTGAGTTTATTTTTTTTCCGCTGTGCAAGTTTTATGATCCCGAGTGTTGTTTCAACATTAGGGTCAACATTTACGTTTTTACTTTAAACTCAGTGTGCATCTGTATCCGGGACCACCTTCAATATGCATACAATTTTGTTGCATTGACCGTAGGGGCAGTACTCCTGGTCGATGACGATTGGGTATCTGACGTCCTTAACGACGATGTCCTCGAAATGCAGCTGGCTGACCGTCAGGGTGGCCGGGGCGGAGGGCCAAGTCTTGACCCGAACCCCATTGTCAGTTCCCACGAAGGTGACGTTCTTAACGTAGATGCCTGTCACGTCCTTCTCGCTGTCGTACCTTCCGAGGCTCCCGACGCTGATGCCATGGCCGGGCCCGCACTTTACGATTTCGATGTGGATGTCGACGGAGTCTGTGGCGACCCCACTTTTGAATATAAATAGTTGGCGGATTTCCGCAACGAAAGCCGCGGAAAGCCCATTTTACAAAAAACTTTTTAAAACAAACTAAGATACATATCATTTTATAGCACAACCATCTTTACACGGGCCTCGGCCCCAAAACAAAATCCAAAAGTTCCTACGCTCTCCACAGGTCGCATCCATGTACCGCACTGCCCTCAAAAGTCCGTGGAGTCACCGCCATCAGCCTGCCTCAATCGCGACGTACCTCGACGTCGGGCACAGTAATACCTACTACATGAAAAACTGAGCGATTGCCCAGTAGGTGAAAATATGCGTGAATGCAGCGTGCACTCAACCCCAATCCCGACACCTCACCATGCTATGCACGCTCGTCCCACAACTTCATCTCATCTCATCTCATCTCATCTCATCTCAACCACAGGGCCCTAGGTTGGACTAATGCACCTCATAAATAACCCTACGGCACCTACCGTAAAGTTCGAGCGGCACCAACCACTCATCTCGACGGCACCAACCGTCCATACTCATTAGTGGCACCAACCACTAATCACGACGGCACCAACCGTCTATATAAATAAAGCTGGGCGGCACCAACCGCCCATCTCGACGGCACCAACCGTCAGGTGCAACTAGTACCAACCTCAACTCGACTTCGAGTCGACAACCAGCATCGGTCACATTCTACCCCGCTCAACGACACCTTAAGGTGTCACCGTATCAATACGGTCATCCAATCTTACCTCAATATGTCGTGATATGCAACGCGTGTCATACAAGTCGCACAAAATAACAACCACATCTCGTAACACCCGAAAATCCGGAAATCCTTTAAAATCCCGAAAATAATACTTACAGCTGAAAATAAAATAACCGTTGACCAGGGAATTTAATCGAAACCCGAAAATGGTTTAAATTAAAAGATTTGGGCTGAAATCAAACTAAAGCCCAGAATGGTCACACCAGGCCCACTACTAAAAGTTGACCTGGCGAAAACTTCTTGATCCTGGTGAAAACCTTTCTTTTAAGTGGCGAAAAGCTTAGGTTAGCGAAAAGTAGCGAACAGTTCAACTTGGCGAAAACTTTGGATGTGGCGAAAAGCTTTTTCGTTTTGAACAGTAGCTAGTGAAAACTTATATTAAGTAGCGAAAAGTTCTGGTTCGCGAAAACCTAACAAAAAGTGGCGAAAAGCTTGGTTCGAAAACAGTGGCGAAAAGCTTGGTTCGAAAACATACAAAAAGTGGCGAAAAGCTTGGTTCGAAAACCCTGTTTATTTTGAACAGTGACTAGCGAAAAGCTTCGCAAATTCTAAGTGGCGAAAAGCTTTAGTTCGCGAACCTTAAGTGGCGAAAAGCTTTGGTTCGCGAAACTCAATGAAAAGTGGCGAAAAGCTTTGGTTCGCGAAAACCTTTTTATTTTGAACAGTGACTAGCGAAAAACTCAATTCGCGAACACTAAGTGGCGAAAAGCTTTGACTCGCGAAAACCCCATTATTGGCCCGCGAAAACTTTTTCCTCTCACATACCGAAAACCTTAGGCCCGCGAAAACCGATTTTTCGGCCCGCGAAAACTTTTTCTTCCTCACAGTTCGCGAAGTAGCTGGCCCGCGAAAAACTTAAAATGGCCCGCGAAAATGGTTTTCGGCCCGAAAACAGGAAATCATCCGAAAACAAAGAACAGTGTACGAAAAATACTAAGTTCTTCAAATCTTCATATCTTCAACAAATTCCAGAAACTCATAACATAATTAAAACCCATTAAAACCCATATTTTGGGTTTTTAAACATCAATCATCACACAAAATCACTTAAGCATAACTTAGAATCGAATTCACACAGTCAGTCAAAACCTGGGTTTTAGCTCATGTAATCACCCAAAAATTCATTTAAGATTATAAGACATGTTATCACATACAACATATATTAATTACGTGTTGTAGATGAAATATTTCACCTACCTCACGTCCAAGCTTGGTTTGATGGGTTTGTTAAGTTTGAAGGTTTTCTTTTCTCCTTTCTTCTTTTGTCGCCTTCTTCCCTTTTTCTTCCCTTGCTCCTTTTCTTCTTAATGAAGTTTTTGAAGTATAATTGTATATTTATAATGGAATAGTTCACGTGATGACAAGGAGGTGATAAGTAGGTGATGAAGTTTTCCTCTTTGGCTAAGAAAGGTTCTCTTTTGTATTTTTTCTCCTTATTGGGTTTGGGCCCAACTATTCTCTGGGCTCAATTTCAAAATATCGGGCTTGCCCGAAATTAACTTCATAAATTTCGAATATACTATGTGTAATTCCCGTATTAAAATTTTACGGGTATTACATCCTCCCCCCCTTAAAAGAATTTCGTCCCCGAAATTACGCCGATTGGAATAACTTGGGGTGTCGATCTCTCCTGTTCGTGTCGATCTCTCCTGTTCTCTTCTTTTAATGAGGTAGGAGTTATTCCTACCTTTGTCACATAGTCGGCCGACACCTCCGAATGTGTGGCGCGATTCCTAACGTAAATTAATGGAAGTGGGGTATTGTTAGGATTATTTTATTGTGTTCAATTAATTAGAATTATCTTTGTAGTTTATTTAAATAGATTTTATTTAAAGAAAGGCTTAGTGTAATTGGGATTGTTAGGGGCCCAAGTATTATATACCAAAATGTGGTATAAATACCAAAACCCTAACACATAATAGATGTGAATTGTGTGAAACTCATCTAGAGAGAGAGAGAGCCACCCAACCTCTCAAGAACACACAACACCCCACGCGAGCTCGAATTCTTCCGACCTTCAAATCGTGGTAAGATCGTTTCAATATATGTTTAGTTGGATATTCTAGGCTTTACAAGTGGTATCAGAGCCAAACGCGCTCAGATTTGGTTAAAAATCTTCGGAAAAATTTTTTTTGGTGTTCTTCGTGTTCTTCAAAGAATTTTCGAAAATTTTGACATGTTTTGGTGTTTAGATGCTTGATTGAGTGTTTAGGAGTTAGGATATAAGTGTTTCGATTATTATTAAAAGTGGGTGTCACTTCGCAAACCTCCCTGCGAAAAAAAAAAAAAAAAAAAAAAAAAACCTCTTCCCACTTCGCAAACCCAAATAATCCAAAAAAAAAAAAAAAAAAAAAATTTGCGCACATCACTGTTCATTCGCGAATCACTGTTCATTCGCGAACACTGTTCATTCGCGAATCGCACGTCACTGTTCATTCGCGAATCACTGTTCATTCGAAATAATTAAAGTTTGCGAATCCAGTTTGCGAATTTAAAAAAAAAAAAAAAAATTAGGTTTGCGAATCAGTTTTCAAAAAAAAAAAGGTTTTCGCATCCACTATATTTTGAAAATACTTTTCGCATACATATCGAAAATTTAAATTTTCACATCCAAGCACTCCGAAAATTTATTTTTGCATCATATCACATCAAAACATCTTTTGGCAAATTATAGATAAGTTTGATAAATTCCGAAGTTTTCGAAATCACCTCAAAAGTTTTTCGGTATACACCAAAAATCTTTTCGGTACCCAAAATTTTCGATACTTCACAATATTTTTCGATAAATCAAACTTTCGGTGCAGAAATTTTTAAAAGCCAATTTTTTTATTCCAAAGCATCTTTGGCACATTATAGAAAAAGCTTTTGGTAACATTTTCGAAGTTTTTCGACATCACTTTAAAACTTTTCAGTACACACCAAAAAGTTTTCGAGACTTAAAATTTTCAAAACTTCACGACTTTTATCGACACACCAAAACTTTTCGGAGCTGAATTTTTCAAAAGCCAAAAATTATCAAATCTACACAACGCGTTAACGATCGCGTATCCAACTAAATTAAAAAAAAATAGTAATATTTTAAAATTTTAAAAATCATGGATTCTACTTCCGCAACTTCTGAGATGAGCTTTGACGAGAGTGATTTATATAAAGCTTTTCTTTCTTTGAAGGAAGATTATAAAACCATGCGTCGTGAGCATAAACATGAACGTAGGACTACCCAAGCGTTAGAAACTAAGTTAGCTAGTGCACTAGAAACTATTTCTAGTCTTGAATCAAAATTAGCTAGCTCAGAAACAAACGTTTGTGAGCTAACCAAGAACCTAAATTCCTCTAAGCTAGGCCAAACTCAACTTATAAGTCACGAAAAGACTATAAGTGAGTTAGAAAGTAGACTAGACAATAATTACAAATGCTTAGTTAGGAGTTTAGAAGAAAGAGGTCGTCTTACTTGCCATTTAGAAAACGCGCGTGAGAAAATCACTAATCTTGAATCTCAAGAAGTAAAATTAAAAGCTCAAATTAGTGAACTAACAAATAAATTAAACAATTGCGAACTCGAACGCAATAATTATCTGTCTGATTTGAGCAATTCGCGGTGTAGTTTTAAACTTTTATTTGAGGAACGCAGTAAATTGCACTCTAAAGTTCATCACTTAGAGGGCATCCTTGCGAAAAAGGGTCAAACAGACCAAAGTTCCTCTAAAGACTTAGCGTCCAACGGGGAAAATAGTTTACATTCTAATAAACCTATCTCTTGTTGGGAAATTCCAGATGTTGCTAGTAAAATTGCAGAATTGAACGCAACTCTGGAATCGGAAAGAGTAGGTTTCCGAGCAGAAAAGCAAAAACTCTTAGAGGAGATTTCTAATCTCAAAAACTCCCCATCCTTACCTGTGTTAAATAATCCTTCTAAAGAAATATCTTCCATTAAACAGGATAAGGGAACGCAAACAGACGCCTTTGTTCCTAAAATTAAAAAGACTTTTGCTAGTAATTCTAAGTCAACTTTGACTGGCACAGAAAAGATAGGTAAAAGCCTTAAGCTTAATACTTCCAAGGAACAGAAAATTAGGAAGGAGAAAGGAAAATCGACATTATTTTCCAAAACCAAGGACGACATTGCTAAAGATTCTCCTTCTCCCGCTCCTACCAAAAAGGAAGTTCCTAAAGAAGAAGTTCCAAGCTCAAGCAGGCGAACTTCTCAAACTTCCAAAATCTCTCATTCTTTAAAGAATGATAGAGATGGAATTGCTTACACGCACAAAAATACTTATTATTCTAGTAAGCGAAATTCCATAAAAAATCATCATTATAGAGTGAATGATGTGAATTCTTGTAGGCAATACGACTCATCATCTGATGACGCATATAGTGCGATAAGTTCGTATTCATACTTGAAATACCCGGTCCAGATTAAGTCTGAAAGACACCTTCTGCGACTGGCTAGGGAGAAAATCTTCAGATCTTCTAAACCTAGACACACGTTCACCGGCGCTGAATTGTCATTTCCCTCTAAGGTTCACCAAACTTGGATTCCTAAATCAGAAATCAAATTAAATAGAACTTTAAAGGATGATTTAGGATGTATATCTGAACCAAATGTGCATAAATTGTTTTCTGCTAATATGGGAGGACCCATCCAAAAATGGGTACCAAAGTCCCGATAATGTTTTGCAGGAGCCCAATCACGTGTGGTAATTCGACGATGGTTGTTCCACACGCGTGATTGGTATGAGACGAGAGCAACCACAAATCCCCGATCATGAGTAGTAATTAGAAGATGGCTGCTCCATACTCATGATCGGTACGAGACGAGGGCAACCACAACTCCCAGCATGGTTGGTATTCCGGTAATTGCTCCACAACCATGACTGGTATGCAGCGTGAGCAACTACACCGTAGGTAAATTCTATATATGCATTCCATAGTAAATTTTGGCATGCATATCGAGCTGAAAATATAATATACCTACTTTGCGAATAATAGGGTACATTATAGCTATGCATGCTTCAAAAGGGCTTTTACTTTCAAATTATTGCATGCATGCATACATGAGCCGAAACGCGAAATACCCTATTTTATAGGTACATTTTCATTATGCATACAATTTTAAGATTTTCGAGCTTAAATTTTCAAGTATGCATATAAGCTGAATCGCAAAAATACCTATTTTTCAAATGGTACATTTTAAATATGCATTTTCAAAACTTTCAAATTTAAAATGCATATTACGCACGGAAATGATAGATACCATTTTTTCTATAAAATGAGCTTAATTTGAGGGGGAGCTACTATTTTATTTTTAAAAGAGAAGTAACCCTTAATCTTTAGAAGGGAGCTATAATTATATTTTGAGGGGGAGCAAACTTCAAATATGTGAATTTAGGGAAAGAGATTCACATCGAACTTTCCACGCATCTTTTGAGGGGGAGCAATTTTATTTTGGAAGCATGCTTTGAGGGGGAGGAATAACAAAATATATATAATATGCATATACTATATTATATATACTAATATATATTACTAATACAATATATATTATATCAATATAATATATAGTATAAAAATATATTTTACTAATAACGATTAATATATATATTATATCCATATAATATATAGTATAAAAATATATTTTACTAATAACGATTAATATATATATATATATATACAAAAAAAAAGAAGGCCATCAATATTTTAAAAAAAAAAAAAAAAAAAAAAAAAAGAGGCCATAATAAAAAAAAAAGAAGAATGTTCTCTCCTCTTCATCAAGCTTCACGGAGATTACCTCCGACCTCCGAAGATGAACCTCAAAAGACGAATCTCGAGCCTACAACGGTCAACTCTTTTCAAAAGGCGACGGTGGTTAAAAATGCAAATCTCGGTGCTCGCTTCAACCGACATGCTCTGGCTTGCTGACAAATAAAGCAGCACTCACCACTTCCTACCGGATGCATGGATACTTCGTTCCTACGATTCAGTCAAACCCAACTGAATCTAACCTCGGAACATCACCGAGATTCAGTCGAATCACGAAGAAACAGTCACGTCTACTAACACCTTTTGAAAAGACCGACGCTACATGATTCCCTCTCCTCACAAATTATTCGGACCAACCCCATAGGTACAGGTGCTAATTTTATTAGCTCCCGGGTAGAAGTCGCCGCAATAGGTCCAACGACGCGTGCACAACCGAGCCTTACCCACTCGTCTGTCTCACAAAAGACAGGTGTTTCAGAAATCACGGGGAACCACGTCTACTATCACCGCTTCACTCGGAAGTGGGAGATATTGAATTATGTGGTACTCAGCCCCACCACCACACTTCCTTGGGCACTCGAGTCTAGTGTGTCCTCACTTTCCATATATTTTTATATTTTTCTAGGACACATACACTTTTAAACACCTGATCTGTGTGATCAAGTTAGAACTTCCGTAGACATGTCTTGCTTCAACATGATTCGAGGATCGGAAGGAAGTCCTGCCGTTGCAACATCAAAGCAACAACGGGTTCAGGCCATCGTCTACGAGCATAGCTCCTAGATCGATGTTAACGGGAAGTCTTCGTGACCCCGATTTCTTACACGACGGATTGCCTTTGTGGCTCCGTCTGGTTATTACCATCACCGACCTGTCGTTTGTGTCCTCCTAATCTTCCTACACAAGCATGCCGATCTCATTAACACGAATCGCCATGAGGGGGAGAAGGGGACACGCATAAACAAACAGGTCGGACCACCCACCAATCTCCGCCGCGCTCACCACTCTGAAGTCGGGCTCCCCTGCACTTGAATGGAACATTCCAAAGGAGCCTAACACCCCACGCGTACCTTCTTCCGGAGCCAGACAAGCTTCCTTCGAGGCCGAACCAGACAACTTCCTTCGAAGAAGACGAATCCGGCGTCGAGAAGAAGAAGATTGGAGAAGACTTGACGACTGCCTTAGTGGCTACGTCAGGTTATTACCTAACCTGAGTTCCTACCAACGCCATCCTCATGTCCCGACGACGTGATCCTCTTGCCGAAGACGATGCTTCATTTTGACCCATCGCATGACGATCTCCCCAACTTGATCTTCATGAGGGTGAGCAGTACTAAAGCAAAATGGGAGCAATACCACGACGAAAGTGCAAGATAGATCAGAAACGTTAAATCCTCAAGCGTCGTCAAAGAATCAAGCGAACACCACAGACTTCAAAGATCGAAGTTGCCGCCTAGTGTGCGTCTCTCCAAATCTCAAAGAGAACTTCCCAATTCCAACATAAGGTTGACCAAAAGTAGGGGGAGTTGCGCTACCATCGAAAGGAGAGATCGAACACAAAAAGTAGAGATCCGGCAAGCAACTTCAAACACCTTCCGGCATTTACGAGTTGAGCTTCAAAAGAAGATTAAGACGATCTGGTGCCGAGAAGAAAAGATCAAGACACGGTGAGCTTGAAGATCTCCAAAAGAAGAGGTCAAAAGACAAAGGAGGAAATTCCTTTAGGACTCAGGCAAACGCACTAAGCCCCGCAAAGATAATCCATGCCAAATTGAAGATTGAACACAAAAGGGGAGATTGTTAGGATTATTTTATTGTGTTCAATTAATTAGAATTATCTTTGTAGTTTATTTAAATAGATTTTATTTAAAGAAAGGCTTAGTGTAATTGGGCTTGTTAGGGGCCCAAGTATTATATACCAAAATGTGGTATAAATACCAAAACCCTAACACATAATAGATGTGAATTGTGTGAAACTCATCTAGAGAGAGAGAGAGCCACCCAACCTCTCAAGAACACACAACACCCCACGCGAGCTCGAATTCTTCCGACCTTCAAATCGTGGTAAGATCGTTTCAATATATGTTTAGTTGGATATTCTAGGCTTTACAGGTATAATTAACGTACCCGTCGAGAAAGTAGGATTGGCCTCCGTCGCCTTGTTCGTGAGTGTGAAAACTCGAGTGGGAACTAGTGGGGGTTTTACTGGTGGTTGAGCTGAACTCTGTAATAGATTGTTCCGACAATTCGTAGCATAGTGCCCCAACTTTCCACATCGAAAGCATTGTAGATTAGAATTCGGATTGGGCCTCATTCCGAAGCATACTCCAAAGTGGTAACGTCCGCATTGCTGGCACTGTGGGGCTGAATTCGGAGGTCTAGTAGGGGTATTGGTCGGTCCCTGATTTGGCTTTGGCCGCCAATTTCGTTGTCCCGCACGATCGTCCAGAGGGTTGTTGCTATTGGGGTTTGTCTCAAGATATTGACGTTTCCGATCACCTCCATTCCTTTGTTGATTTTCCATTTTCCGCTTCGCTTCCTGTGCCTCTAAAATTTGAGCTTCCGCCTTCTCCGCGATCATTGCTCGTTCAGCCACATGATTGAACGTTTCTCCTCGCATACTTGCAATACTTACATCTCGGTGGATCTCGGGGTTGAGACCTATCGTGAATCGCGCTACTTTTAGGGCATCTGTTGCCACCATATGTGGAGCAAAACGGGATAGTTCTTCGAATTTGCGAATGTATTCCGCAATCGTCATTTTTCCTTGCTTCAAGTTTATGAATTCGTTCATTCGCTGCGCTTGCTCATGAGCCGTAAAATATTTGCTGTAGAATAGTTCCTTGAACCTGTCCCATGTTATCGGGTTCTCCAAGATCTTGATGGTATCCCACCAAAATCTGGCGTTCCCTCTTAGCAAGAACACGGCACATAGGACTTTTTCGCTCTCCGGCACCCGACCGTAGAGGAACATGTCTTCGACAGTGCGCAACCAATCCTCTGCCACGATGGGATCAGAAGTGTCCTCGAAAACAGGAGGGCTTAACTTTCGAAACCTTTCCCCTATGATTCCATCCTGTTCAGGTTGAGGGGATGGATGGTGTTCGGAAAAACCTCGATGCTGAATAAGATCATTAATCTGATCCGACTGTCGCTGGATCAGTTCAGTGAGTTTTATGACGATTGACTCATGTTCCTGCGTAGGGGGCTCGGGTTCGTTCCTACGACTCGATTCTCCTACATCTACTCTTTTTCCTCTCGGCATTTTATAATTTAATCTCTACAATTATACAAGCAAGCACATAATTAATAATACGTAATCACGTCAAACTATAAAACTCACAGGCAAGGCTGGTCCTCCCGGCTTTTGAGCAGCAGTACATGGACAGTCTTCAGAATCTAAAGCCTAGGCTCTGATACCACCTGTGGCGACCCCACTTTTGAATATAAATAGTTGGCGTATTTCCGCAACGAAAGCCGCGGAAAGCCCATTTTACAAAAATCCTTGGATATGCGATGGCCGAGAAAGCTTATTTCACGAAGCCAAAATTCACATTTGGAAAGCTTCGCATAAAGTTGATTTTCTCGAAGAGTCTCTAGTACAATTCTAAGATGATTAACATGCTCTTCATCTGATCTGCAATATATAAGTATGTCATCGATAAAGACGATAACAAACTTATCCAAATATGGGCAAAATACTCGATTCATAAGATCCATAAAGGCTGCAGGAGCATTAGTAAGTCCGAAAGGCATAACACAGAACTCGAAATGACCATATCTGGTTCGAAAAGCAGACTTAGGGATATCAAGATCCCTAATCTTGAGTTGATGATAACCAGATCGCAAATCGATCTTAGAGAATACTGTTGCTCCTTGCAATTGATCAAACAAATCGTCAATCCTAGGAAGGGGATATTTGTTTTTGATTGTTACCTTATTCAATTGACGATAGTCTATACATAGACGAAGCGATCCATCCTTTTTCTTTACAAAAAGAACAGGAGCACCCCACGGAGATGCACTAGGTCGAATGAATCCCTTATCTAAGAGTTCGCCTAGTTGCGTCTTGAGTTCTTTAAGTTCAGCTGGGGTCTTTCGATAAGGAGGTATTGATATGGGAGTAGTCTCGGGAAGTGTATCAATAACAAAATCAACTTCTCGAGCAGGTGGTTGTCCCGGTAAATCCTCAGGAAATACATCGGAGAATTCTTTCACAACAGGAATATCATCTATCATCGTCGTAGAGTGTGAAGTATCGATGATCGAAGCTAAGAATGTCTCACACCCTTTATGTATTAATTTATGGGCCGAAAGCATTGAAATGATAGCAAGTGACGCCGATTGATCTTCCCCTTCAAAAATTAGTTCTGGAAGTCCAGGCCTATGGAAAGTGACAAGTTTTGCTCGACAGTCAAGAACTGCATGATGATAAGATAGTCAATCCATGCCGAGAATGGCATCAAGATCGATTAACGGTAGAGGTATCAAGTCGGCTTCTAGAGTAGAATTTTTAATCAAGATGGGACAGCTTTTAAATACCAAGTCTCGAGCAATACATTCCCCAAGAGGAGTATGAACAGTAACCTCGGGGGATAAGAGAGAAGCATGATAAGGGAGACTTGTAATAAGGTTGTCCCGAATATAAGATCGATCAGAACCTGGGTCAATGATAACATAGATCGAACGGTCTCCGATAGTTACTTGGCCTAAAGAAACAATGATATATTGAGGCCAAGATGTGAGATTCCAGAGGCATCAAAGCCATAACTCCACAAATCAAATCAACAACGTGGAATAGTGACATGCCGTCACGTCACATATCCCTGAAATCATGAATGCAGTTCACCAAAGCATATAGACGTTCAAATACTTATTCACACCATTCACGAAGCAACATAAACGCCCAAGTTCGCATCAACATAAGGATATAAACACCCTATAGCCGACAAGGCTCACTAGTGCATAATCCAACAATAACATATAATCTAGTGAAAACGACATAAAATAACCCATCGCGAGGTTCACACGTCCCGCGAAGGGAAGGTGTCCCCGTACTATCAACTCACAGTAAAGTCCTAGCTTTCTCCGACGTCTGAAGCTGCCCTCAAGTCCCTTGCCGAAGTTCCTTCGCCTAAATAAGAAGGTAACCATGAGTGATTTCGAAATAATCCAACTATTTGCTAAAAATTTCCTGTTTTGCGGCAGAAGCTTCAAAATTCCCTAAAAAATCATAGAATGCTCGGATTGATCTGTTTCTGGTGGCTATAGAAAGATAAAATCTAAGGTTTTAAGAATAATTAATTTCAAAACCATTTAAACAGGATAGGCAGGGTAAAACTGAATAATACCGAAGTATCAGGATCAGGATTTTTCTGTCTAGATGCCAAATATTCAAAAATTCGTAACAGATCGTAGAAATTTCGGAACGGGCTGATTCAAGCGGCTATGAAAAGCCTGAGAAGTTAGCTTTCTAATGAAATCAGTTTGAATAATTTGGAGTAGTATAACTATGTCAAAATTACAGAAAACAGAGACTGCACACAGATTCGGTTAGAATGACAGCTGAATATTCAAAAATTCACTAAAAATCATATAAGTGTCGGATTTAAATGCTTCAAGTGGCTATGGAAAGCTGAGAAACTTATCTTTCAACGAAATTAAAGTTCATAAGATTCGGAGAACTGTAGCTAAGTTAAATTAGAAGAAAACAGCAGCTGCGCAGACTAGTTTCTGAAGAATACGAATATAAGTGAATTCGGAGAAGATTAGAGACGTTGATTACCTTAACACACCCTTGATCAGCCAAGAACCATATAGAATCAAGTTTTCCAAAGTTTTCTTTTTCACCTTTGGCTTCTCTCACGTTTTTGCTTAGGGATGAAGTTATGAAGATGATAAAGATGAGTTAAGGCTTCTAGTAAAAACTCTTGCATGGACTTGGGCTGAAAAATAAGATAAATGGGTTGGGCTAGTCTTAATAAAATTTAGATTTACGGGTTGGGCTAGTCTTAATAAAATTTAGATGTTATAAGTTATCTCCCCCTTCAATAAGTTTCGTCCTCGAAACATAAACTTACCTAGCTAGTCGAATAGATGTAGATAGTGACGACGCATGAGGGCCTCTGGTTCCCAAGTTTCTTCTTCGACCTTGTCACTTCGCCAAAGAACTTTTACCATTGGAATGGACTTCCTACGAAGGTTCTTCTCTTGTCGATCTAGGATTTGAACCGGTTGAACTTCGTAGGAAAGATCTTCCTTTAACTCGAGTGGGGGAAACTCGAGTATATGCGAAGGGTCAGGTTCGTACTTCCGAAGCATAGAAACGTGAAAGACATTGTGGATTTGCGACAGCTCTGATGGTAGCTCTAACCTATACGCAACACGACCAATCCTTTCTGTAATGGTAAATGGACCGATATACCTAGGGTTGAGCTTTCCACGATGCTGAAATCGTAACACGCCCTTCCACGGAGAAATCTTTAGAAAAACTTTATCTCCTTCATTGAATTCCAGCTCACGTCTTCTATTATCCGCATAGCTTTTCTGTCGATCCTGAGCCGCTTTGAGTCTATCCCGAATAAGTTTAACTTTTTCAGTCGCGTTTTCAATGAGCTCTACCTGTTCAATTTTTCTCTCGCCAACTTCATCCCAAAAGAGAGGTGTTCGACACTTTCGGCCATAAAGAGCTTCATACGGGGCCATACCTATACTGGAGTGATAGCTATTGTTGTACGCAAACTCCATTAGTGCTACATATTTGTCCCAGCTGCCGCTTAGATTTAAGATAACTGCGCGTAACATGTCTTCTAGTGTCTGAATCGTCCTTTCCGACTGCCCATCGGTCTGGGGATGATAAGCCGTACTGAATAACAATTTTGTACCTAATGCCTTTTGAAGGCTTGGCCAAAAGCGAGAAGTAAAACGAGGGTCTCGATCTGATACAATGGACACCGGTACCCCATGTAGTCTCACGACCTCGTCCACATACAATTTGGCCAATTTTTCCAAGCTATATTTGGTATGCACGGGGAGAAAATGGGCTGATTTGGTTAATCGATCAACAATAACCCAGATAGAGTCGTGGCCTTTTTGAGTCCGAGGCAAACCCGACACAAAATCCATCGTGATGTTTTCCCATTTCCACTCAGGAATAGGAAGAGGTTGAAGCACGCCCGCTGGTTTTTGATGCTCGGCCTTTATTTGTTGACACGATAAACATTTCGATACGCATTCAGCAATTTCTCGCTTCATACCGGGCCACCAATAATATTCTCGAAGAGTTCTATACATCTTCGTGCTACCTGGATGCATAGCGTAGGCAGAAGAATGAGCTTCTTCAAGAATAGCTCTACGAAGATTTAAATCTGCCGGTACACAAACGCGGCGGCTGTCACGCCCCGACCCGCGTCGAAGGCGCGACAGCCGCCGCGTTTCTCAATAAATGCAAGGCTCGATATCAACTCATAGTCATGAAAGAAACGGTACTCAATAAAGGAAAATATATATATATATCAAAGGAGGTATACAATATAAAGTGTCTCGATACATCGGTCAACGAAGGAATAATATACAACAAAACCTCCTTCCAAAATATTCCCGCCAATGGATCCAATATAAGAGGATAATACTGTACCCAAAATGATAGAAACAGCAGCGGAAATGAAGATCGAGTATGGCAAACCTCCGAACAAAAAAGATATCAACAACCTGGAAAGAAAGAAGTATATATATATATATATATATATATGGGGTGAGCAAACCACTAGCTCAGTGAGGAGATAATACAAACACACCTTCTATTCACAGAAGGTGTACCCTCAACGATGAACACCATCACAACCATCCAAATCACAACAACATCACAAAGATATCAAAGGAATCAAATAGCACATATAGACGCGTGGGTAGCCATATCCTCCCTCGAACTGAGCTCCCCGTCGAGAGTCAGACGAGTCCGTCACCGTACTCTAGACCATGGACCGTAAACTAACGTATCAACCACTATAACATGCATGTCCCACACACAGTGACGTTGGCCAAAATAATCTCCCCAACGACCACCCTTCAACGATAATCAATAGCAACAAATGGCACTGGAAGGGTGCACTCGTTGGGCCTCACTCACCCGGGTTTGCCAAGCCACGGGCTACTACTCGATATGCCACTCTCACTCACCCGAACGTGGCCATTCGGGCTACTACATCTCGGAACCGAGTATATGCAACATCAACAAATCATCGGCATCAAAGCCATAACTCCACAAATCAAATCAACAACGTGGAATAGTGACATGCCGTCACGTCACATATCCCTGAAATCATGAATGCAATTCACCAAAGCATATAGACGTTCAAATACTTATTCACACCATTCACGAAGCAACATAAACGCCCAAGTTCGCATCAACATAAGGATATAAACACCCTATAGCCGACAAGGCTCACTATTGCATAATCCAACAATAACATATAATCTAGTGAAAACGACATAAAATAACCCATCGCGAAGTTCACACGTCCCGCGAAGGGAAGGTGTCCCCGTACTATCAACTCACAGTAAAGTCCTAGCTTTCTCCGACGTCTGAAGCTGCCCTCAAGTCCCTTGCCGAAGTTCCTTCGCCTAAATAAGAAGATAACCATGAGTGATTTCGAAATAATCCAACTATTTGCTGAAAATTTCCTGTTTTGCGGCAGAAGCTTCAAAATTCCCTAAAACATCATAGAATGCTCGGATTGATCTGTTTCTGGTGGCTATAGAAAGATAAGAATCTAAGGTTTTAAGAATAATTAATTTCAAAACCATTTAAATAGGATAGGCAGGGTAAAACTGAATAATACCGAAGTATCAGGATCAGGATTTTTCTGTCTAGACGCCAAATATTCAAAAATTCGTAACAGATCGTAGAAATTTCGGAACGGGCTGATTCAAGCGGCTATGAAAAGCCTGAGAAGTTAGCTTTCTAATGAAATCAGGTTTGAATAATTCGGAGTAGTATAACTATGTCAAAATTACAGAAAACAGAGACTGCACACAGATTCGGTTAGAATGACAGCTGAATATTCAAAAATTCACTAAAAATCATATAAGTGTCGGATTTAAATGCTTCAAGTGGCTATGGAAAGCTGAGAAACTTATCTTTCAACGAAATTAAAGTTCATAAGATTCGGAGAACTGTAGCTAAGTTAAATTAGAAGAAAACAGCAGCTGCGCAGACTAGTTTCTGAAGAATACGAACATAAGTGAATTCGGAGAAGATTAGAGACGTTGATTACCTTAACACACCCTTGATCAGCCAAGAACCATATAGAATCAAGTTTTCCAAAGTTTTCTTTTTCACCTTTGGCTTCTCTCACGTTTTTGCTTAGGGATGAAGTTATGAAGATGATAAAGATGAGTTAAGGCTTCTAGTAAAAACTCTTGCATGGACTTGGGCTGAAAAATAAGATAAATGGGTTGGGCTAGTCTTAATAAAATTTAGATTTACGGGTTGGGCTAGTCTTAATAAAATTTAGATGTTATACTACATTTCGCATTGGTGATTAAAATAGTGATATCATTACTTGATAATAATTGACTTTTATTATACGCCATTAATTATATTTTTCAAATTCGAGTAAGAGTTGTTTAATGAAATTTAAATTCGTTTGATTTTAATCCGGACAATGTGTATTATTAGAATATCCGTTCCGACTTAAGCAAGGTAATTAGGAGACGGATAGAGTTTTTCGATAATACTTTTGGATAATTACATTAATGGTGAAATTATGTTTGACAACTGTAATATGTAATAAGTCAATATTACGGATTATTGCATTAATGATGATATTACGTCTAAATTTTATTTTACGTAATAACTCAATATTAGAGGATGAAACAATAATTAAATTTAATTTTCAAAGTGAGTATACATTTTTTTTTAATTCTGGTAATGCACAAAAGATAATTAAATGGAATAAAACTAAAAAAATTAATTAATTTCTAACAAAATTTCCATAAGAAAATCCAAATTCTATAATGGTAGAAATAAATCACTATGTAATATCTCTTTCTCTCTCTTCGCGGGCCCCACCAAAGACCTCCCACTTCCACTCCCACTCTCACTCCCACTCCAGCTATAAATACACGTCCTCTCCACACTCTCTTCTTCACAACTCTCTCTCTCTCTCTCTGTCTTACTGCATTATAGCACATATATATACTTACAGTCCGCTCTCTCTTTTAAGTTATCTACTATGTCTTCGAAAGGCGAAAGTAGTGGTCGTGGTGGAGCCAGGCATGGAGTCGGAGGTAGAGGCTCCGGGGGTCGTGGTGGCGGAATGGGATCTTCTGCTCCGCCGCCGTCGTCTCTGCCTGAGGAGATGGAGAAGAAGCTCTCAATCGCTTCTGACTTGGAGGCCAGTCAGGTGGAGCCTCCGCAGCAGTCACGGCCCGTTTCGACCAAGGCCACGGCGAACGCGCCGAGGCCCGGGTTCGGTAGGGCTGGTAGAAAGGTCATGGTGAATGCCAACCATTTTCTGGTGACCGTGGCTGACAAAGATTTGCACCACTATGATGTGAGGACTTTTTTTTTTTTTAATATTTGTTTCTTCTTACCTATACGTTGTCTTTGTCTTATCTTGTTCGTTTTTTCGCATGTTATACATACACCTTCTGGTTATATGTTTGTGTTTCTTGAGAAAACACTCATTTACTGTCATGTGCCTTTTGGTTTGTTTGTAGGTGTCGATTGCGCCTGAAGTGACTTCCAAGAAGGTATGTCGAGATATCATCAGCCAGCTGGTGAAATCCTATCAGGCTTCACATCTTGGTAGGCGGAACTTAGCATACGATGGTCGAAACAGTTGCTATACGGCAGGGGCTCTGCCATTCACCTCCAAAGACTTCGTCGTCAAGCTTGATGAGGAAGGTGGCTCATCGTCCAGGTTGGTTGTTATATATAAGCAAATCCTAGACTTGAATTCAGACAAGGCAGTTCAGCGCCTCGAATCATTGTTTTTATTTTGTTCTTTCTTTCTCTGTACGTGCAGGAAAGAACGTGAGTTCAGGGTGACATTGAAGTTCGCCTCTCGGGCGGATCTTCACCACTTGAAAGAATTCATACGTGGAAGGCAGATGGATGCACCCCAAGAGACTATTCAGGCACTTGATGTAGTTCTGCGCCACACGCCATCGAAATGTATGTATTTGCTACTCCCCCATTTTTCAAGCATTGTCCTATTATTTATGGCACTTATTACTCTTTTTGGGTTTTCTTTCTGAAGTTACGAGGTGGTCGGGAGGTCATTCTTCCACCCTAGTTTGGGCGAGCCGGGGAAGCTAGGCGATGGGCTTGAGTACTGGAAAGGGTATTATCAGAGTCTGCGCCCAACGCAGATGGGATTGTCTCTCAACATTGGTATATATTGCTCTTAATTTGTTGTAAGCATGACTCATGCCTCTTTGTGAGATGCTGACTTGTTTGTTTTTTTTTTTTTTTCCCCTTTTTTCCTCCAAATTTGTTCATCCATTGCAGACATGTCTGCTAGGGGGTTCTATGAGCCAATGTTTGTCTCTGATTATATCTGTTGCTATCTGAATAAAGACGTCACTCGTCCGCTGGCCGACCAAGAGCGGCTGAAGGTATTCTCCATTTCTCAGCTTATGAATTAGATGATGATTGTAATCTGCATAGATAAGCAAGCTATGGTGGGTTCTATGATTCTTTTGCTCTTTCAGTTGAAAAGTTAAGCATCTTTTATTTATTTATTTATTTGTAAGTTTAGCTACGGAGAGTTTTGAAAGGATTAAGAGTAGAGGTGAAGCTCCAGGGGAGCTGCCGGCGCTACAAAATCACGGGCATTGCCACGGAGCAGCCCCAACAGTTGATGTAAGATCCTTTCTTTCATGGTATTTGTTCATTTGGAGTAAGCCTGGCGGCTTAATGTGGATACTAATTAATTTTCATCTTGTCAGGTTTTCTGTCGGTGAATCCGATACAACGATCTCTGTTGCTCAGTACTTCCGTGAGAAGTACAACATTGTGCTAAAGTATCCGTTTCTCCAGGCTCTAAAGGCTGGGAGCGATACAAAGCCAATCTACCTTCCCATGGAGGTCTGATACTTCTTCATCTTTGTTCTCTTTTCGTCTTGTTCATATCTGCTGGTTTTTTAATCTTTTTCTGCACAGGTATGCCGAATAATTGAAGGGCAGCAGTATACTCGAAAGTTGAATGAAAAGCAGGTTACAGCGCTACTGAAAGCCACGTGTCAGCGCCCCCATGACCGAGAGGGAAGCATTAAGAGGGTATGTATGTTTTTCATAAGATCATCTCTCTATTATTTTTTGCAGAATATGCATGGCATGACCTTAAATTCTTGTTTATCCGCAGATGTTGGTTCAGAATAACTACAGTGGTGACGCTCTAGCAATGGAATTCGGGCTGCAAGTGAAGCCCGAGTGCACCTCAGTTGAAGCTCGGGTTCTACCCCCTCCAATGGTAGTTACATTCCTTGGCTTTCCTGCCTTTAATCAAAGCTGCATATATATGCCCTATTGACCTCTGCCAAATGACTTCATTTTTCAGCTAATGTATCACGAGTCTGGACGTGAATCGCTGGTGCAGCCGGCAGTGGGCCAGTGGAATCTAATTGACAAGGTGAAAGGATTTGAAATAAGAACACTATCCTATGAGTCATATATGAATCTGATTGATTACCTTGTGTTCTTTTTCTCTTCAGCGAATGGTGGTGGGTGCCAGGATCGGTGTCTGGACGTGCATTAACTTTTCTAGGCTGAACCCATCGATTGTTGATAGGTTCTGCACGGAGTTAATAGATATGTGCACCAGCAAGGGAATGGTAATTGTTAATGTTACTAATCCTACGATTGTTGGAAAGTTCTACAAGTTTTTTTTTTATTTTTTTATTTTTTGCTTATGTTATCGTTTTTTTTTTTTTATTTTGGGCAGGCATTTAATCCAAAGCCAGCGGTTCCTTTCCGATCGGCCAACCCCGCAAACATTGAGAGGGCACTGTCCGACCTCCACACTGCTTCTACAAAGGCTGCGGGTCAGCTGCAGTTGCTGATAATCATCCTACCTGATGTCAAGGGCTCCTATGGTAAAACCACCTTTTTTTTTTAATCTGTCAAAAAATATAAAAATTCCATTTTTCACATTCTTAATGAGTTTTTCTTTTCATTCAGGACGGATAAAGAGAGTATGCGAAACAGAACTGGGAATTGTTTCTCAGTGTTGTCAGCCTAGGCAGGCTGGCAAGCTAAGTAAGCAGTACATGGAGAACGTGGCAATGAAGATGAATGTTAAGGTTCGTTGTTTACCTCCCCGTATATTTTGTCATCCGTCTTTCGTCGTCTCCCTTAAGACATGAACATGTCCTAATTTTTCTTCTGTCTTGATTGTGTGTATTTATTTAGGCTGGCGGCAAAAACACAGTCCTAGAGCTGGCGCACAACAGGAAGATCCATCTCCTAACTGATGTTCCAACCATCATCATTGGGGCTGATGTCACTCATCCCTCGCCGGGTGAGGACTCGAGCCCCTCGATTGCAGCGGTATGTATGAGCCAACTAAACCGTATTCACTTGACATTTCCTTTTTATTTCTTAGCTTCGATATTTGGTTCTTAATCTCTGCAGGTGGTGGCATCAATAGACTGGCCGGATGTGACAAAGTACAGAGCAATTGTCTCTGCACAGGCACATCGAGAGGAGATCATACAGGACTTATACCATGCCAGAGAAGAACCCAAAAGGGGAATGGTCCATTCGGGGGCGATAAGGTTGTGCATTGTTTCGTAATTTCAATTTTATGTTTGCAACATCGTTCCCATCTTTATTGCCTGCATGGTTTCAGGGATCACCTCATGGCCTTCTATAAGGCGACGGGTGCAAAGCCATATCGTATTATCTTCTACAGGTTTTGAATTGATTGTTACCATTTGATTTCAGACATATTCATCCCTTAAAATTTTAACTTTTTTGCTTCGTCCGACGTTAAACATTGGCCGATCGAACCTCTTATTATGTCAGGGATGGCGTCAGTGAAGGTCAGTTTAGTCAGGTGCTCTTCCATGAAATGAATGCCATAAGAAAGGTACACCGCCAACTCAGATCTTTTTGTTCGATTATTTCATTTTGTCTTTTGGGAGGTTAACGGTGGGTATGTTATGTTGATGTTCAGGCATGTGGTTCACTTCAGGAAGGGTATCTCCCGAGGGTCACTTTCGTTGTCATGCAGAAGAGGCACCACACTCGCTTGTTCCCAGTAAAACGCAATGAATCCGACAGGAGCGGCAATATTTTGCCTGGTAAGAACGAGATAGATAGATAGATAGATAGATATACATACTTGTTGATTTGCTTTAATTTCCCTCCTTTTTTTTTTTGTTTATTGTGATTTGAATTTCATTCTGCTATGGCTGCGTAAAGGTACTGTGGTGGACACCAAGATATGCCATCCCACCGAATTTGACTTCTACCTGTGCAGCCATGCTGGCATACAGGTCAAAATTTACCATTACAAAAGAAGTCCTTCCTTAAATTGATAATTAGGATTGGAGTAATAATTTGATATGTTTCTTGTCCTAAACTAAAACCAGGGAACAAGCCGGCCCTCTCACTACCATGTGCTTTACGACGAGAAGGGGTTCACCGCTGATGCTATACAGTCGCTCACTAACAACCTGTGCTACACGTTTGCTCGATGCACTCGTTCAGTTTCCATAGGTCAGTTGCAATATTCAGAACACAACCTTCCTTTGTTTTGTTACAATAATGTTAATTATTATTATTATTATTATTTCATTGGATGGTCTGAATTAGAACCAACTTCCTTGTCTTTCTTTTGGCAGTTCCGCCAGCCTACTATGCACATCTTGCTGCGTTCCGCGCTCGCGCCTATCTGGAGGGGGTTGATGGATCAGACGGAGAATCGAGCTCTGGCGAAGGCGGCGGTGCAGTGGCCCGCAGAGGGAATGCTGGTTTTAGACCTCTGCCTGCTCTTAAGGACAACGTCAAGGAAGTCATGTTCTACTGTTGACATGATTTCCTTCGGCTCTTTGGTTGATGGATGTTTTCTCAGACGTTATAAAAAGACTTTTGTGTTTTGGTTTTGGCATTTTTGCGATGATGATGCAGACGTTTTGGTTGTTCTTGGATTTGGTTTGTTATGTTTTGGATTTGGACATATGAATGTTGTTGAATGACTGACTGACTGTGCTTTCACTTCAGTGTTGATGATTTATATTATTCATTGTTTTGTTCAGTTTTATTGTGTGTATATATATGTTGAGATATGAGAAGTTGCAGAATATATATATACTCATTAGGCGAAGAAGAGAGGGTCGAAGGGCCGTTGAGCTTTTGCTATTGCGGACGGCCAGTTTGATTGACCAGCTACTTCAAGTATGTGTCTTAGAAATCTATCTGACTTAGTTTTGATTATTTGTCTTCCTTTTTCTCATGTTATTTACAAGTAGTACATTTGTTTCTACATGCTCGAGAGCGGAGGAAGGCCATTGCTCGGGCCAATGTGAGTTTCTCAAGCGGTGGCACTCACCGTAAAGGCGAACATACATTAGACCGGAGATCAACGATTCTTTGTGAAGACACTCACCTACAGAAAATCCGACGATGGCGGGGGACACAAAGTAGCCAAAGCCTGCTGTCATATATAGAGATGTTAGAGATAAGAAATTGTAATGTATTGTAAACTATGGGAAGTTTCCTAACATAAACGTGACGATTCTTTGAGTAGATTTATTTTGATAGAGATTACGGTATGACTTAGCTGAGATTTATCTTAATAGATTTATTTGAGTTGAACATTTATAATTACTAGTAGGGATCATGCGTTGCACGTGGACCCTTATTATTTATGCTTGATTAAATTCAAATATTACAGTATAATAGTAAATGTTACTTTATACAACATTGTTCTACTTTATGTTACCATATTTAATTTCTTCAAGAACTTATGTATACAAAGCAATGAAAATCTCACAAAGCGAAATTGAAGGATAACTTTCGTTGGCTTTTAAAACAATCTCTCGAAAAATAATGATTTACTTTAGCAAGCTCATTGGAAACATATTTAATAAACTTACTTGCACAGTTAGCACTAATAATCGAAATGAATAAATGATGAATAAGAACACAAAATTTTTAACGTGAAAAAACCGTAATGAGAAAAACCATGGGACCTAGTCCGATCAAATATCTCCACCATGTAAATGATAATTGGTACACAATTTTGTTCATACAATGAATATCCTATAAATTAAATGAACATAAATATAATTAAGTTGCAAACTTACGAGGAAACTATATGTAGACAATTTGTGTGAAGAATAAAACGTAATGCAAACCAATCATTGAATTTCTGGCTTATGAGCATGACTTTATGCGACGATTAGTGTTGATACATCATATGGTGTATTTTTGTTCCATCCAGCAGTATCGCGCCAAGTTCTTTAGTGCACCCGACTCTTTGACCTCACGGAAAGACGATAAACCATACATTTAAATGAGAACATACATGAAAATATGTTAGAATATATATATGCATATATATACAATAAATACATTTAAAATGATAATCTAATGGAAGTGGCAAATAGATTAAGGAAAAAATTAAACTTTATTCACTTTTTTATTCTCTTTTGGAATGAGGTTGTTAGCACTCATTTCAACAATTCCTTCAGCAACAATTGACAAGTTTCTATGGTGAACCTCGACATTTTTATCGAGTTTGAAGAGAATCATGTATTATAGGCTCTTGTAGTATTGATACATCGGCAAAAGAAAATTATTAGCTCTAAGAATGTCTATAAATAGGAAAAAAATTATATTATATTGTACCTTTGTCATTGGCTCGATATACTCAGAAACGGTACAACCAACGCACATGGTTGCAACCTCGTCGAATAGTACGATGGTTGCATTTTCGTTGTCATCGTTAACTTCAATTGCCAAACGAAACTTATATCTAAAGCTATTCATTATCATCAAAATGTGGAGTTGGCTTTCATAATCGTCATAAAGTTACATATATCATGGAAAATGGTTCACTGAAATATTGATGCAAATTTAGCATTCTATTCCATTCGATGTCATAACACTGATCTATTACAATTTCCACACGATTCATACCATGGAGATGATAAATTTTTCACATGATCGAGAAGGCTTTGATGTAAAAGTAAGAGTTCGTTTTCGTCCATTGTAATATATATACATGAATAAAAATAAAATAATAATTTAGCAACTATAATAAATAAGAAGTTTTCTATAATAAATAAGAAGTTTGTGATAGGTAAAAAAAGTCTAATAAAATTAAATGATTTGAAATTTTACAACTACCTCATTTCCTCGATGAATTGTTTGATCGTGATTTCAAATGACTCTTTTATTTTGTTTTTCATCCATACCTTTTGAAGATTGTTACCATCACAAATGTTCGTCAACCTATTTGACATTCAAATGACAACACATCATGCGCATTTCTTTATACATGAATCCTACTTATAAATACAATAGTAAATCATGTGTTGAATAAAAAAATTCAAAAAACTGTGGATACCATAATTAAGATGATCTGATTCATCGCATATCTCCCGATTTAACTTGTTCTTGTCTTTCTTGGAGAGGATCTTTCGAAAATCACCAACCTCTTACCATAGAAATTTCGACCACTATATAAGGTGCTAGGCATGATTTTCGAGATATGCTTTCGAAGCAAAGAAAAACCCGTCGAAATCCCATCCTCTTACTCTCTCTCGGCCGCACCATCTCTAGCCATTTAAGGAGGTTCGGACCGAGACACATCGAAGGGTTGGCATGACTCTCTTGAAGGGATAGTTGCGCGCGAGATGTCAAGGACGAATGCGCGACGAAAAAAATAAGTTCATTAGTTTGACTGAAACGATGAACTATCAAATGCAAAAAAAAATGAAAAATATATTATGAACTACTTACCTCTTCGTCAATCAATATGAGATTTTTATTAATTATCTGACATGATATGGAGGTGCACTCGTTCCTTGTCTAATTACCATTAATTTTACAGTGATACCTTGTCGTTCTTGACGTAGGGGGTGAAAGTGTACCTCGTTGTTCTTCGCGTAGGGGGTGAACGCTAGTTGAAGCTTCTCCATTTCAAAGCAAGATAAAATGGTTGAGCAAAATAAAATGATTGAGTAAAATATGGTGTAGGAGGATTGAGCAAGATAAAGTGATTGAGTAAGATAAAATGATGGATTAAAATATTCAAAAACATGGTTTTAAATATTCAAAACATTCAGTGCTTGTAGACGATCAAATATTCGAAGCATGTTGATTACCATCACAAATGTTCGTCAACCTATTTGACATTCAAATGACAACACATCATGCGCATTTCTTTATACATGAATCCTACTTATAAATACAATAGTAAATCATGTGTTGAATAAAAAAATTCAAAAAACTGTGGATACCATAATTAAGATGATCTGATTCATCGCATATCTCCCGATTTAACTTGTTCTTGTCTTTCTTGGAGAGGATCTTTCGAAAATCACCAACCTCTTACCATAGAAATTTCGACCACTATATAAGGTGCTAGGCATGATTTTCGAGATATGCTTTCGAAGCAAAGAAAAACCCGTCGAAATCCCATCCTCTTACTCTCTCTCGGCCGCACCATCTCTAGCCATTTAAGGAGGTTCGGACCGAGACACATCGAAGGGTTGGCATGACTCTCTTGAAGGGATAGTTGCGCGCGAGATGTCAAGGACGAATGCGCGACGAAAAAAATAAGTTCATTAGTTTGACTGAAACGATGAACTATCAAATGCAAAAAAAAAATGAAAGATATATTATGAACTACTTACCTCTTCGTCAATCAATATGAGATTTTTTATTAATTATCTGACATGATATGGAGGTGCACTCGTTCCTTGTCTAATTACCATTAATTTTACAGTGATACCTTGTCGTTCTTGACGTAGGGGGTGAAAGTGTACCTCGTTGTTCTTCGCGTAGGGGGTGAACGCTAGTTGAAGCTTCTCCATTTCAAAGCAAGATAAAATGGTTGAGCAAAATAAAATGATTGAGTAAAATATGGTGTAGGAGGATTGAGCAAGATAAAGTGATTGAGTAAGATAAAATGATGGATTAAAATATTCAAAAACATGGTTTTAAATATTCAAAACATTCAGTGCTTGTAGACGATCAAATATTCGAAGCATGTTGATTACCATCACAAATGTTCGTCAACCTATTTGACATTCAAATGACAACACATCATGCGCATTTCTTTATACATGAATCCTACTTATAAATACAATAGTAAATCATGTGTTGAATAAAAAAATTCAAAAAACTGTGGATACCATAATTAAGATGATCTGATTCATCGCATATCTCCCGATTTAACTTGTTCTTGTCTTTCTTGGAGAGGATCTTTCGAAAATCACCAACCTCTTACCATAGAAATTTCGACCACTATATAAGGTGCTAGGCATGATTTTCGAGATATGCTTTCGAAGCAAAGAAAAACCCGTCGAAATCCCATCCTCTTACTCTCTCTCGGCCGCACCATCTCTAGCCATTTAAGGAGGTTCGGACCGAGACACATCGAAGGGTTGGCATGACTCTCTTGAAGGGATAGTTGCGCGCGAGATGTCAAGGACGAATGCGCGACGAAAAAAATAAGTTCATTAGTTTGACTGAAACGATGAACTATCAAATGCAAAAAAAAAATGAAAGATATATTATGAACTACTTACCTCTTCGTCAATCAATATGAGATTTTTTATTAATTATCTGACATGATATGGAGGTGCACTCGTTCCTTGTCTAATTACCATTAATTTTACAGTGATACCTTGTCGTTCTTGACGTAGGGGGTGAAAGTGTACCTCGTTGTTCTTCGCGTAGGGGGTGAACGCTAGTTGAAGCTTCTCCATTTCAAAGCAAGATAAAATGGTTGAGCAAAATAAAATGATTGAGTAAAATATGGTGTAGGAGGATTGAGCAAGATAAAGTGATTGAGTAAGATAAAATGATGGATTAAAATATTCAAAAACATGGTTTTAAATATTCAAAACATTCAGTGCTTGTAGACGATCAAATATTCGAAGCATGTTGATTACCATCACAAATGTTCGTCAACCTATTTGACATTCAAATGACAACACATCATGCGCATTTCTTTATACATGAATCCTACTTATAAATACAATAGTAAATCATGTGTTGAATAAAAAAATTCAAAAAACTGTGGATACCATAATTAAGATGATCTGATTCATCGCATATCTCCCGATTTAACTTGTTCTTGTCTTTCTTGGAGAGGATCTTTCGAAAATCACCAACCTCTTACCATAGAAATTTCGACCACTATATAAGGTGCTAGGCATGATTTTCGAGATATGCTTTCGAAGCAAAGAAAAACCCGTCGAAATCCCATCCTCGTACTCTCTCTCGGCCGCACCATCTCTAGCCATTTAAGGAGGTTCGGACCGAGACACATCGAAGGGTTGGCATGACTCTCTTGAAGGGATAGTTGCGCGCGAGATGTCAAGGACGAATGCGCGACGAAAAAAATAAGTTCATTAGTTTGACTGAAACGATGAACTATCAAATGCAAAAAAAAATGAAAAATATATTATGAACTACTTACCTCTTCGTCAATCAATATGAGATTTTTTATTAATTATCTGACATGATATGGAGGTGCACTCGTTCCTTGTCTAATTACCATTAATTTTACAGTGATACCTTGTCGTTCTTGACGTAGGGGGTGAAAGTGTACCTCGTTGTTCTTCGCGTAGGGGGTGAACGCTAGTTGAAGCTTCTCCATTTCAAAGCAAGATAAAATGGTTGAGCAAAATAAAATGATTGAGTAAAATATGGTGTAGGAGGATTGAGCAAGATAAAGTGATTGAGTAAGATAAAATGATGGATTAAAATATTCAAAAACATGGTTTTAAATATTCAAAATATTCAGTGCTTGTAGACGATCAAATATTCGAAGCATGTTGATTACATCACAAATGTTCGTCAACCTATTTGACATTCAAATGACAACACATCATGCGCATTTCTCTATACATGAATCCTACTTATAAATACAATAGTAAATCATGTGTTGAATAAAAAAATTCAAAAAACTGTGGATACCATAATTAAGATGATCTGATTCATCGCATATCTCCCGATTTAACTTGTTCTTGTCTTTCTTGGAGAGGATCTTTCGAAAATCACCAACCTCTTACCATAGAAATTTCGACCACTATATAAGGTGCTAGGCATGATTTTCGAGATATGCTTTCGAAGCAAAGAAAAACCCGTCGAAATCCCATCCTCTTACTCTCTCTCGGCTGCACCATCTCTAGCCATTTAAGGAGGTTCGGACCGAGACACATCGAAGGGTTGGCATGACTCTCTTGAAGGGATAGTTGCGCGCGAGATGTCAAGGACGAATGCGCGACGAAAAAAATAAGTTCATTAGTTTGACTGAAACGATGAACTATCAAATGCAAAAAAAAATGAAAAATATATTATGAACTACTTACCTCTTCGTCAATCAATATGAGATTTTTTATTAATTATCTGACATGATATGGAGGTGCACTCGTTCCTTGTCTAATTACCATTAATTTTACAGTGATACCTTGTCGTTCTTGACGTAGGGGGTGAAAGTGTACCTCGTCGTTCTTCGCGTAGGGGGTGAACGCTAGTTGAAGCTTCTCCATTTCAAAGCAAGATAAAATGGTTGAGCAAAATAAAATGATTGAGTAAAATATGGTGTAGGAGGATTGAGCAAGATAAAGTGATTGAGTAAGATAAAATGATGGATTAAAATATTCAAAAACATGGTTTTAAATATTCAAAACATTCAGTGCTTGTAGACGATCAAATATTCGAAGCATGTTGATTACCATCACAAATGTTCGTCAACCTATTTGACATTCAAATGACAACACATCATGCGCATTTCTTTATACATGAATCCTACTTATAAATACAATAGTAAATCATGTGTTGAATAAAAAATTTCAAAAAACTGTGGATACCATAATTAAGATGATCTGATTCATCGCATATCTCCCGATTTAACTTGTTCTTGTCTTTCTTGGAGAGGATCTTTCGAAAATCACCAACCTCTTACCATAGAAATTTCGACCACTATATAAGGTGCTAGGCATGATTTTCGAGATATGCTTTCGAAGCAAAGAAAAACCCGTCGAAATCCCATCCTCTTACTCTCTCTCGGCCGCACCATCTCTAGCCATTTAAGGAGGTTCGGACCGAGACACATCGAAGGGTTGGCATGACTCTCTTGAAGGGATAGTTGCGCGCGAGATGTCAAGGACGAATGCGCGACGAAAAAAATAAGTTCATTAGTTTGACTGAAACGATGAACTATCAAATGCAAAAAAAAAATGAAAAATATATTATGAACTACTTACCTCTTCGTCAATCAATATGAGATTTTTTATTAATTATCTGACATGATATGGAGGTGCACTCGTTCCTTGTCTAATTACCATTAATTTTACAGTGATACCTTGTTGTTCTTGACGTAGGGGGTGAAAGTGTACCTCGTCGTTCTTCGCGTAGGGGGTGAACGCTAGTTGAAGCTTCTCCATTTCAAAGCAAGATAAAATGGTTGAGCAAAATAAAATGATTGAGTAAAATATGGTGTAGGAGGATTGAGCAAGATAAAGTGATTGAGTAAGATAAAATGATGGATTAAAATATTCAAAAACATGGTTTTAAATATTCAAAACATTCAGTGCTTGTAGAACAATCAAATATTCGAAGCATGTTGATTAAAAGTATCGCTTAAAATATTCAAAGCACGTTGAATGATATGTTCAAAGCATGATTTGATTAAAATATTCAAAGCATCCTTCAATTATTGATTATTGATTATTATTGATATATTAAAAAACAGATAAGGGCATAACAGTCATTTAACAATAGGACGAAACATTTTTTCTTGATTCACACTTTTAATATAGTATATATATATATATATATAGATTTTAGTTTTTTTCGATTATTTATAACTTTTGCCTAGGAATTTATATACTCTCTGCTCACATTTTTGCAGCATTAGATTACTCGGCATTATAGTACCTTCTATATAACCGTTGAAGTATATATATTTTGTATTTTACAGTACCTCAATTTTTTAAAACTTAAAATACCATCTATATCAGCCAAACAATATTACAACTAATATTTTATGAATAACCAACATAGTACAACCAGAGCCAACCAAATATTTGGAAAATGCAATAAATATTTTCAAACATAGCCAATTAATTGATTTTGTTGAAATTAGTATACTTCACATTCAAGACTAATTAACACATCATGATCAAAGTCACTCTCTAAGATACTCAACCTACCAAAGAAGCACACAATTAACTGCATTGCTCTCATATTTGTCTGCACTGCTCAAAATCTACATGAAAGGAACTGGTTTAAATAAATGGTATTTATAATCTTCTCAAACTATTCATATGCAGTTTCATATAAATAAATTGATTTTTTTCGTTCGTTCAAGAGATAGAATAAAAATAACAAAAATATGAGCAAATTAAAATAAAAAATCTGTCGAAATCAGTATGTATTTATTTATGAGCACACAATTGAAATAGCACACCCTCGCAAACTACATTTATAGACATCATAGTTATTTTTCCCGTGACAAACGTACGACAACTAATTAAAAATAGTATTTTTATAACCACTTATAAGGTACTACATATTAAATAAATAAGTACCACAACAAAATGTTCAATGGTACACAATATAATCAAAATTGGTATATCATAACGTTTATATACGAAATTAAGATCGAAGTAGCATCAGCATTTCTCTCTATAAATAGACAACGTTTCATATTCGAGGTATGCATATCATATAAAGAGAAAATGAAGTGAAACGAATCGCACATTAGAAAAATTTGATAAAATTCGACGGACGTTTCCGATAGAAATCCCGTCGATGCAATTTTTGACGAGAATTGTGATGGACTGTCCGTAAAAAAAAATCGATGGAAAAAAAGTAAAAAATAATCAATGAAATTAATTTTTTTTTCAAGTATTTTATCGACTGAAATTCCATTGCAGAGTCATTCTTTTTTTTTTTCATTTTCATTCGTGCATAAACCTAGCAACAACATTTCTCTGCAAAACCAGCACACCAAATCGTGGCAATCGTCATCCTCAAGTTGATAAGTTGCCGGAAAAATGCAGAGATGGTTTTCCCCAGCACGACATCATCTTTTTCAGCCAAAGCACTCCCAATTTCATTCGGATTTTGTGTCGTTCGAATATACAATTGGGGTTCCATTTTGTGCCTAAAAATAACCAATCACTCCATATCATTGCTGTCGTCTTCAGCCCGCTGCATCCTCAGAGAAGTACAAAGCAGGTTTCTCGCAGCCCGACATTCTCTTTATCGGCCCATTACCACTGTTGTCGACATCCACAGCGGAACCAGAGCTACTTAGACTCGCATCATATATTCTGGAGCTACGAAGGGTTTATTTTTCTGTCGCTTTGAAGGCTTCAATGGAGCCAAACAGATACGAATGGTTTTTAACGGAAACACTACCAAACAGGCAAACCTTCAGCAGCGCAAGTGCTTCTCAATAGGGAGATATTTTTTTCAGGAATCAAATAAGACGACTATACGAGTCATAATCATGGTTAAAACCGAAAACAAATTTAGGGTTTATGATTTAGGGTTAAACCGAAAACAAATTATGGATGCGGGGACGAATTGAGCGAGCGAGCAATAAACTAAGAGAGATGCTAAATCTATAACTGTAATTTTTATTCATCAACAAAAACACCAAATTGTCTAGGACAAGTCGTTAAATCACGACATGCATCCTAAACGAAAGAAATAGTCTTTTACCATACGACACACGGAAAGACCCATAAAATCGGAACATAGAAAAAAAAACATTAATGTTATTATAGCTGTTATTATTTATTATTTAGAGCAAAAAATATCGCGGTTGATCGGGGATTATACGAGTCGCACCCATCAAGCGGACTTCTTAGTTTCGACACACAGCGGTGGGTTCGTCTTGCCGACAATAGTCGCCTTGACGTTCCTGCAGTCGGTGGTGATGTTGCCCTCTTTTCCGTTGTAAGTGATGTCGATGTCGCCGACCTCCACGTTGGTACACGGCTTCTTACCGCTGCAGACGAATGTCACTGCCACGGGCGACGACGAAGTGCCTCTGATATTCTTAAGCTTCACGTCCTTTATCTGGATGAGCGACGGAGCCTACACATACATACAAACAAACAAACAAAAAAATCAATCTTTCACTAACCGAAAAATAAGAAAAAAAATTGAATTTTTCGGCGTTTGCATTACGGCTTTGTCACATAGATTCCAGGGGCAGTACTCCTGGTCGATGACGATGGGGTATCTGACGTCCTTGACGACAATGTCCTCGAAGTACAGCTTGCTGACTGTCAGGGTGGCCGGGGCGGAGGGCCATGTCTTGACCCGAACCCCATTGTCGGTGCCCACGAAGGTGACGTTCTTGACGTATATGCCCGTCACGTCCTTCTCGGCGACGTTCTTGCCGAGGCTCCCGACGCTGATGCCGTGGCCGGGCCCGCACTTGACGTTCTCGACGTAGATCTCCAAGGAGTCGTCCCCGATGGATATGCAGTCGTCCCCAGTCTCGATGGTCGAGTCGACGATCTTGACATTGTGGGACCGGCCGAGGTGGATCCCGTCGGTGTTGATGCTCGTCCCGGGGGCGGAGATGGTGAACCGCTCGAACGTCACGTTGTTGCTCGAGATGCAGTTCACGTGGAAGTTCTTGCTGTCCTTCGTCGTCACGTCGTGTATGTAGCCGTTGTTGATGAAGTTCATGCTCAGGTTCTGCGTCGTTTACGCCGTTATATCTTCCGACAAAATAAACGCAAGCTATATATATATATTGTTTTACTTACAATGGGAAGCTTGATGCAATTTTTGTTGGTGCCGCAGTCGTTCTTCTTCCACGCCTCGTGCCCCTCGCCGTCCAAAACTCCGCCGCCGTAGAGCGTGAAGTTGCTGACGTAATTGATGTTGATCCAAGCGTGTGCGGGCAGATTGTTCAAGGACGAACCGGCCTTCAAAGTGCCCATGAGCTCGAGCTTGATGGGCGACTTGTTCGGGCCGACCAGACTCACCCCGTGAAGATTCCACGTCCCCGGCGCAATGAACACTTTTGCCGGGACTTCCGAGCTGCACGCCGCCTTCCACGCATCGAGCAAAGCCTGTTGAAATTAGTTTACCCCACGTCAGGAAATCAAATCAACCCAAGTCAGTACACATTATCAACGATTCTACTCTGCCTAACGCCAATTGGTTTACGATCCAGCCTATAATTTTAATATGACATCAATGGCGTGTTTGTTTTGCATGCAGTCATCGACAGTTGGAAAAGAAAAAAATGAAAGGTGTGAAGGATACAACAGTCGAAGCGCAATTGAATCATTGTTCAATACACTGACTTAGTTTTTCGTCCTACTTTTCACGCATGAATTCCGCATATCAAACGCAGTATTGCTGTGTTAAAACACCGAACATGAAAAAATGTAACCGATTGGGCCAACCGTGCCTTATTTCCAAGTACACGACAACGACGGCGTTTCAATAGCTGCACATGTACATGTACGTGTGTAGGTACCTGGCTGATATCTGCGCCGGGTTTGGCGCCGTATTGTCTGATATCGAACAGTTTGGAGCCTGCGGCATTGGCGTAGTTGAGGTATGTGGCCAACAGTAGGAAGAGGATTGCGGTAATAGAAGAATGTGTTGAAGAAGCCATTTTATAATAGTGCTTATTATAATATATTTTTGTTATTGCAAAGGAAATTCCAAATGTATGAACAGATATATATATCTTGGTGTTGCCCTGACGCACATTTCAAATGAATGATGTTTGGCTGATATATATAGGGCCATAGAAGGCCATTGACCGTTGGAGGATCGCACCTTGCGGAGCTTTGTGACGTTGCCATTCATGCGCGCGCTTTGTGCGCCAACCCAACCCAACCCAACCATGTAGAAACTAATTGTAGGTAGGTGTGTTTTTTTTCTACATTGCTCGTTTTTCATATATTTTTATTTATATGTGGAATAATTGGGATCTCTCTCAACATGAATAACAAGACGTACGACACAAATAGAAAATTTATTTCATAAAATTTGGTGCAAAAACTATTATTATTATTATTGTTATTATTATTATTATTACTAATATTTAATTATTTATTTATTTTTTAGAATTTCAATTGCATTAATGAATAAAAGAAGTCATACATGTATGTATAACGATCTGCACATCTACACCCTCTCTACTAAGCAATATGTCAAAATTCGTATAAGACCTATTGTTAGAATCGAATCAATCCCGAAAGCCCAACTCTATAAGCCATTGTGGGGTTCCACTCTAAAATTGATTAGCAATAGGGAGAGTAGTCCACAAGCTTATAAGAATGTCACAATTTTCTAATGGCACCTAACAGCTACCACTTGTACATTCGACTCTAAAGGCGCTAAACAAATCTTCTGCATTATAGCCTCACTAGCCTCATTCGAAACAACCTTCGGATCTCTACTTTTATTCTCATTCAATCTTCAATTACGCTCGTGCCATATATAATACATGAGGGCTGCAAATAGTTGTCGGTATGTTATATTCACAATATGTTCACCCCTCCAACGAACCGATGTTATCTTAACCACCTCCCGCCACGGCCGTAGCTGAACCCTGAACACAACCGCCTCCTTTAACCATCTACAACATTCTCTTTAATATGGACATTCGAAAAAAAAGATGCTCCACCGACTCAATCGTGACAGTTTCGCATAATAAACATGATGTTGTACCTGTTATTTGTGCTAAACAAGCTGTTGAGGATCGACGCCGTTACATCCATGTTTCAATCAAGACTCGTGGGTTGTGTAGTGACCGGGTTGGAAGCCCGATCTTTAAGATGTAAACACACGAAAAACAAAGATGTTAGACACGAAAAACAGGGGAATCTTAAGCTGTTCGACTCGAGATTAAGTCTACGTCGACGTACCAACAGTTAATTATTTTATTATTCTATTGGAAAGATTAAAAGTCTAGCACTTACTCTCTAACTTTTATGTACAAAGGTCGAGTTCAAATGCCCTATATATAGAAGATATAAAGCCTAGAAGGTTCCTAGTTGAACACTAAAATGGTTACAACCGCTATCAAGAAACTGCACAAGCTCCACGGCCTCTTAAAGCTCCATCACGGCCGTGACAGGGTCAGAAATTCTTGATCTGAGTATTCTGTATGCGTGTCATGGCCTCATGCATAAGGATTCTCGACCTCGACTGTGAAGATCAATCGGACTTCAAACAATCGATGGCGCGCTCAGACTCTCTCGCATCCGGCCTTCACGCGGCCTGTTGCAGTCCTTATCACGGCCATGACAAGGCGTTCACAGCTTCTCGCAGATACTACACGGCCATAATAGTAGCGGGCTCTTCTCAGCGCTTGCAGCTTCAGTCGGGTGTCACGGCCATGACACTTGGTTGTGACTCCGGTTTTGTCTGCTATTGTTCCCGATCGATTTTTAACGCCGAATTCTTCTAGTTTTAGATCACCAATCCCAACAAAAGCTTTATCCCGAGTTGCTAACTTCTCCTTGATAGCGAGCCTGAGCCATAGCAAAAATTCATGTTTAGGAATACTGGCACACTCCCAAACAGTTGGCCCAAGCTATTTTCGACCGTTTATATTCTTAAAGCTTCATACGCCGACTTGGAAGAGAATATCCCACAGACCGGCCTATTATTATTACTAGTATTTTCCGCACATTCGATGCGTGTGCTTAAAATATAAATAAAATATAAAATTATTTTTATAATATGAAGTTATAATATTAATTTTAATTGCAAATTATTTTTTATAAATTAAAAATATTATTTTTAGGATATAATTGGAATAAATTTGAAAATCAAGGAATGGTAATTATTATAGTCATACCAAATCAATTTGATGGTAGTTACTCTAAGATGTTCTTTAATATATAGTATAGATTATTATTATTATTATTATTATTATTATTATTATCTATGCTAGTTGTTGGTGATCACTTGCTGATTTGTTCTGTGGGATTTTATGCCTGGAAATGACTGACGCATTGCAGCGATTGCGCTGTGGCGAAGGTTCGTGCATGTCCGAGAATCAGCAGATACATGAAAAAACACGGAGAGACATTTTCTCGAGTTTGCTTTCGACGTAATTGTTATCATAGTATTTAGGAGTCTACGATCGCAATAAAACGTGGAACAAATTCGGATTAGGAACGGTCTCAGAACAAGGCTGAAATTGTTTTCAAATGAGTTAGCTCAGTTGTTAAGACTCAAATCCCTACAAGTACATCAGCAACAATCAAGCAAGTATCCCATTTTGCTCAAAATCACAAGGCTGATCATCTGTATGTATGTAGTAGTATGGGATGTAATAATATTGGAATCGGGCCTTGAACAGTTGGAAAATAGCACGATTCGATTAATTACTCACGAATGTGTCGTAGCGATACCAATTAGTCGCTTCAGTTCATCACTCTTAGAGTCGGTTATTGGTAATTCCAGAGTAACCTGAATCAAACCAAGAAACGATAGGTTAAGGATGCCTAACCATTCTCGACTTTGACATTCTAAGAGTAAAACAATGCAACCTCGAGAAAACAAGCAAACCCAATATATTTGGTTTGAAGGAAAAATAACTAAAGAATAATAATCAATGAGAATGTGTTTTTTCAGAGACGTATAGTGACATGTGAAAGGACGCATAAAGTCTGTGCATTATAGAGCAAAAACATGTTCGTATTACCTCGTTGAAAATCTCACTGCGAGATGCCTCTTCAAAGCCCTGGGAAAAAAAATGCACAAGCAATTAAGTGAAATTGTTCTTTCTGAGAGAGAGAGAGAGAGAGAGAGAGACCAATTTCTTGAATAGATTAAGGGAAGCTTCATTTGCTTCTCCTATTTTCACACGGAACGTGTGGAGGCGAAATGTGGGAACTGCGAATGCCATCATCAGCAGAACCGATTCTTTTGCAAGTCCTTTGCCACGGCTATGAAAGAAGAACATCATAATAGCAGTTTTAGTAATATGTCATATGGTGCCAACCTATGTCCCCAAGAGAGAAGAGATGCTCTATTCAGGAAGAGATACATATGCATTATCTATCACTAGATCCTACACATACTATTGGTATGGACTTGGGACGCTGGCGTAATAACAAGTAAGAATTTCCAACCAATGATATCGCAGAAGAGGAAAAGATGATATGACAGTTTAAGCATCATTGATCAAAATGTCTATTGTAGAGTATCTATCGGGCAAGCTGCATATACCTTTTCATTTCCGCAATCATAATTTCAAGTTCTGCAACTTGAGGATCCTCTAAGTCGTTCATAAAAATATTTACATCCCCAACCATGGCTGTGAAGAAGCAACGCAAATGTAAGAACTCCGCATTATACAACATCGAAGAATTAAATAAAAGGAATTATACATTGCTCATTCTACAGTTGGTATCCAAAGAACATTTCTATGAATATTTTGCATTTCGATGCACTAGTATCGGCCATGAAGAAATATGCCAACAAAAACACACAAAAATCTAAACTTGCATCAGCAGAAAACACACTTGCAAGTTTTTAGTACAAAATGTAACAGCCATTGGCAGCTAAGCTAAGAGAGCATAAGGACTTCATCACTACAGTCTGCCAACATAGACATTCTAAGACTCGGATCGATAAAAGAAATAACCAATTTATTTCACCTTGTCTCTCAAGCACTAAAGATATACGCGCATTACTGAGGTTACCTTCCGTATGAGGTTCTCCATGGGTAAACCCTCCAATTACTAATTCTTTGTCCAGAACTATAAAGGTATGCTCTGCGAAAAAAAAAAAAAAAAAAAAAGAGTATCAGAAAGGGAAACATCCAATCCAATTAAAAGCGAAGTTGATTGATCGATGCAAACTTACTAAGGGGGTCTTGAGTCCACGAAACTTGCATCTCGTACTCTTGGTCGAGGGAGAGAGGCTCAGACGCAGTAGCCTGAAGCATATCAGGGTCCTGCATCCAATCGTGATACTTAGGGACGTGATCCTTCATGTACGGCACTAGTATCACCTTCTCTCCTTCCACACTAACCACCATCGTCATCTTCTCCTTCCTACAGCGATCAATCGGAAAAAGGCGATTGATTTGACGATGAAGTATAAACCCCGCCCGCCGTGAGCTAGCAGGAGAGAGAAGTTTCATATACAGTTGAATGGGATTAAGCCCAAATACAGTTGGACTTATTGTTGGGCCATTTATTGGGCCAAATCCAAGACCGAACTACCTATTTGTTGTCAAAGCTGGATAAAAACTGTCAATTGGTGTTTAAAATTTATTGACAGTTATTTAACATGGGTAATTACTATTGTACTCCTTTATTTTTTATTTATTATAATTATACACTTACTTTTAAATATTTTTTCATCTATTATATATTATAAATTATAAATATATCAAATATAAACTAATATTATAGATTTATATTATTTTAATCACATGCATCGAGTCTGAACTATTAGTAATAAGTTGCGCTAGGACACATACGATGCAACCTTGTCTTTGAAGTTCCACCCTAGGATTGCAAATGAGTCGAATACCACCATATTCTATTAAAGTTATTAATTAAATATTTTTATTCGTAATCGATATCTATTCGAATCCAAATATCGATTCGAATTGAATTTAATTTTCTGTTTTCTTATACAAGTTAGTTTAATAAAAAAATATATAAATAATAATTATATTAAAGAGTATTCGAATTGAATATTTGATAAATATTCGAATTAAATATTGTAATATTTATATTCATATTTGAATATTATTCAAATCAGAAATACAATTTTCATTCAAATCCGATATTCGAATATTTCGAATTTGAATCTTAAATTTCGAATCGAAGAAAAAAAATCGATTCATTTGCAACCTCCAATATTTTTACAAAAATATTTTTTTAGAATCAAAAGAATATGTGAGTTGCTGAATGAAGTATATCACCATTCATTCCATTACAACATGGGACGGCCATAAAACAGTTTCTTTTGTAGAAGAAAAGCATATCCTCTCAAATCCATCTTCATGGTCTGTTCATCAAGGCAACAACAACACAAGCAATTTCGAAACAACCCTTCAACACTAAGGTCCTAACAACAGCTGCCAATGTTTCGTATTCCGTATTCTAACATTCGTCGCCGTGGAGAGGTCCACGTTATTGTGGGCCCCATGTTCGCCGGCAAATCTACTGCGCTTCTTCGCAGCATCAAGGCTGAAGCCGGCGATGGGAGGTAAGATAATTATCTTTTAGCTCTGAGTTTCAATCGAATCAACGTCGCCGTTCGCAGGAATGTGGTGATGATCAAGTCGATAAAGGACGCCCGATGCCCGGGAGACGCTGTGGTCACACACGACGGCAGCCAATTCCCATGCTGGGCTTTGCCTGATTTATCCTCTTTCAAGAACCGCTTTGGCGCCGAGGCCTACCAAAGCGTAAACAATCTCTCTCTCTCTCTCTCTCTCTCATTTCTTTTTCCCAATTCCTTCGTTTGAACACATAGAGTGCGCCGATTTTGTATTTTTTTTTCTCGTAATTCCTTGTTTGCATTATCAAACAACAGATCGATGTGATTGGGATTGATGAAGCTCGGTTCTTCGGGGACCTTCATGATTTCTGCTCTGAGGTTGCTGATGTCGATGGCATTACCGTGATAGTCGCCGGCCTAGACGGTGATTACTTGAGGTGAGCAGTACTAAACTAGAAACACCTTTGAATAATAAAAAAGAAAAAAGAAAAAAGACGGACTAAGAAAATAATAATAATAATAATAATAATAATAATATTAATAATAATAATAAAGCAGAGACGACTCACGGCATGGTGCTTATTCATTCTGGGCAGGCGGAGCTTTGGGTCGGTGCTAGACATATTCCCGTTAGCTGAAACAGTCACAAAGTTGGCTGCGAGGTGCGAGCTGTGCGGTCAACGTGCTTATTTCACTCTGCGGATGACAGATGAGACTCGCTTAGAACTTGTCGGCTGTGCAAACATGTACATGCCGGTTTGTCGCCAGCACTATGAATGTGCTGATCGTCAAGGCGTTGCTGTGGAAGCAGAAGCAAGTTGTGCTGAAGCCTATTGCCCTACTCAAGTAGCACAACCAAAGAGCATCGAAAGTGCTTAAGACGGTTGTCTCCGTCTGAGTAATGCTTTTGAGTGGCCCTGTAGAGTTTACAGTTGTAGAAGAACTAATAGCAACCATATTAATGGCTGCCTGCCTTGTGTTAGCATAGGGAAGGGAAAGATAGGGTTGAAGATGAATCTTTCAAAAGATGTATAAAGTTTAATTGGAAAAACTAAATCAGAAAATGTGACTATAAAAGAAGCAAGTACAAATAAAATCAACAGATCTTTACAATAACTAGTTGCGGGAACACAATAATGCAATGACATGCGAAGAAACGCGAAACAGATGGCAACGATGATTTTCCTCTCATTTCACAAGAAGCTACCATCTCAAGCAAATCAAGTGCTAAGTTTCGACGGCGCGAAAACATTATCTAGCTCACACTTGCATGGGAAAACACAGAAACATCATGATATCCAAAAACAGTTCTTGTCGAGTTACTTACTTCTGTGGCCCAGTAAAGACGAGTTATGTTACATTCCATAAGAAGCTGATAACAATTAAAGAAACCCAACAAGATTACCAAGGTGTATTGGCTCCATCAGTTACCGAAGGCGATCTGACAACAGGGCTCCCATCTCTTCCCAGCCTCGACATACTCCTCCCGCCCTTAGGAGTGCCATGCCCAGGGCTCGCACTGCGGTAACTCGCTCTAAGAGATTCGTCGATCGAACGCGAAGAATTGGCGATGGCATTTCTCATAAACTTCTGCGCAGCAGGGGAAAGAATCCTTGCAGGACTGGCACTTCCTCCCCTCATGGGTGAAGGCAGCGGTGGTTTTTGAAACATCTTTGACCTCTCCCTAAGCTTCCTTGCAGCTTCCCTAGACAAAGAGTGTGCCTTTACATCCCTTGAAGGTGGCATTTGGATTTTGAACTGTGGCCCATCACCACCACCTCCGATATCGAAAGGCGTATCCTCCGCCTCTAATCTCAACGGCGTTCCTTCAATCTCTCCCCATGTTATGAATGGAGACCCGTCCAGCCCTGGAGCATGGGAGGGTGTTCTCACGAAACTATATCCATTCTCAGCTGCTTTCTTATCCGAATCCACATAGAATCTGTTGGGTGTCTTTTTCAAGTCCTCCAAATCATACTTGTTGAATTTATCACCGTCTCTACGAGAGATGGGAATCGGTGTCGCCCCAGCAACAGTGGTGTAAAGAACTGCTGCAGCATTACAATCCTCGTATTCATCAGCCAAGGTGGCTGAATCTTTTGCTTTCCCGTGGAATCGTGTGTTGGGTTTGCTAATCTCCTTCGTTTGAGCTTTGAGTCGGAGCGCTTTCTCCTCCTCGGTCAGAGGCAGCTCACCTCCATCAGAGGGATGATACATCAATGAGTTCTTGGGTGTGTACTTCCAGCCCAGCAACGTACTTGTGGGCTGATCAGATGTCCCGTAACCATCGGTGGGAACTGCCTCCCTTTTGTCGATTTCCCCATTCTCAATAAACAAGTTATCATTCCCATTTGCGGATTTAAGCAAAAAGGCATATTTCTCCTTCCTCCTTCGATTAACCTTTTCCATAATTCTCGAAAAACTCTCATTATCCTCACTCGTGTATAGACTTGCCCAACCGCCGGTTAACCGTAACCGGCGGTTGGTAACCGGCGGTTGGCGGTTAGTCCGACGGACTAACCGCCGTCTAACCGGCCGGGGGCGGTTGACGGTTAGCCGCCCCCGGTTGACGGTTAGACTAACCGGCGGTTGACTAACCGCCGGTTACGGTTGACCGGCGGTTAAAACCGCCGGTTTTTTTTTTTTTTTTTTTTTTTTTTGGTTGAAAATTCAGGTTTGAATAAATATTCGGTGTATTATTTGGTCGAAAGTCGGACTGAATGTATTACAAAATTTTAATTGAACCAATTACAATACAATACATTAAATTAAAACAAAATATGGTGTGGTGAGAACTCAGACTCCGTCCGGTCCGAATCCGTTCTCCGCAAATCTTGAAGTACCTTAGTACTGGACTTCAGTTCAACAAGTCCAGGCAAGAAAGCAGCGAATGATCTATGGAGCCGTGACGAATCAAGTATGATCCGTCAAAGCATCCATAGATCACACGGTGCTAACTCGCCTGCACTTACTGAACTGAAGCGGCGAAGCCCCTCTTCTTCGAAATCTTCTTCCCCTAGAAAAAAATGCGTAAACTTAAGTTAGATTAGATGGTTAATTAAAAAAAGAATAAAAATTAATTAAAGAGCTAATTACTTATCTTTTTCGGGCTTCGTCGTCGTAACCGGCTTGTGCAAATCTTGAAATACCTAAAAATAATAATTTATTTGTTAGTTATAAACGTTACAATTATTTAAAATTAAAAAGTTAATACGGCGATTGATACTTATCTTTTTCGGGCTTCGTCGTCGTAATTGGCTTGTGCAAATCTTGAAGTACCTGAAAATAACAATTCATTAGTTAGCGATAAACATAACAATTATTTGTATCAAAAACAATATAAGAGATGTATACAGTATACTTATCTTTTTTCGGGCGTCTTTGTTGATGTGGAGTTCACGCCTCGCCGTCGCCGATCCCGAATGTCTCTAATCCTCGCCGCCGTCGTTGCCGCCGCTTGTCTCCGTGCCGGTGGTGTCATCGAATACGTCGTCGGGCGAGTCGCTGTTCGGGTCATCTTGGGTGCGATACTCGGCTCGAGTCCAATCATCGAGAAGACATTGGTACTCGAGGTTGTCGACACCCAAGTTCGAACGCTTTTCGCTCAAAGTCAAACCGCCCATGCTAAAAGCATGCTCCACCGCGACGGTCGAAACCGGGACGACAAGGATCTCCCGAGCGATCCTCGCCAACGTTGGATACGTTGGCGACACCCTCGACCACCATCGAAGGACGTTGAAGCTATCATCGTCCTCGAACTCGAAAGTCGTCGTCATAAAGTTATCGAGTTCTACGTAGGGGTTTTGGGAGGACCTTGGACGCTTGTTTGCGTTGAGGATGTCGTAGTAGTCGGCTAATCGTGAAGATCGACTACTACTAGAAGTAGATTGACCCTGACGAGGTGGGTCATGACCGAAATCGGGCTTATACTCTTTAAAGAGATCCTTTAAAGAGTCATATGCTCGATCAAGTACGCTCTTCCAATAAAAGCTATCGACGGTACGACCCGACGATATCTTGAAATAGTAACATTCTAGTAATCTACCCGTACCCTCTAAACGCCATCTCGGATCCAATATCTTCGCTATAAGGAAGATATCAGGTAACTCAAAAAATATTTGAGCCACTTGGTAGTCATGCTCTCAACGGCCTCGCCGACTACTGGATCATTCCGACACCCGTCGAGGATGATTGCGACTTTAACGCAATGATCTAACGCTAATATTGATGTCGGGTAATATGAACCCGACATCGCCTCGGTGGCGTCGTGAAATACTTGAAGTATCTCACATAAGCTGTTGCACGTATCCCACATCTGTGGAAAGACCTGAACCGAACACTCGATTTCGGCAAAGAAATCGGCGAGATGCTGTCGATATTCCATCGAGCCAAACAACAGCTTGTAGGTGGAATTCCACCTGTTGGGTACGTCTAAACTAAACTTCTTGACCGGAACATTCTCCCTAGCGCAGTACCGCTTCCACTTCTTAAATAAAGACGGGTGCCGCATCAGGTAACTGATTGCGTAGCGTATAGGCTGCACTTGTTCCGTTAAACTACCGAGCGCGTCTTGCACACACAGGTTAAGTATGTGACAAAACAACACACGTGGAAAAACCGTCCGCCGAATGACGGTTGACAATACTCGATCAAACGTTCTATGCTCGCGTTGTTTGCGCTCGCATTGTCGAACGATACTGAAAAGACTTTATTGAGTATCCTATACTCTGATAAGATACCCCTAAGCTTGATCGCAATGTTTTGCGCACTGTGTGCTTCATCGAACTCCCTATATGCGATCAAGCGCTTTTGTATCGTCCACGAATCATCGATCCAGTGGCATGTAACGCCCATGTACGAGTTACGTTGCCAATGATCGCTCCATATATCGGAGCAAATCGACACCTTAGTTTCTAAATTACCTAATAGACCTACCAAGTCGCGTTTAAGCGCGAGTACGGTCTTCCTAGTGTCCCGCGTAAGTGTGCTCCGCGAAACTTTCTTCGCCTGCGGGTTATATGCCGTTTTGATCCAATGTTCATAGATCGGATCATCGGCAAACCGAAAGGGAAGATGCTTCGCGGCTACAAACTTCGCAAGTTCGCGGCGCGCAACGTCTTCGTTGTAATGAAACAAAGTTGTGCTTCCGCCGGCGGGGCCCGAAGCGGACGAATCCGTACCTCCGAACATTTGACTTTGGTTTTGTCCTAATCCTAACATAGTCGGGTGTTTCGAACGGAGATGGGCATTCATTGACCCATATCCGCCACCCTTCATAAAAGGATATTCCTTAGCGCAGTAGTTACAAACTGCTCTAAATTGGTTAACTGTACTGGTCGGTACCTTCTTGAAGTGTACCGCGAAGAGGTCGGACTGTAGCCGCCGCGAGCGGCCGGTGCCGCTGCCGGTCTCGGTCTGCGTCTGCGTCTGCGCTTCCGTCTCTGTCTGCGCGGCTTGCGAGCTATATCCCGGCGATGGAGCGAACTCCGGCATGTTGAAGTCCTCGCCGAGCACGGCGCCAAGGTCCAACATCTCGTTCGCCGAATATTCTTGGTAGTCATCTTGCGATGAACTACCAACAACTTGCTTCCCTTTGCAGCCCCTCGTTCCGCGAGAACCACGTCGACCACCACGATTCATCTAGTCTAAAAATATACTACACGGACACGAAAAAATAACGTTAGATAAAAAAAATGAAAAACGGCAAAAAACGATACCGAGGGCGGCGGTGGCCGGGCGGTGCGGGCAGGCGGAGGTGGTGGCCGGTGGGCGGCGGTCGGGGTGGCAGGGCGGCAGCAGGGTGGCGGGGCGGGCGGCGGCAGGGTCGGGCAGGCGGGGTGGCGGGGCGGGGTGCGGCAGCGGGGTGGCGGGGCGGTGGGGGGTGGGCGGGCGGCGGCGGGGTGGCAGGGCGGCAGCGGGCACGCGGAGGCGGGGGGCGGCGGGCTGCGGGCGGCAGCGGGGGCAGGGCGGCAGCGCGGTGGCGGGGCGGTGGGGGTGTGGGCGGGCGGCGGCGGGGTGGCGGGGCGGTGGGGTGGTGGCGGGCGGCGGCGGGGTGGCAGAGCCGGGCAGCGGAGGCGGTGGGCGGCGGGCTGCGGGCGGCAGCGGGGTGGCGGGGCGGCGGGCCGGTGGGGTGGTGGGCGGGCGGCGGCGGGGTGGCGGGGCGGGCGGCGGAAACGGGCGGTGGGCGGCAGCGGGGTGGCAGGGCGGGCGGCGGTGGGCGGCAGCGGTGGCGGGCGGTGGGGACTGGGGGGTGTGGTGGGCTGGGCGGCAGCGGTGGCGGTCGGGAGTCGGGACCGGTGTTGTGTTTTAATTAGAGTTTTATTTAATTTTCGGGACGGGCGGTCGAAAAAATTTCGCGTCGGGTCGTGAGAGCGAGTGGAGTGCGAGACTACGAGAGAGCGAGAGATATTGAGAGAGATTGAATTGAGAGTTGTGTTTTTTTGAATTTGGGTAGGTGTATTTGTAGAAGTTTTTAAAAAAATAGCCGTTAATCGCCGGTTAGACGGTTAACCTCCGGTTACACGGTTAACCGCCGATTACAACGGCTATTTATTTAATTTTTTTTATTTTTTTTTTTCTTCAACGGCTATATTATAATAAAAAAAAAAAATTCAAATTTTTTTTTCTTTTTTTTTACAACGGCTATATAATTAATAAAAAAAACAAAAAAAAAAAAATAAAACTATTGACCGCCGGTTAACCGCCTAACCGGCGGTTTTTAACCGGCGGTTAGCGGTTGGTCGGACCGACCAACCGCGCCGTAACCGGCAACCCACGGTTGCCGGTTACGGTTGGTGCCGGTTACGGTTATTAACCGTAACCGGCGGTTACGTAACCGGCGGTTAACGGTTGTAACCGCCGGTTACGATTAATAATGGGCATGTCTACTCGTTTTCTAAGGAACTCATCGAGAGACAAAGACTCAACATCAACATCAACTTCTTGTCCGTCTCCTCCGCCGGCGCCAGTAACTTGCTAACCATCTTTATTCACACCGCCACCGTAAAGGGACGGAGTGACGGAGGAATTGCGCAAAAGGGACTGAGTAACTGAAGAATTTCGGAAAAGGGACGAAGTACCAGGGGTGACAGAGGATGTAGAGGTGGATGCGGAGCCTCCTCTATTTAAACGGCGCCGTCGCTCAAGGATCTTGAGCTGTGCGTCGCGGATGAGGACAGGGTCGCGGGTTCGCGTGGCCTGGAGCCAGTCGAGACGATCCCTGAGCTTCGGGATGTCCGGGAAGTAGTCGCGCTCAATTATCTCATCTATGGCCGCCACGTAGCTGTCCTCGTCGAGCACCTTCGGTCCATCGCGACCCCTCTTTCGGCTTATTCCTGAAGACGACGACGAGCTATTAGGGTTAACGTCTGGGTTTGGGGTATGCTCCCGGACGGATTCAGGCGTCGATAGAATCCTGGGTGAGTAGCCTGGGGATAACAACATCGTTAATCAGCCTTGATTCGATCGACTCCCCAGCAAGACGAAGATGATTATACAAATCTGCGTGCTCAGGATTAGAAATTCGGGAAGATTTGGAGAATGGAATTCTGATCGAATCGTTTCTTTGATTGAAGAGAACAGCAATACGCGTTGGGATAATTACATTTTCTGGTCCGTATTGTTTTTTTTTTTCAGATTTGACCTCTCATCTCATATTTTCGTTGATAGTTAGTTCACATTTAATTCATTATTCGTCCCTATATTTATCACGTTTTCAAATAAAATATTAAAATATCATTAGTTAAATTGGGACTAGATGAAAATGAGGACTAGCTAATAAAGTATGAAATAATTAAATAATTAAAATGTGAATATTTTTTAATTAATGATGAATTGATGTATTATGAATTGGATGATAGATGATATTAATGTTGGTAAGATGAGTTGTATAATTGATTAGATTGTATTTATTGTAACTAGTTATAATAGTGAATTTTCAATAGTATAAATGGTGAATTAGAGTTGTATTGTAAAACACATAAAAGTATTGAAATACTTTCACTCTAATCTCTATCGTAATCTATATTATCATAATATTATCATAATAATACATGAAAAAGACAAGCACAAAGGAATAAGAAGAAGAACAAACACAAAAAACAGAATAAACAAAACAAACACAAATAGACCAAACACACAAGCGGATAAACAGAATACAATAGAAAAATAAAAAAGAGAGGAACACACTACCCACATGGACGAGGAAGGAAAAAGGAAAAGGAGAGATATCAAGAGATCTCTTCCAACCTCCATTAATGGACTAAAGGGAGAAGGTCTATGAATTTTTAGATTTGAATTCTCTTAGATAGTGGTGGGAGAACAAAGAAGTTAGGTCATTTTCTCATTTAAATCATTCTTAGTCATCATCAAGATAATTCTGGAGTCTTCTCATAAGTCTTTTAAAGTGATACAGTTGGATGTAGTTATCTTTGAGTCTGTGTTAGATTAGGAAGGCTGTCCAATATTTGCTTCATCGTTGTCATCAACATGATCCAACAGAACATCATCCGCTTCGTAGTCACTCACCTCCTCTTGCTTATTCTATGCCCCAATACCATCATCGTCGGGGAAATAAGTTGGACTCAGTTATTATATAACACTAAGGAACGACTGTCCTTGGACATGCTTCGTCAAATTGATTTTGATAATGATGATTGTTCGAATACATGTTATTCATATGTGAGGGTCTGATTGAGATCAAAGGAATATCAGTCATGTACCGACTCAACGAAAATATGCAAACAGTTGAATCTAGAATTTGGATGAAAGAATAGCGCAACATCTTATTCTAAGAGAGTATGAATCTAGAGTATCTTGTATATAGTGTAAGGATATAATTGTTGTTATCAACAACTACAATACCGTATAACAGAAAAAAAAAAAAAAACAAAAAAAACCAAAAGTTTGAAGAAGGTTATATGATGCAATAATTTTTTATATGCATTGGGGTTAATAATATATGAGGCAACATTACCATGTTGTAATATTTCATCACTAAAATATATAATTACTAGAATTATAGATCTAGACAATGTGTTTGAAGGGTCTCGTGATAGAAGTATTTATAATAGTATTTTTCACCGTAGACCTGGGAAAACGAGCCGATTCGAACCAAAACCAGGATCTGGTTCTGGAAGAAACCGAAACTAGAATTTTGGTAACCGAAACCGGATCCGTTCCAGCTCCGGGATCGGAACCGACTAGATGTGACTTGCGGTGAAAATATGACATCTCGTTTCAAACAGAATTGCGGTGACATCAATTTTGAATTTAAAGCGAGAAATGACTTTCACTACAAAGTTTTTGAAAAATTGCAGGTGAATAGGACATATCAAGGCAACTTTTCTGAAAAGTTTCAGGTGAACAGGCCCGTAGCTTATGTGAAGCCAGTGAGGCGGTCGCCTCGGGCCTAGCTTTAGAAGGGGGCCCAATATACACGTATATATAGTAAGCCAAAAAAATTTTATTTTGTATAGGCCGAAAAACAGTGATTGAAGCTGAGAAGATAAAAAAATATTCATGTGATCATATCTCATATTATAACTCGAGATGAGAATCAAGGAATTTTTTTTTTTTGTTTTTTTAATCAAATATTGGTCAAACTTCAAAGAAAATTAGATAAATGAAATTCAAACTTTCACAATTCAACACACTATTTTAACTACTTTTGCTCTTCTGCTTTTTAAATATCTGTTTCTCTCTATTCTCGTCATAAGTGAAACAATTTAACTTTAATTCAATCTCTTGAAGATTTCCATCAATTCCAAATGGCTTCGTTTTTTGTATGATTCTTATTTCTTTTATATTTGTTTCCATTCTAAAAGTCTATCATGCGTTTGATGGATTGAATGAATGAAACTAAAACTAAATATTATCGACTGAGAAAGAAATGGTCGGTCAATATTACTAATTACGTGTTCTAAACGCTAGCAATGTCATCGATTGGAAAAGAAATGATCGAGCAACTAGATTATGCATGTTTGATAAATATTTTTGCCTCTAAATTATCTAGGCGAATAGTATTTATATAATTAGTTTAAGTAATTATTGAATAATCCAATATGAAATATATTTATATTTATTTTTCTTTTTCTAAGTTAGGTTTAAATATATGATATATTACGTATCTTATTTGAAAAAAATTACATAAAAGGGTCTGGGGCCCGAATTTCGAGATTCGCATTAGGTCCCGACTTCTTCAGCTACGGGCCTGCAGGTGAATAGGAAATATCAATGATAAATTTTCATCGAAAATGTGACTTATTACTGCAAAGTTTCTAAGAAATTGCAGGTTCAAAAAAATATGAATTCGTTATATAATGGATTCTATCGGCATGAATGCCTAATATGCACGACGATCATCTTTAATTTTCTCAAACATGAAACGTCAACGTGTAGTCATCACATACTTTAAAAAATGAGAAATCGCGTTAGATAATAAATTTTTTCAACTTCATCTTTTTTTTTTTCCATCTTTGTTGACATAATAATAAATTTTTTCAACTTCATCTTTTTTTTTTTTCCATCTTTGTTGACATAATTGGAACGCATAGTGGATTATGACGAGCCTGCCACTAAGTGGGCCATTATTGTGATTGTGTTGTGGGCTTTTAGGGTTCGCAAACGTCTTCATAAATCTCTATAAAATGAGGTTCGCAGCGCTCAAATTTCAGCTGCAACAATACTTATCAGCATCCTCCAGCTCGAGAGCTTCGAGGAACGATTCTATCTATTTTTCTTTTTTCGATTTGTACTCAAACCCTGCGACGATCCGTCAATTACTAAAGTAGGGGCGAGCTCCGATTTAATGTTCGCAAAACCCTAAGCTTGAGAAATCGCCGCTACAAAAAGCCTACGCCCTTCGTCGACGGTCTTTCTGATCTCCGAAGGGTTCGTAAGGCGATCTCATATCCTATCGCCTTGGGTAGCAGAGTTTCTGCGATTATCTCTTGGGATTAGCCATGAGAAATACATTTTTATATCATTTTCTTTCCCGAAATTAATGAAGAATAGCCTGTGAAGAAAGCATTTGAAAAAAATACACCATCTTTCGGGGCATAATGGTCTTCGTATGAAGCCCTTGCTGATAGATATTCTGCAATTCCGAGGCTATTAATTCTTTCATTCCATTTCTAGATGGAGATTTGCTATGATTTGAAATATAAGGTTTTATTGTGCTTTCAGTGCAATTAGGGAAGTAGGGGTGAAGATGCATCGCTGATGAATAAATATAGGGTCATTCTAGAATTATAGGAAGATCATAGGTAATTGTGAAATTGGACCAACATTGTGTAACCTATTGCATAAACTGTCAAGAACGACAAGAAAAAAAATGTTACTTTTTCAATGTTTTGGAATCAAAATGCTCATTTGATATTATTTTTTGTTTTTTTTTTTTTTTTTTTCTATTTTGGTTGTTTGATGTTCGAAAACTAGGCTTAAAAATGACCAATTCTGCTTGTGGGCTGGGCTTCTAAACAAAAGGCGATTTCAGAGGAATTGAAACAAAAACGTAATTCCAAATAAATCAATTTATGCAAATTAGTACTCTGATTTTTTGATAAATTAATATTTAATTATTTAATAAATTTTTTAAAATAATATTTATGGTCCGTCCTGAGATAATGTTTTAACTTAATTAATCAAAAATTAAAAGATAATATAATATCATATAAAATATAAATAAATAATTCTAATATATTACTTGAATGTTGAGGATTTCTTCTATATGATTTATTTATATTTGCATATTTTGATTATGTTTTCATATAATGATGCAATGAATATAAGACGTATAATAATGTGAGATTTATAATTCTTTTAAATCAGATCATTCGTTTGCTATTCGTACATATACTATAATTAAGTAAAATTTTTAAATTTGTTTGTGTATATTGAGTATTTCATTATAATTTTTTAAGATATTAATTGATATATAAATTAATAAATATTAATTCATGAATTAATTAATAACTCTTTTAATTAATACATGCGGTCCAAAGTGTAATAATTTAGAGCTTGAGCTTTTATTACAATCGAACGTCCAATTTCAATTAATCCATATTATTGAGAAGTAATTATTAATGACCATGATAGTTAGATATCATCTTCCATCATGTACTCATTGATCAGAAGTAGAATCACTTGGGTTTCTGAACTCTTGTTCGATGATGAAATTGGAATGCAGAGAAAGTTGAAGATACATTTCAACCATATATTTGCTCAATCAGTCTTAGAAATCCTCATTAATAGATATATTTGCAGAGACGAATTGATTTGGCATATCCATGCAAACTTGGTAGTGGGGAAAAACTTTATCAAGATAGACTACAATTATCACTCTACCTTCTCTAAAGTTATGGAAGACCTTAAACCTTTGGATTTTCATGAAAAAAAAAAAAAAAAACTAGTCAAGGAAACAATGGATATAATTGTCTTGACTAAAATGTTAGAGTCACCTTCTGCCCTGCCGGTTAGATTGTTGTCGAAAGAAGCTTCTTGGCTCTTGAGCCTGTCTGTACAATTTTTTTTGGAATGAGATTAATGCCAAGGGGAAAAATGACCATAAGTAGACTAATTATCAATTCTATTTTATATCAAATTAGTGTGTTAATTACACTAAATTCTAATATATATAATAAAAATAAATACAATTATAGTCAATAACTTGCACATTTTAATCAATAACTTCAATGTTAAAATAAGTATTCTAATCAATAACTTCCCCGTTAAAATAACTTAATATTGAGATTACACTTTTTTTATTGCAGACATTTAACTGTGCAAAATTACAAAATTACTAGTAAATTATTAATCATCACTGTCAAGTAGAATTGAATTTGAATCGCATCGTCAGTTAGGGAATGCCCCAGCTTTCAATGTGAGCAATTCCCTTGGCCCATGGCTCATTTCATATTCATACATGCATCGATCTCAAAAAGACCAGTCAAATTGAACTAATGACAGTCATATATGCTTCACTTTAGACCTATTGGTTAGGGCATCTCTACTGTACTAAAATGGAGAAAGTTCGCAGTCTTTGAAATCCGAATAACTTTTGTATTCTTTTTATTATTATTTCAGGAGAGGAGAGACATCAAATATCATGAGGGGGGAAAAGATCTGAAAATAAAAGGGTAAATTATGTTATATCCAACGTGGATATACTGAAATGTACATTACTATCCTATACTTTTTATATTGCGTGAAACCCCATTGTGCTGTCTAAAACTTAGCACGGTATCCCCATGGTGTCTAAAACATAGCATTGTACCCCCAATTAGGGGGTGAAAATAACAATAAGCGCATGATTAAATAAATCAAGATGATATTTTATACTATTTACAAATCATAGAAGTTTTGGTGTTTAGTTTTTAAACTACGAGTAAATTATGTGTAATTTAGCCGAAATTAAATATAAAATGATTCAGATTTAAACATTATACATATTTGTGTGATATGAAAGCTGATCAATCAAGCAAGACATCGGATGATGAATAAAGCATAAGAAACTACAGAGGCCCATTAGATATGACACAAAGTAAAAGCAAAAGCCATTTCTACTTTAATAATAAGTACGCCTCGAGTTGACCCAAACTACTCCTCACTCTCGCCCGCCCCCACATTGAGTCATTGACGAGTGAGCCTTACAGTGCACCTGCGCACACGCCCGCACGCATCATCATCTAATGTAGAGGAGAGATCACGATCCCTCAAGTAATTGCCCACGTTTTTTAGAAGGTGCCGATTTTTGCAGTTTTGCAATTATTGTCACTACTTTTTTTTTTTTGGTAAAGGTCACTGCTCTAATGATCTGGAACTTGACGGTGGTTTCACTTTCCTTAATTTTGTTAGGTACCCAGGTCGTATTTTTCCCCTTTGGAATCGGCGGACATGAGCAAAGAGAAGGAAAAGCCGCCGGAGCCTATTGATTTCTTTATTTGGACTGTTGAGGTGATTCATTTTCCCTTTTTTTGTTCTCTTGTTTTTACTTTTAGGATCTTCGTTTTTGTCCTTCTGGGGTGATTCGTGAATCTATTATGGCTGGGCTGAAGCTCATGTTTTATACCTATCAATTTGTGAATTGTGAGAGAATATTAGAAAACAAAACTATTTCTGAATGGCGGTTTCTTGATTTCCTAGGATGTTGGGATGTGGTTGGAGGAGATAAATCTCGGAACTTATCGCCAAAGTTTCAAAGAGAATGGGGTCAATGGAGAGTATTTGGAGGGGATGTCCATGTTTACAACTGAACAGATCCTTCGCTTCATAAGGAAGTGTCACATGAAGTGGGGAGATTTTATAACTCTGTGCAAGGAGCTAAGGCGAATAAAAGGTTTGCTTATCTTTATCCCTTGATCTTGTTATGTGAGATTGCCTGTTAGTTACCCTTTTTTTCTCTAATTCAGTTGTTTGTCATTGAATTACTGATATTAATATGGTGCTTCCGGCGAAGGTCGTAGTTTGGTCATAAGTTAAACACTTCCTCGTCTTGACAAAATCTCATTTGGCGGTATTTGATATTGCTTCCATCTTCTAAAGTCGTGCTAATGAAGTGGTGACACTCGCTTTTATGGTGGGCTATTGAGCCAATTGGCATGAACAAACTTTGAGTTTTTAGAATAATCTTGAAAGACCTGACAAACAACATGCACAAGGATCTGTTGTAAACTTATTTGTTTAGGAATTGGGTCGTATTGCTGCTAATTGTCGTTTCAATTCTATTGTCCATTATGCTTATATTTCCTATGGTGAAGAAAGGATGGAAAAAAAAAATTGTCTTAAAAGCCATGATATCTCTTTTTTTTTTTAGAACATTTACACCACTTTGACTGAATGCCCAAAGGGAAAGGCTAAGTTAGCAATGATGTGAACACCATGATTTGAATTCTATGGAGGTGAGCATTCATTCAACTATAAGGTTGAGTTGACGCAAAATAAAAGTTGAAACTAAAGGTTGTGAAAGGAGGCATAGCATTCAAATTGTGCTAGGCAGTTCCTTGAGACACGGCTTTTTACATTCTCAAATAAAGCCGCCCATAGAATAGGTTCCGGTTGCTTTATCAAGTATGAATCCGTTAGTTAAGCGTTTTATGTGGAAATCTGCAAGAGGTTCTAAACTTTTTATGACATTTACTTTCCTTTGACTTTTATCTGTAGAGGGCCATTAGAATATACCATCGATTTTTTTCATATTTAAACTTTGGGCATCATCATGTATGCTTGCATCCAGCTTAAGCTTTCTGCCATTAAGATTGCATCGAGTACTTGAATGCTGCTGTTTCATTCTTTCTCATATGCTATTACAAAATTTTGCAGTGGCATGCTTGAAAGGGGATCAAAAAGTTCGACGACCTTGGTGGGCCCCATCTTGTCTCGTCAAGGCGGCAAAAAGCAACAGGCAGTCGAGAATCGTCTCGTTGAAGCTGGAACCTTGATGTCATATAGAATCAATCACTTGTATCTACGTACGTATGTGTGTATTTTTTTTATTTTTTATTTTTATGTACGTCTGTGATGGATGATGTTCTTGTTATAAATATTTGAGGGAAAAAAAAAAAAACTAGCTTTAGGAAAAGGATTTATATATTGTTTTATAAATGTCTGAATGTGTTATATTTTGACAAAGCTTGTTTGTTCTTTCCTCAAGAACGTGCAATTCCTCGAGTGCTTCTGTTGCAAAGTCTCAGTCCAATTTTTTTCTGCATTTGTTGAGGATTGACAGCTTCACAGTTCACAGACTATTATTCAAATGTCTGCCAATTAAAAATTTAAGGCTTAAATATATTTTTAATCTCGTATGTTTTGGGGTAGCGTTCTAAAGACACTTAAGTTAAAAGTGGCAATTTTAGTCATGTAAGTATCAAGATTGAAGCAATTTAGGGCTATTTAAGTTAAGGATGACAATTTCAGTCCTATAAGTATTGAAATTGAAGCAATTTTAGTACAGTTATACTCAGAAACTTAATTTCAGCCCGGAATTTAAACATGTGGCGCCGAAGATGTTGATTTAGACTGAATTTATTTTCTCTTTTCTTTAATTAAACGTCACTTCATAGTCCAAGTCAGTATTTTCGATTCTATGTGTATAAATTTCGGGCCGAAATGATGTTTTCGGGGTTAACTTTCTTAAAATTGTTTCAATTCTGATACTTGCAGGACTAAAATTTATTCTCTTTCCTCAAAATAAGCTCTTATTTTTTTTACTGGTGACGATTAATTGGAGGAAAGAGAAAATAAATTTATTTCAAGTCAGCATCTTTGGTGCCACGTGTATTAATTTCGGGCTGAAATTAGATTTCTAAGTTTAGTTGTCCTAAAATTGCTTTATTTATAATACTTATAGGATTGAAATTATCATCCTTAACTTAAATGACCCTAAATTGCTTTAATTTTGATACTTACATTGCTACCTGATTAAAAATATATTTAAGCCAAAATTTAAATATGATCACACTTCCCTAAGATCTTTCTGGGATGACAGAGTATTCATATAAGGTCTTCTTTTCATATTCATAGATATTCTGGGCATCATATTCAATGCCTTCAAGAAAACTTAGTGATAGAAGAATTTTTTTTTTTTGGTAGCATGCAAGTCGCCCATTAATAAAGATTTGTGGTTGATTCACTAATCAAATGTTATGAAATAAAAAAAGATTCCTATTTTCGACTGCCATCTCACTTCCCACTGAAGTCACGGATGTGGGCTGTAACAGTATGCACACTGTTCAATGATTCCCAAACCAAACGAATGGTTACAGTGGTCTATATCATCATCGATCAGCAATTTCGGCGCGCAAAATGGAAGCTTTATCTACAATTTCAGTCGTCGTCATCTTCGTCGTGATAGCAATCAGTCAGGGTAAACATCTTCGACTACTGTTATGTGGTGTCTGGCAGCTTTTTGAGAGTTTCTACGACTTTTTAGCTCTGACCTGACCTTTGGGTTGATAATTTTTTCGACAGGCCAGTTTGGAACGGCGTATGGCGAAGAAGGGTTTTGCTCAGCGCCACAAATCATGGACTCTCAGTCGCTCTATTTCAAAACCACCAATCCCACACTCTCTCCTTCTCACCTTCAAGGTACCCTTTTTTTTGTGCTTAACAGATGAATAAATATGCAAAAATTCTTATCAAATTATGGACTTAGATGCTGAGGAGAACTCTTTCAGTCTCTTGTGGTTATGTTCTTACCTTAAGTCCTTAAAATATGCAAAAACTCTTATCAAATTATGGACTTAGATGCTGAGGAGAACTCTTTCAGTCTCTTGTGGTTATGTTCTTACCTTAAGTCCTTAAAATATGCAAAAACTCTTATCAAATTATGGACTTAGATGCTGAAGAGAACTCTTTCAGTCTCTTGTGGTTATGTTCTTACCTCAAGTCCTTATTTGATGGTTTCATTCTTGAAAACAAGTGTACTATTTCATCAGATACACTGCTAGATTTTCCATATCATTCTGGCTTTAGATGTTATAGCTTGTTCTGTTTATGCACTTCATTGTGATTTTATTTACCAAAAGTACCTGATCTTTTTACATATATCTTTGGATACCTCATCAAGGGGTTTTCTTGTTGATTAAACATATGACTCTCATTACTTGAACTTTTTGAGTGGCAAGCTAGAGAAAATTTGCACCATGCACTTGCTAATGCTGTGTTTTGTTTGCTTCTAGACTTGCCCGGGTTCACTCGAAGTGTCTATAAGAGAGACCATGCTTTGATAACTCCTGAAAGTCACGTCTTCAGCCCATTACCCGATTGGTAACCATTTTTCCGCCATCTTAATCAAGTAGGTGGCACCATGGTGTTGATGATATTTGGCCTCATATCTTGCGTCTTTTTTCGTGTATTCACAGGACAAACACGTTGGCTGCTTATCTTATCACACCCTCAATGGGCTCGCATTTTGTTATGTACTTGGCAAAGATGCAAGGTGGGGTAGAAAAAAAAAATGATATTTTCTTCGTCCTAGTTAAATATTTCACCTGATTCAACAGTATAGTACTTTGGTTATTTCATGAAAAAAGAAAAAAAAAAAGATTTCGGTTTCTGTCCGACGTTGTTTAAAGTGATCTTCATTGTCTACGTATTCATTTTGCAGAAAATTCCAAATCAGCTCTTCCACCAAGTGACGTCGAGAGGTTGGGCTCATTTATATTGTAGAATTCTGTACAAATATTTACTTGTAGCATCAGCTGTCCACCGTAAAAATCTGAATCATATTATGCCTTGCCATGTCTTTTGCAAAACCAGGTTTGTATTCGTGCTTCAGGGTGTCGTGACCTTTGATGATAAAGAAAGCAATAATCACAAACTGAAGGTTATTAGATCTATACTCAGCAATGTGTGAATATATTGCAGTCATCGTATGTCTTGGGAACTACTGGCGTAGGTATGTATTATATGCGCAATTTTCAGGTGGATTCATACGCTTATTTTCCACCAAATTTCGATCATTCACTGCGCTGTGATTCATCTGCTGCTCTTGTTATATTTGAACGAAGGTTAGCTGTCACCACGCCTTTTTTTTTTTCTTTTTTCCGTATGCATCTCTATTACATTTACGTATTAGTGAGGCTCTTCTATGTTGTTTTATTGTGCTGGTGAAAGCTAACTTATTCGTCTTTAGAATGTTAATATCATTCTTTATCTCAGGTATTCCTACTTGGAAAATCATACAACTGAAAAGATTATCAGTTCAACAGATAAACAGCCCCTTCTCGAAACTCCAGGCGAGGTAGAATTACATAATCGAATAGTTTTAAGTGTTTGCATATTCTTAAATATTAATCTCAACTGCTCTCCCAGGTATTTGAGCTGCGGAAGCTTCTTCCTACGACTCTGCCTTACGATTTCAACATTCACGTAAGTTTCTTCTTACATATGTACTTCGACCACTTCAATCTTCTTCTGATTTGGTTTGTGCAACATAATCTGAACACTCCCTCCATTTCTAAATATTGTTCAAATCCTTTCGCCGAGTAAAGAGATTCTTGACCGCTCATATTCGTTCACTACATATTTTGTTGGCAGATCATGGATTTCCAACCGGGCGAGTTCCTCAATGTAAAGGTATGATAAAAATAAGAAGATGCTGATTTTAAGGCAATGTATAGCGATCCCTTAACATCCCTCGAACGAACGAATAATGATTGGCAACTAATAAATTCAAAAACGTATTTCTGCAATAGGAAGTGCACTACAACCAACATGGCTTGCTGCTTTTGGAGGGACAAGGGATTTACCGCTTAGGTGACAGCTGGTAAGAGAAGAGAAAAACGTTGAGTTACGATACGTATATGTAAGGAATCGATCGAAGTGATCTTATTACATCTCTATTCTATGCTTTGTCACCTGGCTATAGGTATCCAGTTCAAGCCGGTGATACAATCTGGATGGCACCGTTTGTTCCTCAATGGTTAGTTAGTTATAACAGTATCGAAATCTCGACATTTTACTTAGTTTGACGTTTCGATTTCTTTGATTCGTCTTGTCTCTTGGGTCAGGTATGCAGCGCTTGGCGGGAAAAGGTCGCGCTATTTGCTGTACAAAGATGTTAACAGAAATCCATTGTAACTGTGACCTCAACCAAAACCACCTTGCTCATCACAATTCATGGCTTCGAACAACCTTTTTCAATGGGTCTTACTTATTATGAATCAATGTTGTAGTATTCAAAAGTGAAAAAAAAAAAAAAAGGAATAACAAGAAGACTAAACCAAATACATTCAGCAAGTATAAAGAAAATGTTTTTGCCCGGCCTAGTGATTTAAGGGAGTTGTTAAATCTCGTTAGTCACGGTTTCAAACCCCAGTCAATGTCTGTGTGCCATCGGGCGGGTCTCATTGACCATGAGAATTAGTCCCGCAGAAAGTCGGGATCGTCTCATAGCAGATAATGAGGTTCAAATTCGCCTCACATTAAACTTAGCGGGATAGTGGGAATTTACTACATCATGAACGTAATAAAATTTCAAGTTCAAAGATCGGATCTTTTACCAAGACCCCATTTAGTTTTTCAGTTATTCACACACACATAGAGAGAGAGAGGGAGAGGGAGAGGGAGAGGGAGAGAGAGAGAGAGAATCTGATTCCTTACAATTTATTTTTACAGCTGTTGCAGAAAAGATAGAAGAAAAAATCAACAAGTGCGATCCATCTTTGTACTTCGAGCCATATTTATCAACTTTTCTACCTCAGGGGGACCTTTTTGCTTCCCATTATGTATATACTTTTTTTAATATGTGTATATAAATTCCACATGCATGAATGTGGACATAAACAACACAACCACCTTACTCAGTATGGCCCTTGTCAAGACATGCCTCACCTTAGCAGCTCTCTTGCTCATGACTTATCACTCCCAAGAAGCAGGTAATAAACATCAACAACTGCTTGTTTTGTTTTCTCTGCCATAGTATAAACAATCCTCCCACGTCTACTTTTAAGGAAGTGAAAATGTAATGCAGCTGCTGCAGATGGGGCTGTCCTGAAGGAATGGTGCATAGCCAGCGAGCAGAGGCCAGACGGTGAGCTGCAGGTGGCTCTTGATTGGGCCTGCGGAGTCGGCGGAGCCAACTGCAGCAAGATTCAAGTGGGGCAGTCGTGCTTTCAGCCCAATACGGTGAAGGCCCACGCCTCGTACGCTTTCAACAACTACTACCAGAAGTTCAAGCATAGGGGTGCTTCTTGCTACTTCAAGGGCGCTGCTATCACAACTGATATAGATCCCAGTAAGTACAGTTAATTTCAGTAAACCATTTATAAGGATTTCTTTTTTCTTCGACCCCTTTATATGCCGTTTAATTTGCAGGTCATAACTCGTGCAACTATGAGATTTCGCCCTGAGCGCTGCGTGAAGTCTAGGTTTCCTCGTTGATGCTCTTCTCATTGTCTTCTTTTCTTCTGCTTGTCAGCAAGAACGATTTCATATCCATTAGCTTGTTGTCTCATAGTTATTACAATAGAAAACAATCTCATTTGAGTGACAAGACAGACTTAATTGAGTATAATTTTATATAAGGCGAACAACGATGCACAGAAGATATACTATACTCCGCAAGTATCAATTACTGCCACTTATTATTAAGGAAACTTTAAAAAACTGAAGTTACACTCAGAACAGAAGGCTCGCCCAAGCGCCGATAAATGCGAATCCTCCAAACGGCGCCACTTTAGAATAGGTTCTGTCTTCTAAGTATGCAACAGTGTAGCACCTGCAAATAAGAAAGTGTGAAGCAGCATAACCACGAAAAAAAAAAAACCGTGCATTTGAGCGTGTGTTTATTTCAAGAACAAGTTTGATAGTTTTCCATACAGCACTAGAAAAGAACGAGCAAATGCACGTGTGTCGATAAGCATAAGCCAACACAGAACATCAAACACTACACTAGTAGGTGCCTGTGTGGTGTTTATTCTTTTTCTTTCATAATTGGACATATGTAATTCAATTCAATAATCGAGTAACAAGGTGTGGCTTGAGAACATGTACATGCCAGGCACAAAGGCGAAGAACACTGCCCGATGAGGTATAAAAACAATCCCCAGGAACAATAACATCAATTAGATTTATCAAGGGAAGACACAACGGATTTTACACATTAAAAACTTGTGGAAAACTATAAACTTGGGTGTGGATATGGTTGAAATTATAATGTAGGAATTCAGGGGAACTTGAACAGGCAAAGTTCCCAAGAATATAGAAACTTACGTCCCGGAGAATGCGATGAGCCCAGCAGTGATAAGACCTCCAAACTGCCATTAAAGATTCACAGCAAAAGATTTATTCATCAGTCAAACACACTCAAAGCGTCATCATATTAAGTAACCAACATAAACACAACATAACCAGCAAAGAAGGAAAAAGAAAAGGAACAAAAGATTCAAACTGGTGACTCACAATGTTAGGGTATTTGACCATAGGAGCAGCGAGGAGCGCCGTTGAATGAACCAAGTGATAGAAAGATGCAGTGTGCCACACCTTTATGTTCAAAACCCATTAACCATCATCACAAGGAGATAATCAAAATTTAATGGAAAATAGAACCCAAAAAAAAAAAAACTAATCTTTTTATCAGCTTCTCACAATCGCATCGGACCCATGTGAACCAAATATGATCAGGCGAATTCAAACCAAACCCAATAAATAAACATGAATTGGGGAAAGAGAAGGTCATTACTTCTTTATAAGCAGGATTCTTGGGCTTGAAAACATGGGCACCGTAAGTTCCCAAACCAATAGCTGCAACGCCTGTGCAATCAGCAGAAAATCCGTGAAGACGAAAGAATTAGCTCAACCACGTCAAACTCTAGCTGAATCTTGTTTATTACCAGATATGGCAGCAACTTTGTGCCAGATACGAGGATCCATTTTCGATTTCTCGCGAGGTCGTGAGGCTTCTTTTGTTGAGTTTTGACCAAGCTTGTCTGCAGAGATTAGGTCAGATGTTGGCTTTTGAGTCCTAAAACCTTTGCGCAGCATCATATTTGTGTGCAATAATTATTAATCAAGACTTTTGTAGGACCTAACACTATTTTCCTTCGTGGCATCTTTTCCATTTCACACTTTGCCTCCTTGATATTTAAGTTCCGCATCAAATTTTAGACTATTGTCCTTCTTTGACTAAGTTCTGCTTGATCTACTTTAATACTTATTATAGGCTTAAATTTATTTTTAGTCCCGTATGTTTGGAGGGGTAGCGTTTTAAAGAACACTTAAGTTAAGGGTAGCAATTTTAGTCCTATAAGTATCAAAATTGAAGCAATTTAGGGACACAAATGATGATAATTTTAGTCCTATAAGTATTGAAATTGAAGTAATTTTAGAACAGTTATATCAAAAAACTTAATTTCAGCCCAAAATTTACACGTGGCGCCGAAGATGCTGATTTGGACTAAATTTGTTTTCTCTTTCCTTTAATTAAACGTCACTTCATAGTCCAAGTCAGTATTTCCGGTTCTATGTGTATAAATTCCTGGCCGAAATGATGTTTTCGAGATTAACTTTCTTAAAATTGCTTCAATTCTGATACTTGCATGACTAAAATTTATTCTCTTTTCTCTCAATAAGCTCTTACTTATTTTTTACTTATAAGGTGATGATTAATTGGAGGAAATATAAAATAAATTTAATTCAAGTCAACATCTTTGGTGCCACGTGTATAAATTTCGGGTTGAAATTAAATTTCTAGGTTTATCTGTCCTAAAATTGCTTCATTTATAGTACTTGTAGGACTAAAATTGTCATCCTTAACTTAAACGACCCTAAATTGCTTCAATTTTGATACTTACAGGACTAAAATCGTCACCCATAACTTAATTGTCCCCCTCAAATATACAAAACCTTTATTATACAGAAAAATGTTCAAGTTCGATTTACATTGTTCAGTTAAGGGTTTAGACAGATAAATATTGACGAAACTCAATTTTTTGCAGGGATAAAATTAGCAAAACATTAAGAAAAAGAGCACAATCCATGGAGGGATTAATACTTAAAAATCCAATACTCTCAACATTGCTCATAGTTCAAGTAATAACAAGCAAAACTAAAACAAACTTTCAAGTATCATCAGCTGACAACCCCAATAGAAGGTTCAACGGAGCCTCCTTGCTTCTCTCTCGGACTCGAGAAGGGTGAGAATGTCGCCCTCTCTCACGGGTCCCTTCACGTTCCTCATGATGAAACGATTCTGGTCATCCATGAACTTCACCCTCACCTGAGTCACCTGACCCCTCGAGCCAGTTCGGCCGATAACCTTCACCACAATGGCGTGCTTGATTTGAGAATCCATTCTGTTTAAACAAACAAGAGACTGCCTTACAGTTTCCATGGGTGGCTCCGTAATGAAGAAAAAAAAAGCACATTTTCAGAAGAAAGATGCACACAGTGTGTAAGAACAACTCCCTAACCAATTCATAGGGGTTTGAAAACTTTGGAAATACTAAGCGCTGGTGAAAAAAAAAAGGGATCAAAATCATGTTTTTTGAAGTAAGCAAAACATAGATAGAGAATACGCAGCCACTGTTAGGCTTAAAGAAAAAAAAAAATCTAGCAAACACAAGACTGACTTCAATAGGATCAAACTTTACAATCTTTACAAAGGGACGACATCATTTTAGGTATCTCGACAGATTTTGCAAGAGGAACAGTTTATATGCGTACAAGGTAGCATCAAGGCTGAAATCAATTTCAAATCAGACAAGTCACCCAAATTCTTACAATGAAAAACCATCAAAAGATTAAAACTATAACCATCCTCTAAAAATTCATGATCCCACAACTATATTCTGAGTAACAGAAAGCTCAAAATAAACAATATAGTTCATCGATTAGACAGAGACGATAAAGTAAAATCCGCAATTAACCGAAACTATATAAGAAGATCAAACGAAAACAGCACAAATTAAAATCGCGGAACAGGCTAATGTGAACAAAGACCGATGAAGAGAGGGAACGCTTACTACGGAAGAAATTGTAGATCTATGCGAAGTACTGCAGCCAAAGAAGTCACTGAAAGCTCAAATCAAACTCAATGATCCATAAACCCTAGGTAGAGGCTACTAATGTATAGTGAAATGAATGCCGGACGCTATTGCCCCTTATTTGGGCTCCAAACCACCTGATAAACCCAATTAGATAAGCCCAATTAGATAAGCCCATATATTTCATTGGCCCAACAATTTTCTTATTTTTTTAAATTTTTATTGTTTGATAGAAAGGTAAATACGTGACATACCAAATTAAATTGAGATGCAACACGCGTTATATATAGTATTGATAAAGCGGGAGACCCTCGATGGTAAGATAAGTGGACGATAATTACTATTTTGCCATTAATACTATTAATGTAAAATTAATATATAAAACTAAAATATTATTTAAAATAAATAGAAAATTAAAATTTGTATAATAATTAAAATTACTGGTTTAAAATTCTAAATTTTTTTATTTTAAGCACATGCATAGGATTTGCATGAATTATTAGTACTCGTGTTTATAGATTTAAAATTGGAGCTCAAGTGCAATAGTTCCATTGTTCTTATTTAATAATCTAGCTCATTAACCTCTACCAATCTAATAGGAAGCTTTCCGTCTATTGTCGTCGAAGAAGTTAACCCTGAAGAAAACTCACTCCCAGCTCGATGGTCAGTGTTGCATGAATCGAATGTTAAAAAGGGCACGAGACCTCGTGCTAGCTGCTCTTTGGCAACGTTCGGCGGTTTTCACATTTGGAGCCTAAGCTTTAGAAGAACCTTGTCGCCTACCTCGAACTCGACCTCCCTACGGTCTTGATCCGCATACTTCTTCATTCACTTTTGCGCTTTGGCCATGATTTCTCTAGCTGTAGTCCACAACTCATGTTTGGACCACGTGAAGCTGTACGCTGCAAGACACTCTCTGATCATGCGCGTAGCTATCACCGCTGGTTGGTTCGGTTAAAAGCCATATACCATCTCGAATGGGTTGACCTTCATTGTTGAGGCTTTATCCAAGTTATAGCTAAACTGAGCTGCATCGAGTAGATTGGTCCAGTTCGTCTGGCTTGCCGTGATATAATGCCTTAGGTATTCTTCAAGCATTTGATTCACCCGCTCCATTTGGACATCCGTCTGTGGGTGAAATGACGTCGAGAACTTCAGCTTTGACCCCAAAAGCTTGGATAGGAACGTCCATAACCGTCATGTGAATCTCGCGTCTCGATCGTTCACGATCGACGTTGGCAAACCATAGTACTTAACAACGTGCTTGAAGAATAGCTTTGTCGACTCCTTCGTTAGACACTCGATCGGTGCTGGTGCAAACACCGTCATATTCGATAACCTGTCAATCACAATAAGAATCAAATTTTACCCATGTGCCATAGGTAAAGCAGTGTAAAGTCCATCAAAACCCGACTCCCATGGCCTCGTTGGTATGGACAACGGCTCCAATAAGCCGGTCTGCTTTCGACGCTCGGCCTTGTCTTACTAGCATGTCAAGCAAGTACGGACATAAGCCTCGACGTCATCTTTCATCTTCGGTTAGATGAATTTGGAAGAAAGCAGCGCGTACATCCTGTCCATCCCAGGATGTCCCGCCCATAGTGTATCGTGGTGCTCGCGTAGCGACTCCTGCCGCCAAATGCCTTTTGGAACGAGCACTCCCCGCCTCTGGCCATCAAAATCTCATCTTCTAGCCAATATTATCGCACCACCCCCTCGTTGACCTCTTTAGCGAGCGTCTTGTAAGCCTTGGTCGCGTCGGCCACTTCACGCACCTTTCCCATAAAGTTTGAAGTAACCGCACTAGACGAACTAACAAAGGCCTCCTCTCGAATGTTTCTTAACATTTTCAATCGAAAATGTTCAGATTTTGTTTTAGGAATTTTGTTGCGACACCTCTTTTCCAGCGTAACTGTACTTCCTCTACTCCAGTATATCTTGTCACAAATGCGAGGCAGCTTCCAGAGGAATTTCTTAGGCCGTCAAGAGACAAACAACTGATGATTGGGTTCGATTGCGAGGGAGTTCAACTTTCTCGATACGGCGCCCTCTTGATAATGCAGGTAACATTAAAACTATTCTCTCATCTAATGTTTAAGATCTCTGCGTTGCGATGGTGTGTTAATTAAATTTTGGTGCAGTTTGCATTTCCAAATGCAGTTTATATTGTTGATGCTATCGAAGGCGGGAAGAAACTGGTACATGCACTTTCTTTCCTCTAGTTTTTTTTTTTTCAATTATCTATTCAAGTATTGAAAATCGGATATCGGATCGGAATCCGGTTTTCGGATAATTTTGCTCACCCCTAACTTGAAAGATAGTTAATAAATAACCAATAACGTGTGTGTTTAGTTTTGTCAAAATAAACCTACTTAATGAAATGTTCACTAGAGACACGCTAATAGATGGTGCGGTCTTTCCTATCGGGACTCAACACGTGCTACTTTCCGTACAGAGCGTAATGATCTTCTAAACAAGATTTAATCGGAGGTTTAGTTATTTAACTGATATAAAATCGGATTAAAACTTGTGCCTCTAAATATAATAAAATTTATATTTGATAAATAAATCAATTAAATATAATGTGTTTGGATAAAAAATTAATCATAAAATATAGTGTTAAAAATTAAATATATAAATTAAGGGATCAAAAATTAAATAAAAGTAAAATGTATTGAATGATAAAAAATTAAAAAAATTAATTGTAAAATAAAATTTGATGTGCTTAATAAATGGGGAATAGAACCCACGACCTTGTGGTTCGAAGTCCGAAACTCACCACTAAGCTACAACAATGTCTACAAAGAATAACTATCATATTTTCATATTTATTCTTTTTCTTTTTTTTTTAATTTTTTCTTTTTTTAATTAAACGATGATCCGAACCGGACGGAACGGTCCGCGGTTTTCCGAACGGTCCGGCCCGGTTCCAAAAACCCCACTACTGAATAATAATAATAATAATAATAATAATAATAAATAGAGTAGTAGTAAAATGACCTGTATATAAATAAACTTACTTTATTGGGCCTTAGTCCATATATACAATTTTATTGGGTTTCAGCCCAATCTATATATAATATTTTATTGCTCCGCTCCTTTGGCAGTGAAAGTCTCTCTCGTTTCTCCATCTCGCAAGCTCTCGAATGTTTCTTCACATTTTCAATCGAAAATGTTCAGATTTTGTTTTAGGAATTTTGTTGCGACACCTCTTTTCTGGCGTAACTGTACTTCCTCTACTCCAGTATATCTTGTCACAAATGCGAGGCAGCTTCCAGAGGAATTTCTTAGGCCGTCAAGGGACAAACAACTGACGATTTGGTGCATTATTTAATTTATTGTATTTTTACTTTTTAAAAATTATAAAACCTGATATCGGATATCCAACTTTTAGGCCGAGCACTATCCGGATCCGATCCGGTTTATTTTAAAATAAAGCGGATCGGATATCCGATCCGATTTTTAAAATCGGATATCCGATTTTTCGGATTTTGAAAATCGGATATCGGATCGGAATCCGGTTTTCGGATAATTTTGCTCACCCCTAACTTGAAAGATAGTTAATAAATAACCAATAACGTGTGTGTTTAGTTTTGTCAAAATAAACCTACTTAATGAAATGTTCACTAGAGACACGCTAATAGATGGTGCGGTCTTTCCTATCGGGACTCAACACGTGCTACTTTCCGTACAGAGCGTAATGATCTTCTAAACAAGATTTAATCGGAGGTTTAGTTATTTAACTGATATAAAATCGGATTAAAACTTGTGCCTCTAAATATAATAAAATTTATATTTGATAAATAAATCAATTAAATATAATGTGTTTGGATAAAAATTTAATCATAAAATATAGTGTTAAAAATTAAATATATAAATTAAGGGATCAAAAATTAAATAAAAGTAAAATGTATTGAATGATAAAAAATTAAAAAAATTAATTGTAAAATAAAATTTGATGTGCTTAATAAATGGGGAATAGAACCCACGACCTTGTGGTTCGAAGTCCGAAACTCACCACTAAGCTACAACAATGTCTACAAAGAATAACTATCATATTTCATATTTATTCTTTTTCTTTTTTTTTTTAATTTTTTCTTTTTTAATTAAACGATGATCCGAACCGGACGGAACGGTCCGCGGTTTTCCGAACGGTCCGGCCCGGTTCCAAAAACCCCACTACTGAATAATAATAATAATAATAATAATAAATAGAGTAGTAGTAAAATGACCTGTATATAAATAAACTTACTTTATTGGGCCTTAGTCCATATATACAATTTTATTGGGTTTCAGCCCAATCTATATATAATATTTTATTGCTCCGCTCCTTTGGCAGTGAAAGTCTCTCTCGTTTCTCCATCTCGCAAGCTCTCGAATGTTTCTTCACATTTTCAATCGAAAATGTTCAGATTTTGTTTTAGGAATTTTGTTGCGACACCTCTTTTCCAGCGTAACTGTACTTCCTCTACTCCAGTATATCTTGTCACAAATGCGAGGCAGCTTCCAGAGGAATTTCTTAGGCCGTCAAGGGACAAACAACTGACGATTTGGTGCATTATTTAATTTATTGTATTTTTACTTTTTAAAAATTATAAAACCTGATATCGGATATCCAACTTTTAGGCCGAGCACTATCCGGATCCGATCCGGTTTATTTTAAAATAAAGCGGATCGGATATCCGATCCGATTTTTAAAATCGGATATCCGATTTTTCGGATTTTGAAAATCGGATATCGGATCGGAATCCGGTTTTCGGATAATTTTGCTCACCCCTAACTTGAAAGATAGTTAATAAATAACCAATAACGTGTGTGTTTAGTTTTGTCAAAATAAACCTACTTAATGAAATGTTCACTAGAGACACGCTAATAGATGGTGCGGTCTTTCCTATCGGGACTCAACACGTGCTACTTTCCGTACAGAGCGTAATGATCTTCTAAACAAGATTTAATCGGAGGTTTAGTTATTTAACTGATATAAAATCGGATTAAAACTTGTGCCTCTAAATATAATAAAATTTATATTTGATAAATAAATCAATTAAATATAATGTGTTTGGATAAAAAATTAATCATAAAATATAGTGTTAAAAATTAAATATATAAATTAAGGGATCAAAAATTAAATAAAAGTAAAATGTATTGAATGATAAAAAATTAAAAAAATTAATTGTAAAATAAAATTTGATGTGCTTAATAAATGGGGAATAGAACCCACGACCTTGTGGTTCGAAGTCCGAAACTCACCACTAAGCTACAACAATGTCTACAAAGAATAACTATCATATTTTCATATTTATTCTTTTTCTTTTTTTTTTTAATTTTTTCTTTTTTTAATTAAACGATGATCCGAACCGGACGGAACGGTCCGCGGTTTTCCGAACGGTCCGGCCCGGTTCCAAAAACCCCACTACTGAATAATAATAATAATAATAATAATAATAATAATAAATAGAGTAGTAGTAAAATGACCTGTATATAAATAAACTTACTTTATTGGGCCTTAGTCCATATATACAATTTTATTGGGTTTCAGCCCAATCTATATATAATATTTTATTGCTCCGCTCCTTTGGCAGTGAAAGTCTCTCTCGTTTCTCCATCTCGCAAGCTCTCGAATGTTTCTTCACATTTTCAATCGAAAATGTTCAGATTTTGTTTTAGGAATTTTGTTGCGACACCTCTTTTCCAGCGTAACTGTACTTCCTCTACTCCAGTATATCTTGTCACAAATGCGAGGCAGCTTCCAGAGGAATTTCTTAGGCCGTCAAGGGACAAACAACTGACGATTTGGTGCATTATTTAATTTATTGTATTTTTACTTTTTAAAAATTATAAAACCTGATATCGGATATCCAACTTTTAGGCCGAGCACTATCCGGATCCGATCCGGTTTATTTTAAAATAAAGCGGATCGGATATCCGATCCGATTTTTAAAATCGGATATCCGATTTTTCGGATTTTGAAAATCGGATATCGGATCGGAATCCGGTTTTCGGATAATTTTGCTCACCCCTAACTTGAAAGATAGTTAATAAATAACCAATAACGTGTGTGTTTAGTTTTGTCAAAATAAACCTACTTAATGAAATGTTCACTAGAGACACGCTAATAGATGGTGCGGTCTTTCCTATCGGGACTCAACACGTGCTACTTTCCGTACAGAGCGTAATGATCTTCTAAACAAGATTTAATCGGAGGTTTAGTTATTTAACTGATATAAAATCGGATTAAAACTTGTGCCTCTAAATATAATAAAATTTATATTTGATAAATAAATCAATTAAATATAATGTGTTTGGATAAAAAATTAATCATAAAATATAGTGTTAAAAATTAAATATATAAATTAAGGGATCAAAAATTAAATAAAAGTAAAATGTATTGAATGATAAAAAATTAAAAAAATTAATTGTAAAATAAAATTTGATGTGCTTAATAAATGGGGAATAGAACCCACGACCTTGTGGTTCGAAGTCCGAAACTCACCACTAAGCTACAACAATGTCTACAAAGAATAACTATCATATTTTCATATTTATTCTTTTTCTTTTTTTTTTAATTTTTTCTTTTTTTAATTAAACGATGATCCGAACCGGACGGAACGGTCCGCGGTTTTCCGAACGGTCCGGCCCGGTTCCAAAAACCCCACTACTGAATAATAATAATAATAATAATAATAAATAGAGTAGTAGTAAAATGACCTGTATATAAATAAACTTACTTTATTGGGCCTTAGTCCATATATACAATTTTATTGGGTTTCAGCCCAATCTATATATAATATTTTATTGCTCCGCTCCTTTGGCAGTGAAAGTCTCTCTCGTTTCTCCATCTCGCAAGCTCTCGAATGTTTCTTCACATTTTCAATCGAAAATGTTCAGATTTTGTTTTAGGAATTTTGTTGCGACACCTCTTTTCCAGCGTAACTGTACTTCCTCTACTCCAGTATATCTTGTCACAAATACGAGGCAGCTTCCAGAGGAATTTCTTAGGCCGTCAAGGGACAAACAACTGACGATTTGGTGCATTATTTAATTTATTGTATTTTTACTTTTTAAAAATTATAAAACCTGATATCGGATATCCAACTTTTAGGCCGAGCACTATCCGGATCCGATCCGGTTTATTTTAAAATAAAGCGGATCGGATATCCGATCCGATTTTTAAAATCGGATATCCGATTTTTCGGATTTTGAAAATCGGATATCGGATCGGAATCCGGTTTTCGGATAATTTTGCTCACCCCTAACTTGAAAGATAGTTAATAAATAACCAATAACGTGTGTGTTTAGTTTTGTCAAAATAAACCTACTTAATGAAATGTTCACTAGAGACACGCTAATAGATGGTGCGGTCTTTCCTATCGGGACTCAACACGTGCTACTTTCCGTACAGAGCGTAATGATCTTCTAAACAAGATTTAATCGGAGGTTTAGTTATTTAACTGATATAAAATCGGATTAAAACTTGTGCCTCTAAATATAATAAAATTTATATTTGATAAATAAATCAATTAAATATAATGTGTTTGGATAAAAAATTAATCATAAAATATAGTGTTAAAAATTAAATATATAAATTAAGGGATCAAAAATTAAATAAAAGTAAAATGTATTGAATGATAAAAAATTAAAAAAATTAATTGTAAAATAAAATTTGATGTGCTTAATAAATGGGGAATAGAACCCACGACCTTGTGGTTCGAAGTCCGAAACTCACCACTAAGCTACAACAATGTCTACAAAGAATAACTATCATATTTTCATATTTATTCTTTTTCTTTTTTTTTTTTAATTTTTTCTTTTTTTAATTAAACGATGATCCGAACCGGACGGAACGGTCCGCGGTTTTCCGAACGGTCCGGCCCGGTTCCAAAAACCCCACTACTGAATAATAATAATAATAATAATAATAAATAGAGTAGTAGTAAAATGACCTGTATATAAATAAACTTACTTTATTGGGCCTTAGTCCATATATACAATTTTATTGGGTTTCAGCCCAATCTATATATAATATTTTATTGCTCCGCTCCTTTGGCAGTGAAAGTCTCTCTCGTTTCTCCATCTCGCAAGCTCTCGAATGTTTCTTCACATTTTCAATCGAAAATGTTCAGATTTTGTTTTAGGAATTTTGTTGCGACACCTCTTTTCCAGCGTAACTGTACTTCCTCTACTCCAGTATATCTTGTCACAAATGCGAGGCAGCTTCCAGAGGAATTTCTTAGGCCGTCAAGGGACAAACAACTGACGATTTGGTGCATTATTTAATTTATTGTATTTTTACTTTTTAAAAATTATAAAACCTGATATCGGATATCCAACTTTTAGGCCGAGCACTATCCGGATCCGATCCGGTTTATTTTAAAATAAAGCGGATCGGATATCCGATCCGATTTTTAAAATCGGATATCCGATTTTTCGGATTTTGAAAATCGGATATCGGATCGGAATCCGGTTTTCGGATAATTTTGCTCACCCCTAACTTGAAAGATAGTTAATAAATAACCAATAACGTGTGTGTTTAGTTTTGTCAAAATAAACCTACTTAATGAAATGTTCACTAGAGACACGCTAATAGATGGTGCGGTCTTTCCTATCGGGACTCAACACGTGCTACTTTCCGTACAGAGCGTAATGATCTTCTAAACAAGATTTAATCGGAGGTTTAGTTATTTAACTGATATAAAATCGGATTAAAACTTGTGCCTCTAAATATAATAAAATTTATATTTGATAAATAAATCAATTAAATATAATGTGTTTGGATAAAAAATTAATCATAAAATATAGTGTTAAAAATTAAATATATAAATTAAGGGATCAAAATTAAATAAAAGTAAAATGTATTGAATGATAAAAAATTAAAAAAATTAATTGTAAAATAAAATTTGATGTGCTTAATAAATGGGGAATAGAACCCACGACCTTGTGGTTTGAAGTCCGAAACTCACCACTAAGCTACAACAATGTCTACAAAGAATAACTATCATATTTTCATATTTATTCTTTTTCTTTTTTTTTTTTAATTTTTTCTTTTTTTAATTAAACGATGATCCGAACCGGACGGAACGGTCCGCGGTTTTCCGAACGGTCCGGCCCGGTTCCAAAAACCCCACTACTGAATAATAATAATAATAATAATAATAATAATAATAAATAGAGTAGTAGTAAAATGACATGTATATAAATAAACTTACTTTATTGGGCCTTAGTCCATATATACAATTTTATTGGATTTCAGCCCAATCTATATATAATATTTTATTGCTCCGCTCCTTTGGCAGTGAAAGTCTCTCTCGTTTCTCCATCTCGCAAGCTCTCGAATGTTTCTTCACATTTTCAATCGAAAATGTTCAGATTTTGTTTTAGGAATTTTGTTGCGACAACTCTTTTCCAGCGTAACTGTACTTCCTCTACTCCAGTATATCTTGTCACAAATGCGAGGCAGCTTCCAGAGGAATTTCTTAGGCCGTCAAGGGACAAACAACTGACGATTGGGTTCGATTGCGAGGGAGTAAAACTTTCTCGATACGGCGCCCTCTTGATAATGCAGGTAACATTAAAACTATTCTCTCATCTAATGTTAAAGATCTCTGCGTTGCGATGGTGTGTTGATTAAATTTTGGTGCAGTTTGCATTTTCAAATGCAGTTTATATTGTTGATGCTATCGAAGGCGGGAAGAAACTGGTACATGCATTTTCTTTCCTCTAGTTTTTTTTTTCAATTATCTATTCAAGTTTTGCAAGAATAATATAAATTCTATATATTATATTTTGTGCCATAGTTCAATAATAGATGTTGCAGATCTTTTTTCTTTTTTTTTGTGCCACTATTTTCTTTTGGGGGGGGGGGTGCATTATTTAATTTATTGTATTTTTACTTTTTAAAAAATATAAAACCTGATATCGGATATCCGACTTTTAGGCCGAGCACTATCCGGATCCGATCCGGTTTATTTTAAAGTAAAGCGGATCGGATATCCGATCCGATTTTTAAAATCGGATATCCGATTTTTCGGATTTTGAAAATCGGATATCGGATCGGAATCCGGTTTTTGGATAATTTTGCTCACCCCTAACTTGAAAGATAGTTAATAAATAACCAATAATGTGTGTGTTTAGTTTTGTCAAAATAAACCTACTTAATGAAATGTTCACTAGAGACACGCTAATGTCAGTCAGATGGTGCGGTCTTTCCTATCGGGACTCAACACGTGCTACTTTCCGTACAGAGCGTAATGATCTTCTAAACAAGATTTAATCGGAGGTTTTATTTAACTGATATAAAATCGGATTAAAACTTGTGCCTCTAAATATAATAAAATTTATATTTGATAAATAAATCAATTAAATATAATGTGTTTGGATAAAAAATTAATCATAAAATATAGTGTTAAAAATTAAATATATAAATTAAGGGATAAAAAATTAAATAAAAGTAAAATGTATTGAATGATAAAAAATTAAAAAAATTAATTGTAAAATAAAATTTGATGTGCTTAATAAATGGGGAATAGAACCCACGACCTTGTGGTTCGAAGTCCGAAACTCACCACTAAGCTACAATAATGTCTACAAAGAATAACTAACATATTTTCATATTTATTCTTTTTCTTTTTTTTTTTTTTAATTTTTTTTTTTTTTAATTAAACGATGATCCGAACCGGACGGAACGGTCCGCGGTTTTCCGATCGGTCCGGCCCGGTTCCAAAAACCCCACTACTGAATAATAATAATAATAATAATAATAATAATAAATAGAGTAGTAGTAAAATGACCTGTATATAAATAAACTTACTTTATTGGGCCTTAGTCCATATATACAATTTTATTGGGTTTCAGCCCAATCTATATATAATATTTTATTGCTCCGCTCCTTTGGCAGTGAAAGTCTCTCTCGTTTCTCCATCTCGCAAGCTCTCGAATGTTTCTTCACATTTTCAATCGAAAATGTTCAGATTTTGTTTTAGGAATTTTGTTGCGACACCTCTTTTCCAGCGTAACTGTACTTCCTCTACTCCAGTATATCTTATCACAAATGCGAGGCAGCTTCCAGAGGAATTTCTTAGACCGTCAAGGGACAAACAACTGACGATTGGGTTCGATTGCGAGGGAGTTCAACTTTCTCGATACGGCGCCCTCTTGATAATGCAGGTAACATTAAAACTATTCTCTCATCTAATGTTTAAGATCTCTGCGTTGCGATGGTGTGTTAATTAAATTTTGGTGCAGTTTGCATTTCCAAATGCAGTTTATATTGATTTTTCGCAGTGATGTTTTTTTCTAGTGGGTTCTAGATTTAGAGTTGGTAATGAAAATGAAATATGTCTACAAAATTGTTGTATTTGGTTGTTTTATCATTTTGATTTGCCTTTTCTTTTTCAGACTGCACATGACCCTAAGAAGGCAAAACTATACGCAAGAGTCGAGAAGCAACTTATAACTGCGTAAGTTAAAATTTTCATGGCCATGGGATCTTTCTGAGATGTTTTGGTTGTGAATTAATAATAGATTATTGCTAAAACGTCTGGTTGATGCTTGCCACTATGTTTGTGTCGTGTGTAACGGCAGACCACGTCATTGCATAATTTTGTGTTTACGAAAACGTTGTCCAGGGTTATTAACAGTGGTTCAAGTCCGTTAGCAGATAAAGTTTTAGACTACTTACTTGAAGAAGCAGAGGATCTTCATATACCAAGGGACATTATAGATCGCAGCATCAAGAGAGCTTCAGTGGAAGGTCAAGAAGGCTATGATGGGATGTCCTACAAGGTACATACATGACTGTGTGTATTAGACTATTACTTGTTATAGGTTCCAGATTTAACATCCAACGAATTAAGATGAACTTGAACTTGAGAATTAAGATCGATTGACTCACCTTTGTAATTAGCGCGCGGAAGCAATAGATAATCATCAATCAATCTTCATTTAATCCAATAGCTTTCTCTACAAGCAATCCATATACCTCTCCACAATTAAGCCTAATCTACTGTGATGAAGAGAGAGATATTAAAATGAGAGAGAGCCTCGCTCAAGGTGTGCTCAAGTTGTGTGTAAAATACACACACTTGCCCTATATATACCAAAGCATACTTTGGTATATATCACATCAGTCCCTATTTATCATAAACTACAATTTGGTCCCTAGACAAAGATAACATGACATTTGAGCACTAGAAATGGATTCCTAACAATCTCCCCCTTAGTGTTCAAATGTCATTGGAGCGCCAATAGTCTTTGTCTTTAATGATCTTCAGTCTTCATCATCGATTGAACACAAGAAATGATTCCTAACAATCTCCCCCTTTGTGTTCAATTGTGGATTAGACACGTTTTCGTTGCTTCTTGAAGAAAAGGTTGAGGGCTTCTGGAGAATCTTCTTTCTCCCCCTATGTACATGCTCCCCCTTTCTTCTTTGCAACTTTGAATTTTTATCACCTTCTTGCATAGATCAGAGTTGTGCAGATCTAAGGACATCGACTCTTCGTTTATGCTTATGCCATGGAGGGAGGTCGTGTTTGTTGTGGTTCAGCACGTGCGGTGTAAGCTCGGCTTCTTTAATGATATCACGTGCTTTGCCTCCTTGATATACTTCTCCCCCTCATGGCGATTCAATTGTATCGTCATGCCTACGGATCAAGGTGATTCCTCGTGTAAGCGCGGAGCGTGTTGATGTTGAAGTCCGGATGAAGTAACCTGAAAACGGGACCGACGACCAATCATCGTGAGACATCCCTAGATGTCACTCTTGGTCGTTGATGCAAAGTCACAAAGACTTGCATTTGAAGGGACTACGGGGCCACATAGGCAACCCGTTGACATCGTTCTAGAGTCATGCTCCAGAAGATGGTCTGCTACCGTTGTTGTTTTGATGTTGCAACGGCAGGACTTCCTTCTGATCATAGAAGCACATTTGTCAGAAATGTGTCTACAGAAGTTCGGGCTAGGTCACATAGACCTGCATAGTATGTGTAAAAATAATGTATGTGTCCTAAAAAAAATAGAAAACTTTTTAGGCTATGGGACACACTAGACGTTTAAGTGCATAGAATAAAGTCGTGGTGTGGGGCTGTGGACCACTAGATTCAATATCTCCCGCTTCAAAGTGAAACGGTGATAGCATATGCGGTTCCCCGTGAGATATTGAAACACTTGTCTTTATGGAGACAAATGAGTAGCTAGGAAGGGTTGTGCATGCGCCTTTGGACCCGATGAGGCGTCTTCTACCCGGGATCTGAAAAATCAGTCTTGTACCTATAATGGTTATGGCCCGGATAGTTTGTGGTTGAGGTGTAATGATTATATCGTGATTCGCTCAAAACCCTCACATACACTCGGGGTTGTTCCTGGGATAGGTACAGTTTGGGATTAACTGAACCATGGGAACATGTATGTGAAAAATCAGTCTTGTACCTATAATGGTTATGGCCCGGATAGTTTGTGGTTGAGGTGTAATGATTATATCGTGATTCGCTCAAAACCCTCACATACACTCGGGGTTGTTCCTGGGATAGGTACAGTTTGGGATTAACTGAACCATGGGAACAGGTATGTGAACACCTCTTTTTGTGTCTTTGCGCTTTTTGGGTTGAGGTAGCACTCCCCGTCAAAGTACGAAAGTTGTCTTCAGGGCATCCCCCTTTTTTTAAGCTCTTGTGCCGTTTTAGGTAACTCTCCCCCTAAAATGGTGCGCTTGTAACAATATGATGCCCCTGCTCCCCCTAAATAGATGCGCTTTTTGAGGATTGCATATTACAAAGATCAAGCGCCCTTTATACATGGAGTAACACTCCCCCTTAAATGTGCCTTCTGCACAAATAAGTATCACTCCCCCTAAACCATATACGCTTGTTATATGAGAACTATAGTAATGTGCTCTTTTGAAGTTCATGCGCCTTGTCTATCTGTCTATCCACTCCCCATCTAAATATATAAAGAATGTAAAGACGACATAGACAAATTTTTAGGTACTAAGAATGATACATTAGACTTCCTTTGAAACTCAATACTAAAGATGAAGTTTAATATCTAGGACAGTAATGTACCTATTTTGACAATGAAATTCAAGTCATCTTCTTTTAGCAATGAAGCTCAGAGTTTTTTTTTTTTTTTTTTTTTTTTTTTTTTTTTTTTTTTATCTCTTTTTCAGGCCTATATATATATATATATGTATATATTTATATATGTATATTTTCTTTTTAAAGGAATTGGCGAAAACTAAAAAAAACTTATAATGTGGCGAAAACAATTAGCGAAAAGAAAAGATTCTCGCTAAAAAAAATTCGCTGAGTGTTGGCGAAAAGTAAAAGTTTTCGCTAAAAATATTTTCGCTGAAATAGTTAGCGAAAAGTTTGAGGTTTTCGCTAGACTTTTCAGCGAAAAGTTTTTTTTTTTTTTTTTTATTATTATTTTTTATTATACCTATATATATATATATAAAAAATGGCGAAAACAGTTAGCGAAAAGAGAAGGTTTTCGCTGAAAACTGTGTTAGGAATCCATTTCTAGTGCTCAAATGTCATGTTATCTTTGTCTAGGGACCAAATTGTAGTTTATGATAATATAGGGACTGATGTGTAATATATCAAAGTATGCTTTGGTATATATAGGGCAAGTGTGTGTATTTTAAACATAACTTGAGACCCAGCGAGGCTTTCTCTCCTTAGAAAATCTCTCTCATCATCATAGTAGAATAGGTTTAATTGTAGAGAGGGAATTGGATTGCGTGTAGAGAAAGCTATTGGATTAAATGAAGATTGATTGATGATTATCCGCCTATTGCTTCCACACGTATCAACAAGGTGAGTCAATCGATCTAATTCTCAAGTTCATCTTAATTCGTTGAATGTGTTGAATCTGGAACCTACAAAACACGTGTTGAAGTTCTTTTTTGAAGCATCTATACATTACATTAAGGGTGAGAATCTTAGAGTAATTGATTTTCAATTTATTGGTATGACAGATATACTTACTGTTGGATTTAAATATCTACTCAATCCAGTTTGATGAATACAAAACTTATTATTTGTGTTACTAACATATTTACTAAGTGTGCAGTTGAGCTCGGTCTGAAAAACGGATATTATATATAAGCTCAGTGCGAAAAACTGGACTGGTCAGGCTTCGGGTCAGCTCCTGGAAGGACTGGTCAGTTCCTGGAAGGACTGGTCAGCTCCTGGAAGGAATGATCAGTTCCTGGAAGGACTAGTCAGCTCCTGGAAGGAATGACATCTTCTGGAGGAACTGGCCGAACTGACCAGCTCCTGGAAGAACTGGCTGGACTGGTCGTTCCTGGAAGAGGTTCCTGGAAGAACTATTGGCTTCTGGAGGAACTGGCTGGACTGGTAGGTTTCTGGAAGATCAAGTAGGTTCCCTGGAAGGACTGATCGGTTCCTGAAGAAGCTGGTCTGTTTCTGAAGGAACTGGTCGGTTTCTGGAAGAAGTGGCCGGCTCCTGAACTGGACTCACGTACAAGCCTTCACTGTAGCAAAACCAGTTCAACGACCGGTGACCAGAAGATCAAGGCAAAGGCGACTGGTGACTTATGCTCAAGAGTCAGGAACTCAACATCAAACCAGAAGCCTGAAGTCAGATTCAAAAGTGCATTGAAGTTAAGGCTGCAGAACAAAGAGACGTTGGCCTGATGCATGCCCATTTTGGTGAAAGGCGCAGTCTGCAGAGAACCTGAACCAGGATCTGAAACCAGCCTATTTCAGGGAAACGACATTTAAAGTCTCCCCCTATGCGTCTAACGGTCATATCAAGAGGAGAGACTATAAATAAGAAAGAAGGGCAGCAAACAATAAGAGGATCCTTGAGCAAACAACTACACATCCAAAGAGAGATCCAAGAGAGAAGAACAAGAGCAAAGAGCACAAAATCAAGAGAGTTCTTCTCAAGTGTGTGGGATACAAAAGATAGAGTGAGCAACAATGTTCAAACCCGCACACCTCACTCACACAATAGATAGATGGGCGACATAGATTAGTTGAGTGAGAGTCTTAACACAAAGACGTTAAACTATGTGTTTGTAGTCTTCACACAAAGACGTAAAACAAGTGCTTATAGTCTTAGCATAGAGACTCTAAAGATGTGAGCGGATTGTGAGGTTGCGGCCTACAATCATTGGGAACCGATGGACTTTAAAAAGCTATCGAAGATAGTGACCTTGCGGGGCACTATGGTTGAGTGCTTGGAGTTTAGTTAGCGGGAGTCTAGCTATAGAGGGTTGTACCTAGTGTACATGTGACCGAATCTTCTAGTGGAACCTTCCTTGCGGGGAAGAAGGGGAGACGTAGGAGATTGAGCTCCGAACTTCCATAAACAAACTCATGTGTTCTTCATATAAACCGACACACACGCACATCGATACCGGTCAGTTCACCGTGATGACTTAGATAACTTCCGCACCTTTGTATCACGGACCGATTGGAAACCGGTTTCTAGTTCAAACCGAACAAGACCGAACAAGAAACCAGTCACTCCCAAAAAGAGCGAAAAATTGTCTAAGTGTTTATTCACCCCCTTCTAAACACAGTAACCGATCCTAACACTTACTATTTTGTCCTTTATTTTTTTAGTATATTATAATTATATATTACCCTTACAAATCAATTTTTTTATACATATAAACAATATAAATTAAAATAAAATTTATGCTTTCATTTATTAAATATTATGAATCATAAATAACAAATAAAAAATAATATTTTATATCATAGCACACGCATCGAATGTGCGTAAAATACTAGTTCTAATTATGTCTTAAGAAATTAATCTATTCCTCTTAACATATTAATTTATTCATCATAGTGATTATATTATTCTTCTTTTTTATAAGAACTCCTCTATAGAAAATTTTTATACTATTATTCATAAGCATGATTTACGTAGCAGCAATATAACTGATAACTTTCTCTCAAATTTATCAATGTGCTATATCGAGAAATAAATTATTTTGGATTTAATAAATTATAAACTATATGACATCCAATGTTCTTTTTTTTACGGATTTAATAAATTTTTATTATTTTATATTATAATTATTTTTCGACCCCTCACAACATAAATTTTGATTCCGTCAGGGAGAAATTTTTCTTCGTTTGCTTAGCGAGGACGGGATAGAGATGGAGGTCTGCCCCTCCCTAATTGACAAGACTAACCACAACAGATAATTTACATTATGCATTGAAATATCTAAAATTGAAAAATAGAAAAAAGGATCTTTCGTTGCTACCTAAGGTAGTGCCGACTGCAACAATATTCGGACACTATCTGTTTTAAGTAGCTTCAAATTTACCAACAAGGATTGAATCTTCTCACCGAGGAGGAGAGGAGAAGAGGAATTATGATAGCAAGTAGCAATATAATCTCCTGCAACTTCACTTCTCCTCCATTGAAGCCTCGTTCATCTCCTGCGACGTCCTCCTCCTCCTCAATTTTCTCGAAATCCACTCGCAGCATCCCAAGAATCTCAAAGCTTTCATCTTTACACCTCGAGCGTCAAAAGGGTCCCCTCCGAATATGTCGCAGTTCTTACAACACTCAAACACCGCAAGAACCGTCGCTTGATTCTGAAGAAAACGAGGTTCTTGGCGATGAATCCGATGGTGGTGGTGGTGGAGGAGGAGGGGGAATGGATTGGACGACGTCGTTTTTGCTATTTGCTTTCTGGGCTGGTCTCATGTACTATGTTTGCGTTCTATCTCCTAACCAAACGCCCGTATGTCTATAAATCACCCTCGTGGCTCTGCTCCCTTTATTTGTTTTTCTATGACTCTTAGTGCTCTTTTCTTGACTTAGGTTACAGATAAGTACTTCTTGGAAAAGCTGTTGAATTTGAGAGGAAACGATGGGTTTGAAATGAATCAAGTGATAGTAGCTTTGTGGTACATAATGGGCCTCTGGCCTTTGGTATACAGTATGCTGCTTATTCCTAATGCGAGAAGGTAACTTCTATAGCAGATGTAATCAGTTAGCTCATCTTTGATCTGCGTAAGCACATCGTTCGATTGTCATAGGAACCACATAGCCTATTAGTATAGTAAAGGGACTGATAAACTTCAAGTGAAATCAGAATGTATTCTTTCTCCAGTTTTTGTATTTTCGAATGCAAAAAAGAAGGATTCTTTAGTATGAATCACTCAGTTAGTTGAACCATGGCAAGTGATATTATTGTCCTTGTAATGGCATTTTTTGTTTAAATAAAGACCTACTTCTCGTCAGCGATCATCTGATGTTAAAATTGCTGGCTATTTTTTGCAGCTCCAAGCGCAAAATCCCAGTTTGGCCTTTCCTTGCCGTGTCATTCTTTGCAGGTGCTTATGGACTTATCCCTTACTTTGTGCTGTGGAGCCCACCTCCTCCACAAGTCGAAGAATCGGAGGTTAAGAGATGGCCTCTAAATGTTCTCGAATCTAAGATAACTGCAGGGGTGAGGAGGAAACTCTGTTGTATGGAAAGAATCTGCCTTTTCCAATCATATTTAGTGATATGCAGAAGCTTTTGGAACTAATGTGCCTTATTATCTCATAAATTGTCTTTCGAATTTGATATATATATATATATATATATATATATATTCTGGTATATTTAGCTTATAACTGAAAACCGTATCAGATTGCATTGGCTCTAGGAGTAGCTGCAGCAGCTTACGCCGTTTCGTCTGGTGTAGAGGCGTGGAAAGAGTTCTTGCAATACTTCGGAGGAAGCAGATTTGTGAGTGATTTTCATTTCTTGATTTTTGACTTGTTCATCTATGGAAACCTTAAGCCAATCAATTATTGCAGATCCATGTCATGACTATCGATTTTGGTCTTCTCTCGACGTTTGCTCCTTTCTGGGTATACAATGACATGACGGCTCGTTCACGGTTAGAAAACTCCTTCGAATATACCATTTCTATACTATGACATCTGAGTACGTATCCTCATCATTTTTCTATGTTCATAAATAATATTGACCTAAATACAATCTATTTTTTTCACTTCTAAGTAGCATACAAACAGTAGAACCTCATTGAGCAATAGTACTTCAGCTGTAATTGTAATTTGTTAATATATACTTTATTTCTTATAAATCTTTGCAGGCCTGATAAAGTCTCTTGGCTTCTTCCTCTATCAATTATCCCATTTATAGGTCCTGCCTTTTATATTCTCTTGCGACCACCGTTACTTGCCGCCGATTCAGTCATCTCGGCTTCAGAATATGAGGAACAATGATTTTCTTCTTACCATCAGTTTCTTGTTATATTCTTGGCCTTCCATGTAATTCTAACACTTCACTCAGAAATACGAATTGGTTTTGCGACGTACTAAGTCGCCGTCTATTTATGCGTTCGGATACTGCAGAGTTTATATGAAATAAATCCATTTGAAAATCTCATGTCATAGTGTGCAAGTAATCCAAACAGTAAAGATAACAAAGTTCATCGACCGACTCGCAAATACCATATATGTGTTTTCAAGCTCAGAACAGCTTCAACAAAGCTACTCAACTTGCTAATATAGGTAAAAGATAAACGATTTCGGGCGCCTTACTATGCAATCTTAGTGATCTCCATTGAGAAGGCGAGAAACGAGACCGAAATGCCACCAAGGCGTGACTGATAACTGTGTTTTCTGTTGGGTAATAAGAGTCGGGCAATCGCTGACTGAACCCTCGGCAAGCGTTGTAGCATGTTTTGTGCTTGTTGCAGAGGGCCTGAGACCATGAACGAATAACTGAGTTATATATCGATAGGCGCAAAAGAGCATGCTTTTCATCTGAACCATAGATAGATATATGCAGCCAAGAATTGCAAGGAACATAAAATAAAATCAATACACATAAAATCTCTCAATACAAATAAAATAATTTGGGCGTGCTTGTTTAGAGAGACTCTTAACGAATCTAATACTCAGCAATGAATTGCCTGCTTCAGCCATACGAAAAGGTATATGCATCATACTAGCAAAAGCATTCAAGCAGAGGCAACAAACAGGTGGCACAGATTGAATATTTAGACGTAAATAAGATTGATTGGTCAATTTGAATTTCCGATTCATTCACGTTAGACGGATCGACATAGATCCACAGTCAGTTGGGAGTTGGGACGGATAGGATTAGCAAAGAAATGAGAGAGACGAGAGTAAGAAAAGGAGAAACATATGAGAGTAGGATGAGAGGGGTGCGGGATGAGAACCAAACTCGACTCATAGTCGTAACGAAACCGTTTAGACCCCTACCGCCAAATCTTTGGCCGGGTCAAATCAACTCATTTCCACTCTTAACCAACAGTTAGAAAACTGATGCTTTCATCTTTGGGGATAAATAGATGCATTCGTAATTGATGTAAGTTGAACGTAAAGAAAGGAAGCTTCGGGATTTTACATTGGTGGAGGCGGGCCTTCGTAAGCAAATGTCGACACGCCCTGTCTTTGCTTGTGCTTTGGGTTCATCGAGCACAAAACATAAACACGCCCCCGCCTTTTCACAGTTCTACAGAACTCGCACATCTTTTTGACTGAGGACCTCACCTTCATGCTATATGGAACAGGAAAAAGGTTAAATGTCAGCACAGCAGAAAAAGCGCTAGAAATACAATCATATGAACTTTCAGAAAATTTCATGAGGAAGGAGTTTAAAGGCACAATTGAACAAATTTCCTCTCTCACATTGCTATAAAATCAAATCAACCAACACCGTTCAAGATTCATCGTCCGACAATTAGGGCAAATGAGGCTCTCATTGACCTCCTATTTGTGTATGGCAATGGCTCATAAGACTCGATGCTTCACCTTCTCCTTAAGATCTCAATAATAATTAATAATACGGCTCATTGCTAACACTAGATAACCAATAGTCTTCCCAGTGCCGAAATCCAATGGATACAGAGTTTATATCAATCAAATAAAAAGAAATTGTCGAAATTACATCAAAAGCTACCGTACCTTAGATGCAAATAGTTTCAGGCTTTGAGCTTCAAAATAGAAATTGATCCTTGAATAATGGCGCTGGTAAGGTAAAGCTGTTTTAGTAGCCAAGACGAAGACGAAGCCGAAAGACGATGATTTAGAATTGGGCTAAGGTTGATGAATGGTACTATTCCATGTTCTCGTTTTCACTTCATTTGGGTCCAAACATAATTTAAATTTTTGGAGAAAAATTAAAATAATCGTACCGTTGTATTTTGGAAACTAATAATTTTTTTTTACGATCAGAGTATCCCCACACAATGTCACTCTTCACTATCCGATTAAGTTCAGTCTTAGTCGAATTTGGACAACATTGTCGACTATAGGACGACCCCAACTTCCAACGGGACTAACCTCCCCTGGTCTGCATGTATCGTCTCAAGTTAACACAAACTATACGATGGTCAATGAGTCCAAGTGGAATCGAAATTTTGATATGTATTCGAAGATAATAGGAGTTCCACCACTTGACGTATCTCGTGAGGGCTATTTCAGAAACTAATCGCCATTCTTCGTACGAAAATAAATATTATCGTTTAGAAGACACTTTGACTTTCTTGTAATTTGATTTATTATACATATATCTCCATAATGGTTATATAGTTCGAGGTGTGGATAAATATTCTCAATAAATTAAGGAGGTATTTGTTTGGGGTAATACAAATATTACATAGATACTTAACACTACTGTGATGTGCGTATTACCAGAATATGGATCGATGCGATATAACATCGTTATGTCTGTCTTGGGGTGATATTTTATTTTTCATGTCAAGGTGATATTGAAATATTGTGTTTGTTTAATCATCGTCGGTGATGTTGTGTAAATGTCACAATTACTCTATGCATATTATCTAGTTAATGTGAATTACTATGTTTTTTTAGGTGATATTTTACGTGATAGTGATTAATATTTCAATAGTAAGTTTTAATTTTAAGCAATAATTATAAGTCATTTATATAATTAGTCAACATAACTCTTTTATTTTTTTAACCATTAAATACTTTTTTAAGATTTAAATAGTTATGTAATTAAAAAAATGATAAAGATATATTAGTGAGTAATGTTAAAATATAAGAAGTAATTTTGTCCAAAACAAATTGAAAACATCACACCATCTAGATGATGTTTTGGATCACATATGTTTTTTTTTTTTTTCGAGTGATCCAAAAGTTAGAATATCATCTTATTCTCATTACCTAGTTATTTTGTGTTCTCTAATTTATAAGAAGCATTTGTATTTGGAAAGGACATGATAGAAAATCAAATATATTTCTGAAACAGTTATTAAATTTTACTCCCATTGAAATGCGTGATCACTTTCAAATTTATCCCCAACTTTTGTATTCATTTTTAAAATTGTCCGTCCAACCAATTTTATCAAATATTTTTTATTAAGGGGGTGTTTGTTTTAAATGCACAGTGGTGATATATAACATTGAATACATAGTGATTATTAAATTGGACGGACAATTTTAAAAATTGATCCACATTTCGGTGGATGTAAGTATCACCATAACGTTGAATTACCTCAAACAAACACCCCCTTAATGAAAGTTGTAAAATATACTGAGAAATATAAAAGACATCGATGAGAGTTATTAAAATATCACAGCGGTAAAATATACTGAGAAATATTTTTCTGAAACAGTTATTAAATTTTACTCCCATCGAAATGCATGAAACAATTATTTTTGTATTCAATGTGATATATCATCACTGTGTTTGTTTTTATGGTAATATTTGATTTGCAGATCAATATGATATTGAAATATTGTGTTTGTTTAATCCTGTAATGAGTAGGGTGATGTTGTGTAAATGTCTTATTTAAATGTATGCATAGTATTTAGATAATTTTGATTAATTATTCTTTTTAAGATGGTATCTTAAACGATAATGATTAATGTGTCAATATCAAAGTTTTAATTTTTTTTAAGCTTTAATTGTAATTCTTTTACATAATTTTTTAATATAAGTATTTTTTTAAATAACAAATATTTTTTAAAATTTAAATAGATTAGTTATATAATTAAAAAATGAATAATGACATATAAGGAAGGAATGTTAAAATATAAGGCGTAGTTTTGTCCATAAAATTTTTAGAAGGATTACCCCCATCAAGGTGATGGAAGATCACATAGGGTTTTTGAGGTGATGCAAAAATTAGAAGGATCGCCGTGATGAATTGAAGGATCACCCCAAAACAAACAACCCACACACACACACACACACATATATATATATATACATATAATAACACAACAAGAAAATGAAAAAGTGGTTAAATATTCTCTTAGACAATTACCAATAATTTATAGTAAAACGGGTGCATATTGAACTATTTCAGATTAATACAACATATAAATATTAGGTTTATTCTACACTACCCAAGTGTGTAATAACCCAACTCTAGTGAGATGTTGACACATAATGCAAAAAAAATAATTTTGCTTATGTGTCACAATCTTATAGAGTTGGGTAGGTGTATCAACATGGGTAGGGTAGTGGTGATCTAAATATTATTGCGTATGAATTCAATCATACAAGTATTTCATATATATTTAATGTGTCACGATATAATCATATAAATTATTTGTAGGAGGTGTCCTCTACTTATCTGTCTGCGTCTCCTGGTAGTTAATTCTACTTATTAGTTCATGGTCTCTGCTTTTGTTTTCTTTGTAAAATAATAAAAATATTCTTAAAATTAAGTCCATATTGACCAAAAGATTTGGTCAGATTATTTTCTAAAAAAAATTGCCCTTTAAAAGGCTATTTACATAAAATATCCCGATGACCAGGCACTTTAAAGTTTCAACCCCAACTTTACTATCGTGGCTCCGAAAATATTGGCTCCAAGCAAGATAAATGCTGACCATGAGGGCTGTTTTCAAAGATGAAGACATATCATCCTTCAACCTGCTGGATGCCCTGACACTAGTGTTGTCAATGGGGCGGGGATTCCCCATCCCCGCGGGGATCCGCCTCGAATGGGGCGGGGAATCCCCGACTTTCTATCCCCGCGGGCGGGGCGCTAAAGAACAAGTCGACCTAACAAGATTAAGTGAATACCTAAAATTGTAAATGAAAAATTATTATTTAGCCGTAACCGACTTGGCCTTTCCTGGACCTCGGTAATGTAAATTATAAAAATATACATTTTATATTATTAAAATATAGATATTTTTATTCAAAATACAATTTAAATATTGTATAAAATTTATATAATATAATATAAATTATACTTTTCAAATAAAATATCACGGGGACGGGGATCCCCGTGGAGACGGAGATGGGGACAATTTCGGCCCCGTTTCTTGGCGGGGATGGGGACGGGGATTAGATCCCCGCCCCGAACTTGCCCTATTGACATCCATATTTCAGTCTTATTTTATGGATGTGAACCCCAATGAATAAAATGGGCTTACCCAAAGCCCAAATACATTACCGAACAAATTGGGCCTTTAAGTGAGTCCAATGTAAAGATGATGGGGCTTTGATTTTAAGCGCAACACGGCGTCGTCTTGTTAACTAACTCACCAATTCGTAGGATTAGACCTAAAACTCGAACAATTTTGAAACACCACTTTTGTTTTTCTTCATGATAGGAAAAAAAAAAAAAAAAAAAAAAATTGAAAATAAAGCATGTATTTGTTTATTTATACGTATTGAACAAAACCCCTTTTTCCCCAAGTCTACTCTCGTCCTCTTTTTCTCCAAGAAAAGATTTCTCCTCCTCTGTCGTCTAATCACGTCGTTGGTAATCTGTATGTTTTGATTCATCGCCGCTAAGCGATCATATAGTCTGATTAATTTTACGCACAAAGCGGGGGGCTGATTTGTTTGCGTTTTGTAATTGAAGATTTCTTAATCTTTGAGAGAAGGAGAAGATGAGCAGTGTTGGGGTTAAGGGAACTAAGGCTTCGATTCCGAGGGATGCGAGGAGGTTGATCGAGAGCATTAAGGAGATTACTGGTCAGAAACACTCCGACGATGAGATTTATGCGACGCTTAAGGAGTGTTCCATGGATCCAGACGAGACTCTGCAGAAGCTGTTTCTTCTAGGTTATATATATACATTTTACCCCCCTTTTTTTTTTTGGTTCGTTATCGGTGTTGCTTGATCTCGATTATTGGCTTTTGATATGTGGGACCTCGTTGAAGAATGGCGTTGGTCAATCTTTGTTGATCCGTGTTTCATTTTTTCTTTTGCTGTTTGAGTAGCCGCTAGTGTTATATGTCAGCGTCACTTTAGCTCAGGAACGTTAAAGATTACTTGTTTCATTAATGGTTTGAAATGTATTTCTACAGTGGTGTGTGTGAAACAGTGTTTGTGTTCATAGGAAGCCTCTGGAAAAGGAAAAAGTCGGTGTGTTTTTATCATGCTTATCTAGAGGTTGTTTCTGGGTTTCTTTCCGTGGTGTTTTTGGGTTTAATCTCCATGATCTTCTTCAACTTCCAAAATAGCTATTCTGGTGTTTTTTTTTTTCCGTGCTCTTCTTGGGTTCAATCGCTATGATGTTCTTCAACATTCAAAATAGTTATTCTGGGTTTTAAACTGTTGTTTTGGGTTGTTGGGCTTATATCTAAATATTGGGGCTATGCAGCAAATATGCTTTCGTTGACCAATTCTCTTTTTTGTTATATCTATTGGCCTAGATTAGTCAATTACCTTAGTCACAGACAATCCTCAAAATTTCTATTATTTTCATTCACTGCTATCATCAAGCTTGTTTATTTCGAAATTATAGTGATCTTCAGTTATCACCTTGTGTTTTGTTATTGGTACATATTTTCTCATTCCAATTCTTTTTGATGAAGGGTGATTTTACCTGTTTAACTTCTGATTTAATTGGTCCTTGCTCAAGCAATCTGATTTTCATTTTGTATGCATCTGCAGATACATTCCATGAAGTTAAAAGAAAGCGCGATAGGAGAAAAGAGGTATTTCCCTTTCCAAAATAAATTGCTAGTGTATACTCGCTTGAACTCACACTCACTTAAAATAATATTATTTCTTAAACACTATTTATTATCAGTGTTTTTAATGCTATATTTGGATTCCCCCGCCTTTCGTTTCTCTCTTCCTGTCTCCATGTTCGCACGATTTCAAATAGTGATTTGACTTCAAACACAATTTCAACTGCACTGCTCATTCATTATTTCCATTCCCTTTCTCGATTTTATTACCATTTTTATTAATTTTCTTACACTTCAATTGACGAACATAATTAAATTGTGTTATTCTTCCGATGTCAAAATGTCTGCCTGTGCGTCATTTAATGCATAATGATGTAGGACACTTATTCGGTTACTTAGTTATAATTGCTAGTGTTTTCTTGCTCTTCACTTTCCCTGAACTAAGATTGAGTTTACTGTCAACACCTTTACAGAATCAGAATAAGGAGAAGTCGGGTCCCCAGTCACGGGCAAATAGACCGAGTCGTTATCTTCATCCATCAAGACACATCCCTAATGGTGAGCTTATGTTCGATGCTGTTCCAATTTTCAAAAGAGTATTTTGTAACACTTCGTTATGAAATTTTGAATTGTTAGTATTCGACTCTTGCTTATTTCCCTAAGCCATACTTAATTTGTGGGTTATTCTGATGTCATGTCTATTCTGAAACCCTAATTCTTGTTTGTTTCATAATCTACTTTGTAAATTCAGTTTGTTCTGCTATAAATAAGATATCTGAGAAGAATAACAAACTATTTTACTAACTCATCTCTTCATTGCTATAACATCTTCACAGATGCCGGTGGTGGAAAAATATTGTCTGGAGAAGAAGCCAGTACTGTTCACCATCAAGAGAAAGGTACTGGAAATGCTTCCTTGTCAGCTTCAGAAAATGCAAAAAGGAACATGAGTTCTCCCAAGGCAAGGTAGGAACTCGGAACTGATTATGGCATGCTAGTTCTTTGTATATTTCCATTGCCTCTCAAGTCTCGAGTCAAATATTTGTATCTTCTTCTTGATATCTTGCTGCATATTGCTCAGAGGGTTGTTTCCTACATTTCTTGAATTGGCCATCCTTTTTCTTTTCAGTCAGATCACTGCTTTGTCTAATGGCCCATCTACTGTTAACTCCCAAAACAACAATGTTATAGTTGACAACCATGGATCCATGGGTGAAGGTGTTAATCATCTCAATGCAGCTGTTAATCCTATTCCTACCTCTAAGCCTGCTTCCAATCTCTCTGCATCTGATCCTGTTCTGATAGGATCTCAGGACTTGTCAATTTCTTGTGCCATGGGCGTTATTCAACATGAAGCAGGACTTCCTCATGCTCCAGTTCTGGTGATTGGTAATAATCCTATTAAGAGTAGATCAGCTTCTGCTAGAGTGGGTAAGCTAGTTACATTTTGAAATCTGTATGATTCTATTAAGTTATAAGCCAAGTCTGTTGCTTATAGATAACTCATATGATACTAACATTTTTTTAAATGTGCTGTAGTTGTTCCAGAGTTCGGAATTTCAAATTCGGAGCAGAAAGTGCAAAATGTTTCTCTGGGAGCCGGAAAGATTCCTCAGTTAGAAACTCTGTCTACTGCATCTTCTGCTATTAGTTCTTCTACTCCTAGTAGGCCTTCGTCTAACTCCAATAACCGATCTCATGCGAACAAAGGTAAGATCCATGTTGAGGGGATGCAAAAGGGTGTCTGAATAGGCCTATTCCTCTCTTTCTACAGTAATTTTTAGATGGCCAAGTATGATAGTGAATGTCACTGCAAGGATGAAAATTTTAATTTTAGACCGATCTCGTTTCACACATAGTTTGTTTATTCACTTCCCTTGCCTATTTGTTTAAGATGAAATTATTCTTATATAAACTTGGAAACTATCATTACTATATTCTTTTGTGCTTATTTTTAATTTATTTTTTCTCTCAGAGTTCCTTGCGGTTAGTTTTTCCTCTTACGCAACCTCTATAAAACTAGGCCTGCTTTTATATTTAAACCAAACTCCATTACTTTAATCATATGAAGATGAAGTGCGAATCAGATTTGCAATAACTGTCATTTTTTTTATTGTGACAGTTGCTCCTGCTAAAGAATGGAAACCAAAGCCTGTAATCCCCAATAATGATCAGAGTGCAACCCGAGCTCCATCATCTGAAGTTTCTCTCACAACTACTGAAAGTCATTCTGAACTGTTGTCAAGCCCTGTTGTTCTCACTTCAAAAGAAGTTGCTTTAGATTTAGAAAAGAAGTTTGAGAAATTGCATGTCGCTGAAAGGCCGCATGTAATCATTCCTGATCACCTACATGTCCCAGAAGTTGAAAAACTTGGATTTTGCTTTGGAAGTTTTGACGCTAGCTTTGGATTAGATATGAGCAAACATGGTGGACCAGTGAATGTGGAAACTTCAGTCATATCAGATTCTTCTGTGGCTGTTGTTGAGCATGAGCCTGTGCATGAGCTGCAGTTAAGGTCTTTTTTTCTATTTTTGTTTCACTTCGCCCTTTTTATGTTGTTTTGACCTTAGTGTCTTGTTCTTAGTTGTTTATTATCAGCTTCCTGGAGCATGTTCTGTATCTTTTTTGTTTATGGTGTTCCTGTGTTTGGGTTGGAGTTGTCATGAATAAGTGTTATGTTTCTTGATTACAGTGATCAAAATGTGACTATGGCTTTTGTGGACACTGAAACCAAATATTCTGAAAGTCCTGAATCTCCTTCACAAGAGCCAGAAGATCTCCCGTCTTGTGAGGTGGATGTCTCATCCTCTACAACTGTTAACTATAAAGAGATCACAATGGAGATTGCCTCTGGAAACCATCCCAATCCTCCTGGCCATGTTCCTTCAGACGAGAATTTGGGTCAAGTGCCACCAATATCGGGAAGTCAGCTTACACTCTCAGAAAGTTTGGACTCTCAAGCTCGTGAGGCTCCTCGGCTACCTAACCTTCTTGTATGTTTCGTTTTCACTTTTTTTCCCCATATTGCGTAAAACATTTACCACTTATACTCCAAACATACCGTCTACCTACATATTGTTGCGGTTGCATATCTTTTTCTTTCTTAATATATTCCTTGTCACTGTCTCTTAGTGTTTACAAGGTGGTTTGTGTGCATATATAACAACTTATCGTGTAATTTTTATTGACCCAATATATTAAGGTGCCTCAATCTTTGGATCCATCGAGCTATTACGCACAATTTTACGGTGCTGGCCTGGATACTGATAGCCGCATATCTCCTTTCCATGTTCTTGAACCTGCTATAAAGTATGGTGGAAGTGCCTCTATGGTTTCTACGCAGACATCTCAAACTCTTCATGAGGTTGGGCATTTGAACTTCAAAGTTTCGCTTTTTTTTTTTAACTATATCTTCCTTTTACAAGTTGTTATGTGCTTCAATGTTTCTTCAATGCCAAGACTATTCGAACAAAAAGATTATTTTCTTAATCGCTGTTATTCTTACCTCTTTCTTCTCTGGGGCTCATGAGAAGGTTGAAATCAATAATCACATTTCACACAATTATACTTTTGTTGTTCTAGTCTAGCTCAGTTTTATGGTTGTGTATGGTTATCCAGTAGTAAGAATTGTATTGTGTTTACTAAATTGACAGTTTCAGATGCAGGGTGGTGTCCCTCTCGTGTTACCCACAACTTCTCCAGCGCCACTTGTGACTCAAGCAGCTGGTGGTATTCAGGGTGCGGTACCCCCGGCCCATCAACCTTTCACCGTATTTAGGCAACCATCTGGGGTCCCACTTCCCCATTACAATTATTTCCCATACAGTCCTTACTTTTCACCGTATTATGCTCCACCTCCTCCATTTCATCAGTTTTTGAGCAATGGTGCATTTCCTCAACAACCTCATCCTGGAACTTTGTATCCATCTGCAACTGGGACAAGTGCAAAGTACTCAGTCTCGCAGTATAAGCAAGGACCAAACTCTGGAGCCTCAAATAACGTTGAAGTGCCTGGAAACTATGGGCCTTATGGTCTTTCCATGAGCAACTATACTTCTAGTTCGGCCACACCTCCTGTCACTTCATCTTCTATTGAGGAACCTCAAGCAAAGGAAAACAATATCTATGTAAGTGGTTAAGTAGATTTCAGCAGTATACAGTCGGGTGGATCTTATGATAAGTGGAATCATTTCATATGACATTCTGTGTACCTATGCAATGTGCATCAGTTTATGCTTCCCTTCTGTTGATCCTGTGTGCTTGTATCGTAATATTCTTATTTGAGGATTTTTTTTTTTCTCATTTTTGCAGAATGAAGGTTCTGCTGTATGGTTTCCTACTCCCAATCTAGACATTCCTTCGGTCCAGGCTAATTCTTTCTACAATCTGCCTCAGAGTCAGCTGCCGTTTGCCCCTACCCAGCAAACCCATGGAGCTTTTGCAGGTATGTTCCACCCGAACCAAGCAGTAACACCTGGTGCAGTTTACCCTCTTTTGCAACAATCTCAGACTAGTTCGTCTGAGATGGGTGGACCCAATGCAAGTGTTTACCACCAACCTCAGCATGCACAATTTAATTGGCCCGGTAACTATTAAGTAAAGAGATGACCCTTCCTAGTTCCTGCATATGCAATCGACGAGTTCAAATCACAGACCATTTCTATTTAGAGGGAACCTCGAACAAGGTCTCCCTAAGAAAGAATAAATCTGAAAATGCAGTGGCTATAGTACTGACTGTAAATGGATTGGAGATGGGTGAATAAATTAAGCTGTTCGACTACTATTTATGGACTTCCCCCGAGACTTATCGGAAATTCATCTTTTCAGTTTACTGGGTCCAGAATTCGCAAATCATCTTTGGCTGCGAAAGTTTTGATAGATGGTTCGTTAGTTCTGTTCTATTTGGGCATCTGTTTTTGTTCTTTTTAGTAAGTTTTGTCCTCTTTTCTATCTGTAGCTTTAAACTTATTGAGTTATTATAGGCGGCTTGCTGTAGGCTCTCTTCTTCTATTTGTTGTTTTTCTTGCCTATGGGGTTGTTGATGGAAGCTGCCATATCTTACTTTGTAAAGTGATTATTATGTTAAAAAGACAATAGAGATGATGAACTTATGGAGCTGTAGTAAGTTTTTGTTTGATAGTTAAATGTGTTATTTTTTCTAGTATGATACTGTAAGGGCAATTTCACCGTCTCATACTGTTTGGTTCTGTTGCTAAATAGCATCCGTAAGAAAAGGTTCGAATTTCATCCTAAAACGAATTGATAATAGCTAATAACCTCTTCGATTCATAGAGCGAATCATAATCGAGTCCAACAAATTAACTAGTGTTTCTTTGATGCCATTTGGAAGATTGCCCCATTCTCTTGGAATCACTCGAAGTCACTTTCGCGTACATTCTAGGACTGGTGGGGGCATATTTGCTTGGGTCCTAAATCTGAAATTTACAGTCATACAATTCAGCTTTATGTGTATTTATTGTGGATGCTCTGGAAAACTAGGAATCTTTTGGTCTTCAGGAAGGAATGGATAGATGATAAAACAGTTGTTGATCTGGCGTGTGACGAATGGAAGGAGTTTCTGCTGAGGCAGGAAAATGTGGCATGAGCTGATTTTTTACTTCATCCGTAATCTAGTAGGGTAAGTTTTTACCAGTGCACGATTGTGGAGTTCGGTGGGGTTCTTTTGTCCGCCATACTAGTTTGTATGACTGGAGTTTTTTGGATCTAAAAATTGTTCTTTGGAGGTGGTGCCTCCACTTTTGTCCCCTTTTGTGTCCGAGCATTGAAGTCATTTTTTTGAGCCTTTCTTTGTCTACTGAATCATTGATGTCTTTTCTGGTGTCATGCCCGTTGTGTTCAATGTAAACAGTCGGGTCATGTGTGGCTATATAGCTGGTTGTACATACATTTTGACGAAATATACAACGCGGTCGTTTCAGGAAAAAAAAAGAGAGAGAGATCGACATCCATCACGTATTAATTGGGTAAATAGGCCCCTCAAATAGAAATTTTTAAAAAATGGCATCCACATGTAAATGACTATTATATCCTTACTAATTGGGTTATACAAAGAAATAGATATGTTAAATGCAACCCGAGTAAGGGTGATTGGGTAGTGTGTAGTCCAATGGTTGATAGTAGTCCCATGGCTCAAGGGACTCAATTGTGTATAGCACGAGTCCCCTGCTTATATATGGGGTCCCGTGATTTCAGGAGACCATTCGCATAATAAGAGATTACTAGAAAAATGATGAAAATGCCCTTACATTGAGGGCTGTTGACTTAAAAAATGATCAACGAGTCTAGTTTTTTAAATCTTGATTGCGTCAAAACCTATTTTTTAAAAGAACCCCAATCCATCACTATATATATGATATCATATTGATTTTATCTTAAAACCAATTTATATGACCAGAAATAAAAACACTAAGAATCAAAAGTCAATCGAATTTTTCCAAGTAGGAGAAAAAAAAAAAAAAAAAAAAAAACTTTAGAGCATCATGTGATGCCATATGCAGTGTTTTTACTAAATGGACGTACTCACCAACCGCTTCCCTAGTGAGACCAAACACAAATTCGTTCGCTTCTACACATATTTACATTAAAATTAAAAGACCAACCACTCTTCTTCTTTTCTTATGTTAAAATTTTTCTATTTGTGGGTCCTTAATAATAAATAGAATATTCTTTATTATACAATGTTTTCTTTCTTCTATTTTTATTATTATTATTTTACACAAGTACTCGAGATAAGTAACCTAAGGTCACCAAGAGACCTCAGCACGGCTCAGCCATTGCCTTGCCTTGCCTTATAATAATAGCTGAAGTAGAAGTAGGCCAAAACTACCCATTTTTCTGTCGCCAAACGATACCAAACATTTCGTTTTCGAACATTATCCAAGAAAAAAGGGAAAAAAAATATAAAATCAGATGATATGATACGCACTTTGGTATTTAATGCTGCCTTCCTCCTTGTAAGAAAGAGAATAATATATTATTTATAGCAACACTTTCTGGCATCTCTCTCATAGTCATATACAATTTGGAGGATCTTCTTTCTGTTACATTTCGTAATCCCATAATCTTCTTGCTGGTTTTAGAACTGAACTCAATCAATCTCACCAGACAAATCATGTTTCTGCACAGATAGCCAAACCATTAGTTTTTAGCTAGAAATTTTTTCTTTGATTATAAATTAATATTAGTTATAAAAAATTTCTAAAAACTTGCATGTCTTGTTCTTCAACATGGTTCACTTCACCCAAACAATCTGGTCCGTTCTTGCCATTTTTTTATTTTTGTTTAAATACTTAAAAATTACATAATCATATGCGGTTAAAGATATAAAACAACATAATAAATTTGTCATAAGTTAAAATTTATAAATGGATGCCTAACAAAATATAAATTGAGGTTAAATAATAGTGTATAAAATCGCATCTAAAGAATAATTTTGGCATAATATGTGCGTTTAGAGCTGTAATCTCGACGTTCCGAAGTTCCAAACCCTTCTTTTATAGCCTTTGGCCACGACTATAAAAAAACGCATCGAACTCAAAAACTTTGGCAAGGATGCCGCGTTCAAAATGGACTGGTAAGAAACCATCAGTGTCATAAAAGCATGGTCATGGTCCTTTTAATCATACGTAATGTTTATATATATATATATATATATATATATATATATTTCTTGCCCGCACGAGAAAGTTCTTTGTTAGATACACGACACTATCATCACCATATATATATATTTCTTGCCCACAAACTAGATAGATGCCTTTTCAACTTTTTTCTTCTTTTTTTTCTCCTTGGATAAAGCTGCTGCCTATATAAGGCCCTCAGATGCACATCAAGTTTTACGTTATTTCCTTTTCTCTCCTTATTAGCTAATAATATAAGTTCTTTCTCAAGAAATATGGCTTCATCGAGCTCAGAAGTATTTCAACCTTCGCCCGTCGAAACAAATGAATTTGAAGATCTCGAGATTGATACCAATACCTTAAGGGAGCTGCTCTACGAGCCCGGCGAAGAAGAGTTAGAGTACGGTGAAGCCATTGAGCAATCTATCGAATCGGCCCCAAACTTGAACATGGGCGACGATGGCTGGGGCAGCTTCGACGACTTAAGCAATGGCCAGACTCGGGATTATTTCGACTGGTTCGACATGGCGGAAGATGCAGCCTTACCTTACCATGATGTAGGGGGGGTTTGGTACGAGGGCATGGAAGAGATCAATGAGGTGTATGAAATCGGAGATTACGATGACATCGGGGGCATATGGTTGTGGTCATAGGATTAATACATGATTCCATGTTTACCTTCTTTCGGTTATTTCAAAACTTGTAATGTGTATGAAAGTTTCTCACTTATGATGCAATAACATTTCATTTCAACTTATCTGAGAGCAGCTCATTAAGATCCCTCAAGAAGATAGTGATTAGGACGATGTCCGAACACTATAAACGAAAGTAGACGCACAAAATAAAAAGCCGGCACGAGAACATATCAAACATGCAAGAGACGACGTGTAATGTGTTCTAACAAATCATAAAATGAGCAGCTCAACGGCAAGTGTTCTGTCGAATCATGAAAAAACTGAATGGAAAAGAAAACACAGTTTTGGCTTATCAATGCTAAAAACTCACAGGGGAAGGTTTGAATTGAAAAAAAAAAAAAACATGGGCCGAGAAGAACGTGCTAATATGTTATCTTTTGATGAAGTCAGTTGTGTTTAGTACCAACCTTAAACTTGGCAATGAAGAAGCCGATGGTATCAAGTTCAGAGGAAGGATCGAATCTCTGAACAAGATCTTCTTCACCAGGTCGTAACCATTCTCTGAGAAAGCATATCGCCAGAATTTAAAAAGTTTTGCATGAATTTTAAATAATTCTTGTTAAAGTAAAGCATATTATGTATTGAGTGCGACCATATGTATGTATACTGATATTCGAAATAAAGTTTATATCAGGTGAGAGACTAACTCTTGGTATCCATCAGGAAACTGGCAGCTGCCTACAATTCCAGATCCCCCAAGTCGAGGGTGCTGCAATAGATAAGAAACAAATGTACAAATTATTCATCAAGCAATGCGATACTAATTTTTCGGGCATGGAACACAAAGGAACTCTTAGAACGAGCATAGAAAAAGGAAAAAAAGAAAAAAAAAAATAAAAAAATTTAAGACTGGCTGCAGCAAAACTTATCCGGAATTTTATTATCTCAAACTGGAGTGTGTAGTAATAACATGATATCAATTCACAATCCACAATTTTAACTTCAGAAGCCTACATCCTTCAACAATTTTCACCTTGACTCTTTATTGTTATATTTTGTTTTGGATTAAGAAGCTGAGAGGTATTATTTTGCATGTCAAGGGATTTGCTAATGCGATATCTACTAAAAGAACACAAGTTTACGAAATCACGCCAACCTGCGATGCCAATGACAGAAACTTGTACGTGTCCAATGCATATCTTACTAATGCTTCATTCTCACCAGGGTTTATTGTACACCTGCAATTTGGAAATACATGATTGTTACGTACTGATCGTGCATTAATGAAAGAACATCAGGAATCCAACGTATGTGGGAGATATGCATAGACAAATTAGTAGGTGTGGAAAGTAAAGAGGAGCAAGTAGCAGCACATCTTTACTGAGTGGGTGGAAGTAAAATCGCAGAGCAAATTTACGGAAGCTTTTCAAGAGTATATTTTTGAGCGGTACGGAAGAAATCCGTAGAAAGTGTACGGTACATACCATCTACTGATATGGACCAAGGCAGTCAGGATTTTTGGGCAGATATAACAAAACATCAGAAAATTAATAACATATTCTGCTGAAGAAAAAGGATTGAAATGCTTACGTTGAGTACACTAAAACTCCACCAGGGCGAACGAGTTGCACAGCTTGGTCAAACATTCTTCTTTGATACTTGGCATGGGTTCTTAAAGATTCAACAGTGTCCTACATATGTTACATAAGTTCAACAGTTACTCGTAAATCACACTCAACAGTGTCCTGCATAAAAGATAAAGAGTAAAGACCCATATCTAAAAGAACAAGACTGCACTGCATTACTCACCTCCCCAGCAAACAAGCGGGGTCTCAAACCAAGAGCAGAACATGGAGCATCAAGGAGAACCCGATCAAAACTGTTTGGTGCAAATCCTTTAGACTTCTCAACTCTTCCGCCTGTAGAGTTATTTCTTCCAGGTCCATTTCTCATCTTTCTAGCATTCTTTGGTATACCATTATTGGTCACAACATCCTCCGTCGGCAGCTCAAGGCCAGCTGCTTCAAAAAGTTGAAAACAGGAATATAGCAAGAGAGTTTTTATTGATGTCTAGTATGAATTATTAAACATGAAAAAAGAAAAAAATAATGATATAGCCATTAATCCGATAATTTAGAGATCAGAAACATCTCTACAAGTGAGTTACAAGCTTAAAAATAGCACGCTTATCCAAAATTAAAATAACGAAAATAAAACTTAACTGTATCTGTTTCGTGGAGAATTTGTTTCAATCTATTTTTTAACTTTACTATTTCACTTTTACTTTTCATTTCCCAAATCAACCAGTCAACTCATCCAATCATCTTAAAGAATATAAATGGGCATTAGAATTGGACAAGTAACCATGATTACAGGCTAAAGCAGCTTCTGTCACTTTGGCTGATGATAGATCTGACTTACTAAAGCCCACTTGTTCCCTTGAGTCTGGAGCTTCTGCGTCATCAAATTTATCTGCTCGCTGAACAGATTTCAGTGCATCAAGTTTATATGTAGTTATGCAACTTAAGCCCATTTCAGCTGCCAATTTCTGGATATCAAGGACCTGAAATTAAAGAGGAAATAAAAAATTGAATCTCGGCATATAGGAACAGGTTATCTGAAGTTAATGTAATAATCAATATTACAGTGAGGGATAGCTAACAAAGCATCAGCAAGTACCTACCAACATACTCGAGAGATAGGATATATGATGTTAGGACTAATATATATGAAATTTTTATAAACTACAAAAAAGTTCTGAAGTTCCAGCACTGATGACTGCTACAAGGTGCGGTCACTAGGTTAATCTACATCAACAAGTGGATAATGTATAGATGCACATGTAATAATTAATACGACATCATAATCACCTAGAAGGAGCACCTTATTGTGAGATCTATCTGTTGCAATAACATCGCCGCTGTCCTTCATCAGAATTGCAATTGCAGTAGTCTTTCCTCCCGGAGCTGCACACATATCTAGTATCTTTTCTCCCGGTTGAGGATCTGTTGCTCATGGTGACGAGCGGACACGTGATGTGATAAGTCAGGAATCAGCAATAGACTAGTGCATGTAAATAAAACTTGAAAGAGAGCACAAGTAGTAGATGCAAATATAAGGAGAAGACACCTAATTCAATTTGCTAGGAAAAAGGAAGAAAAAAAAATTGTGAGTATAAGTGCAATATACTAAATTTTTTGTTACATACCCAATGCATGAGCAGCAATGATGCTAGGAAGGTTTTGAAGAAATATTTCCCCTTCAAGCAATTCTGTAACCTCAAAGGCAAACAGATTTGTCAAACACTGAACTAAAATTACTGGACCAGTCGTAACTAAGACTAACAATCAAAATCAAGTTTGAATTCCATAAACCATATTGTCACGACAAATGAGGCAAAGAATATGTATACCATTGAATGAAGGCAGGTTATATACTCTTCTATCCATGTCTAAAGCAACTCCTTGAGATACTCTAAACATCCCAGCTCTGGACATCGTGGTGGTTCCTTGACCAATATAGAGCCCGTTCCGCTCCAAATAGAAAGGATCTACAAACAACAGAAACATAATATAGAACTTACTTATTGTTGGGAAACATTCTATGAGAAAACACATATAATCATGCAAGTGCAGCGACGCGACTAATCAGTAATATCAATGCAACTTGATTTAAATAAAAAATCCTGGGAGCATTTCTGATGAAATATGAAATAATCATAAATGAGAAATAAAAAAATAAAAATTTTCATATATGATTTTTTCTAACCTGCTTCTGAACCATGCAGAACAGTTCCACGTGTAAATCCAACACCCCACCCACCATCAGACCCAAGCTGCTCAACAGCAACAGCAACTGCAACCTTTTCACCTTTCTCAACATGAGCACTGCAGGCCAAAACACCGGGTATGTACACCTACATATGTTGTGCCAAACAGACAGTTTCAGAAAGTTAAAAAAAAAGAAGAAACAATTAGTCCCACAGAAGATAGAAAAAGGTGCAAAATGCACTTGGTGAACCATGATATTTTCTTGGACATGTAACTACGATTTGAAAATTGAAGGTTGATATGATACAGGCCAAGAGTATTATGACAATCCTCATTGTTCATTAGTGAAATCTCATTGCCTGATAAGGTGCTAAATCTCATATGATTCCTTACCTGAGCACCACGAAGAACTGCTTCAGCACATTTCCGACTCACAATAACCTCCTTAGGAGGGTTGTCTTCCTTGTACCCATAATCAATAGTGTGTGGACCTGACCCTTTGACAAAAACTACGTAGTCCAAACCGGGAATCTTACACTTTGATATGGGAGCATCTGAGATACTAAGAGAATCCAGTGATATTGAGCCAGTCGAATCTAAGTCAGATAGTGCATTCTCTCCCTCAGCGCGATCATTCAGCCACCCTCTTTCCTCCAGTACAGCTGATAGTTTCTTGATAACAGCATCACTTGTTGTCCTGAGTGTATTCACCCTTATACATGAGTAGCATGAAGGGCGCCTGTTAATCCAATGAGGAGTTATTCACTGGAATTGAACTTGGAAATGAAGGCAAAATCATAATGTAGTGATTTCTTCTGCTATGGACTAGTGTTAATGAATGAATCAAGTCACACCAAACAAGCTGTAGTTTCGTTTTCTTGATATGTATATCATTCTAGAAAAGGTAACCTCAGCCTTGGTTTAGTGACAAACTGCATCAGTTTATGAAACACCATCTCATTCATTAAACACTAATCAAGCTCAAGTACATCATCTTCTGCACTAACTATAATTGTCACAATTGAAGTTCTAAGATAGGATAACATTCTCCGCAGAAATCCAATTCTGTCCATCACATAGCTATGATTCTGTAAACACACTTGGAAAGAAATGAAGCTCACTTTTCTCGGTCAATCAGAATCTCTGGGATCCATTAGCTTATTTACTTTATTTTCCTTCCTTTTCTTCCCACCCAGTAAATAAACCAACAGAACAAGACAACATGGTAACACATAAAAAAATTGCCCGAAATAACAACACACCACATTTCACCAAGCAAACATGAACAGAAGAAATGAGAAGAAGAAGTGAACATTACGTCAGAGCCCTCGAGATTTTCGCAAAATGCTCGGCTCCATAGGCTTTGACGAAGTAATCTTCCACTTGAGGGTTCCAAAGCAGCGTGGGGTTGTAACAGTAGCGTTCCGATGGATCCATCTGTTCACAAAAACAAAAATTTACCCAATCAAATCAATACATAAGAAAATGCACAATCCAATGAATCGCAACTTTACCTTGCAAGTTGAGTAGGGTTTATGGAGGTTGTTTAGAGTCAGCAAGTTTCTGTGAAGGGTTTTAACTAGGTCCCTTCCTTTCTTCATTCATAGACATTAGTTTCCTTACAGAACTACTGTGAAAAGTGAAAATCATTTTTCATTTATTATTTTATTTGTTCATTAAAGTTAGAAGGGCAAATTTCCTTTCAATACCCTTCGAAGTTTAAACTTCATGTTCAGTATCTATCGAATTATTTTTTCTTATTCAGTATTCATTTGTGAAAATTGTGTACTTAATACTCCCAAACAGTGAAAGGACGAAAATAACCTTTCTTCACAATAAAATAAAACTGGACATAATGATAACAGTTGGTATAATATTCAATTTTATTGGTATAATAACGATAAAAGTTGGTATAATGTCCAGTTTTGTTTGTATAAAATTATAATAACATTATTTATTGATATAATAACAATAACAGTTGGTATAATAGCGACAACAGTTGATATAATGTCCACTTTTATTTGTAAAAAAATTACAATAACGTTATTTGTTAGTATAATAGTGATAACAGTTGGTATAATAACGACAACAGTTGGTATAATATCCAATTTTGTCGATATAAAATTAGAATAACGTTATTTATTGATATAATTAGTGTTAACAGTTGGTATAATTAGTGTTAACAGTTGGTATAATAGAGATAACAGTTGGTATAATATTCAATTCTATTGGTATAATAGTGTTAATAGTTGGTATAAAAGAGACAACAGTTAGTATAATGTCCAGTTTTGTTGGTACTAAACCTGTGAAGTAAGGTTATTTTTGTCTTTTCAACATTGAAAAGACCATTTTAGGTACTGAACAGAAAGAAATTCGCCAAATGGTACTGAACACGAAGAAATAATTGAAGTGGTATTTAAGAGGAATTTGAAACTTCGATCGAGACTGATAAGGAATTTGCCCAAGTTAGAATTGTTTATTTTGGAAAATCCCGATTCGTACCCCTGTGTTTAAGGCTTTTCCAGTTGATGCAGAAAGTATTTTCAACTTCGATTGGTACCCTTGAGTTTATGGCATTTCCAGTCGGCGCTCAAAGTATTTTTCAACTCGATTGGTACCATTGCCTTAAAGGCTTTTTCAGTTGGTGACCAAAGTATTTAACCTCTTCGAAATTTTTCTTCAGATCTTTAACTTCCTCTTTCATTTGAAACACTGAGGAATCTAATTTTCGAATATGAAGTCTTCAAAGCAGCCTTAATTCCGCAACGAGAACACTTTTGAGCTCGTAATTTCAGACCACATTGTTGTTGAGTTTGGGTTGTCCAATTCAAAGAACTCTTATGCGAATATGAATCCAATTAGAAAAGCCTTAAACACATGGTATCAATCGGAATTAAAAAATACTTGAGTACCAATTGGAAAATTCTTATATACAGGGATACCAACCAACGTCGAAAAAGACTTTCAGCACTAACTGGAAAAACTTGAAACAGAAGGGATACCAACTGAAATTTCCCTTTTATTTTTCTAGGAAATCATGATAAGCAATTTGATTCGATTTTTTCAAATTATGGATCTTTTTCGTTTTCTATACGTGCGTGGAGTTTGGAAGATGAATTGCGTTATATCATGGTAATTGTTGGGAATCAGACCTCCTAAGATTCAAGACTCAATGTAGTTTCGTATTTGTGTGTTCTAAGAATCGAAAGATTCGATCTTAAAGATGATCAAAACGAAAAACAACAGAAAATATAAAGTCTGAACCCAATCTTTAACGTAGTTCGACTCCAACTTCGAGCCTACGTCCACGACCGAAAAGATAATTATTATTGATTTCACCAATTGGAATTACAAGACTATAACTTCCTCTCCAATTCTTATGTTTTCTCTCAACTCTAATTCTCACTCATTCACAAGTTACAAGCTCTACTAACTACCCTCTTGGCCACTGCTAAGGCAGTTTTATAGTGTATCTGTTACTTCCAGATTATGTAGAACCTTCTTTGGGGCTCTTCGATTCGATTATTCTCCACTAGATCGATGGATCGTGTGTTGATCCTCCAAGCTTTAATCTCAACTCTTAATGCTTCAATCCATCAGAACGAACGAAAACATATAAGAAACTCATAAAACCGCTCATCTTCAGAAACTGCTGCATGTCACGACTTCAGACAAGCACGTCACGCCGTGACCATGATGGGCTCCAAAATCCTGCTTTGAACAGTATCAGCTCGTCATGGCCGTGACATTCACACCAAGAAGCCGTGAAATCGAGCTGCAAGTCTGATCTTGAGCACTGACCTGACTTCAAACAACCTATAAAACGTTTGCTTGAACCCTCTACAGGACTATTTTCGGTCTTGGCTTCCTTCGTTGCTTTCGAGCCTTTCTTGTTTTCAGCTTTATGGTGCCCCTTGCCGAACCATTTGCTGCGGAACAAAATTTGTTCAGCGTCCATTGGCAAGAAGATGGTACGTATTAGGTTGCTATTCCAAGGGCCCGTCGGAGACACCCTTAGGTGCCTTACTTATATACTCTCAGCTCCTATTCCCAGCGGCATTATGAGAAGACTTCGGTATGATGATGAGCAAATGATGCTCATTAATTGACTTGACTACAATGTGTTAATCATTGTACATTATTATATATTTTTGTAAAGATCATGTGATAGTTTTACCCAATATTGGATGTTTTGCATATGTGCTGATGAAAACAACATGAATCATTTCGTTATGTATATATACATGCCTTTTGGGTTTTATTATGTATAAGAAGTCGTTCACCCTTATTCTTTAAAATAATATCATGTAAAGAAAGTTAATATGTATAGCTTTTGTGTCTTAATCGTTGCTTTAGCCTTATTTTGAGCTTTTATTGTTAATGTGTATACATCAACGATGTGTACAAATCTTAGTTTAGGAACTATTTTTGTCTTTTGAATTTACGTGTAAATTTTAATTGTCTAAATTTTTTTCATTGATGATTATTATGTTGAAATCTAAAAGTATGAATTGATGGGTTAAATTATTAAATAACAAATTGATAAAAAAAAAAAAAACCGTATGCTAATAGAAGAAAATATCGCCACTTATCGCCGCACATCTAAATTTCTAGTTATCCATACCATACGTATATATACATGCATGCCATCACATGCAATAATCTCTTCTGATGAAAATACCATTACAGCAGTCCCTATAACCAAAATAACCCAAAACCCTAGCTCACCCAAACACATGACTATTGACCTTCATCGATCCAAATCTCTCCGAGCCACTAAACACAAACTTAGGGCAGTCAAACGTACGCCCCAACCTGACAAACCATCCTCTTTGATCTCATATAACCTGGAAAATAGTTCCAAGAAGCGCAAACTGGAAGATGAAGATTATACCATTGAGCCTATTCCTAAGAGAGTTTTGACGACCACGTCTGACCTCATGGAAATTCTTGATGTCCCGGCGGGTTCTGCTAGTCAGACCCGCCAATCATTATCAATTGCTTAAGCTGGAACTGTCGGGGGTTAGATGGAGCCCCGACAGTTCAAGAAGTCGGATATCTTATCCGACGATTTGAGGTGGATGTCTTATTTATTATTGAGACGAAGTGCGGAAGGAGGCGATTTGATTCTGTCAAGAACACGTTAAATTTAAATGGAGTGTGCGCCGAAGCTGTTGGGAGGAAAGGTGGACTTGGTTTGCTGTGGAGGAAATCAGTCAGTATCTCGTTACTTTCCTTTTCTTCTTTTCATATTGATTGTATGGTGGAAGATCCGAACCCTATGACACCATGGAGGTTGACGGGATTTTATGGTGATCCTTTAACAAACCAGAGAAAAAATAGCTGGGAGTTGTTAAGACGACTTGGGGAAATGAACGTGCCACAATGGTTATGCTTCGGTGATTTTAACGAAATTCTTTCTCAGGCGGAGAAAAAAGGAGGTCGACTTTGACCGGCATGGCAGATTGCAGATTTTCGGGAGGCGCTAGATGACTGTGGACTGCATGATCTGGGATTCTCGGGGGAGCAGTTTACATGGAGTGATAAAAACCTACATCCAAATACTATTTTTGAGAGACTTGATCGAGCCTGCGCTACATCGGAATGGTCCAGCAGATTCCCGCACTATCGAGTTATTCACAAGCATACATCATACTCGGACCATGCTGCTGTTCTCGATGAATTGATGCCAAAGATTCCGGCTGTCCAGAGACCACAACGGAGGTTTCGCTTTGAGGCAAAATGGACAATAGAAAAGGAGTGTGAAGCTGTTATTCGAAAGAGCTGGAGTGGTGAGGGAAATTCTACGTGGGAGCGACTTCAACGAAATTCGCACACATGGGGGCGCAAGAAGGTTGGGAAGGATATGATAGAGAAGGAAAAGATAATGGCAACTCTGGAAAAGATCTCATCACAAGACATTACTAATGATCAACGCATGGCTGAAAGGGAGCTTCGTGGGCGTTTAAATAAAATTCTTTATCAAGAGGAGTTACATTGGAAGCAGCGAAGCAAGCTAGAATGGCTTAAAGAAGGAGATCGTAACACTCGTTTCTTCCACCAAAGAGCATCGGCTAGAAGAGCTCATAACCGTATATCCAGAATAAGAAATCAAAACGGGGTTTGGTGTGAAACGCCAAATGAGGTGGAGGATGCCGTGAGCTCGTACTTTTATGATTTATTTAGCTCTAGTAAGCCGTCGCACTCGGGCATGGAACGAGCAGCTCGTGCAATCTCGCCTTGCGTCACGGGGGATATGAACGATCTTCTTCTACGACAATATACTGAGGATGAGGTAAAATGAGCAGTATTTGGCATGTTTCCTTTTAAGTCTCCGGGTCCTGACGGGTTTCCCCCAATATTCTATCAAAAATATTGGGAGATTATAGGCCCCGATATAACTCGTTATGTCCTCGATTTCCTTAACAATGATTTTTCATCGCAAAATTTGCATCATACACATATAGTCCTTATACCAAAGAAAAAAGATCCGGAGACGTTAGCTCATTTTCGACCGATTAGCCTCTGCAATGTACTATATCGTATTATCTCTAAGTGCATTGTCAATAGACTGAAGCATATAATGAACTCTATCATATCCCCGACTCAGTCTGCTTTTATCCCCAACCGTCTAATAACGGATAATGTTCTTATAGAGTTTGAGCTTAACCATGCCTTGAAACAGAAAAGACAGGGTAGAAAGGGCTTTTGCTCCCTCAAACTGGACATGAGCAAAGCGTATGATCGGGTGGAATGACATTTCCTTGAAATGGTGATGGGTAAACTTGGATTCCATGAGTCCTTTGTTAATATTATTTCTCGCTGTATTTCATCGGTTACTTATGATTTTGTACTCAATGGAAAATCTTTTGGTCATGTTATACCATCTCGGGGTTTACGACAAGGTGACCCGTTATCACCTTATCTTTTTCTTTTCTATACGGAGTCATTTTGCAGTTTATTGAAAGAGGCGGAACGTGATAAAGGACTACGAGGCTTTTCTATAAGACAACGAGCTCCATCGATATCCCACCTTCTATTTTTCGATGATACTATGATCTTCTGTCAGGTGACGAGCATGGCTATGGAGGTGATTCATGATGTTCTGCAGGTATATGAGGCGGGATCGGGTCAGAAAGTCAACTTCGAAAAGTCGTCGGCGTTTTTCTCCCCAAACGTGGCTGCTGGAGTACGTGACCTATGCTGCATGATCCTCGGCATCTCGAAATCAACAAAGCACAATATATATCTGGGTTTGCCATCGGTTTTGGGAAGAAGTAAGAAGGAAGCTTTTGCATACATCACGGATCGAATTTGGGACAAAATTAAAGGATGGTCGATGAAGTTGCTTTCGCAAGCAGGACGAGAAGTGCTGATCAAGTCCGTAATCCAAGCAATTCCCGCCTATGCTATGAGTTGTTTTTTTGCTTCCGGCCCAGGTTATTCGTGATATTCAACGTCGAATGACACGTTATTGGTGGAGCTCATCTAACGAACAAAATATTCATTGGGTCGGATGGAAGAAGTTAACATTGACTAAAGAAGAGGGCGGTATGGGTTTTCTAGAAATAAGATTGTTCAATCTTGCCTTACTCGCAAAACAGGCATGGCGATTATTGACCCAACCATCGACTCTGTTAGGGAAAATATTGAAGACAAGATACTTTCCTAATGTCTCTTTTACTAAGGCTTCTATCGGTAGCAATGTATCTGCAACATGGAGAGGTATTATGGCTGCTCGACCATTGCTCATGTCAGGGGTTCGATGGCAGATTCATTCGGGGTCCTCTGTTAATGCGTGGTGAGATCCTTGGCTGCCCAGACCTATCTCTTTTAAACCGGTGTCGCCATGTCATCCGGGGTGTGAGGACAGCGAGGGTTACACCACGGGTGAAAACCTTTATATGGCGGTTATGTCATGAGGCGATACCTACGGCGACGAACCTCCTTAGAAGAGGATGCGATCTGAGCCCACAATGTCGGCAATGCGGTAGCCCCTGGGAGGACAGTCACCATGTATTTTTGGGCTGTCCATCATCAAAAGCGACATGGCGGTTAGCTGCCTGCTCGATGGATGTTCGGCGACTTTGGGCTGGTAATACCGAATCCTGGGTTCGTAATGTGCATGCATGGTGTAGTGGATCCACTCGAGTACGTGCAATTTCTGTCTACTATGTGGGCTATATGAAACACTAGGAATAGCTGGGTCATGGATAGCCATGAGTCGACTCCAACGACAATTCTTGCCAAAGCTACAAATGGTTATCAAGCCAGATGAGCGTTTATGGCAATATCCACCTCATGAGGTTATCAAGCTGAATTTTGATGACGCTCTACACGAGTCTCATGGTGGTGCTGCTCTAAGGGTAGTGGCACGAAATGCTTCGGGTTGTTGTGTGGGCTGGTGCACCAATTTTTATAAGGGAAAATTTGACGGGGAAACCATTGAGGCGCTTGCTGTGCTCCGTGCAATTCGATTTGCTATACAAAAGAGTTGGGATAAATTGATATTTGAAGGTGATTGCAAAACGATTATTGAAAGGCTTGCGAGGAACTGTGAGGAATCCACACGTACGGTTCCGATAATTCAAGATTGTTCTGATCTTATAAGATTGTTTAATATGGTTTCCTTTTCTTTTGTTAGACGTAAGGGTAATGAAGTAGCCCATTATTTAGCCAAGATGCTAGAATTTAACGGGGAAGGATGTTCTCCACATACGCAAGCGTTGGCTTCTCTTTTGTATTCAGACCTTGATTAATCTAATATACGGACTTTCTTCAAATAAAAAAAATTTTAAATTTGAGTATTACATAAAGAATAAAAAGTTTTACCACAAAATGGCAAACATTGCACTTCGATTATTTTTACGTGGTCAACTATTGAATCAAAAGTTTATGTAGAATATAGTTAATTATAAAAGTCATTTATCAATTTAGAAAAAAAAAAAATGTGAATCACCATATTTGACTATTATTATGGAAAATGGGTAATGGAAAATATGAAATATCATTTAATCATTAACACAAAATCTTACGTATAGTAGTGAATATATAGATATTATATGCTCATCATTGAAATTGAGCATATAATAATAAATCAAAGTTTGACCAGTTATAATGTCATCATTATTATTGTGTTGGCATCCATTATACCCAAATCAAAATCAATGGATTGTATAAAAATGAAATATTTCAACTTAATTGCCACAAAATCTGATAGGTAAAAAAGGCATATTACTACAATCAACTAAAAATATAAAACAACATTTACTAAACAATAATGGTCTTAAATTATGTAGTAGACTATTTTTCTTACACAAAATTCTATATATACCCTACATATGTTTATCTCTTTTTTCACAACTCTCACACATTCTCATCGTTCTTTCCCCCAAACTTACAATCAAAAGAAAAATGAATCCAAGAAGTGATCAATCTCAAACATCTTCTCACAAGAGATGCAAATCCTCTTTCTCAGATGAGGATGTCGTGGAGAAAATTATTTCTTTTCTTCCATTAACAGAAGCCACCAAACTATCAATCCTTTCCAAGAGATTCATACACTCATGGAAGTTCTGCGAAAACCTTTGTTTCGACAGATCTGTGTTCGTGAGGATGTCCAGACAAGAGTTCATAACTCTAATAAACCATTTCTTCCAACACAGATTGACTGACAAAGCAGTCAAGTTCTCTCTATATTTCGATCCCACCAATGAAACCCAACAATTGAATGAATGGATCGAACAAGCAGTTGCTTCAGGCATAACCGAGCTGAAACTTGATCTAAGCCTTACGCCCGCCAACACCGAGAGGTTCTCGATAAACCACGTCCTCATAGGTCGTGTTTTAGAGAGGTTAGATATCGTAAAATGTGACGTTCAGTTCCCACCAGCCGCAAATGGTGTTAACGGCTATCTTCCCCGTCTGAGAGAACTGAAGCTTCAAGATGCGTCGATCTCACAAGCCTCGCTTGGAAGGGTTTTCATCAACTGCCCTCGGCTCAAGTCTATTGAAATGATAAGTTGTTATTTCGACGCCTTTCATATTAACATATGTGCTAGAGGTCATAAAAGTTTACAGATGCTGGGAGTGAAGAATTGTTCGGACATCGACTCCATAACTATAGATGCTCCTTTGCTTAGTTCCTTTCATTACCATGGAAAGATGATTGAATTTGTCTTCCCATGTCTCGTGCTTCCAAGATTAAGTGATGCAGTCTTTGATATCAATCCTTCAAGGGGTTTTATGTTCCTTCCTCGGAGAAGGGATGTGATGATTGGGATTTCATTTGTTCGGAATCTCAGCATTAGTAGCACATTCCTCGAGGTAATTATACGTGTTTGTGTTAGGGTTTAATCGTTTTTTTAAAAAAAAAATCTTAATGATAATAAATAAAAATATGCAATACTTCAGGGATTTTCAACGAGGTTTGGAGAAAAAACAGACCGACTTGGGTCGAGAATATGGATGATGAAGTTGAAGGAGTTAAATTTACATGTGTCGACGGAGAGTTTTGTTACTCCCATAGATATCGTCGAATTTTTAAAGAAGTGCCTGGAAATAGAAAAACTCAAAATAGTGGTAAGAATTTCAATTTAAATGTACTGCATCTATCATATATGTTTCTAATATCTTATAATTCCTTGTAATATTATAAATTTGTCTTTTTTGTTTTAGCTCGCAAAAGAGACGTTCAAGAGTACCAATTATTGGAAGGTTCATGGAAGAAGATACATGAGTGAAACCACACTAAATCTGACACTTCTGAAGACTATAAGGATAATGGGTTTTACATATAATGAATTGCCAGTGACAATGGCAAGATTCTTCCTCTTGAATATGCAACAACTCCAAGATTTGATCCTTGTGAAAGCTAAATATGATAATGACGAAGAAGAATTCACGACGGATCAACTCAAACAAGGGTTGCCTTCATCGTCGAGTGCCGTTAATATTGACCGTAGAGATACAAATGACGAATAATCGTTCCGTCGACATTGATATGAGAGTTAGGCTATTGTTTGACATTGAAACTTTGTAAGAAATAAGCTTATGAGGATAGATATATTTTCTTTTTTGACTTTTATGCCATTTGCTCTTTCAATTCCATTTCAAAACCATTTTTTTCTAGTTGACTTTGTCTTGTAATTATTTTATTATTTGCAACTTTCAAATGATACATTCATTAATCTGTCATATTAATCAATTATTTTCAACACTAACTCTGAAAAAAATAATAAAAAATGGATGAGAATGAATCTCATATTCACATTTTAATTTATGTCCATAAAAAATGTTGTTGAAAAGATGCTTTGCTAAATAATGAGCAACGACATTTGATCTCCTAGGCACATGGCTAAAATGAACCCATATAAATCCTCGGCCTAAGGAGTAATAATCGTAGAGAATGCTTCCAATCGTTGAATCCGTTGTTACTCGTTGGAGTTTGGTGATGACATTCATACAGTCGCTTTCCACCTCTATATGGGACCATCCTTTGCGCTGTGCTAGAATCAGAGCTTCTCGAACAGCAATAGCTTCCGGTGAATAACAACCGGGCAACGTTCTCGTGTACCAAAGAGACACATTCACCTATCGTGTTTCTTGCAATAACTCCAGCCGACGACATTCTACATGACATGTGGATGGCATCATCTCTATTAAGCTCACGAACCCTGCTTCCGGCCTGACCTAACTAGATTCTTGAGGTGCAGAGCTACCTCGCCCCCGATCATCAGCCTCCTGTGGATATTCAAACATGGCGTTCACCTCAGCTATGGCATGCTCGTCATGTATGCGAAAGTTCTCCGCAGCCCATTTGTTCCGCATATGCCATATTATCCAACAAAGGCCGGTAAATAGATCGAAGTCCTCGTCATTAAGCATCTCTCACATTCCCTGTATCCAGGATTCTACGTTAACCGCTACCCTCTGAATCAGTTCGTATGAGAACTTTGTTTTCTTTCAAAAACGCTTCACTACCGGGCATGTAACAAAAACATGTTCCATACTCTCTGGTCCGCCTCCACATCGACTACAGTTAGAGTGTGTAAGACACCTTCTTTTGCAAAGATTTTCAGCAGTCGGAAGTGCATTATTACATAACCGCCAGATAAAGAGCCGGATTCTTGGAGTGCACTTCGATTTCCATATCATGTTCCACGACAAGGGAGATGAAGATGAGGCCGAATGTCGAGACTTCTGCTTTTCCGTTAGATAGTAAGCACTTCTAACAGAAAAGTTTCCGTCTTTAGTGTATTGCCACACGAGGCGGTCAGGCTGCTCCCGTACCCCCAACGGGATTGAGAGGATGTTGTTCGCGTCAATTGGGAGGAAGGTGGATCGGATCTTCTGTTCATTCCATTGTCCAGAAGTCGAGTGTCGAAGAGTAGAGACCGTTGAGGAGACAACATTTGGTGGTGGTGTCGAGATGGGCATGAAGTGCTCCTCTCGCGGAATCCAAGGATCGGTCCAAATATTGATTGTATCGCCACGCCCAACTTTCCACCGAAGACCTCAAACGGCCGTGTCTCGGGCACGTAGAATGCTGCGTCAGGTGTAGGATGGGTGGTGGCCAAGACTTGCTGTGAAAAAATCCGAGTTATTGAAGTAGCGTGCTTTGAAAATACGACTTACTAATGCGTCCGGTCGTCGTATGAATCGCCACGCATATTTGGCCAGCATCGCAAGGTTAAAAGAGTGCAGATCCCGAAAGCCCATGCCTCCTTCCCTCTTAGGGCGACATAGTCGATTCCAAGCAATCCAATGAACGCCTCTGCCCTTCGAATTCGACCACCAAAAACGGGCTATCATTCGCTCGATATCATGTATGATAGAGGTTGGAACTAAAAAGCAGCCCATAGCGTATGTGGGGATTGCTTGGATGACGGATTTGATCAACACCTCTCGTCCCGCCCTTCGATAAGGGCTTCTCCGACCAGCCACTCACTCGTCTCCAAACACGGTCTTTGATATTATCGAACATCTCTCTCTTGTTTCGTCCCATCGTAGAAGGTAGACCAAGATACATCTCTCGGCATGTCGTTTCTCGAATCTCAAGGTCGCTGCAAAAAATTTCCCGTGACTGCACGCCGACATTGCCCAAGAATACCACCGATGATTTGCTGAAGTTGACTTGCTGCCCTGAAGCTTTCTCGTACACGGAAAGTATATTTCTCACTTGTTGGGCCGTGTTTTCCGAGGCTTTACAGAAGATAATGGTGTCATCAGCGAAGAGAAGGTGCGACACAGACGGTGCTCCTCTTCGAACCGAAATACCCTCTTATCTTTTTCGCTATTTCCGCCTCCTGGAGCAGGCCTGTAAATGCTTCTACGCAAAAGAGAAAAGGATATGGGGAGAGAGGATCTCCCTGACGAAGGCCTCTAGTAGGTGTTATTGTACCGAAATTATTGCTGTTCAACAAGAAAGAATATGTTACAGATGAAAGGCACAACATAATTAAGCGAACGAACTTACTCAGAACCCTTCGCAGAAATGACCACTCAACACGGTCGAAAGCTTTACTCATATCCAACTTAATAGAAGCAAAGCCGTCAGTACCTGTTCGTCTGTATTTGAGGGTGTGATTAATTTCAAAAGCTATGAGGACATTATCGGTTATGAGACGGTGAGGAATAAATGCGGATTGAGTAGGCGAGATAAGAGAATCCATGAATGGTTTTAACCTATTAGTTATGCATTTTGATGCAACTCGGTAAGTCACATTGCATAACCTAATCGGTCTAAAATGGGTTAGGTTCTCGGGGTTACGACACTTTGGAATAAGGACCACGTTAGCCTCATGTAAAGAAGCTAAGGACATACGATGATTAAGAAAAGCAAGAATGGTTTGAATAGTATCAGTACCTACGATGTCCCAATATTTCTGAAAAAAGAAAGGCGGAAAGCCATCAGGCCCTGGTGACTTAAGCGAAGACATCGAGTCTAGTGCAGCTTTAACCTCATCAGCTGTGTATGACTGGAGCAGCGTTTCATTCATTGCTTGACTAACGCGTGGTGTGATAAACCGAGCCGCTTCTTCAATCTCTTGAGTCGTAGGGTTGCTGGATGTGAATTTAGTCACAATGTGCTCGAGCGATGCCTGATCTGTGTGCCACACTCCATGTCGATCGGTCAGTTTATGCACCCGATTCGTCTTATGTCGGTTCGAGGCTTTTGGCAATGGAAAAATTTAGTGTTTCGATCTTTCCTGCTTATGCTGTCTCCAGTAGAGTTCCTCTTGGTGATGCATATTATTTAACCGTCTCCTAAGCTGATATTCCTTTTCTCTTGCTTCGGGAGTAACCCTCTTCGTCAATAAGCGCTTTATTTCTTCCTCGATTTCTCTTCGTTCCCTGATCGACCTTGAATATAGATTATCGCTCCAGCCACCATAGCTCACCACAGCTGTTACTCATAAATTCTGTGAGTCTCGAGGTGGGATCAACAAAGATGGTTTTATGCATACATTTTCGTAATACTGAATATGGTAACGAATCATAGTCATTTATCAATTAATCACAACACTAGACTATTATTATTATAAATGGATTCTAGAAAATAGAATATGTTTTAATAATCCTTATCACAAAATCTTAAGTATAGTAGTGAATATGTGGATATTATATGTTCAACTTTGTAACGGAGCATATAATAAGTTTGACCATGAATAGTGTCGTCTTTATTATTGTGTTGTCATCCATTATAATCAAACCATAGATTATCAATATACTCAAAAGTCAAATATTATGAATGAATTGTAGAAAAAATGAAATATTTCAACTTAATTGACACAATGTTATTTGTGAAAAGTCATTATTACAATAGACTAAAAATACAAAACAAATTCACTAAACAATATATGGTCTTAAATTTTGTAGTAGACTATATATATACCCTACATTTGTTTCTCTCTTCTTCACAACGTACACCAATTCTCATCGCTCTTTCCCACAAACTTACTATCAAAAGAAAAATGACTTCAAGAGGAGCGCAATCTCAAACATCTCCTCTCAAGAGAAGCAAACCGTCTTTCTCAAATGCGGATGTTGTGGAGAAAATAATTTCTTTTCTACCCATAAAAGAAGCCACCAAACTATCAACCATTTCCAAGAGATTCGTACACTCTTGGAAGTTCTGCCGAAGCCTTTGTTTCGACAGATCTGTGTTCGAGAGGATGTCCAAACAAGAGTTCATAACTCTAATCAACCATTTCCTCCTACATAGATTGACTGACAAAGCAGTCAAGTTCTCTCTATATTTTGATCCCACCAATGAAACCCAACAATTGAATGATTGGATAGAACAAGCAGTTGCTTCGGGCATAACCGAGATGAAACTTGATCTAAGCCTTACGCCGGCCAACACCGAGAGGTTCTCGATAAACCACGACCTCATAGGTCGTGTTTTAGAGAGGTTAGAGATCGTAAAATGTGACATTCAGTTCCCGCCAGCCGCAAATGGTGTTAACGGCTATCTTCCCCATCTGAGAGAACTGAAGCTTCAAGATGCATCGATCTCACAAGCCTCGCTTGGATGGGTGCTCGTCAACTGCCCTAGGCTCAAGTCTATTGAAATGATAAGTTGTTATTTCGATACCTTCCATATCAGCATATCTGCTAGCGGTCATAAAAGTTTACAGATGCTGGTAGTGAAGAATTGTTCGGACATCGACTCCATATCTATAGATGCTCCTTGGCTTAGTTCCTTTCGCTATCATGGGAAGATTACTGAATTTGTTGTTCCATGTGTCGTGCTTCCAAGATTAAGGGATGCTGTCTTCCATATCAATCCTTCAAGGGGTTTCGTGTTCCTTCCTCGGAGAATGAATGTGATGACTGGGATTGCATTTGTTCGGATACTCAGCATTAGTAGCGCATTCCTCGAGGTATTTATACGTTTTTTTTTTTGTTAGGGTTCCATAATCTTACAAAATAATTTATGACGATATAATTAAAGATATGCAATACTGCAGGGATTTTCAACGAGGTTTGAAGAAAACATAGACAAAAAAGGGTTGGCAATACTAATGATGAATTTAAAGGAGTTATATTTACATGTCTCAGCAGAGAGTTTTGTTACTCCCATAGATATCATCGAATTTCTGAAAAAGTGTCCGCAAATAGAAAAGCTCAAAATAGTGGTAAGCATTTCAATTTAAATAATGTAGTGCATCTATCATGTTCTCATTATCTTATACTTCTTGTAATGTTATAAATTTTTCTTTTCTAGCTCTCAAAAGAGTCGTTCAAGAGTACCAATTACTGGAAGGTTCATGGAAGAAGATACATGAGTGAAACCCAGCTAAATCTGACACTTCTGAAGACTATAAGGATAGCAGGTTTTACATATAATGAATTGCCGGTGACAATGACAAGATTCTTCCTCTTAAACATGCAACAGCTTGAAGATTTGATCCTTGTGAAAGCTAAATATGATAATGACGATGAAGAATTCACGACGGATCAACTCATACAAGGGTTGCCTTCATCGTCAAGTGCCGTTAACTTTGGCATCATCGACTATGGTAGAGTTGCAGATGACGAATCCTGGTTGCATTAACATTGAAAGGGGAATTAGAATAATATTGTTTGACGTTGAGAAATAAGCTTATGAGAATAGATGTATCTGCTTTATGGTGAGAAGATTGTTGAGAATATGCCATCCGAATGGCATTTCAAGGATTAGATGAATTAGGACTACGACCCATGAAATATTCGGATATGAATTATTGTATTCGGATAATTTATTTTGAATAATATAATTATCGATTTTGTGTTTTATTCGATATTAAGTCATGTTATTTATTTATCGTTCAAGCTCTTATAAAGACATTCGATAAGAAATATAAATAGATAAAATCCCAACTTTTAGAGTTTACTCATCGATTCTGCCGAGCATATAGGGTCACCCTTGGACTACTATTCTCTAATATTAAATTAGTCCGCAAGTGCGAATCTCTGGTAGGGTGAATGGATTGATGATTATGACTTAATTTGTCAATATGTCCACAGTGACCGTGTCAGCCATTCACTTGATAAGTGCAATCTCCTGATATTCATACAGAATGAATGGGCAATTGTCTGTATTTAAACTTTGACTAGTAGTATAATCGATCACATGTTGGAAATGTCAATGATCGAATCGATTGACTATAGTAGTGTACGTGGACCTTAGACTGAAGGGATCAGTGCTGGAGTTTGCTTTGGGGTCTTGACTTGTCACGAACTTCGCTAGGCCCAATTTGTCGAGTGCATGGGTCGGCGACAAAATGCGGTCTTGACAACGGAGTGTAATTGCCGGGTTTGAGTTGCATAGCAGGATTCATGGCCTCGAGTAAATGTGGGTATATATCCTATGAGAATTTCAGGGACAAGAAATTACAATGTTTTCGGCCGAAGTATTATAAACTTACGTGAGGCGTGGAGGGTATTTATCAAACAATCGTCCTAATTGAGCTCCATCGCCAAAATTTTCATGGTATTAGAGCGAGTCGAAGCTCAAATTCGATCAAATTTCTTGAAATCGGTGTGTCGTTGATACATACGATTCGAGAAACAGAAAGAACAGAGACAATCACACGATTATTAGTTGTGGCATTGAGGATATCAGAGCCTGATAGCCTCAGAAATGCAATCTGAGCAGAAAATACCAGTTGGAGCTGACATAATTGGTTCCAAGGCAGGACAGATTGTCTTAGACACAATTATGCAAAGGATGAGTGACTTGCAGCAAGATCTGAGCCGATTAATGAAAGGAAATAATGCAGTGCAGACCATTCCATTGCATGATGCTGTCAATTTTGCCTACCTTAATGACTTCAACGACTTTGCGAGTCACATGCTGTGGCGACCCCACCTTTTTTAAACATAAATAGTTGGCGGGTTTTCGCAACGAAAGCCGCGGAAAGCCCATTTTACAAAAAAAACATATTTTTAAAACAAACTAAGATACATATCTATAAAAATATCATTTTTACAGCACTACCATCTTTACACGGGCCTCGGCCCCAAAATAAAATCCAAAAGTTCCTACACACTCCACAGGTCGCGTCCCATGTACTGCATCCGCCCCCAAAAGCCCGTGGAGTCACCGCCATCAGCCTGCCTCAGTCGCGACGTATCTCGACGTCGGGCTCAGTAATACCTACAACACGAAAAACTGAGCGATTGCCCAGTAGATGAAAATATGCATGAATGCAGCGTGCACTTAACCCCAATCCCGACACCTCACCATGCTATGCACGCTCGTCCCACGACCTCATCTCATCTCGTCTCATCTCAACCACAGGGCCCTAGGTTGGACTAATGCACCTCATAAATAACCCTACGGCACCTACCGTAAAGTTCGAGCGGCACCAACCACTCATCTCGACGGCACCAACCGTCCATACTCATTAGTGGCACCAACCACTAATCACGACGGCACCAACCGTCTATATAAATAAAGCTGGGCGGCACCAACCGCCCATCTCGACGGCACCAACCGTCAGGTGCAACTAGTACCAACCTCAACTCGACTTCGAGTCGACAACCAGCATCGGTCACATTCTACCCCGCTCAACGACACCTTAAGGTGTCACCGTATCAATACGGTCATCAAATCTTACCTCAATATGTCGTGATATGCAATGCGTGTCATACAAGTCGCACAGAATAACAACCACATCTCGTAAAACCCGAAAATCCAGAAACCCTTTAAAATCCCGAAAATAATACTTACAGCTGACAATAAAATAACCGTTGACCAGGGAATTTAATCAAAATCCGAAAACATTTTAATTTAAAAGATTTGGGCTGAAAATAATTTTATTTAAAAGAATTGGGTCAAAATAGAACAAATGCTCAAAACAAATTCGTTGGTCAACCCAACTATTTTCAGTCAAAGCCCAAACCTAATTCGCGAAAACCTAAAATCGGTCCGCGATGTCTCATGGTTCGCGAAAGACCTCAATTCGCGAAAACCTTCTTTTCGCGAACTCTCTGGCCCGCGAAAACTGGTTTTCGGTCCGCATCTATTTCTTATTCGCGAACTCTATGGCCCGCGAAAACTGGTTTTCGGCCCGCATCTATTTCTTATTCGCGAACTCTATGGCCCGCGAAAACTGGTTTTCGGCCCGTGATGTCTCACAGTTCGCGAACTACCTCAGCCCGCGAAAACTTGTTTTCAGCCCGCGATAACCTTTCTCCCTCACAATTCGCAAAATAACTGGCCCGCGAAAACCCTTATTCGGTCCGAAAACATGACATTCGCCAAAACACAAGTAAACCCAGAAAATGAAGAACAGTATGCGAAAAACACTAAGTTCTTCAATTCTTCAAGAAATTTCATCACACAAACATCCTTCTAACTCACATAAACACCTGACTAAATTATAGAACTCATATGTTGAGCTCGAACAAGCATCATAACACTTCAAAAACATCACAAAAGTACCAGAAATTCGAGAACTAAAAATCAGATTTAACGAAAACATTTACGTGTTGTAGATGAAATCTTCACCTACCTCACTTCCTAAGCAGTATTTACGCAGGTTTGTTGATGAAGATTGAAGGAGCGTTTACCAAATTCCTTTCTCTTTCTCCTTTTTCTCTCGCCTTCTTCTCCTTTCTCTCTTGCTGCTTTTATTTATCTCTAATGATGGTTTTTACTGCTTTTGTTCAGCAGGAACTGCTTTTGTTCAGCAGGTGATGAAGCATGGACGTGTTTTTCCTCTTAAGCTAAGAAAGGGTCCTTTTTGTAATTTTCCTCTAAGGTTCTTTTTTTGTAATTTTCCTCCTTTTGTATCTTTCTTTATCGCAAACTCTTTTTGGCCATTGGGCCATTCAGTCCTTTTGGACTTAATTATTTTTCAGCCCATCTAAGTTTTCCTTCTTTATCGGGCTTGGGCCCAATTATTATTTGGGCTCAATTTCAAAATATCGGGCTTGCCCGAAATTAACTTCATTAATTTCGAATATACTATGCGTAATTCCCGTATTAAAATTTTACGGGTATTACACATGCTGACCCCTCAGTCTGTTGTATCTAACTCAGCCTGTGCAAGGAATCATACATGTATGGTAGAACATGCCTTGTTAAGTCTAGGGGGAATGTCATTCTTTATCCTAAACTGACATTGATCGATGTAGTGTTTAAACCATACTTCAAATTCAACTTACTATATGTTAGAAAACTATATGAATCCTCACACATTTTCTGTGGATTCCTAGATGTTGGGAATGTAGTCAATGGACTTTACTTCCTCACCGAAGACTCTTTTAACCCTCAAACAATCAAACACACTTTGAAAACACTTTTGCTAGATTCTTGTTTAGATCTGTAACCTTGAGCTGTGATGAACCTTTTCTGGTCTAAGAGATTCCACTTTGCTAGATTCCACTTTGAAGTGAAAATCACCCTATGAGATTCTATATTTGAACCCACCACCATTATCACGCCTTAGAACGTTTAGTTGTCTTTGCTATGCCACAAATACATGACAGTCCCGTGACAAATTATCCCTTAGATCGTATAAAGCTGTGTTTCTATGCTATCCCCCATATAAAAAAGAATACAAAATGTAGACAAAAAAATCACGATTTCTAGAGATGTAATCTTTAAGGAGCATATTTTTCCCCTTGCAGCTCTAGTTTCTTCAATATCAGACCAGTCCAGATACAAATACTTCCAATTCTGAACCTACTCATCTACCAGAACCAGCCACAGTAGACCATCACCCTGGCTAAGACCATCTCCAACCGAAACATTAATTTTCAAACCCAAACTCATTCTCACACTCAAAATGCAGTAATTCATCTCAAACCGTTAAACTCATTCTCAAACTCAAAAAGTATATTCTCGTAATATTCACTTCCACACCAATTTTTGTAATTTTTCAATTCTACCTACATATTTAATAACTTTACAAAATAATATTTAATTTTTGTATTATATATAAATGAAATATAAAAAATAAATAATATGATATAATATATCTTAATTATTAATAAATAACTAAGCAATATATTTTTATTAATGATTGATTTAGTAATTAAAAATAAATAAAGGTCTCTAAAGCAATTATAAAAGTACAAACCCAAAAAATGAGTTCAAACGCAAAAATGGGTTTATATAGGAGAGAAAAAGTAAAAAAACTCATTTTGAGTTTGAGTTTTAGTACGGTTGGGACCATTTTACCTCATTTTTTGAGTTTTGGGGTACGATTGGAGATGGTACCACTACACGACATCACTGTTGTTTTTTATATTCTATTAAGGATTGAGATTAAATGTTTGAACTGATTTTTTTTATATCGTAAGGGAAGAGGAGTTGTTGATGAGGAGAATAAATATTATTTTCTTCTTCTCTTACTGATGCTCTCAGACTCTCTCATGTTTACACCTTTACACACAACACACTCTTATTATACTAATGCTCACGCACACACACACATATATATATATATATATATATATATATATATAATACATGCAAGCATGCTTCTCAATAGTATAACTATTGCTCATCATGCGTGTATCTATTTAGTTATTGTGTCTTGACTTTTCCTTTTTTTTATCTTTTTCCTTAGTCACGCTTTGGAGATTTTTTATATTTCTTATTTTTTTATTTTTATTTATTATTTTTGTTTTCTTCTGCTGGGCCCACATTGAGATTATTTTCAACCAATTCCTCCCTTAATCTCAATGTGTTCCGATCTTTCATCATTCCTTGAACTTAACTCTTTTCTGTCTGTCGTACGTCGCGGCTCGCCACTTGCCGTCAACAAATGCCTTCGAACACTTCGCTTCAATACTTACCTCTCGGTTTGCTTTATATGTCTCTTTATCGTCAATATGCTCTTTCGCAACTGGTCTGCTTCTTAGTTCTTGCTCGACCACATGTTTCCCTTCTTGGACCGCCTTCGCCTTTTGACTCACCTCAGTGATGTAATAAATATTTGGAAAATTCCGGTTGGTAACCCTGTGTTTAAGGCTTTTCCAGTTGGTGCCCAAAGTTATTTTCGATTCCGTTTGGTACCCCTGTGTTTAAGCCTTTTCCAGTTGGTGCCCAAAATATTTTTCAATTCTGGTTGGTACCCCTGTGTTTAAGTCTTTTCTAGTTGGTACACAAAGTATTTTTAAATTCCGATTGGTAACCCTAAGTTATGAAAAAACATAACCCCGCGATTTTAAAAGACTAAAAAATAATATCTTTAGGTATATGAACCATTTTTTATGTTTTCTAGAATTCCGTTATCAACTAACATGCCTATACCTAAAGATATCATTTTTTAGTCTTTTAAAATCGCGGGGTTAGGTTTTTTCATAACTTAGGGTTACCAACCGGAATTTAAAAATACTTTGTGTACCAATTAGAAAAGACTTAAACACAGGGGTACCAACCGGAATTGAAAAATATTTTGGGCACCAACTGGAAAAGGCTTCAACACAGGGGTACCAAACGGAATCGAAAATAACTTTGGGCACCAACTGGAAAAGTATTTTTCTCTTCTTTCTTCATCCTCGTGACGTAGTCCTTCTGGCTCTTCCCCTCATCGCCTGAACCCGTACAATGAATATCGACTTCTTCGTCATTATCGGGTGTATCCGACAAGCTTCTTCTCATTAATCTCCTCCACGGTGGCAGCCTTTTACTGCTCCTCTTCGTTGTTCACGAGCACATTGATTCTCTTAGCAACCTCCTCCGTGACTTTTCTGCGGTTCTCGTCATACCCAGGGTCCATGACTTCGTCGATCGTGTCTTTCGTCTCGAATCGCTTGACCTTCGTCAGCATCACAAAGGTCTTCTTTGCGTCCTTATCCTACGCACCATTCACTGTCTTCTTGTCCTTCTCGTCCGCCTCTAGTTTATCGGTGAGCTTGTGGTTCTTGTTGATTCGGTTTTTCAAGGTATTCATGTAGGTCTCGAGGCTGTTTCTCGCGTCAATCCATTCATTCACCTCCTTGTCTTTCTTGAACATCGTCTCGTATGTTTCTATGGTTTTCTCGTTCGTCTTGTGGGCACTATCTTTAGCCTCCTCCGATGACATGTGCATGGCGTCGTCGGCCTTATTTTTTTATCTCATCGGCGTTCTCCGATGCCTTCGCATCGATCTCCTCGATTTTATCAGGTGGTTGTCGCGGCAGCGTCTCTTCAATAGCCTCCTCTTTCTCGAGCTCTCGGTTCTCTTCTCGAGCGGCAACTTCTTCAACTTGCTGGGCCGTCAGCTTCTCTCTGACGTCCTCCGTGTTTTCTTTCGTTTTATCATCGACATCGCTTATTTTCTCGGATGCCGTGTAGTCATGATTAGCCTCCATGGCCTTCTCGTCGACGCCCCCAGCTTTCGCAGCTATTACGTCGACCTTTTTCTCTTCCTTTATGGGTTCTTTGCCCTTTGGAGATTCTTCCTCCAATTTCTCTTCATTGGCTTTCGTCTTAGACGCTTCGCCTTCTTCTTTTGCCTCCTCGGGTTTAACGGGTGGTTCACCTTTTTTCTTTTCATCCACCGGCTTTGGCTCCTCAGCATGATCTCTATCACGCTCTCTCTCAATGCCATGGGCTACGTCTTCCCGTGCGTGTTTGCCTTCTATCTCCTTCTCGTCTTCGGAGAACTCGATATCATCGTCCTCTTTCATCGTCTCAAGTTCGCCCTGATTTTGTAGCTGAACTTGTTTAGTACGATCAGCGTCCTTATACGCTTTCTCCAGTAATTCCCAGGTTTCCTTCGATGTTCTAGCACCAGCTATATTCACACAATTTGTTTCGTCTATGGCAGCGTAGATGGTGTTGAGAGCGATCGTCTCTTGCATGTGGGAGTCTCTAAACGACTTGAACTGGGTTGTTGTATACCCGTCGGTATTTTTTGGTTTAGCGTACCCGTCTTCGATGATTTTCCATGCACCTTGCGATTTGAGCAGAGCTTTCATTTCGATACTCCACTTTTCATAGTTACTTTCGGTGAACTGCGGGATTTGCATTTGGACACCTAATATCCACGTTGTCACCATCGGCAGCTTCGGCTCCATCGACATCATCGGCTCCATCGACACCTTCGATTCTATCGAAACCATCGGCTCTGATACCATTTTGTTGTTTTTTATATTCTATTAAGGATTGAGATTAAATGTTTGAACTGATTTTTTTATATCGTGAGGGAAGAGGAGTTGTTGATGAGGAGAATAAATATTATTTTCTTCTTCTCTTTTACACACTGATGCTCTCAGACTCTCTCATGTTTACACCTTTACACACAACACACTCTTATTATACTAATGATCACACACACACATATATATATAATATACATGCAAGCATGCTTCTCAATAGTATAACTATTGCTCGTCATGCGTGTATCTATTTAGTTATTGTATCTTGACTTTTCCTTTTTTCATCTTTTTCCTTAGTCACGCTTGGAGATTTTTTATATTTCTTATTTTTTATTTTTATTTAATATTTTTGTTTTCTTCTGCTGGGCCCACATTGAGATTATTTTCAACAATCACAAGACGATCCCGCCTTGCACCTACCCATTCACCAATTCTACTAACTTGAGTTCACAATATGTATCTTTTCTTGCAAATGTATCCACTGTGTAGGAACCAAGCTCATATGAGCAAGCTAAGCTTCAGGTTGTGTGGCAGTCTGCTATGCAAAGTGAGCTGGATGCATTGGAGTCTAACCAAACTTGGAAGCTTACCACATTACCTATGGCCAAGAAAGCTATTGGGTGTCGATGGATCTACAAAATCAAATAAAATCTTGATGGCGCGATAGATAAATTCAAGGCGAGGTTGGGTGTCCTGGAGCGAAGGCAAGATCCGAGCATCCCAACGGCGCCACCAAAATGGTTCAAGCAGGAGATCAAACGTTTCGTGGCACATGGAATGGCGATCCAGAGCTTGACATGACGTGGAAAAGAGGCGAGGATTTACGGTCTTTCACGGAGCAAGTTGAGGTATACTTGAAGACTCGAGGCCCGGGATCGTCGATAAGGGCGTTGACCACTCAAGCTGGGGAGGATTGTCATGATGTTGAACGGAGTTAACCGTTGTCTACGGGTAAACGGCGACTGGAGGATGACAAGCCGGAGCCGACGAGTCTAAGTCCCCAAAGTATGTGCAGCAGAATGTTATCGCCAGCGGAGGTTCGCCGGACGTGAAGGTTTGACCGCTCTTGGTCGGCGCCCGTGAGTTGGCCAACAGGCTCGCGGACTTTGCTAAGTTGAGATGGCAAAGCTTTGGTGCGCATACCAGCCAGACATCGTGCGCGCAACATCTCCGCGTCAGCATTGGGTGTGCAACACAGCAGCACGTGTCACGCCCCGACCCGCGTCGAAGGCGCGACAGCCGCCGCATTTCTCAATAAACGCAAGGCTCGATATCAACTCATAGTCATGAAAGAAACGGTACTCAATAAAGGAATATATATATATATATATATATATCAAAGGAGGTATACAATATAAAGTGTCTCGATAGATCAGTCAACGAAGGAATAATATACAACAAAACCTCCTTCCAAAATATTCCCGCCAATGGATCCAATATAAGAGGATAATATTGTACCCAAAATGATAGAAACAGCAGCGGAAATGAAGATCGAGAATGGCAAACCTCCGAACAAAAGAGATATCAACAACCTGGATAGAAAGAAGTATATATATATATGGGGTGAGCAAACCACTATCAGTGAGGAGATAATACAGACACACCTTCTATTCACAGAAGGTGTACCCTCAACGATGAACACCATCACAACTATCCAAATCACAACAACATCACAAAGATATCAAAGGAATCAAATAGCACATATAGACGCGTGGGTAGCCATATCCTCCCTCGAACTGAGCTCCCCGTCGAGAGTCAGACGAGTCCGTCACCGTACTCTAGACCATGGACCGTAAACTAACGTATCAACCACTATAACATGCATGTCCCACACACAGTGACGTTGGCCAAAATAATCTCCCCAACGACCACCCTTCAACGATAATCAATAGCAACAAATGGCACTGGAAGGGTGCACTCGTTGGGCCTCACTCACCCGGTTTCCCAAGCCACGGGCTACTACTCGATATGCCACTCTCCACTCGCCCGAACGTGGCCATTCGGCTACTACATCTCGGAACCGAGTATATGCAACATCAACAAATCATCAGCATCACAGCCATAACTCCACAAATCAAATCACAACGTGGAATAGTGACATGCCGTCACGTCACATATCCCTGAAATCATGAATGCAATTCACCAAAGCATATAGACGTTCAAATACTTATTCACACCATTCACGAAGCACATAAATGCCCAAGTTCGCATCAACATAAGGATATAAACACCCTATAGCCGACAAGGCTCACTAGTGCATAATCCAACAATAACATATAATCTAGTGAAAACGACATAAAATAACCCATCGCGAGGTTCACACGTCCCGCGAAGGGAAGGTGTCCCCGTACTATCAACTCACAGTAAAGTCCTAGCTTTCTCCGACGTCTGAAGCTGCCCTCAAGTCCCTTGCCGAAGTTCCTTTGCCTAAATAAGAAGATAACCATGAGTGATTTCAAAATAATCCAACTATTTGCTGAAAATTTCCTGTTTTGCGGCAGAAGCTTCAAAATTCCATAACAAATCATAGAATGCTCGGATTGAGCTGTTTCTGGTGCCTATAGAAAGACAATGATCTTAGATTTCAAGAAAGATTAATTTCAAAACAATTGGAACAATATAGGCAGGGTAAAACTGAATAATACAGAAGTACCAGAACCAGGATTTTTCTGTCTAGACGCCAAACATTCAAAAATTCATAACAGATCGTAGAAGTTTCGGAACGGGCTGATTCGAGCGGCTATGAAAAGCCTGAGAAGTTATCTTTCTAACGAAATCGGGTTATAGAATTCGGAGCAGTATAACTATGTCAAAATCATAGCAAACAGAGATGGCGCACAAATTCGATTAAAATCACAGCTTAACATTCAAAAATTCACTAAAAATCGTACAAGTGTGGGATTTAGATGCTTCAAGTGGCTCTGGAAACCTGAGAAACTTAGCTTTCAACCGAAGCAAAGTTCATAGGATTCGGAGAACTGTAGCTAAGTCAAATTAGAAGAAAACAGAAGCTGCGCAGACTAGTTTCTGAAGAATATGAACATAAGTGAATTCGGAGAAGATTAAAGACGTTGATTACCTTAACACAGCCTTGATTAACCAAGAACCATACAGAATCAAGTGTTCCAAAGTTTTCTTTTTCACCTTTTTCTTCTCTCACGTGGTAAAGGATGCTTAGGAGTGAAGGTATTAAAATGATAACTATGAGCTAAAATCTTCTAGATATCTTCTAGTAAAAAAAATGGACTTGGCTCTTATGTTTGGGCTGAAATTTTCTATTGGGCCAATCTTAAATTGATAGAGGTGTTATAGCACGCGTATCATCGGGCTGCAAGCATGGGAGACTCGGCGCGCGCGCAACATCTTAGGCCAGCGCGCAGCATCATCATGGCTTTGGCACTTGCGGCCAGCGAGCGCGGAGTCGAGCGGACAATGCGCTGTGAGGCGATCAGCGACTGGGCAGCATTAACTGCCCTGGGCTCATTTCTATTTAAATGATAAGTTGTTATTTCGATACATTTCATATTAATATATCTGCTCGTGGTCAGAAAAATTTCCAGATTTTGGTAGTGAAGAATTGTTTGGATATGACTCCATAATTGTAGATGCTCCTTTTGTCAATTCCTTCCATTACCATGGGAAGATGATTGAATTTGTCTTCCCATGTCTCGTGCTTCCAAGATTAAGTGATGGTGTCTTCGATATCAATCCTTCAAGGGGTTTCATGTTCCTTCCTCGGAGAAGGGATGTGATGATTGGGATTGCATTTGTTCGGCGCCCACGCACTTGGCTAGGTTGAGATGGCGAGGCTTGGGTGCGCAGACCAGACTGACATCGTGCGCACATCATCGTATCATCGGGCTGTAAGCGTGCACACTATCGGGCGCATGGGACTTGGCGCACGCGCAACATCGTAGGCCAGCACGCAGCATCATGGCTTTAGCACTTCCAGACAGCGCGCGGCATCGTAGGCCAGCGCGGCAGAATCGATAGCTTGGCGCTGAAAGTTGGCCAACGCAGCTTTTCCTAACAGCATCATTGCCAAAGTCGCTCAGCGATTGGCCAGCTAGAACGATAATGATGATGAAGAATTCACGACAGATCAACTCAAACAAGGATTGCCTTCATCGTCGAGTGCCGTTAACATTGAGGTCATCGACTACCGTAGAGATACAAATGACGAATAATCGTTGCGTTGACATTGATAAGGGAGTTAGACTAATATTGTTTGACATTGAGACTTTGTAAGAAATAAGCTTATGAGAATAGATATATTTTCCTTATGGTGGTGGAAGATGGTGCACGCACGCATCGAGCGGACAACGAGCAGCACTTGGCGCGCGCGGAATCAGCAGCAGCCTGGCACAATTGGCAGCAGCGCGCGGCCCGATTAGGTTATGCGGCCAGTGAGACGATCAGCAACTGGCCAGCACAGCGTTTCCTGACAGCACATCGCCAAAGCTGCTCAGCGATTGGCCAGCTAGACCATAGGTCCCTGCCAGCCCTGCCAAGCCATCTGAAAGGTCTCCTTGAAGCACAGAATGGCCAGAAATTGTCTCGACATGTTCTATCTAGTTGATCTTTCTGATGCGATAACTCGTCGAAAATAAAATACCGAGCCAAATGCCTATTACGGTTAATAATTGACATATAAGTGGATATATTGGTATAGAATTCAAATAGCAGTAACAAAATCTTCTAGTAAGACTCCCATGGTGTTATTTCCATTAAGAAAACAAATTAAAACCATGTAAAATAAAATAAAAATAAAAATAAAATTATTCCATTCTAACACACATTTTTTTTTCCCTAAAGATGCAATTTTGAAAATTAAAATAGCAATTTTATTTTATGATTGGTGATGACCAGATAAATATTGTCAAATTGGTCCGTCAATTACAGTAAATTATAATATATATATATATAATAAAAATAAATATAATTCGAATCAATAACTTTTCATGTTAAAATAACTACAATATTTAATAAATGTTTATTTATTAATGAAAAGGACTATTTAATATCATATAGCAAAATCGATGTAAGTAAGAGAATGATGAACCAATGGTCGATCTGTTTCATTTGAATTTGGAAACCCTAATATTGTGTTATTAAAGCAAGGCACACTCTTTCTCTATTCTCTACCTAGTCAGTCGCCCAGTATTTCTTCAAACGGTCTCGTCAGAAATGGATCTCGGAAAAGCATCACTTAGCGCGCTGAATCATGCGGGGCGACTTAGGCGATGAGGTTCAGGTCGTCGGTGGGCGGTGGTCCAATGAGAGTCAGGCCGAGCATGACATTCTTTTACATAGAATATAGTAACTTATCATAGTCATTTATCAATTAATCACAACATTTGACTTATTATCAATGGATTATAGAAAATATGGAATATGTTTTAATCCTTAACACAAAATCTTCAGTGATGAATATGTAGATATTTTATGTTCAACTTTGTAAATGGGCATATAATAATAAATCAAAGTTTGACCACAAATAGTGATGTCTTTATTATTGTGTATTTATACCCAAGCCAAAGATTATGAATATACTCAAAAGTCAAATATTATGAATGGATTGTGGAAAGAATGAAATATTTCAACTTAATTGCCACAAAATCTGATATGTGAAAAGACATTATTACAATAGACTAAAAATACAAAACCAAATTCACTACACAATATATGGTCTTAAATTCTGCAGTAGACTATTACAGAAAACCCTATATATATGGTCGTATTCACAACGCCCACACATTCTCATTGTTCTTTCCCACAAACCAATTACAATCAAAAATGAATTCAAGAAGAGATCAATCTCAAACATCTCCTCACAAGAGAAGCAAACCGTCTTTCTCAGATGAGGATGTCGTGGAGAAAATAATTTCGTTTCTTCCAATAACCGAAGCCACCAAACTATCAACCCTTTCCAAGAGATTCATACACTCTTGGAAGTTTTGCGAAAACCTTTGTTTCGACAGATCTGTATTCGTGAGGATGCCTAAACAAGAGTTCATAACTCTGATAAACAATTTCTTCCAAAACAGATTGACTGATAAAGCAGTCAAGTTCTCTCTATATTTCGATCCCACCAATGAAACCCAACAATTGAATGCATGGATCGAACAAGCAGTTGGTTCAGGAATAACCGAGCTAAAACTTGATCTAAGCCTCACGCCTGCAACCACCGAGAGGTTAACGATAAACCACGTCCTTATAGGTCGTGTTTTAGAGAGGTTAGAGATCGTAAAATGTGACATACAGTTCCTACCAGCCACAATTGGTATTAATGGGTATCTTCCCCATCTGAGAGAACTGAAGCTTCAAGATGCGTCAATCTCACAAGCCTCGCTTGGATGGGTGTTCGTCAACTGCCCTAGGCTCATGTCTATTGAAATGATAAGTTGTTATTTCGATACCTTGCATATTAACATATATGCTCGTGGTCATAAAAGTTTCCAGATATTGGTAATGAAGAACTGCTTGGATATCGACTCCATAATTGTAGATGCTCCTTCTCTCAGTTCCTTTCATTACCATGGGAAGATGACTGAATTTGTCTTTCCATGTCTCGTGCTTCCAAGATTAACTGATGCTGTCTTCGATATCAATCCTTCAAGGGGTTTTATGTTCCTTCCTCGGAGAAGGGATGTGATGATTGGGATTGCATTTGTTCAGATTCTCAGCATTAGTAGCACATTCCTCGAGGTATTTATACGTGTTTGTGTTAGGGTTCCATTGTCTTTTTGCAAGATAATAAATAAAATTTGCAATACTGCAGGGATTTTCAATGAGGTTTGGAGGAAACACAGACCAACTAGGGTTTAGAATATCAATGATAAAGTTAAAGGAGTTAAATTTGCATGTGTCGCCAGAGAGTTTTGTTACTCCAATAGATATCTTTTAAAGAAGTGCCTGGAAATAGAAAAACTCAAAATAGTGGTAAGCATTTCAATTTAAATGTACTGCATCTATCATATGTTTCTAATATTTTATAATTCCTTGTAATATTATAAATTTGTCTTTTTTTTTTAGCTCGCAAAAGAGTCGTTCAAGAATACCAATTACTGGGAGGTTCATGGAAGAAGATACATGAGTGAAACCACACTAAATCTGACACTTCTGAAGACTATAAGGATAGCAGGTTTTACATATAATGAATTGCCAGTGACAATGGCAAGATTCTTCCTCTTGAATATGCAACAACTCCAAGATTTGATCCTTGTGAAAGCTAAATATGATAATGCTGCTGAAGAATTCACGACGGATCAACTCATACAAGGGTTGCCTTCATCGTCAAGTGCCGTTAATATTGACGTGATCGACTACGATAGAGCTGCAAATGACGAATAATGGTTGCATTATTGTGTGTTTACTGTCCATATGTAGTCTTTGTTATGCTAGAAATTTAAGGATTTTCTTATGTTTTAATTGATTTGCAATTTTTTTTTATATGTTTTACATGTCTAAGCACTACCTACTTAATGTTTTCATATTTGCATGATTTTTACATCTTATGTGAGATATCATTTTGAAGATTTTTTTGGTTATCTTTCTGACTTTAAGACCCAATTCATTCGTCTATATGTGGGATTAATTTTGATTTCATGCTTTCTTTTAGTAGAGAGTTAATTATATCAATTAATGAAAGCAAAAATGACACACTCATTTTAATGCTTATATTTTGTGACAAGGTATCTCATCAGTCATCGCTACCATTTTAAGGGCTTGAGATCCTATATTCTACTTTTTGTATTCCACTTCTTATTCCAATCTATGAAAATCGTTACACCTTCCCCGCCCAGTGTTAAAATATCCGTACACATCATTACACCCATGAATATCATTACACCAGGTGTTTAATAAAAAAAAGATCAATATATATTTTAATATATAATACTGATTTTTTCTACACCAAACTAGAAAAATATATAATATTGACTTTTTTTATTTAAACAACTGGTGTAATGATATTCATGGGTGTAATGATGTGTACGGGTGTTTTAACACTGAGCGGGGGAAGGTATAACGATTTTCGTAGGTTGGAATACGAAGTGGAATACAAAAATTGGAATAGAGGATCACAATCCCATTTTAAGGTCTTATGCGTTTAATATGAAATAATCATATCATTAACAACACATTCCCATGATAAAGTAGAAACTCGATAAATTAATATTCGATTATTTAATAAACTCTCTAATATAATATTTTTTGTCGGTCCCGACCTGAGGATAATGTAGTAAATTAGTAAACTCTTTAAAATTATAAGATAAATACATTTTTGATAATTTCTATAAACCCCATTTAAATCTGTGCTTAATTGTGTTGGATTCGACAAAACTGGGATCATCACGAAGCATTCGACGAGGGTCACGAGGTTTCAGTTGAACTTCTACAGAACCATCCTGCAAATATGAAACATAGTCGATGTGATAAATAACTGGGAAACGAGCAACACTCATCATCCTGCACCATCTCAAATCTAATATTCTGTAAATATGAACAATATTTAAACTTTGTATGTTTATGGTAAGAAACTCTACCGGCATAGGAATCTCTTTTGTTGTTATCTGCCCTGAAGTTGAGGATGGTAAAGCTCCGTCAGCTGATGAAAATGAAGCTACCATAGAACTTAGCTTCCCACATGCTTTCGATAGACTCCGAAGGCTTTGAATCCGCTGCAATGAGTAAATTCATCCAAACAGATGGGTTCGCAACTGCATCTCTCAGTAGGGAACCCAAAGACAAAGCCGCATTGAACCTTCCACTGGCTGCTTTGTGCTCTGACTCATCGAAGGCAGTGTATTAAGACCGCTTGTGCTTTGACACATACTTTGAAAGTTGTCTTGTGCAGGGGCTGTAGCACCAACACAAGTGACACCATGTTCCATATTTATAGCTGATTCAACTCTCAGACGTTTAGCTGCTGGATATTCAGGAGAACTATCCTCAGGTTGATTCGCTGATACGGTGGCTAATCCATGACCCATTTCACCGTTCGAATCATTGATAGCAATACCTTCTATGGAAGAATCACCTGGAGGCTTCAGTAATGAGGACAGGTCAATCTCCGACTGAGCCAAAAAAAGAAAAAGGTCACTAAAAAGAGAGAGAATAACAATAGCTCGATGGCGCGAGGTTACGGCAATAAAAGAGAAACAGTAATGAAGTTAGCGAAAGGAACTAACTTACGGCTTGCAGCTGACTAGGCGAAAGAGAGGCGGGGCAAAGCTAGTCACACGAGTCATCAGCCTATACGTGGATTCATTGCGAAACGGGCTGAAAATGGCATGTAAGGTAAAGAACAAATAACAGTTCGAATGCAATAGATTCAACATTCCAACCTCGTCAAATCATTTATGATTTCCTCGTTGTGCCTCTGGGAAGATACCAACTGCGGGTAGAAAATTCAGCGCATTTTTAGCCTACAGAAGAAGACACCGCGCATAAAAAAAGAAGAAGAGAAATTTAATACGAAACCACTGAACAACGTAAGCCTTTCGGATCGCTGTGTATAAGATGTCAACCAGCCAATCTCTCTCTGGAATATCATCTTGCAAAATAGTGACGTGCAAGATATCCAAGGTCTGCACCAATTCTGAGTCGAAGCTGACAAATGATCTGCAATGCAAAAAAACAAACATTATTAGCTCCCCGAAAGTAACAACAAAGGAAGGAAGGAAACTAATTCCATGGTAAAAATAGAAACCATGGCAACTACTTACCTCCTATCAGCTACGTCCAGACATCGGATTTGTTTCGTTATAACGCTAGCTAGTTCCTCCAATATTGTGATTGCATGTATTGGCTACTAATTTCTTATCAGTGTGTTGCTCCATGTTTTGATCATCACCTACAGGAATTGATTAAATTAAATTAAACAAGCTTCGATTCTTTTTAGAAATATGCTATAAATCGAATAAAAAAAAATCCTCAAATGCCAAACAAATTCCAAAGAAAAAACCAAATAAATCAAAGTTGGCGCCACTTATTATTAGGCGATCAATACAGAATGTGGACTCTTTTGCCCGTATCACAAATCAATCCGTAGACAGCCCAAATAGTTTGAACTTCAAGAACCCATTAAAGGATTACCTGTCAGAAATACGAATAAGTCGTCAGGCGTTGGCGTCGGAGCTCAGCTTGAGAGAAGATGGTGGATTTTCTTTTTTTCTTTTTTTGGTTTGTCGGATTTAGGTGAGGCACACTCAGCTCATGCAAATGTTTTGCTACAATTTATATGGGCGAAGAAGAAGAAGATCTCAAATCAGTCGTACACAAGCGAAAGAATCCGTGGGTTGGTATGCTAAGAACTTTTGAGCAGTGATTGAAGGAAGGTGGTGACTTTGATTTCTTTCATGAGTTATTCGATTGTATTTATTATGAATTGCCAGAATTAGGAATTTGGTTGGCTGGCTCATCACTGTCATAATTTCCATTTTACTCTCAAATCATATTCACACAATTTTTCCACATAATCATATTTTAAATATCTATAATATCAATTGGCAAACAATAAATTAATATTTTGTAGATTTTGGAATAAAGAAATAGAGATGTGTTTCATCAACCTATAATTTGCCATATGTTAAATTGGTCATGGTTAAAATTGTATTATAAATATATCAAATTATTCCCAATATTGACATTTACTATCGGATTTTCACAACGCATGTTGAAGATTTTCATAAATAATTAATTCCTTGGGATTTTCAAAACACAAATAAGACTTAATTCCTCGGAATTTTCTTTCTAGGGTTATGGCCATATAAATTCTCTAGGGCTTCACAAACATAAGTTTTGGAGGTGTACGAAAACCTGAGTATTTTTTTCTCTTATGAGCGAATTTATTATTTTTTGCCTTTTTCTCTTACACCCACCCAAACCTGATTTTTATTATTTTCTTTCTTCTTATGAGCGAATTTATGGAGTCAAATCGTGTCTTCATTTATCCATGATGTTTGATTTGTTTCTTCCTTTTTGTTAAGAGTTCTATTTTTGTCAGATCTGAAAATAATTTGTGAATTAATTTAAGTTGTGGTATAAAAATTATTTGTTTATGCGTAAGCAATTTATAGTCTTTATATTTACATTAAAATAGATTGAGTGAAGATATGGATACTGAAATTTATTTATGCCTATGAATCTGTCTTTCCGTCTAATAAACATTAGGGTTGGAAACCGTTTACTAATTAACATAAGGGTCCTACTATTCACACCCCACACCCCCCCTTTACACCTCCCAAAACACATGAAATTTGCTAAAAAAACATTTACATAACTACATGAATTCAACAATAATTATTTTATAATTTATTTTTAACAATATTAATTGCATGAGTTATTCAACAATATTAATTAAGTTATTTTTCCAACATACAGCGATATAATATTTAATTTATTTTTTATTAGATTTAGAGATGTTCAGACGGCTTGAAAAATCTGAACTGAATCGGTGATCAACAGTTCGGTTAATCGGAGTCAATGGTTCCGGTTATAACCGGAGGAGTTTGGTTCCGATTTTTATATTTTCAAAACCGAAAACCCGTGGGCAACCGCCAGTTTTTTTCTAAAATAAAAAATAAAAAAATTGTTAACGGTTCAGATATCGTGGCCGTTGGAGATCAACGACCATAATTTACTGACCGTTGAAAAACGGACGATTTTGAACGAAAAAAATTAAGAAAAATAATTATAAGAACCGGTTTGGAAATGGAACCGACGGTTCCAAACCGTGGTTAACCGCGGTTCGATTATGGTTTGAGATTTTGATGCAACCGGAACCGGCGATTCCACGAGAACCGAAACTGGAATCGGTTGAACACCACTAATTATATTACTCCTTATATTAATCGCTGCAGTTTTATATTAAATTTAAAAAAATTAAAACTTAATATTTAATATATTAATATCAAATAAACACAGATATAGTGGTTTGAAACTGCCTTGCTGACGCGGTTTTAATTGATGAAATGGATGCAATTTGAATTGTTGAATAATTGCGTATTTTAATTGATGCAGTTGAAAATTAGAATTGGTTTAGTTTAATGGTAAGTATTTGATTTTAAATTTGTAAGTATTTAACTATTTAAGTACTTTAAAAATTGGTAAGTATTTAATAGTTTACTTTACTTATTAATTAGGGGGGTGCAAATAGAAAAAAGGGGGGTGCCAATAAAATTACCCTTAACATAATTGTTGTGCACTTTATTGATTGTTGTGACTCAACTTTTATCATTCCTATAGTTCCAGACTTAGTTCCATTGTTTTTTTATTTTTCAATAATCCCAAATTTTTCGTGCAGGCTAATCGATTCCCCCCTCTACGGGAAACTTGGTCTGAAACGAGAGTATAAAGATTTCATTGCAGATAATGGAGTATAACTGGGAAACCTCAGATAGGCTCAAATTATGCTAGGATATCGCTATCAATTGTGCCTAATAATAATTTGGGCAATCTTGAGAACGAAGCGATTGCAAATGTAGACCAACCTGCGGGGCATAATCCTACCAATGAACAAGAGCAACAGAATGCAATTATTTCTGGGGACGAGGATTCATCTGATGGTGTTCTTAGGGGTGGGGAAACGTTTGCCGGAACTAGTGAAGGTCAACAGTACGAAACAAGGACGACTAATGATCTTCATAAAGACGATGATGATTCCGCAAAAACTAAAGATGATGATGAGGCTATGCAAGAGACAGCGGCTGAGGCAAGAAAAAGTACCGAAGGAAATGAGATATTACGTGACTTTAATGAGGGAGATAATGCGGGGGAAGTAGATAAGATGATAGGTGTTGCTATAAGTGAAGATGATGCACAAAGTAGTCAGAAAAAGTCCAGCAAAGTTTTCAATGGGGAAAAGACAGTTGAACTAGAGAATGCTTCTCGAGGCCAACCCAATGAGGAAGAGAATGTTGCTCAGCTGGAAAATGGCCTGGAAAAGCTTGTGAGGTCATTGAGTGAATTTGGAAAGGAGGTGAAGGAAAATCTATTAGACTGTGCGCATGAAAGAAACGCTAGAGACTTAAATGAGGTCAAACGCATTAAGAAAATCCAATTAAGGAAAGGGCGATGCAGCTTATGTCGATTCTGAATAGGTTCGAAGAATTTGGAAAATATGTCGACGAGAATTAACTCTAAGCAACAGTGTGGGTGCTAGATCCTTGGTATATTATTTCTATTGCAGTAAGTTTTTCCATTATTTTGAGCTTGTACTCTACTGACTGACAATGCCACAACACCTACAGCTGCTGGAAGAAAACTCAACCAAATCCGCTAAAGAAGAAAGAAACGGTTGAATATTCTACGGGGTTTTTTCTACTGGATTGAGGTTATTATTCTCTGTCCAGCTTGTTGTATAAACCAAATGCATCTCATTTTCTTCATTATCATCCATAGAAGAAAGCTTAATCTTAGATTCACCATCTTGTATTTTATTTTTTAACAGAACATGCGTCACGAGGGATCATTCCGTCCTTGGGAGGATCAAGAATGCCTTGCGACTCGACCGGAAAAATGCCAGAGGGTTTAAATTCAAGTTTCCATAAAGGCAATCGACTGCTATTATCCAACTATAAAAGTTTTTTTTTCCTGTTTTCTGTTTTTATTCTTTTTACAGAAGATTGTAATTGAATGTATCGTAGCAACTTCTTTATGTACTGTTTTCAATGATTGAATCGATCAATATTAGCGTGGACTCTGTTAACCGCATGAACTTTTTAAGTTTTTACAGTGGTTATTTTCCTACCTCATATAATCATCATATAAGAGTATATATAGTTCATTACATGACTTTCTTCATGTTGCATGTTCTTCTCTTGCATGTTTTTGCCACTTCTCATTATCTACATATATATATTGTATATATATAATATATATATAGCAGCTTTATAACGCATTATATTATAATCTAAGGATGTGAAGAATTTCGGCAATAATATCATATAAGCAAAACAATTCCCCATTCGGATCGAACAGCTTTGTCTCATGCCGCTACCTTATTGTAAAAACAGATCATGGGGAGCGTCAGAGTGAACTAAAAAAAAAAAGTATAACTGAAGGACCGAAACCCCTATGGTTTTTTTTATTACGCCAAGCTCCGTTATGATTTTGAAAACATAGCACCGCAACCCCCGACAGCAGGTACTGCCCGAGATTGCAAGATTTGAACACATTTTTTTATATAAATGACTACAATATCCCTCAAAGTCATCTCCTACATCTCTACATTTTACACCGCAGAAATTGACGACAGAATTCAATGAAGCATGACCTTCAGCTCTCGCTTCTCGAATCATCATCTTTACTTCTCTCATGGTAGTTCGGTTCACAATCAAAACTGAAACACATCTCATCGCGATATTCACAAGTGTGGTTAACTTCTCTCGGTGGGTTCACTTCTCTCACCAATTTGACCCACGTGGAATATTAAAAAGATCACATTTTTTGATTGATAAGCCTAAATCGTGGATTGATAAGCCATACATGTTCTCACAAACTCTGATTTGAACCTCGTGGGCAGTAAAGGGCGTATTAAATTGCTTTGTTTGAACTACCGTTGTTTACTGATAGCCATCGAGACATTCGCAATGGACTGTTTGCAGCTCTCTTCGCCTATTCTTGGATCGTCCTCTCAGTTTTCAAGATTAGGGTTTTGATCGACTTCTTCGCTGTATTTATCGTCCGTCTCCTTTTGCGTTCATCAAAGGAGAGTTCCAGAATTTACCAGCTAGCGGTGGAGCTCCATACGGAGCAGATCTGAAGTCATAGCCACTCCCATTATTGTTATTACCAAAATTATCAACGGCAAAGCTTTGATTTTTTATCACCGACATTCCGGGCCAGGTAGAAGAGAGAAGAGGCGCTCGACTCTTCTGCTTAATCCGAATTTCTTAATGGGTTCAACCCGTAATCAATGAGGCAAGATTCGAAATTTTGACATAGTAGAAGTCTTTGAGCCATTGTCTCCTTGTCCCTTTCCTTTGGTGGGCTGCGATGTGGAGAGAGACATAGATGAGCAAGAAAACTATTTAGGGGTTTTGGTTTGGAGGACAGTGATGGGATTGGAAGGAATTTGTCAGTCTTGGAGGTTATTGTGGTGACGGGCGGAGGCCGAGATGAAGAAATTTAAGAGGAAAGATAAAAAGGGTTAGAAGACCTCCCAAGGGTATAATGGGAATTTTGATGTTTTGGTCTTTATCGTAAGAACAAAGTTGACCGGACAGGGAAAGTATGTTAGATCAAATAAAACCACGAGAATGTTTTATGTTATTTTCAAACCATGAGTTTCGGTGCATTTTGTCTAAACCACAAGCTGGTTTTATGCTATTTAGCCTAAATTAAAATAAGTATTGATGCATAAAATAAAATACGAAGTCGATTTAATTAAGTAAAAACAATAAGTATGTCAAATAATGAGATCAATTGCCCCATCTACGGGGGTGTCTGATTTCTCTTCAAATGACCACAATCAACAGGGACTTAGTGCTGATGTGCACGACGTCACTGTTGTTGATGTCGAGGTGGTTGCAGATGGCTGATACAACGGAGTCTATCGTCGTCTCCGTAATTGTGCCGCATGGGCATGGTACATCCAACATCGTCGAAGAAACAACATGCCGGGCATGTGATGACGATGGACCTGGATCCTGTGTAAAAGGAATCCTAGTGAATTGTAGAGGTTTTCGATGGCGCCTATCAATGATATCACGTAGGATTAATATCTAAGCACTTCCAACTCCCGCGATGCAATCTCACATCGCCTAATTGATGTATTGTTCCCAACCATTATGTCGATAAATGCACTATCTCCCATCGAAAACCCTCGCTGCATGTGAATTATTGACGGAGATATATAACGAGAGTTGACATATTAGTACCATAAAAAATAGTCTACAATGCACTGCATCCGGTCGCCTATCTCCATCGCATCAGCAATCCACTCGTATCGAGTCAGCCACAATGCTTTCAAGTGTGGTTAATGCAATCTCCAATCTATGCCCGTGATATTGCATCGACTGTACCGATGAGGATCAACATTTATATGCACAAGGATCCGCGGGACAGATAAACCATTGAAAATTGTCGGAGCACAGGATTAGCGTAATGTCATTTAATGATGTTATAACATATGAGCGGTCAGTGTATTGCCACTCATTGAAAATCATTTTTGTCATTTTGAATTTACTTTTTATCTCATATATAAATTTTAGTTGTCTAAATTATTTTCACTAATGATTACTTTGTTGAAATTTATAGCTTGTAAATTGATGAATTAGATTATTCCGAATTACTAGTGTGTGTGTGTATATATATATATAATATTTGTGTGTGTATATTGTATGCTCAATTATTTTTTTGTTGTCGACTATTTAAATAATTTATCAACCCTTCCCCTACATTGCGCTCGTGCTGAATTGTCGGCTTATTACATAAAGCGTAAGATTTCCTCAAGATCTTAATCTGTTCTTATTCGATATCCGAAGATACAAGAGTTGACATAGCATCAGACGGCAGGGAGGCATCCTCTCCGTCGAAGCCTAATGACAATAACAAGCCACCGAATTGCAATGTCTATGAATAAATGAGTAAACAATAGAGTGAAGAGAATCAGATAACGTAGCACAATCGCGAAGTATAGACCCCACATGCGCTGATGAAAACATCTTATTTGAGTTTCGAAATAACTCTCGAGCAATCTCCTTCCACTATGATACGAGACCATCCTTTCATACGAGCCATATACAGCGACCATCGAGCTCCTAACGCTTCGACCATTTCCGGCTCATAATTCCCTGGAAAGAATTTACTCCACCATCCTATGCAGTGTCCCTCGTGATCACGAGCCACGGAGCCGATCGAATCTCCTCTCTGCAACCTATGGATCACCCCATCAAATTTAAGTTTAATAGTACCTTTCTCGGGTTTGCTCCATTTCTCATCAACACATCTAACCAAGTCCATAGAGTAATCGACAGGTTTACGAGGGATCTCCACACCAGCCGCTTTCAAGAGAACCTGGGCCGTCGTCTTCACCACTCCCTCTATCAACGTTTTATTCCGTAACGACCAAAGAGCCCAACAATGGGTAAAAAAAAAAAGCAAAGTCCGATGGTGAGAAACGAGCATGCACCGTGCGTAACCAATGCTCCGCCGCACCTCTCCAATTACGTATGACGTTGGGTAGAGAATATTCCCTCCAGAAATCCTTCAAGGTCGGACATTTTGCGAACACGTGAGGATTATCCTCAGCTGCATTCCCGCAACGCCAGCATGTTGCATCGAGTACACATTTCCGTTTAACCAGGTTCGACGCAGTTGGTAAGAGATTATGACTGAGGCACCATGCGAACATTTTAACGAGAGGCAGGATGATGGCCTTCCAGATAAATTTTCATGAAGCCACGGATGAACTTGAAGAAGATGGTCCTTCTCGACAAAGAGAATAAGACAACCAATATGCCGATTTTATCGAATTGAGACCATTTTTTCAAGACATGTCAAATTCTTCTATCTGGGTAATTCATTTCACTAAATGGACATCCCAAATTCGGCTCTACATCAATAGGTAGAAAGAAGGAGATATTTCACGGACCTGAGGGGAATGACCTAAGATTGCAGACTATAAGATGTTTGCGGTCGCTACGAATTGGTGTCAGTATCTTCGGCATAGCTTCCTTTGGAAGCCATGGATCACTCCAAACATGCACAGCATCACGTCTACCAACCTGCCACCTACAACCTGCACGGACAATGACAATAGCCCCATCGATGCCACGCCACGTAAGAGAAGGGCTATGATCGAGTCGGGCTTCTAAAACATCACATTTTGCCTTAAAACTCCTATCGAAGATACTATTCGGAGCCGAGATAATCCTCCACACCTATTTCGCTAACATTTCTTTGTTAAAGTTTTCAAATTCACGGAAACTCATTCCACCCATCGACTTAGGAATAAACAATTTATCCCACGACATCCAGTGCACTTTACGCTTATCCGAGGCCGTCCACCAAAAACGAGCCATAAGCCTTTCCATATCCCGAAGAAGGGAAGAAGGGAAGGAGAAACAACTCATCGCGTATGTCGGGATAACTTGGAGTACGGCTTTAATTAGGACCTCTCGTCCCGCTTTAGATAACATATCTGCTCCGACCATCCTCGAACCCTCCTCCACAATGATCACGGATATAGGCAAATACCTTGTGTCTGTTTCTTCACACGATTGAAGGTAAACCCAGCCCAGGTACATGTCATGGTTAGAAATAGACTAAATATCAAGGGCCCTGTAGCATGCCTTCCGATTGCTATTCTATTCGCGACGTTCGGCGAAAAGATGCAGCAGATTTTGCAAGGTTAACTTCCTGACCTGAATCTCTTCCCCAATCATCCAAGAATCTCCTAATCGCCATCATATAACTTTCCTTAGCTCGCGTAAAGATTATGGCATCGTCTGCAAATAGTAAATGAGATACTCTAGGTGCCCAGCGACTCAAAGCCACTCCTCGAACTTCCCTTTTAGTCTCGCCTCCTGTAATAAACTAAAAAAAGCCTCGGCACAAAACAAAACGAGATACGAGGATAATGGATCGCCTTGTCGAAGACCACGTTGTGGGGTGCCGTGACCAAAGCAGTTACCATTAAGTAAGAAAGAATATTTATAATGAACCTTACCCCAAAAAAAAAAAAAGAAAGAATATTTAACTACTCGCGTAATACAACGAAGAACGAGGGCGACAAAGGAATAATGAAAACCCAACTTACATAGCACACGTTCCAAGAAGGACCATTCGACCATGTTCATCTCATATTCAATTTAAGGAATACGCCTTACTCATATCCAGTTTAATCTGATCACCATGTCTCAACTTTAACGAGAAATATCATTTAATGAGCCTTGTTAATGTTGAGCCTTCAACATTGGCAATGTTAGGGTAACATTCTAGTCAACATTTGTTGTCTGAGAATGTTCCCTATCTCAGTTTTATCTTTCATGCCCAAAACGTGTTTTATTGATGACGTGTCATTTTTCTAGTGATATGCAGGATTTGGGTAAGAGTTGGAATGGATCAAACCGTGTGGAAAGAGTGTGGAGCAGCTGGAGTGAAAATTGGAAAAGAGCTTACTAAATACAGGAAGCTTGGAGCAAAAGATGAAGACCAAGTTGTGTTGAGCTAATCCAACTGACTCCCAACGGTCACATCCACTTAGTGGACGTTGAGGAAGACTGTGGACAAGTACCAAATCGTTGGAGAAGTCCTTAAGGAGTTGAAGACATATAAATAGCGAAAGGACTTCACCATTTCAGAGGACGAAAAAAAACGAGTTTTGAAGAGCGAGTTTGAGCGATTACTACTTTTCACGAGAGTTTCTTTTTAGCCTAGTTTTCCAAAGGTCGAGAGACTTTGTAGTTTGCAGAATCATTTGATTCGTAGGTTTTGCTAGGCTTGATTTAACTATCCTTTTTGATAGTTTGTAATCCATCTTTATAGTGGATTTTGCGCCTTGAGGCACGCAGCAAGTTTTTATACTTGCTGCTAAATTTACTTCTCGTGTTCGTTTCATTTCGTCTCTAATTAATCATTTATTCCGCTGTGCGCTTTGAGTGTGAGAGTGAGTGTTAGCCTAACATTTCACCCAACATCAGTATACAACTCAGTAGTTTTACATCCATTTAGGGACCACGCCACTTCAAAGTGGTATCAGAGCCAACGCTTGACGTTACTAAGCGCTGACAATCCTCTTCAATGGATGTTACAAGCTCGAATTACATTGGCAAGGTTCCGGTGTTAGACGGCACCAACTACGTGTATTGGAAGGTTCGTGTTCGGCAGTGCATCAAGTCCATCGATGTGCGAGCGTGGGAGTCAGTACTCCTTGGTTATACAGCTCCAAAAACTGCTCCTGACGCTGATGGAGAAGTCTTTGATAAGCCGGTCGAAGATTGGACGGTTACGGAGCGAAATGCAGCATAGTTCAACGATAAGGCACTCAACGCCATCTTCTCATCAGTGGACATTTTTATGTTCAAGATTATTCAGAATTGCCCGACGGCGAAGAACGCATGGGATCTTCTTCAGAGGTACTGTGAAGGAGATGCAAGTGTGAAGGAAACCAAGTTACGGCTCCTGCTCAACCAGTTCGAGAACATAAGGATGAAGGAAGACGAAGATATCACCACATATTTCGGGACGCTGTTGACGATTTCAAGCGAGTGCGCCAGCTTAGGAGATCCGATCGCAAATAAGGTACTAAATTCTAAAGCTATTCGGACACTAACCGAGAAATTCAATGTGAAGGTAGCTGCGGTCGAAGAAGCTCACAACTTGGCAAATATGGAGTTCAACACATTGATGAATATCATGAAAAATTACGAGACCAACCTTGAAGTCCAAAAGAGAGCCTCTCGCGGCAAAAGCCTCGCTCTTGTCAGCCAACCATCCAAGGTTCAAATCGAGGAGGACTCTGACAGTGAGGATGATACGGCCATGCTTGTGAAGAATTTCGCAAAGTTTCTCAGGAAGAAGAAGAATGTTGAGAAAAATGTTGGCCCGACATTTAGGAAGGGTCAGAATGCCAGAACTGAACCGTCTTCTGCTCCCCCCTTCATCAAACGCAAACCAGATGGAAAGAAGAAGAACATCAACTATGATTCAGTAAGATGTTACGAATGTCAAGGCTGAGGCCATTTTGCCAACGAATGTGCAAACACCCTTCGCAAGCACGGAAAGGCCATGTGGATCGATCTATCTGATGATGAAGATGAGGATCCATGTCCAAAGGAGACCAAGCAATCATCTGTGACCATTCAGTCCTTCTCTGATGGCGAAGAAGAAGAAGATTATCAAATCGGCTTCACTGCGGTAACGGATGTTGAGCCAACATGTGACTCAACATCTGAGAATCAAATTATTTTTTATTATGATGACTCAAACTGTTTTGATGGGTATTCTAGTTGTGATGATGCAGATCTAGAAACTGACGTATGTGTTGAAATCCAAATCAATGAAGCCGTCAAGATGTTGTCCGCACAATATGAGAAGGAAAATGTGTTTAATGAGCATCTCAAAGCCGAGGTTAAGAAGCTATCCGGCGAGAATGAGAAGAATGAAAAGATGATCGAAAGCTTGGTCGATGGAATGAACAAAATGGAAGCCGTACTAACACGAAAAGACAAAGAGATCGACAAGTTACAGAAGCGAGTCGACGAGGCCGAACAGACCTTTACGAAGTTGAACAAGGGTAATCTACCCTTGATGAGGTATTGCCACTAGGTATTTTTGATAAGCTAGGTCTAGGATTTAATTCTCAGCCTACCTGTGATGCCCCAAAACCCGTGACTCATGTTCAGCCTAAGATAGTTTTCGTTAAATCTCATGCTTCGAATGATGTTTGTGAATCTGTTAGTGCTAAAAATAGTTCCGAGCATGCTGCCATTAAGAATAAGGATACTTCATATATATGCCATCATAGTAAGCAAACTGGTCATTTAAAGCCATTTTGCTGGAAGTTGAAGAAGGAGATTTCGAAGAAATCTATGTTGACTGAAATGTCATCCAACATCCCGCCTAACGTTGAGAAATCAGTGTTGAAAGAATCTGTTGGAAATGTTTCAGTTGGCGCTTCTTCAAGTTCTAGTAAGAAGAATGCTACTTTGTCATCCAAGAAAGTTTGGGTCGAGAAATCTGTTCATAAATGCCATGTTGTGTATACCTCCTTGCGAGCTAACGTGACAGGTTCTTGGTACTTCGATAGCGGGTGTTCCCGACACATGACGGGTACCAAGGAGTACCTAAGTGATTATATGCCATTAAGGAGTGGATCTATGACGTTTGGAGGTGGAGCTAAAGGGCGTATTCTCGGCAGAGGTAGATTGAATGTGCCCGACTTTCCCAAGCTAAGCAATGTCCTCCATGTTGACGGGCTTGTTGCGAATTTGATCAGTATAAGCCAACTCTGTGATGACGACCTTGAGGTAAGGTTTAATAAAGAGTGTTGTGAAGTATTTAACCGCAATTCTGTTCAAGTAATGGCAGGAAAACGATCGAGTGATAACTGTTACTTAGTCGGCGACAAAACCAGTTCGAAGGATGTGTGCCAATTGTCGAAAGCCGAAGATGATGTGATTCTATGGCACTACAAACTGGGCCATGTCAACTATCGAACGCTGGAGCAGCTTATCAAACACGACGCGATCAGAGGCATTCCGAAGCTTAAGGAATTTGGTAAGGTTGTGTGTGAGTCGTGCTTGAAGGGTAAGCAAGCACATGTTAGCCATAATGTTGACCAACATTCTGCCCAACATTTTAAGACTGCACATTGTTTTCAGTTTATTCATATGGATTTGATGGGTCCGATGGAAGTAGATAGCCTTGGTGGTAGGAAATATGCTTATGTGCTCGTTGATGATTATTCTAGATATGCATGGATATTTTTTCTTAGGGAAAAATCTGAATCGTTCGATTTCTTTAAAAAATTCTGTGCAATGATTAAGAATAATTTTAGTGTTTCGATTTTTCGCATTAGGTCTGATCATGGTAGGGAGTTTGAAAATCGATTGTTTGATGAATTCTGTGATAAGAAAGGTATTATGCATGAGTATTCTTCTCCTAAGACGCCCCAACAAAATGGGGTGGCCGAGAGAAAGAATAGGACCTTACAAGAAATGGCTCGTGTTATGTTGCAATCTAGGAGCATTTCTAAGCGTTTTTGGGCTGAAGCATTGCATACCGCATGTCATATATCTAATCGTGTGTTCTTTCGTCATGGTACTAAGAAAACGTCGTATGAGTTGTTAAATGGGAAGAAGCCTACGGTCAAGTATTTTCATGTTTTTGAATGCTATTGTTACATGTTGAATGATCGAGAATACTTGACTAAGTTTGATTCGAAGAGTGATAAATGCATATTTTTAGGATATTCCTCTAATAGTCGTGCATATCGTGTGTATAATTTGCGCGTCAAATCTGTTTTCAAGAGTCCATTAATATTGTGTTTGATGATGCTACTGATCTTAGAAGAGTTACTCCACAAGTCGATATTTCAGATGTTGTCCAAGCTGTTGATGAAACAGAGGAGACTGGAGAGGAAGATGTTGGGCCAACATCTGACCCAACATTACCGTATGAGCAGAATGATGAGATCGAACCGAGCGAAGTTCGAAGAGATCCCCCAGCTAAGATTCAAAAGGATCATCCTACAGACTTAATCATTGGAGACGTGAATGAAGGCAGAAAGACTAGAGACAAGCCGCGCAAGGACTACAAGTCTATGGTAAGGAACGTATGCATGAATACGGTATACGCTGAGGTACGTTTTAATTGTTTTGTTTCTGAGATAGAACTTAAGAATGTCCTTGAAGCTCTCAAGGATAACTTCTGGATTAATGCAATGCAAGAGGAACTCTTGCAGTTCGAGAAAAACCAAGTATGGACCTTGGTTCCACGGCCGAAGGACATTAATGTCATAGGCACTAAGTGGATCTTTAAGAACAAATCTGATGAACTTGGTAGAGTTGTTAGAAACAAAGCTCGTTTAGTAGCTCAGGGTTATACCCAAGTAGAAGGCATAGATTTTGATGAGACGTTTGCTCCTGTGGCTAGGTTAGAATCGATTAAGTTGTTGGTTGCAATTGCATGTTGGCTTAACATCACTTTACATCAAATAGATGTTAAGGGTGCTTTTTTAAATGGGTACATTGATAAAGAAATCTATGTCGAACAACCTAAGGGTTTCGAAGACCCGCATTATCCTAACCATGTCTTTAAGCTGCAGAAAGCTTTGTATGGATTGAAGCAAGCACCTCGAGCTTGGTACGCAAGGTTAGCCACATTTTTACTTGAATTTGGGTTCGTAGGAGGTGAGACAGACCGCACTCTTTTTGTAAAAAGGGTCGGTTTTGATATTTTGATTGCCCAAATTTATGTTGATGATATTGTTTTCGGCTCAAGCTCACGGTCTATGCTAGATCAGTTTGTGCAGGCGATAAACACCACCTTTGAGATGAGCATGATTGGGGAACTAACTTACTTTTTAGGCTTGCAGATCAAGCAAAGTAGTGACGGGATCTTTATGTCCCAAGAGAAGTACGCTAAGAACACAGTCAAGAAGTTCGGGTTGGACACGGCAAAGGTAATGAAAACGCCTATGGGATCTACGCAAAAGGTAAGTAAGGACGATGTTGGGCAGAATGTTGACACAACATTGTATCGATCTATGATAGACAGTTTGTTATATCTTTCCGCTAGTAGACCTGACATTATGTATAGCGTATGTGTATGTGCTAGATATCAATCTGAACCTAAGGTTTCCCATCTTAATGCTGTTAAGCGTATTCTTCGTTATGTGAGTGGATCATGTAGTCTAGGATTGTGGTTCTCTAAAGATACTAATATGAGCCTTGTAGGCTATAGCGATGCTGATTGGGCGGGTGACGAGGATGATCGCAAGAGCACAAGTGGCGGCTGCTTCTTCTTAGGTAACAATCTAATTGCATGGTATAGTAAGAAGCAGAATTGTGTGTCTTTATCTACTGCTGAGTCTGAGTATGTTGCGGCGGGTAGTTGCTGTACGCAATTAATGTGGTTGAATAGCATGTTGTGTGACTATGGTTTAGAGTGCGAATCTGTCCTCATGTATTGTGATAACCTTAGTGCCATCAACATATCTAAGAATCCCATCCAACATTCACGCACGAAGCATATAGATATAAGACATCATTTTCTGAGAGATATGGTAGAGAAAGAGTTAGTGCGCATTGAGCATATAGACACAAAGCATCAGTTAGCAGACATATTCACGAAAGCATTGGATTCTGAAAGGTTTTCGGACCTGAAGAAATCCATAGGTTTGCACATGTCAGTCTGAATGTTGGTCCAACATTTGGATCAACATAGCATTTATCGAATTTGATGGTTACTGCTTTAATGTTTGATGAGATATTCTGTTCTGTTTTCCTGTGAAATGACTTGACTTTTCTTGACTGGTCCCTGAATGAACTCGATCCCTTAAGAATAGGCTCTTGGTAATAAGTTCCCTAGGTACACGGCATTCGCGGTGACGATGTACTCTTTGCGACAAAAAAAAGCCAATCCTTGGATACATATAAGCGTGCTCATAAACTCTATGCTAGATAGAGGTATTTGGTAATAAGTTTCCTTAGGTACACGGCATTCGCTGTGACGATGTACACTATGCGACAAAAAGCCAAACCTTGAGGCTAAGGGTATAAGGGCAGTGCATAAATTCAAATAAAAATAAGGTGAAAAAGAGAAATAAAGGGAACTGGTTTAGAGAAAAGTCGAGCAGAAAAGTCTAGGATTACGGACTAGAATGTTGAGTCAAATGTTGGGGCAACATGTGTGACTGTCAGTTTGATATTGCTATATTTATGTGCTTTCGTTTTATTAGTGTTTGTTTTTTGTACTACATTTGTTAGTCACGTGTGTCTAGTTTAGATATCTCTCAGAATTGCATTAGAACTCTCGAAGAACAGCTTGTTACATTTGTCTCAAGTAATCATCATCGTCGCTCAAACGGTCAGTCTCGCTAACGTTTACTATGATTTTTGACTTGGTATTTTTGGGTGAATCATGATCTGATGTGCTCCTAAATTCGCTCATGACCGATTCCCTCATATACTATAATTAGCTCCATGTTTAGGCAAGGTTTGAACTAAGTTGATTTTATTTGTTAAATTGCCGAGATTTTCTAATGGGTCTAACGGTTACTTTTCAGTCACATTTACACCACTACATGCGAAACTTACTAAATGCAATAGTTTCAGTGCCTAGAAGAAACTATTGCATTTCTGACTTCCCAGCTATCTATCCTGAAGGATCTACGTTCTTCCCAAAAAGGGGGAGAAGAGGCAGAAGTTGCGGAGCAAGAAGATCGAGCTGGAACGAGTGGAAATGGCAGAGGCGGTTTCGAACAGGCTGAACAAACCGAGCAGCAAGGGGGAGATGGGGCAGTTCAAGATCATGGTGAAAAAGAAGCAGAGGATTCGATCGAGAGTCTAAACATTTAGACTTCGAACTTTTATGCATGCGCTTTTTGCTTGTGTTTGCATGCCGCTTTGCTTCTGGTTTTTTTTTTGCGTGTTTTAATTTGATGGACCATGTCATTTTCTTTTGCAGATATTTCTCAGGACCTCTTATGGCTTGTACTAATTAGTAGTACTTTGAATAGTTTTAGTGCTATTCTGTTTTCGTCTGCTCTAACCATTTGTTTTAATGTTTTGTGGTTGAGTAGATCTGGCCTTCAGGGGGAGTTTCACCACGACTAACTTCTGCTTTGTTTTTGGGAAGAAAGATAAAAAGGGGGAGATTGTTAATGTTGAGCCTTCAACATTGGCAATGTTAGAGTAACATTCTAGTCAACATTTGTTGTCTGAGAATGTTCCCTATCTCAGTTTTATCTTTCATGCCCAAAACGTGTTTTATTGATGACGTGTCATTTTTCTAGTGATATGCAGGATTTGGATAAGAGTTGGAATGGATCAAACCGTGTGGAAAGAGTGTGGAGCAGCTGGAGTGAAAATTGGAAAAGAGCTTACTAAATATAGGAAGCTTGGAGCAAAAGATGAAGACCAAGTTGTGTTGAGCTAATCCAACTGACTCCCAACGGTCACATCCACTTAGTGGACGTTGAGGAAGACTGTGGACAAGTACCAAATCGTTGGAGAAGTCCTTAAGGAGTCGAAGACATATAAATAGCGAAAGGACTTCACCATTTCAGGGGACGAAAAAAAACGAGTTTTGAAGAGCGAGTTTGAGCGATTACTACTTTTCACGAGAGTTTCTTTTTAGCCTAGTTTTCCAAAAGTCGAGAGACTTTGTAGTTTGCAGAATCATTTGATTCGTAGGTTTTGCTAGGCTTGATTTAACTATCCTTTTTTATAGTTTGTAATCCATCTTTATAGTGGATTTTGCGCCTTGAGGCACGCAGCAAGTTTTTATACTTGCTGCTAAATTTACTTCTCGTGTTCGTTTCATTTCGTCTCTAATTAATCATTTATTCCGCTGTGCGCTTTGAGTGTGAGAGTGAGTGTTAGCCTAACATTTCACCCAACATCAGTATACAACTCAGTAGTTTTACATCCATTTAGGGACCACGCCACTTCAAGCCTGAAAGTCGAAATATTTCAAAGGTTAATAAATAAAAAAAACATTATTTTAAGCTTAAGATGTGTATGCCCCAATCCCTTTTGCTTTTATTTATTTATTTTAAATTTTTGAAAATTAACTATTTGTCCATTTTATGTCAAAGCACATTAGATTAGCCAATGACTAAGAGCCCCGATAAAAGGCCCTCATGGTAATTACCCTATGCCACGAGGTTTGTACATTCGGAAAACGCTAAGAACCCTCACTATCGGTCTTTTTTTTTTTTTTTAAAGAAGTGTAACGTAAATGGTATTTCCGACTTTCTTCTTTTTATCTTTTCTTCTTGTCTTCTAGTTCTCAACATTTCTCAATACGATATATAAACATATAAAATTACTCGATATTCGTAATTTAAACTATTTAATACATCAAATATAATTTAAAATTTAATTATGTATTATTTTTAAGTATACAAAAGAAAATGATTTTTAAGGATATAAAAATAAAAAAAATCACGGGTAAAATGGTATACCCAAATTAATATCAATGATAAAATAGTAATTACAATTAACATAACAAATTAAATTGACACAGTTAATATCTACCCCCACCGTGTATAAATAGTATAGATTTTTCACAACCTATGAATCAGGTGGTAGGCATCAATTTCTCGATATCGGGCATCCGTTCGTACGCAAGCTGCGAGGGTTACCCTCGCAGCTTGCGTACGAAACCCTCGCAGCTTGCGTACGAACGGATGCCCGATATCGAGAAATTGATGCATCCATAGGTTGTGAAAAATATAAAGAAATGAAGGATCTAAATTAGACAAGACAAATGGCTAATCCCCGGAAAATTTGTTTATAAAATCAAGCTCTAGGTGACCGACGACACCTTCTGCAGCAGCAATCGATGGAACATCCTGGCCCGCGTGAAATTCTGCTGTGAGTCGCTTTTACCGATTTTAAGATTCAGATTCGAAGTAGCTAACATCCTCACGATCCATTATGCGTTGTTTCTTGATAGCCGACCGGGCTACGTTTTAGGCCCATTTGACAAAGAAACGAGCGTGGAGTATGGATTGGATCTATTGCTTCTGCATTGTGCTCATATTCATGCACCAAGATCTTCGTACGGATCATTATATCTTGTCCGAATGCGCCCGAGGAGCCGATGAATACTATGTTTGGAGCAATTCGCAGAGGTCGGAGGATATGTAAAAGCTTCTATCAATCCTTACAAGGCTTGTTGGTGCAATGGAACACAATGCAGTTTGAGCAAAGGATGGATCACGATATATATATAGCTGTTAATCTTACCCAACTTTGCAAAAAAATAGGTTAAATCAACGGTCGGACAAATATAACGGTTTGCCGATTAATATTATGAGCTTTTTTTAAAATATTTGTAGAACAAGCTTTTTTAAAATATATATTCGTATGTATGAATCTAATCTAACCAAACTCATATTTCCCCCTATACATAGTTTGCCCTTTCTTAAATTACGCCTACTCTTTCTTGGCCTCCAAATACGGTCGGACTAAGCTATCATACATCGATATAAATCTGAATTTCGATGTCTGCCCACATTAGTAAGTCTCGGTCCTAAAACACCCCAAACACCATGATAAAAATTAAATAATGCGTAGTTTTGGAGCTTATTACTTTCGATTTGCCGTTAGTTTATGAAGTGTAGCTCGTCTTCTTCGTTTGGCCTTTGTTCTTCATTTTTTTTAGAGGCAAGGCAAGAATTATGGTGGAAAACAAGATTCATAAAAGTCCGAAACATCTTTCGGTTGCAAGTTTTTCTACCCAATATTTTTTTATTATTTTTATTTATTTGGTGGGGAATTAAGGGATAATAAATCCTTACGTTCTTGTAGTTCTTGCATGTATTCTTTCATTTGTCTTGTTTTTATCATCATAATAGCAAATCCCTCTTAAGCAAAAAAAAAGGAACATATCTTCTTTGTTTTGCATTTCAAAATCACAATGGGAATATGATTTATCTCTTTTAAAGCTTCTTCATTCACAAGTTTTTCCCATATTCACAATTCGTTGACCGAGGAAAAGAACTTAGTTCCCAAATACTATATTATCAAATGTTCCTTACGTTTGTCTCTAAATGGACATCATGGTCATCGTTCTTTCACCAGAAAGTTACTACTATCAAAAGAAAAATGAATTCTTAGAGGAGATCAATCTCTAAAATCTCAAAAGAGAAGCGTATTCTCTTTCTCAGATGTTGGTTTTGATGTCGTAGAAAACATCATCTCTTTTCTCCCCATAATAGAAGCCACTATACTATCAAAACCCTATTCAAGAGACTCACACACTCTAGGAAGTTTTGTCAAAACCTTTGTTTCGACAGATCTGTATTCCTGAGAATGTCCAAACAAGAGTTAATAACCCTAATCAACCGTTTCGTCCAACATAGACTGACTACTGAGACACTTAAGTAAAATCTATATTTCGATCCCACCAACGAAACCCAACAGTTATGTGAATGGATTGAATAGGCAGTTATTTCTGGCATAACCGAGGTGCAACTCGATGTAAGCCCTACGCCGAGAGGTTTTCGATAAACTGCGACCTTTGACAATGGCAAGATTCTTCCTCATGAATATGCAACAACTTGAAGATTTTGATTCTTGTGAAAGCCAAATATGACAATATTCCCCAAGGATTGCCGAGGACGGATCAACTCTAGAAGAAAAAACTCATAAGAAATCAACAAGAATGAATCTCATATTAATCACATTTTTCATGAACCGATCTCTTTTTTAAGTTCATTTTCTTTTTCAAGAAAATAAAATAAAATAAAAATAATGATGAGTACAGCAGCATGGGGTGCCAAGCCATCAACCTTTACACTTGTGTTTGCCTAATTAATTGCAAAAGCTCTCAATGCAAACGATTCACACCCAAAGTTAATGGAAAGATCAGACAAGCTTAGGTTTTAACTATGATTTCAGTTTCTGAATCCAATGTAGCAGTCCCTTCTTATGGTCTTGACATATCTGATTCTGTACAACCTTCAGCGTCCCGTCCCGAGCGTAAGAAGACTCAAACTCTTCTAAGACTTTAACGATTTGCCAAAAGTGAGGCCTCTTGTCGGGATGCGAAGACCAACATTGCTCGATCAAAGCTTTCATAGCAGGCGGGCAATGCCCAGGTACTGCGGGCCTGACATTCTGAGGAGATAAAACCATTAAACATTGTCTTAGAAGATGGTTATTATATTTATAACAATAATGTGGGAGTAGTTTGCTAGAAAGACTAAAACCAAATCATAAACTCAAGTCTAATGTCCCTTCTTGCAACACATCTAAGTTCATATCTTAGATTCCAATCTCCAGCTCTTCGAAATAAGTTTCAGCTTAATTTCCTAATTCAATTAAAGTTCAGTCGACATGAAAAATTGCATTTTTCGTCTCATGCCGGTACCTTATTGTCAAAAACAGATCATGGGGAGGGGAGCGTTAGACTGAATTCAAGGGAAAAAAAAGGTATAATGGAAGGACCGATCTATATACCTTGTTAACCACAGCAAAAGCAGCTTGTACGGGTATCATGTCTTCATAAGGAATAGTGCCAGATACGAATTCCCATAAAATGAGTCCGAATCCATAGACGTCGACCTTTCGACCATATTGCTTGCGCTTGATCATCTCCGGGGCCATCCATCTGTAAGTGCCCGGGTCATCTGCCAGAAGATCACACCGTGCTTCCTGACAAGCTATACCAAAATCGGCAACTTTAAGGTGGAAATCTTCGCTTATCAAAATGTTTTCGGGTTTAAGATCCCTGTGGATGATTCCCTGTAAATGTATGTATTCCATTGCCCTAGCAATGTCCAATGCCATGGAGATTAGCTTTTGAAGAGTAAGGCACTTGTGTTCGAGCTTGTGCAAGTATGCTCTCAAGGAGCCCTCGGCTAAATACTCTGTCACAATGCAAAAGACAGGAGGTTGTCGCCGTGCAGCAACAAACTACATTTCAAATTTTAAGATAATCAGGATATATGTCTGCTTAAATCTTGAGTTAGTATATTCATTCATGGAAAAGTCCACGTCAGTATTACAGAGCAAAAAATCTTAAAACAGTCAACAAGGAAATGGGATAACGAAAATATATCAATACCTTTATAACATTAGGATGGTGGAGGCGAGACAATAGAGTAACTTCTCGGGTGAATTGCTTCTCCAAACGAGCACCCAGTGCTCCATTTTCGTCATCATCAGGAACTCTGATAATTTTCACCGCAACAGGTTTGTCCATGTAGATTCCATGGTAGAGCTGACTGTGTGCCCCATGAGCAAATTTCAGACCTAAAAACAACTTTGACATATCTATGGTATGCTCATCTGCAGTTTCTACAGAGGTAACTCTTCCCCCACCATGATCGAAATACTTGGTCCATGCTGTCTCTTTACGACTCTTAAACTTGTCGTGAAGTTTTATTGATGTCAAATGCCTAAGAGGACTAGTATTAGGTGGTGATTTTGAACTAAGAAACCTCTTGATAGGACCCTTTGTTTCCAATGCATCTCTATGAGACAATTTGAGCGCAGTTCCCTTCTCAGATTCTTTCTTTTGCGGATGTGGAGTAGAGAATCTCTTCTTGTTCGACTGGGCTTCCTTAAAAGTGTCAGATACCTTTATTTCTGGGTGAGGGGACACTGCTCTATGCTTGTTTGTTGACAGGCTTCGCTGAACTTGTATAACATTTGGCGAAGGTGTGGGATTAACTGCAGCACGTTCAGGTCTACTTTTAAGAACTGAAACTCTTTCTAAAGATTGAACGGTTAAAGGAACAGAGGCCAATCTTGTCGCATCAAAACGGTGACAAACAGTATGAGAGAACTTAGTTCTCCTTATCCAAGAATTAGCCCCTTCATCCATTGTTAACCAACTTACCTATATTCACCAGTGAAACACTCAATTGTGTTACTCTGCAGCAGCCAACTCCATCAAAATACAAAGAGGGACGAATCGAATTCGATTTCCATCAGAGCAGAAGCATTCAAACTTCCAAATATCTCATACTGTCATAAACAGAGCTAAACACTCTGTTCCAATTCCATAAGAAAAGAAATTGGGGAGACCGAATAGACCGTACAGTAGTAACCTTTATCAAAACCTGACCAAAAAGCAACAACAATAACATCAAAAAATCGCTTCCTGATTGGTTTAACTAGTATCAATCTATCGAAGGAAAAAAAAAAAGAAGGAAAAAACGAAAGATGCACTAGTTATGTGATGTCTTTATTGAAGAAAAAGTGAATCAATTTGAGGGGAAATGATCACATGTCATCCTCTATTCATCCATCCCCCTTGAAAAAAGAAAATCAAATTAATTGTCCTCACGGAAGCTGATAAAATCTACATATATCTAGCACAGATCTAACAGAGTCTTGTCATCACAAAGCGAAATCTAAACTGCAAATGCAGAATTACAGATACAGACGTTCAATTTAGCTTCAATAAGAGATTAAATCTTACATGTAGTAACCATAGCGACGGCGAAGAGATTCAAGAAAACGCACGAAATCAATCACATACATACCGTCTAAAGCTTCAGTCACGCAGCTGACGTGCGATTGAAATCAATCGAACCAAAAACAAAAATTAAGCGTAAAAACTTCTAATACTTTTTTTTTTCTCAAGTAACTCAATCAGATCGAAGAATCAAAACTCGAAATACTCCCCCAGATATCAACATTAAAGTCTTTTGATGCCAAGAGAAAAGAACACAAAACTAAACACGAAGAAAGAAAGAAAGAAAGAAAGTTGTTGGAAGCGAAGAAGTCAAAATCGGAGGAGGTTGGGGCCGGGGGAGGGAAGGGAATATACCTTATTCTCTTTCCTTGACAACTTTAATCTCGTCCGTTGGTTAGCGACACGTGGCGTTCCGATCTCGGCTCATTTTTCACACAAAGATGCTCTCTTTTATTTATCAGTAAACTACTTATTTACCCCTCCGTCGTAATGGCACTTCCTCGTCCTAAAACCTAACCAAATGTCCGTTACCGTAAATTGCAATGGTGAATGGTCCGGGTCAGATGGGGACCCGAATAACGGGTCAAACAAACCCGTGATAAGGAAAAAGAAAAAATCATAACACTTAATTAGCGACAAGACAACATAGGAATAATAAAATGTCATTTTCTACCTACACGACTTATAGAATTGGAAAATAAAGAGTTTGGGCTTTAAATACGTTTCGGCCCAGTAAATAAATATGTAAGTATTACTTTCGTTAATCAACTTCTCAAATCATCTTAGTTCTACTGGTTTTGTATTAAATCAGGGAAAAAATCCAAAATGATCCCAATATTTACCACGTTGATCAATTTAATGTTTCACTTAAATCAATTTAGTCGCCAATGTTCTTGATTTTGGATTAATTTGCACTTTTCATCATAATTAACGTCAATTTTAATAGGAATCCTGAACGTGCCCCACACTAAATCATGTCTCGGTTGAATTTTGGAACATTCGCAAGATTTGATGGTTGGGTTCTTATCTTATTTTTCTGATGTTAATGGAGCTCGACGAAGCAGACGATTTAGAGTTCATATTCGAATTTTTGGAGGAGAAATTTTCAGTTTCGAGTCATAATTTCAGTAACCATTTAAATTTATCAATACAGACATGATTTAGTATAGAGCACCTGCAAAATTTTCGTTAAAATTGACGTTAATCGAGGACTAAATTTGTCCAGGCGAAACATCGGGGACTAAATTGGTTCACATGATAAACATTGTGGACCATTATTGTTTTCTCGGTATTAAATCATATTAAAAATTGGGTTAATTAGGTTTCAGATCCTTTTATAGTTTTAAAATAGTGTTTAGACCCTATCAGAAAAAAAATTTAAATTAAAGACCCAATTTCTATAAAATTTAGTATTAAGGACCTAAACTTACAAAAGTATTATAAAGTGTTATTGAAGAGGAATCAGACGTACTTTTTGTGTTACAAACTTACAATGAACTGTTATTGCAATACAATAAAGTGTTATTATAAAAATCGAGTCCTTAAAACTAATTATTTTTCTGATAGGGTCTGAATCCTAAATTTATATTCTGACAGGGCCTGAAATAAAATTTGTCCTTAAAAATTTTCTTCTCTTCCAAATTTAATTATATAAAAGTTTATATTGCTATATGACGTTAATAATTATTATGTGTTACAATATTGGACATATTAAGCTAAATATGAACCTTCAAAAATCATACTCAAACTAATATAGTTAAAAATATTTTAAAATATAGAGTAATTGATATCAAAATTAATTTTACTCGGGATATTTAAGTAATCTTGTTTTTTAATATATAGTAACAGATATATTTTATACTTATATGTTAAAAAAGCAACGGGTAAAAATTTCAACGGATCCATCTAAATTTGGCAATGGGACAAAAATTTCTCGTTTATCTCTCTCGTGGAACAGGAACGGGAAAATTTTCTATCCATTGGTGGGAAATGGGAATGGGATGGAGGATATGACACATTGAATTACTAAATTATCTTTACTAATATTATAAACACTAATTTCTTTTATTCTTTCTCTTCTTTTCCCCCTTTTTTTCCCGACAATCCCAATTTCCACCATTCTATCTCATAATAATCTAAATATTATACATATATTTGTAATTATATTGTCGAATGCATTTTTTTATTGTTATTGTTTAATTTATTGTATCATAAAGTATACAATAAAAAAGAAAGTGGGACGGTAATTTTTTGATCAATCTCGGAGGAGTGAGACGGGGCGGGAATCCATGATATGTTTGGGGTGGACATGGAGATTTCATTGCCAAGTTTATATCCATATCTAGAACTGACTATTTAGCTTGCGAACCTGGAAATTTTAGGTCCGCCAGGGAGCGGATCTGGGCTTCGGGCTGGTCCGCCCGTTTTGACGGCTTTATCCATCTCATTGCACCTGAAATATAATAATAATAGTAATAATCATCATCATCATCTTAAATAGTGAAACAATTTCCAAGGAATGCAACATAATAATGATCTTATTATTTATATAAGTTTTTAGTAACAATTTAATTAGGGTAAATTCATTATCCGTCCCGATCGAAGTTTCAAATTCCTTTTAAATATCACTTCAATTATTTCTTCCTATTCAGTACCGATTTGCGAATTTCTTCCTGTTCAGTACCTAAAACGGTATTTTGAATGTTGAAAAGACAAAAATAACCTTATTTCACAGGTTTAGTACCAACAAAACTGGACATCATACCAACTGTTGTCTCTATTATACCAACGATTAACACTATTATACCAATAAAATTGAATATTATATCAACTGTTATCGCTATTATACCAATTGTTAACACTATTATATCAATAAATAACGATATTCTAATTTTATATCAACAAAACTCGATATTATAACAACTGTTGTCATTATTATACCAACTGTTATCACTATTATACCAACAAATAACGTTATTCTATTTTTACAAATAAAACTGGACATTATACCAACTATTGTCGTTATTATACCAACTGCTATTGTTATTATACCAATAAATAATGTTATTATAATTTTATACAAACAAAACTGGACATTATACCAATTGTTGTCGTTATTATACCAACAGAATTGAATATTATACCAACTGTTATTATTATGTCCAGTTTTGTTGTGAAGAAAGGTTATTTTCGTCATTTCACTGTTTGGAGTATTTAATACACAACTTTACACAGATGGAAACAGAACATAAAAAAATAATTCGATAGGTATTGAACAGAAATTTTAAACTTTGAAAGGAAATTTGCCCATTTAATTACAAGATGTAGTGTGTGACTGTGAGCCCCAACCAAGGTCAATTTAGCTGTCTACATGGCCAATCATATATGTGGACATTGTTGTCCACCGACAGTTCTGATCCTCCCCCATCGAATAATCGTCTTAACAGCTGTACTTCACATTCTTTTTGTTCGATTCACTAAAATTATTGATAGATCATAAATTTACCTACAAAATATAATTACCAAATAAATCATACTTAATTTTAAATTACTTCCTGTCACGCTATACTAAAATATTACGAGTTAGATCAAAATCAACGTTTATAGATCACACATTATATAGCAATTTTCTTAATCGAAATTAATCAACAAGTTTAATAACAAATCAAAATGAAACTAGAAAAAGGAAGAAAATTAATGTAATAAGAGAAGTATTTAAAACAAAAAAAAACGCAAATAAATTAAGAAAATAACAACCACACAATTATATATAACTAAAAAAAATTAAAAATCAAAGACAAGAGAAAATTTGAATAATCAGCAAAAGGAAACCTAAACTCCCCACGCCACCAATCACGGCCACTCTACCACTTCCGCTACTGTTCAGCTCATCGGCCGCAGCCCCATCGTCTCCCGACGGTCCCGGGGAGTCCGCAGCGCCGCCGGAATTTGACTTTGACTTCGACTTGGCGGAGGACTTGGGAGCCGGCGCTGCGTCTGCCTCGAACAGCTCCCTCGGCAGCAAAACTTTGTCGAGTTTGTAAACCGCCAGAGGATCCTCGTCGATTATAGTGCCTTTGATCGTCGCCGTCGTGACTTTGGTCTCTAACAAGACGTTGTCTCCGTCGTTCTGTACGGTGACGTCGTACTTCTTAGCTCCGTCGGTGGCCAAGGTGTTCGCCAGGCCGTTGCTTGATCGGAGCATTCCCAGGGAGTTGTATTCCGGCATGCCGTGGTATAGGATCAACGAGGTTTTGTTGTCCGCCGACAGTTTCTTGTACCTTTTTTAATTAACAATTATTATTTTTATTATATATATTATATTTGTGATTATGAAAGATCTTTATATTACTTGGGCATGAAACTATCCAAGGCGTCGTCGGAGGGGCAAAACACCGTCAAGCCACCCTCCAAGCTCGACTGGAAGGAGTCTGCGACGTTTTGCGCCACGATAAGATCGGAGAACCCACCACAGCCTTGCTTCTTCATCAGCTCCGTCACGTTCAGATCGGACGGGCTCGCCGTGGGAGCCTCGGCCTCCGGCGAGCTCATGACGTGGCTGATCTGAATCACGGAAATGTTGTACGGCCTCTCCTCTACCGACTTGACGAACGAAGCCATGGGCTGGTCCGGCGAGGCGTCCACCGGGGCAAAACCCACTTTCCCTCCCTTCATGTCGGTGATGTTCACGTACCCCGACGTACCGGCGGCTTCTCCGGTCGCCTAGTCGTCGAATAAAACATATAATTAATTAATTAATTAATTAAAAAAAAAAAGAAAAGAAATACTGACTTGGAAAAGAGAGGAAGTGGTGGTGGAGCCTTTAGTGATTTGGTGGAGCTTCTTGGAGCCGAAGTAGTCGGCAAAGACGTGAAGGGAGAGAATGTTCTTGACGGTGGGGAGGGGGAATTGGTGGGCCAGAAGAGGAGACATGGCGGCGTTGTCGACGGCGCAGACGGTGATGGTGACGCGGCGGTTGATCTCATTGGCCAGGTGGGTGAGGGTTAGGTAGTGGTTGAATGTGGAGAATTCTGGGTATTGAGCCAATATCCTCGTGATGTTGTGAGCGTTTGCTGTCTTCTTCGTGGAGAAGAAGGCGAGGAAGAAGACGACGAAGATCAATGGCGCAAGCGAAAGCTTCATCATCGTGTGTGTGTTATTGTGATGGGTGATAGCTTTCCTTTCCTTTGTGATAGCTCTTATATAGTGAGTGGTGTGTGATTTAAATTATTATATAAAAGATTGTACGAAAAGAAATTATTATTACTATTTCTTTCTTTTTCTTTTTTTTTTTCTTTTTTTTTTGTAATATTGAGAAGATATTAGTATAGCCAGGATATGTTTTCGCTTTCATGCGACTTTATTTCAAAGTAATTTTAGTTTTGCTTGTCCGAATAAGCAAGCCAAGCATCTTCTACCAAGATTTTTATACCTGAAGATTAAATGAATTATCACTTAAATTGATAAATATAAGATGATATTTCACATAGACACAAGACTAATTTTGTTTAAGAATAAAGCCATCAATATTAAAATAAAAAGTTTGTAAAAACACCCCAAAACACTTTAAATTTGTAAAAATTATCTACGTAACTACATGAATTCAACAATAATTATTTTATAATTTATTTTTCATAAAATTCAATAATATTAATTGCATGAATTATTCAACAATATTAATTACGTTTTTACCAAGGATACATTGATACAATATTTAATTTATTTTTTATTATATTTAGAGATGTTCAGACAACTTGAAAAACTGGAACATAACCGGCGGTCAACGGTTCGGGTAACCGGGGTCAATGGTTCCGGTTATAACCGGAGCGGTTCGATTCTGATTTTTATATTTTCAAAAACGAAAACCAGCAGTTAACCGCCGTTTTTTTTTCTAAAATAAATAAAAAAATTATTAGCGGTTCAGATCTCATGGTCGTTGGAGAACAACGATCATAATTTACTGACCGTCGAAAAATCGACGGTTAACCAAAATCGCCGATTTTGAACGAAAAAAAATTGAAAAAAGAAATTAAAAATAAAAAAATAATAAAAACCAATGAACCGGTTTGGAAACGGAACCGGCGGTTCCAAACCGTAGTTAACTACGGTTCGGTTACGGCTTGAGATTTTGGTGCAATCGGAACCGGTTGAACACCATTAATTATATTACTCCTTATATTAATCGCTACAATTTTATATTAACTTTAAAAAGTTAAAGCTTAATATTTAATATTAATATCAAATAAAACAGATATACTTGTTTGAATCTGCTGCTGAAGTGGTTTGAATTTGTGAAATTGATACAATTTGAATTGTTGAAAAATTACGTTTAATTGATACAGTTTGAAATTAAAATTAGTTTAATTAATGTTAAGTATTTAATGATTTCAAATTTGTAAGTATTTAATGATTTAAATTACTTTAAGAATTGGTAAGTATTTAATAGTTTACTTTACTTTAATTAAGAGGTTGCAAATAGAAAAAATGGGGTGTCAATAGAATTACCCCATGCTTATTAATCAAGAAATATCTTTATATTGGTAAGAGATATTTTTAAGTTGAAAATATATCAACTAATGAAACAAATTTAAAAATATTCAAGGTAAAATATCCACTCTTAAATCTTTCCAACCCTATATATATATATACATATACAGATTGTATTCTTATTATGTCTCTTCCATCTTATCGTCTCTTTGATCTTTGTATATTTTGTCTTGAGCACATGAGGGCGGGGCGTCGCCGGCAACGACGGGCTCCGCCCTTCTAATATGTTTTTTTGTAAGGATTCGATGGAGGATAATAAGATTTTCGACTCATGGTTCCGAATGATTTTAGCGCATCATTAACGCGGAATATTTTTTTCCGAAGCATCATTATTTAACTTGAATAAATATGCACACTTCAGAGGGGTGGTTTGGTATTACATCAAAAAAAAATACTAAATAAATATTACTCCGTGCCTAATACTATTATACTATAAACCCTAGCTTCTAACATCTTCATAATGAATTCATATAATGTCTTTTTCTGAAAAGTAACTAGCTGAGCAATCGAACTATACTTAGGATTATTGATAAGTAACGAACAAAAATTTAGCTCAATTAATAGTTGGATGGCAATGTCGAGCTGGCTATGATTCGATCGTTGTTTGATTGTAGTATTCATAGTTGTAATAAAACTGCTGTCTCCTCAACCAACCATTTTTTCTAATTATATATATATATATATATATAATATTTATTTATTATTATTTTATTCATGTTTAACTTAAGTGATTTCCCCTTTTCTCTTGTAATTAAATCGAAAAAATCCACATGTTGGTGGCACAGTGGACCTACTTGACTTGTGAGAATTATTTTCGATGATAAATCAATGGTTGTTACTATTGTCTTTTTCGATTTCAAAACGTTGCCATTCTTTTCTTATTATCATTATTGTAAATCGCTAATTATTAGATGTTTTGTCAAAACTTGTCGAAGTTGTATATCCGTAGATAGGACAACTAAAGGAGTTTGATTAACATTGAAAATTGTCCAGTAATTGATTAGCTCATTATGTATTTATTACTAAATAAGTTTTCCTGTCCTTATCGCTTTGTTAAATCAATCTTAATCTGCCAAGAATATGATAATTATTGTTTTAACAAGCATATGCATATATTTCCGTCGGCATACCTAACTGTAGATGATTAATAAGCAAGATATATTAGTCCATTAATTATCTTTTTTTTTATTTATTATGCTTATGGGCTTATTTTACGTAATGCTGCTTAATTATCATGCAAAGCTCCCTATATGGGTAGGAGTGACACGATTTATATGGTTGATAACGAGCCGGCGTTCAAAGTCCTCCGCCTAGTCGCTACAAAATCCCTAAATTCGGTAAAATTCCCCTCGAACAAAGCCCTTCTTTTTTTTTCTTTTTTTTTTTCCTTTTTTTCAAAAAAATAAAAAATTGTAATATGAGATATTATTGCAACTCCTGGTTGAATATACTATGCATGAATAAAAATAAAAATGTTTGTTTGAACAGTATGTTGAATATACTAAATGATTCCATTCTTGATTGGGTCCTACTATTCACACCCCCCTTCACATCCCACACCCCCCCTTTACACCCCCAAAACACATGAAATTTGTAAAAAAAAAACATTTACCTAACTACATGAATTCAACAATAATTATTTTATTATTTATTTTTAACAATATTAATTGCATGAGTTATTCAACAATATTAATTAAGTTATTTTACCAAGGTACATCGATAGAATATTTAATTTATTTATTTTTATTATATTTAGATATGTTCATACGGCTTGAAAAATCGGAACCAAAACGGCGGTCAACGATTTGATTTACCGAGGTCAATGATTCCGGTTATAATCGGAAGGGTTCGGTTCCGATTTTTATATTTTCAAAATCGAAAACCCGCGGTTAACTGCCAGTTTTTTTCTAAAATAAAAAATAAAAAAATAATTATTAACGGTTCAGATTTCGTGGCCATTGGAGATCAACGATCATAATTTACAGACCATTGGAAAATCGGCGATTAACCAAAACCGGCGATTTTGAACGAAAAAAAAATTAAAAAAAATAAAAAAAAAAACTAATGAACCGTTTGGTAACGGAACCGACGGTTCCAAATCGTGGTTAGCCGCGGTTCGATTACGGTTTGAAATTTCGGTGCAACCGGAACCAGCAATTCCAAATCGGGAACCGAAACCGAAACTGGTTGAACACCAGTAATTATATTACTCCTTATATTAATCGCTGCAGTTTTATATTAACTTTTAAAAAAGTTAAAGCTTAATATTTAATATTAATATAAAATAAACACAGAACTTGCTGAAGTGGTTTGAATTAGTAAAATGGATGCAATTTGAATTGTTGAATAATTACGTATTTTAATTGATGCAGTTTGAAATTAGAATTGGTTTAGTTAAATGGTAAGTATTTAATGATTTCAAATTTGTAAATATTTAACTATTTAATTACCTTAAAAATTGGTAAGTATTTAATAGTTTAAATTACTTATTAATTAGAGGGGTGTAAATAGAAAAAAAAAAAGGGAGGTGCCAATAGAATTACCCTTCTTGATTTACTTCCTAACTATTTTTGGTATTGAAATTATTAATCTTCGCCTTGATCCTTGTTGTAGTCGGGTTTGATAGATCGATCGAGGATGAACCTATATTCTGAAACCTCGATTCCCCGAATCTTTTATTCTTAGGCTGTGTTTGGTTTGATGAAAAGCCCAGAAAAGCTCATATAATATAAATAATCAGATTTAATATTGTGTTTGGTTTAGTAATTTCAGCCCGAATTTAATATTTCAGCCTGTTTTTAAACCAAAGGCCCGTTACAAGTAAACTGAATAAAAAGCTGAGATAAATTATCTTGAATTGTTGGATAAATTTTTTATCTTGGGCTTTATCTTGTGCTCATAACCACCAAACGGACGGTTAAGTCTTTATTTTATTCAACACGACGAATCAGCAAAAGAACGTATATCATCAGGAAAAGACAAGCAACACCATTACAATACAACAACTAGCACGCCCTCACACGTGCGCAAGAAACCAGTCCAGCATAATCTGATACGCCACGTCAGCCCACCCCACGGCTCGTGGGTCCTCGCAGCTGTAGCTCGTGGTCCAACCGTGCTGGGGCCCGCTCGCAAAGGAGTACACTTCGTGGTCTATCTTCGGCACCTTCGAATCCAAGACATCCTTAAAACCCCGAACCACGGTCGTATTGCAGTACTTATCGTCGACGGCCGCGATAACCTTAACGGGCTGCACGACCCGTCTGAGGTCGGCCTCTGCATCGACGTCCGTCGGGTGTAGTATGACGAGCGCCTTGACCTCGTCCGTCTTGGCCAGGTCGGTGGCTATCTTGGCCCCGAAGCAGAAGCCCGCCGCGCCGATCGAGCCCATGTTGAGGTCCTCTTTTAGGGTTTTCACGACGGGCCGGGCCAGTCGAGCTATGAGGGATGCACTGTGGGCTTTTCTCCAGTCGTTGTAGAGGTACTTTCCCCTTTGGTACGCCGTGCCGTTGAAGAAGTCGGGCACGACGGCGTAGAAGCCCGCTCGGGCGGCTTTGTCCGCGATCATACGGAGCTTAGGCACCGAATAGCCGAAGATGTCGGCCGCGAATACGATGGCCTTTCGGGAGGAGTACGGGCAGCCCGAGACGTACGCCTTGAGCCCGGCGAAATGTGTTTCCCTGCCCGTGAGCTCGAAGCAAGCCGCCTCGGCGGGCAGATTCCTAGCGGTTTGATTGCCTTGCATGGAAGTTGATAGTACGACGCACGATGATATGACTAGCAACAACATCAACATCCTTGGCATGCTTCTTTATTTTTTTATTTTTTTATTAATTATTTTTAGCAACCTTATATTTTAAATATGTTCAAGGATTAGGTTATGTTCTTTGTGTTGTTCCGTTATTTGGAGACATCATAACGATCACTTCTAATTAATTAGCAATGACCATCATCTGTAACGGAAATCTTATGTTTATTAATTGAGGTGGTAGTTCATTACTTTAATTGTAATAAACTCACATGCGACCGTTACACATCTAGCTAATAGTCACTATAATTTACATGTGCTGTGCTGGTTTCTTATCAATAATATTGCAGCAGTAATAATAATTATTGTTTTCATACAATGTCTTTTTTTTTTTTTTATCTAATTATCAAAACATTCGATGATGAAATTCAGATCGAAGCAAGCTAGGATGAAGATCAGATGTTCACCTTGGTGTGCCACGGCTTTTTGCAGGAGCACTCACGGCCATGACGACGAAGCTCATTTACTCAAATATTAAAATTCATGATTTTTTCACGGCATGTTGCAGAGATGCAACTGTTCAAAGCTGGAATTTGGAGCCCGCTAGTGTCACGGTTGTTTTGGTTAACGAATTTTATTACGAGTTTAAGCGGTTCTATCTCTTGGGTTGACAGATTAAAGCTTGGGGGATCAACACGCACTCCATATTGTTGAGATAAACCAAATATTCGAGATCTAGAAGGTTCTATAATCTATACACTGTCCAAGAAGAAGTTACAAACACAATTCTTATTAGTTGACAGTTTTCAAGTGGTCATGGGGGTTATTCATGAGCTTGTAACTTGAAAACAAGATAGAGTTTTGTGTTGGGGTGAAAACAAGTGAACTGGAGAGGAAATTGGGAGCTTGTAATCCCAATTCGTCCTCTGGTTCTACCGTGGATGTAGGTTCAAAGATAGAGTTGAAGCACGTAAGTTTTATGTTTATTTAATTTTTTTTGCTGTTTTTTTTTTATTTTTTATTATTGCCTTCAAGAACGAATCTTTCGATTCTTAGAAAACACAAACACGAAACTACATTGAGTCTAGAATCTTAAAAGGCCAGATTCCCAAAAAAACAAATAATGAAGGTTATGAAGAGGGGAGAGATTGAAATATAAGACTCATTCATCACTTTGTTATTCCTAAGGACCAGACTTTTCTCTTGCTTTGAAATATAACACCGGATTAATGATGTTAATGGAGATTGAAACTATTATATATTCAGTTAACATCATTAATCCGGTGTTATATCGTTGAAGTATCTTCACTCTAATAAATTGGTCCGACATGTCATCTCCATTTATTGTCCGTAACAAGATTATAGATAGAGTAACAAGTAGAAGGGTTAGAGAAGACAATACAAATAATGAACGGCTCGGCTCGGAACCATAAACGACACACCCATATCCCTTTGCTGACCCATGACTTCCACGGTGAGAACGTTTCCTACACACTGCAGAAATGTCTGAAATTACCCGCATTTGATGGAAACGAACCATTGAGGTGGGTCTCTAGAGCCGACCACTACTTTGTAATCCAACACACACCGAAAATCAAAAAGTACCAAGTGCTATCGTCTGCATGGATACGGTGGATTACGACAATCTACACGTTAATCACTTGGGACAATCTGAAACAAAAACTCAAAGAGACATTTGATATTAGATATCCCCGAAATAAAGTGAAGAAGATTACTAGTGCCAAACAAATAGGGGTACGTTCGAGAATATTTCACATACCAGTTAGGGTCGAGGATACATACCAGTTGGCAACGGAAATTGAGAATAAATTGTTGGTCGGAGTAGTGTATGTTGTTCCATTAAGGAGATGCATACGATATATGACTACTCCGCAAATGAACTATGTAATGAGCACTGATCGGGGAGGAGGAGCTGCTCGTCGAGAAACAAAGGCAAACGAATGTACCCAATATACGTGGCATGGGGGTTGTCGGGTCACATCCAGCGCTACCGCCGACTCGAGGCAAACCGTTTGGGGCATGATATAATCGAGAATTTCGTGAGTTGAGAACAAAGGGCTTTGTGCTTCAAACGTTATATTAAAATTTAACTGTTAGTAGCGACTAAAGTATATTTACTCGGTAACTTTGATTTTTAGTTGGTAAGAGGAAAAAAATCCAGACGAAGGATTGATTTTTTTTTTGGTTATTTTATCTCATGGACGATTTATTTGCTATATAAACTTTGAAATTTAGTAATTTATTGGACTTAACTACTTAATTTTAATTGGTATTACCCAATGCGATTGGATTATTGATAGTGAAATACATATAAATTAGAAAATCATTCCTCCCCCTTTCTCCATTGATGGAGTTAGGGGGAGTTCACCATCTTTATTTTGCTTTTTGTTTTGCTCTTTTTTGTTGTTTCAACTTCTCCCCTGGTGGGAGCTTTAGTCTCCCTCTATGGGAGTTTCATTTCCCAATTTTGAGACATACTTTTCTCCTTATCATGGAGTTTTTCCTTCCCTCGGCCGCCGGGCGCTGGGATTTTCACTTCAAGGAGTTCTCATTTCTAGTTAGGATTTGAGTTTTTTTTTTTTTTAAATACCTGAAGTTTCGAATGTTGAAGAATTCAAATCTCACCGAAAGAGAAGCTACTTAAGGGGAAGGCCCTGAAAACTTTGTCCATAGGCTTGCAACAATGTTGGGCAGTGCGGTAAGATTGAACAAGGCTATGTTTTGCTGCATTTCTCATTAGATTTTTATTCATTGTACTCACTGTGACGGGTGTTTTGATGTCTCCCTGATATGGAATTGTAACAGGGAGCATATCTCTGGCTGAAGCTTTTTTGTAATTATTTTTGACAATGAAATCAGATGACTTTCGATTGAAAAAATAATAAATAAAGTATATAAAATAAAAAATAAAAAATGATGCACTCCCTTTGTATTTAAGCTTTTAGGTAAAATGAACGTTCAATATGGTTTCAGAGCTCGACCAAAGAGGTCTTAGATACAAATTTTCGAACCCACTCATATAAGAAAATTGCAAATCTAAGGCTACATGAGAACTAAGTACGCCTAGACGTGATGGGGTGCGTTGGAAATAAAGGTATCAGAGCCCAGACTAAGAAATGTCCACGAATCCTCATGACCATTCTTTTAAAAAAAATATTACACGTCTAAAGCTGTATAAGAAAAAACTAAAAGATGTCTACAAATCTTCATGACCACCCATTTAAGAAAAATTACATGTCTAATGCTGAATATGTAAAATATCAGTCTATACATGAAAGGAGCGTGTTATAAATAATATATATATATATAAATTTAAAATATAATATATTCTTTTCAACTTTGAAGTTTTCATTACTATTTTTTTTTAGAATAGTAGCGACTTTGACTTTAATAATTCTTCCTAAAGCATCAATTGTAATTAATTCATTGAAGCGATCTCACGGGTCAAGCAGGTATTCATGATTTTGTAAATATGTAAGATTAATCACTGTAGTTAAATGAAAAAAAAAATAAAAGAAAAAAACTTTATTTTATTGGGGAATCGGTTATAGATGGATTTCTTGTTTTTCTTTTCCGTTTAGTATTTAATCATTAGGGCTTTAAACACTTCTAAATTTATTTTTATTAATAAACTATCATTTAAAAAATACTTAATTCTCATTAAAGAATTTAAGGTCATTATTTTTTAAACAGACTTTTTGAAAAGGGAGAAAAAAATTCTGACCATTTCTTTTGTATCACATTTGTAAAACCTTCAGCTGATGAATAGGAAATTCTATTGTATTAAATTTTGGAATGTAATTTGAAAACATTACACATAGACATAGACAAAAATAGTATTACAGCGATTTCCAAAATTATAACAGCATGAAGGAAAAGAATCATATTAATACGCCATCTCTACCCCTCGAAAAAAAAATAATTAATTAATTAAATGAAAAATCACTGAATTACCCCAATTTTCTTCAAGACATCGCCGTTCGTTTGCTGTCGGATTAATCTTCCTGCGACGTCGTTTTTGTTTCAGCTTGGTCGTTTTGCCTCAATTAATTGCGATTTCGCCTCAATTGATTGGTATTTGAGCTGTATTTTATCCCTGCACTGTAAGGTCTGTAGGCGGGGGTTTTTTTTTTTTTTTGCGTCTAATGCAATATACGAATTTATCAATTAGGTTTTGTTGTTCGAATTGGGTTATTGATGGGTTTATATCCATTTGGAAAGCCAACATTGGATTGGTGACGTTTGATGGACTAATTTATTTTTCCCCAAATTTGAGGAAATGCATTTTTGAAGTTGACATGTGCCTATTGAAGTTGATTTCCTGCGTGATTTTGCTTTTATGTGTGTTTATGAATGTGGGAATCCATGGTTATGATGAGAATGATATGCTATAAGTTCATTGGTTTAGCATTTTATGCTCTTGAATGACAAAAAAAATATATCATTTTTTTGTTATTGTCGTTGGCGGATAAAAAAATCCACTTTACTTCTGATATCGTTATTCTATTCTGTTTTTGTTATTGTCTTTGGTGGGAATCGAATGATCATATGGTACCTTGTAGTACAGAAGCTTCTATGGTGCAAAAATTCTGGATGGGATATGAAATGTGGGCTTGGCAGTGTTCCCGTTTTGATATAGTCGATGCACCACCAATGATTGTTTGCGTGTGGAGTTATGCACATTTATGTTTCCAATTCCATGTATCTCTGACTTGTTGACTTGAAATCTCATCTGATTATTATTGTGGTCATCTACTTAACACATGTTATAGGTCTTCAATCGAAGTTGTCATCTTGTTTTGCATGGGATTGCACTAAATGATTTCTTATTGTTTATTTGTCTACTTGTTTACCATCTGTTTCAGTCTGGAAAGACAACAATTTGTCAGCCCATGATAACATGAGTTTGCAAAGGAACCAACCTGCCCAAGTATCTGGGCAGGTTTCGAGCCAAATTGTTACAGCGGTTCCTGCCGCGGCTCGGCAAAATGGAGAGCCAGCACCAAATCAGTTGCCAACTCTGAATGCTCCTCAAAATTTTCAGAACACAACCGAACATATTGCGAATGCACGCAAATCATTGCAAAATGCCATGTAATACTTTTCCTACTTTTACTTGTGAGGGTTATGCTTTGAGTTAATGATTCAAGCCACACATTTGGTGGCCATATATCTGAAAGGCATGCATTGCTTTTGCTTTTTGTATGATTATTTTACTCCCATGGAAGAATATTAGTTTTCACCGAAGATTCTCTTGCATTTATGTTAGATAAGATCCAAGACAATAGTTGTTGGTTTAGTCTCTTTATTGCACGACACGCCCTGGTTAAATTGTAAGATTTTTCATTTTTCCAGCCTGACCATTTTCATGGAGCGACGCCAGCAGATTCGTGAGGAACCCTCTAGGAAGTTGCTTGAGTTTGTGAGTCGTTTGGAAGAATGTTTGTTCAAGAGTGCTGCCAGATTGGTATTTTGTCTTTGCTATCTAGCTATGCACTTGATTCTCGTCCCGGTTTTTCTATGCATGCCTAATTTGTCAATTAAAAGTTCCTCAAATTCCTATGATGTCAGAAAGTGATTCATTTGTTTATTAATTTATTATATTTGTCAAAGGCTACGGGATTATGGAGATTTTTCTAATAATTTCAACCTCATTTGAATGTGAAAATTTTCAGCTGAAGCCCATTAAACTGTGGTTTTCTTGTTGCACCAGGATGAATATTTAGACCGGAAAACATTGCCAAGTCGCTTACAGGCTCTGGTCAGACGTATACATATGAACAATATGAACCACCAGCTTTCGCATGCGAATTCTACTGTCCCTGTTGGTACTATGATTCCAACTCCTGGGTTTCAACAAACAAGGGACTCAAACCTTGACGCAGCTTCCTCCGTTGATATTTCACTTGCCCCTAACATCGCAAACAGAGTTGCGCCATCCACTATCAATTCTGGTAGCTTGTTCTCTGCTAGGCTTGGATCTTCTGGGAGTGCACGAGGTTCTTAATTCGTTGATGGAGTATTTCCGTCTTTTGGTGCATGTTGGTTTCTAATTTCTGTTCCTTGGTATTCTGACAATATTATTCTTTCAGGAACTTTGGTCAGTGGATATCAGCAATCATCACCTGCCGTCTCAGTTGATGCTATAAGAAATGGTGGTGTGCAGAAAATGACTAGTCAAATGATCCCCACTCCTGGGCTTAATAATTCCAATGATCAAGAAGTAAACAGCCCTGCTAATATCCACACGTCTATGAATGTGGGGTCATCGAGCAATATCGGTTCGAGTCCCAATGTTAATTCTAGTGCTCCATCACAACCTTTGCGGAAAAGGCAACATGTCTCTGTTGGACATGGTAATCTTGGCCGGAATTTGGCTAGCGGAGACCAATCTTCAATGCAGCAAAAGGCATATGGTTCATCAAATGGGGCTTTCACTGGAGGATTAGGGATGATGAGAAACAATACTTCCATAATGAATGGTTCAGGAAGCACTAGAGGTTTGAGAAATATGCATGGTGCACCTTCCCCTTTTTATGTTCATTTCTTTCTTGACATACTTTTCAGCAATTTGATTGTTTTAAATTTTTTGATGTGCTTACTGTTCAATGTTTGCACCGTAACTCTGATGTGACAACTGATGTATGTGGTTGTTCTTGCAGGTGATGGCTCAGGATTGGGGAACATGCATATTCCTGTGACTGCCTCCCTTGAATCAGCTACTACCCTGAGTTTGGATGATATGGCCTTTCAATCAATGCCCAACACAAATAAGCCTTTGATAAATAACAATCAACCAAATACATTCACTACGCAGCAGACTAATACAACTCCCGAAGGACGTCATGTGCCTCAAAATCACCAATACCAACAATCGTCTAATCAGTTTCAGGGCCAGCAACTGGTTCAGAATCCAGTTCGACAATCTCAGAGCCAGCTTTTATCTAATGGTGATACTTCAGGTCGGTCCCATTTGGCACATAACTTAGTAACAGAGTCTCATGAAACTGCTATACAATCACAAAGCTCCAAACCCTTTGAATCATCTGATGCGAAGCGTCCGTTCCAGCGACAAAACTCTATGACAGATCATTCTGGAGCAACTCGAATTTTGTCGCAGCCATTAGATGCTAATTCGCAAGGCAACCATGGTTTTATATTTGGTGGAGTTAAACCAGATATGGAGACTTATGGTCAAGAGTATGGCTCATCTCAGAATCTGAGAACATCACCACTCGATAATAACATTCATGATGTGGTTCATAACAGATTTATTGGGCCTGTAAGAAATAAATTATCTTCACAAGAGCAAGGAATGGGGCAACTTCACAAGATCACTGAAACAGAAGGAAGATCTTGTGATGAAATTCGCGAACGACAACACAGAAACCAGCAGAAATGGCTGCTTTTTTTGCGTCATGCACGTCAATGTTCAGATCCAGAAGGTAAATGCAAAGATGCGAACTGCTCAGAAGTTCAGAAGCTGCTGAAACATATGGAAAATTGCAACAGTTGTCAGTGTTCTTACCCTCGCTGTCGGGCTTCTTGGATTCTAGTTAACCATCATAAGCAGTGTCAGGATTTGCATTGTCCTGTTTGTATCCCTGTGAAGAATCGCATACAGGCACAGTTGAGGTCAGTTGGTCGTGCTGATACTGATCTGCGGTTGGCGAATTCTATTCTCGGACTAAGTAAATCTCATGACAGATCTGATATTGGTCAGACAGCCCCAACTAGTTGTTCAGTTATTGAATCCACAGAAGAGCTACAACCATCTGCCAAGCGTATGAAAATTGAACAAGGGTCCCAATCTCATGTCTCTGAAAATGCAAGTGTCATGCCTTTGGATAATTCTGTAAATGAGCATCAGGTCTGGGGTGCACAACATGCAAAAAACAGGCATAATCATCAATATCCAGTGAAATCTGAAATCCCAGCTGTAAAAGTGGAGATTTCAGAAAGTGCCGAACTAATAAAACCTGTTAAAAAGGAAAGATTGGATGATACATCCGTGGAAGGACCTGAAGTTGATCTTATTGTATCTAATAATCCTTCTGGAACCAAGGTGAAGGAGGTTGTTGAGGCTAAGAAAGAAATGGAACAGTTTAAGCCGGATCACACTTCATTTTCTCCCGAAAATTGTTCGCAATCTGGGAAACCCAACATAACGGGAATATCATTGATTGAATTGTTCACTCCTGAACAAGTTCATCAGCACATTATGAGTCTTAGACAGTGGATTGGCCAGGTGAGTTCATCTGCACATACATATTACTTATTCTGCCACCACTTTCCATATTCTGGCTAATATGGATGGTAATGATTTCATCTGTGTAAGAACTACAATTAACATCCGTTATATGTCATAGTTAGCTTGTTAATGCTTGTTTTTTTCTAAAAAAAGCTCATTGTGACCAAAAGCTTGATGTATCGTGCGAGCTCTTGAGTGTTTCATCACACCCCTCTGATATTTTTCTCCTGTGCAACAGAGCAAGGCAAAGGCGGAAAAACATCAAGCGATGGAACATTCGATGAGTGAAAATTCCTGCCAGTTATGTGCTGTTGAAAAGCTTACCTTTGAACCTCCGCCTATATACTGTACACCTTGTGGTGCTCGCATAAAACGAAATGCTGTATATTATTCAATTGGAACTGGTGAAACTCGTCATTGCTTCTGTGCACCATGCTTTAATGAGACTCGTGGAGAGAGAGTTATGGTTGATGGAAATGCTCTTCCAAAGGCCAGAGCAGAAAAGAAAAAGAATGATGATGAAATCCAGGAGTGGGTATGTTAAAATCTACGCCCAAATGTCATAATTTGGAATGAGAAATGCCCGTCATTTAATTATCATATATATGCTGCAGTGGGTTCAATGCGACAAATGTGAACTCTGGCAACATCAAATATGTGCATTGTTCAATGGTAGAAGAAACGATGGTGGACAAGCTGAATATACTTGTCCTAATTGTTATGTAGCAGAAGTTGAAAGGGGAGAACGTGTCCCTTTGCCTCAGAGTGCTGTTCTTGGAGCCAAGGATTTGCCTCGAACAAAATTGAGTGATCACTTGGAGCAGCGTTTATTTGCAAAGCTACAGCAAGAAAGGCAAGAAAGAGCAAGGGTTCAAGGAAGAAGTTACGACGAGGTGCTTAGTTTAGCGCCATCTTTTTATTGTATAAAATTGATTTATCAGTTTCTGAAGCTGTTCCTATATATAAACTGACACATTTTATTTCATTCAAGTATCCTGGCAGATTTGAAATCGATTTGTAAACATGGGAAATGAGGTAGAATATCACCATCCATTTTCGCTGTTTTGTCAGGTTCTAGGTGCAGAAGAACTCGTTGTAAGGGTGGTATCATCGGTGGACAAAAGGTTGGATGTCAAACCACGTTTTCTCGGTATCTTCCAAGAAGAAAACTACGCAAAGGAGTTCCCTTATAAATCTAAGGTGCAACAGATGAAGGATAATTGATTTTTCATAAAACTTCTAGTATTCTTCGTTAAATGTTTGTCTGCAGCTATTTAAATCCTAAATTATCTGGTTTCACTAATACTATATTTTCCAAACATAAAAGAACTGGACGGCACCATTTAAGAACGCATATTGACGTAAAGAAAAAATTAAATCAGATCTTGGACTTTGTTTGGTTTTTGGGTTTAGAAATTTTAAACCTTGGTTTAGAGCATGTTAGTCTGTTTGGTACATGTGTTTATATAAAATATGGGTTTATATATACAATCTAAACCCATGTATACGGGTTTAGATAAACCTATCTCTCAGATGGGTTATTATAAACCAACTAACCAAACACACATTTTCTTTTATACCACTAATTAGTTTTATATAAACCTTACTAACTTAAACCCTCCTAAATATAAACCAACGTACCAAACACGCACGTGTTTATTTGTTGTTCTAATGGTTTCCTATATATTTTCTTAGCATTCAGTGAAGGACTTCACTAGCTAGTATACCCAAGTGATTGTGTTATGGTTTTATTTTTTTTATTATCCGCTTCTATATGTAACTGAGTTATTAATACAGGTGGTACTATTATTTCAAAAGATAGAAGGTGTTGAAGTGTGTCTATTTGGCATGTATGTACAAGAATATAGTTCAGACTGTCAACAACCCAATCATCGTCGGGTCTATCTTGCTTATCTGGACTCAGTTAAGTACTTTAGGCCAGATGTCAAAGCAGTTACTGGAGAGGCTCTTCGAACATTTGTATACCATGAAATTTTGGTGAGTCTTTTGGCTTCATCATAATTCTTGCGTATGACAAGTTATTGCAAATACTGTAATCTGAATTTTATTATGGTCCACTTGTTTAGCAAATGCACCCTTTATAGAAATTAAAAAGTTTAATATGTTTTCAGATTGGGTACTTGGAACATTGCAAAATGCGTGGATTCACCAGCTGCTATATATGGGCTTGCCCCCCACTGAAGGGCGAGGATTACATTTTATATTGCCACCCAGAAATACAGAAGACACCGAAATCTGATAAGCTTCGAGAATGGTAAGTTTGATGACTCTGTCACGACATGACCCTGAAGATATATTTTCAAGTCCTATCTCTATGCAGATCTCTTTTTTCCCTTTTTCATTAACTTTATCTTATGTTTCAGGTACCTGGCCATGTTAAGGAAAGCCACTAGGGAAAATATTGTAGTTGAACTCACCAACATGTATGAACATTTCTTTGTTTCTTCTGGAGAGTGTAAAGCAAAGGTAACTGCAGCCCGTTTACCATACTTCGATGGAGATTATTGGCCTGGTGCTGCTGAAGACATAATCTATCAACTGCAAGAAGTTGAAGATGGGAAAAAACCCGTTAAGAAGGGAAATTTCAAAAGGAGCATTACAAAGAGGACTTTGAAGGCGTCTGGACAAGCTGACGTCTTTGGCAATGCGTCCAAGGATCTTCTGTTAATGCAGAAAGTGATTTTCTCTTCCCAATCTTTTATCTTGTGCATGTCAATGGTGCCACAACGTAATTGTGAGAAGTCATTTCTGAGCATTTACCATGCCGGCTTCAACCTATTTATACACCCGTCTCTACAAAACACAGTAGTTTTAGAAAGTTGACCTTATTTTATGTTTAGCTCTTTTCATAGCGCACTGTGTTGGGTCTTTGCATACCACCCCATATTTTTCATTCTGTGCTCCTCTTTCACTGTGTACTTGCTGAGGTAACTAAGTGCCACTGCTGTTTCCGTTGTTCCTAATCCGACATCCTCTGTTTTGATAGCTCGGCGAGACAATATCTCCAATGAAGGAGGATTTTATCATGGTACACTTGCAGCATTCTTGCGCTCACTGTTGCATTTTAATTGCCTCTGGAAATCGTTGGGTTTGCAAACAGTGCAAGAATTTTAATCTCTGTGACAAGTAAGAACCTTCCTTCTTACTAATAGTTTGTAGTTTAAATATTCCTCTACATAATCAATGCCTATTTTCATTTTCCAGGTGCTATGATGGTGAGATGAGACGTGATCACATCGAGAGACATCCTATCAATCAACGGGACAAGCACACACTTTCTCCCGTAAGTCAACGGATTATAGCTTTGCTTGCCGCTTTACATGTTCTTTTCTGCGATGATATGCTTATAAGTACTTTTTGACATTTACAAAAACTTACGAACCTACAGGTTGAAGTTAATGGTGTCCCTGATGAAACAAACGACTCAGAAATTCTGGAGAGTGAATTCTTCGACACAAGGCAAGCATTCCTTGGTCTCTGCCAAGGCAACCATTACCAATACGATACACTACGCAGGGCTAAGCACTCCTCAATGATGGTCCTCTACCATCTTCACAATCCCACAGCACCAGCTTTTGTCACAGCTTGCAGTGTGTGCCACAACGATATAGAAGCTGGACAAGGCTGGCGATGTGAGACGTGCCCTGATTATGAAGCATGCAATTCTTGTTATCAGAAGGATGGTCTTGCCGATCATCCACATAAGTTAATCAAACCATCAAGGGATAATGATGCACAAAACAAGGAAGCCAGGCAGTTACGAGTTTTGCAGGTGACACATCCATTTAGTTATTTGTTTTTATTGTCGTTTTTTCTTATTCGAAAGTATCCTGATCAGAATAATGCAGATGGGCATATTTAGAAGTAGATTAGAGATGATATTCACAAAAAATGATTGTGATCAAGCGAGAGAATTATTGATAGATGCTTCTGAGCTCTTTTGTTTGATATCTGAAATGATTTTTTATTTTTTATTTTTTGTTTTTGCAGCTGAAGAAAATGCTCGAACTCCTTGTGCACGCATCTCGGTGTCGGTCTCCACTTTGCCAGTATCCAAACTGCCGCAAGGTGAAGGCCCTTTTCAGACATGGTATGGGCTGCAAGAAACGGGCCTCGGGAGGATGTGTTCTGTGTAAGAAAATGTGGCATCTGCTTCAGCTTCATGCTCGAGCATGTAAAGAATCCGAGTGCACTGTTCCTCGTTGCAGGTAAATTTTCTGAGATCCCTTTTTATAGTTTCACGTATAACATAGCGCTAGCTTTACGATTGAATCACTGCGCTTGTAATGACGTTATTTTTTTCCCCTTCTTTCATTTTTCAATGCAGTGACTTGAAGGAACACCTGAGAAGGCTACAACAGCAATCTGATACCAGACGAAGAGCCGCTGTGAACGAAATGATGAGACAGCGCATGGCCGAAGTTGCTGGCAAATCTTGAACTTCCCGTTAGTGTGTATATACATTTAGCTGTAGCTCTCTTTTAAGGTACACAGAGTACATAGGTTGAGAACTACATCTCTTTTTCAAAACACACAGAATCTTAGTATGAGTCAAGTTCGGCTATACTGCTCGAATTAAGCCACCCATACACAGTCACTATTACAGTCGCCGTAGGAGTTTTGGTCCCATTATTAACTATCCCAAATTTTTCAACCCATACATAGTCATGGATGAGTTTTCTTCTGCAGTATATATAGATCAGGCACTGCTTCATTACAGTAGTTGTTTTAAGTTTTAACCCAGCAGGGAATTGTAATAATCTCGTGATAAGGCTCGCAAATGGCTACCGTTTTTTGAACTATGCAGATATCTCTTTAACGAATTCTTTTTTTCATTCGAATTGCTACTGAATCGTTTACAAGGACGAGCCAAAAATTATGGAAGACAGATATATATCAAGCATATTACACAATCGTTTTAGTTTCTAAGGCCATTGAAGGAACTTGCAACCCTGAAGAGATGGTGGGAGATAAGTCTGTGAAGATGACAGCTCCTCAGTATTATCAGGAGGGTATATATAACCCTTACCATATCCAAAATCCTTCATCAGTTTCGTCGGGGCATTCCTCAGATGAAGTGGGACCCCTTCGTTTCCACCCACGGAATCTTTCACCACTTCGCTGGCATGCTTAATAGCACGATACACAGCCACAGACTTTGGCGCCAAAGCCAGGTAAGCAACACACTGAGCGAGGATCACGTTGCATTCAGGCATCCCTATGAAATGACAACCTTGGTAGCAAGACACTGCTTGTGTAAGAGCTTGTGGGTCAGCCAAGCCTACATCTTCACAGGCGAACCTAACGAGCCTACGTGCGATGTAGAGCGGCTCTTCACCTCCCTGAAGCATCCTCGCGAGCCAGTAGATCGATGCATTGGGATCACTCCCTCTCATGGACTTGTGCAGGGCACTTATCAAGTCGTAGTGTTGGTCCCCAGCTCGATCATAGGCCAGATGCTTGCACTGAAGTGCTTCCTTAACGTCAGCAATGTCGACGGGCACTGAAAATGACTCGTCTTTTGTTTCTTGGCCTTTGACCCGGGCGATTGCAGTAGTCCCGGCCACTTCGAGTGCGTTTAGGGCCACTCGGGCATCTCCGTCGCAGTGCAAGGACAAGAACTCGATGGCCTCGTCGCTGGCCTTGAATTTTACCGTGTTTTCGAAGCCCGAGCTCAGCCCATTGTCCACGTCATCGATTGCTCGCCTCACGAGCGTTGCAACGTGGCGAGGCTCCAAAGGGTTGAGCCTCAGCACCCGGCAACGAGACAACAAGGGCGTGATTAGGTGAAAGGAGGGGTTCTCCGTGGTTGCTCCGATGAAGACTATGCTACCGTCTTCGATCACGGGCAAGAAGGAATCTTGCTGGGCTTTGTTGAATCTGTGTACCTCGTCGAGGAAGAGGACGGTCCTCTTGTTGGCTTTTTGGACTGCTTTTCTTGCATCGTCCACCGTGTCCCTAACGTCCTTAACGCCGCAGGTGACTGCAGATAAGGAGACAAATCTGTATGAAGACGAGGTGGGGTCGGTGGAGCCAACGATGGCTTTCGCGATGGATGTTTTGCCGGTGCCGGGTGGGCCCCAGAGGACGATCGACGGGAGCTGGAGGCGCGACATGGCTGCGCGCAGGAGGGAGTCTCGGGAGAGGAGGTGGTCCTGACCCACCACCTCGTCCACCACGCGCGGCCGCATCCTCTCTGGGAGTGGTGGCGTGCGGGCTGAGGGTTTTGACGAGGATTCTTGATTGACGGCTGCTTTGGGGCGCTTGTTGGGCTGGTGTGGGTCGGGCTCTTGGCGGGGTTTTCGAGGGTTTTGGCTGTTGAGGAAGAAGTGGTTGATCTTGGGTTGTACGGATGGCGGCGGGCTGTGATTGGATGGTGTTGGTGGTGGCGGTGGCTGCATTTGAGGAACGCTGTTGAGAAGACAATCGGTGGCCTTGAGGACATCTCCGTCGGCCGCCGTTAGAGCTTCGACGGCGGAGTCGTGGGGGAACCCCATGTTGACTAGCTGTTGAACGGACGCCTCCATTAATTACTCCACGCCCACATTCAAGATTATTTCAAGGAACAAAAGCAAAAGGAGGGCTTTTAGTATTTTTAAGGTTTTTTTTTTCTCAAGTATTTTTACGGTTTTTGAGGTACTTTCTCGGACCAATCACAGACTTGCAATAACTAAACCGTTGGCATTAATAGCATACATAAATTCTTCTTACGTATAACTAAAGAAGAACATCACTCACTCAAAGAAATTCATAAAGACATTCACTGTATAGTCATAAGATCATCAATCCACTTTCCCAGGTAAGTATAAGAGGATCCACCTTCCGACATAACCATTCTGCTCTTCTCCTTCAAAGCCTTCGCCTTAGCTCGAATCTCATCGTTCTCCATGAGCTCTCTCAAGGCCTTCTCAATCGTCTCAGAACCCACAATCACATTGCTGTCTTTCCTATAATCCATCTTGATCTCCACCGCCGTGCCAAACTCCTTCACCAGCTGAAAAGCATTGGTCTGCTGCTCGGCAAACAGAGGCCAAGTCGCCATAGGCACGCCGCACCATATGCTCTCAAGGGTCGAATTCCAGCCGCAGTGAGACACGAAGCCGCCCACCGCTCTGTGGGACAAGACAGCCATCTGAGGAGCCCAACCTATGACCCTTCCGAGCCCCTCCGTCCTCTCCAAGAACCCTTCCGGCAACACCTCGCCTGGCTTTTCGTACTCTCCGGCGAAGGCCACCCCATCCTTCGGAGCCGGCTTTCGTAGCGACCACAAGAATCTTTCCCCGGTGCGTTCCAGCGCCGCCGCGATCTCCTTCACTTGCTCGGCCTCGAGGCTGCCGTTGCTTCCGAAGCAGATGTAGATGACGGACGAATCGGGCTGATCCTCGAGCCAGGAGATGACCTCCGAGTGCTTCTTCTTGTTCTCCTCCGTCTCTTCCCTGCCCACGTGGAGGATGGGCCCCACGGGGTACACCGGCGGGAGATCCTCCTGGGAAGACAGGGATTCGACGGCGTGTGTCTCGAGTTCGAGGAAGGAGTTCACTACGATCCCCTTTGCGGTTCGGAATCTCCGGCCGATCTCCAGGAAGAAGCTGTCCTCTTCGAATAACGAGCCCGGCCAGACCCTAGCAGGGACGGGGCTGACATAGGTGGGCACGGAGATCTCGAAGTCCGTATTCTCGTAATCCTTCAGATTCTTCTGCTCGTCGGCGGCGTACCTCTGGATATGAAACACGAAGCCCAGCATCGCGGCGCCGCAGGTGAAGAAGACGTAGGTGGGGACGTTCAACTCGTCGGCGACATCCATCATCCCCGTGCAGAACATGTCGAGCACAAAGCCGGCGACCCTTATAGATCTGTCCATTCTTTCGACCACGTAGTCTCTTACCGCCCCCTTTTGGCTCTTGATGAGGTTCCTCATCATGGTTTTCCGATCCTTCATCAGCTCTTGCAGGGTTGACTCGTCGTGGGGCAGCTCGACGAAGGTTATCCTCGAGGTGGGCGAGTTCTTGATGAATGAACTGATTTTGCTGTCCATGGGAAGCTTGATGATGAGGAAGGTGATGGTGAGGGTTTGGTCTCGCTCTGTCAGCAGATTTGCCACCTGAAGGGATGATATGAGGTGGCTGATCACAGGGAAGGGTATGAAAATCAGCTCTGTTGCTTTGGTTTCAGACATCTTTTTTACTTTCGTTCTTTCTGGGCAAGCAAGAGAGAGAGAGAGAGCTAGTGATTCTCTAATGGCTTCTTTGACGCAGATATTGGTATATGTTCTCTTCTTCTTTTTCCTCATTATATAGACTTCAACGATGTTTGATCCTTGCATTTGGGACGATGACGTCATCGCTTTAACAAAGCTGCCCTATAGTTTGACTTTTATTTTTTTTATTATTTTAACTTTCATGAGACTAATTTTTCTGTTTCTTAATTGAGACAAACTACAATAATGAAGAAAAATAATTGAATTCGATTCTGTAGGGAAAATATTTTCCCTATGTACGGCTTTATATCTTGGACGCAAAATTAATTTTTATTATTGAGGCTAGTGTTACATGATATGTTCTTCCTTAAAACAATATTGTTCTGCTTACGGGCCTTATAGAATATGAGAATCGTTTTTCAAAATACAACGACGAGTCTCGTAATAATATCACTCCAAATTTTGTGACCAACGAACTTATTCGATTATTTTCGAACTATCAAATAAATTTTAAATGACGAGGGAATGAGGAATATATGAGATTAGTAAGGTTTTATGAGATTCCAAATAATGATTTGAGGTGTAGTAAATTAACAAATAAATCCTCTATTTATAGATGAGGTAATAAGAGTTGCATCCAATGGTTGATGCATTTAAACCCATTAGATGCATCTTACTTAATGGTACTCTGTCAATAAAGTCATAATCCTCTTAATAATTTTGCCAACAAATTCCAGGTAGATTCGTCCAATTAACTCATTCATCGCATGAAACTCTACAGCTTGACCCAGGGATGGCTACTCATTAAAGACTCATAGTATCTTCAAAGGGGTGTCCAGCCCCACTTAAATCTAGACCTTGACTCATCCATGGTGTCCGAGGAGTGTTTGTGGGTGGTGTCATAGAAGTTCTGTGTTTAAGTGAGTTTAGACGATCTATTTAAAGATCTAATAAAATTTTAAGGGCAAATTTTGTTTCAGACCCTAACAGAATTTAAATTTAGTATGCATGCCATGTCAGAAGAAAAATTAATTTTAAGGACTCAATTTTTATATTAACACGTTATTGTACCGAAATAACAATCTATTATAACAAAAAGGACGTCTTATACCTCTTCAATAACACTTTATAACACTTTTGTAAATTTAGTTTCATATTTCTAAGTTAGTTTTACAGAAATTGAGTACTTAGAATAAATTTTTTTTGCCTGACAGTGTCTGAATACTACTTTACTTTGAAAATATAGGACATGAAACCTAATTATTTCAATTTTTAATGGGCAGGCATCATCATAGGCCTTGACGTCTTCGCCCAAGTTCGCTTACTTTAGGTGGACTTATTTTTCAATTAATTATTTTAGTTCAGCGTGTCAAGGTTGACTATGCGAGCAACCTTTAAACTTCTAGAAGTTGTTTTATAATACAAAATTAATATATCCAAGGACTGTATAAATCTATGATATTAGGTTGTGAATTTAATAAATGTGTATTATTTCGTGAGTATCTATTTTGCGAGAATTTTGTTTGTGCAAGAGAAAGCTAGTAATATGGAAAATAATTTGGAACGTTAGAAGTAAAAATGGCATCATTTAAAAGTGTAATTTATTTTTCTACGATAATTTTTCTTCTTACGAGGACTTGGGTCTGAAAGCGCATGAAACGTTTATCACGGTACTTGATACCTTCTAGAAAGCATTTATTATTGTTATTATAGCATATATATATAATAATGATATAAGGGGACGGTTAGAGAGCTCGATATTTTTTTTATTATTATTTAAATGAAAATTCATGTAAAATGAGGAGCGTATTTGTCAAACAGGCGTGTTATAAAATGTTTTGCCTTAAAAATTATTTGACATGGTGGTTAAGTGTGAACAAATTAATCCCAAAGGGAATTTAAGTATAGATACCCGGAAAAAAATAATAAATACTAGTATTTTTGCTCCAATAAATATTATTTCATGTTAGCATGTGATTATTAATTTAAAATGTTTAAGTTATGAAATTATTATTTAAATTTCATTAGTTTATTTATTAGGATATAATTAGAATAAATTAAAAAGATGAAGGGTAAAATGGTAATTAAAAATGACACATAAAATTGATTAAAAGACTGTTACTCTATGGTGCTGCTGAGCAATAATAAATAATATAGATTTATTTGTTAATATAATAGCATGAATTTGATCATAATATTTGTTTAATGCTCTGTTTGGGATACCCGAATTTCGATTTGAAATTCGAATTTCCTCCAAGTCATCCATTTGGGAATTGAACGGATTTCGACTTCGATTTCATCCAAATCCAAGGATAATTTAAACGCTTATTTTTTATGAATTTAAAATTCGATGAGAAGTGGCTCGTTTTCGAAATCCAAAGTCTAACCCCTAGCAGCTAGCTCGTGTGTTGTTGTCGCCGTAGGCGGTTGGCCAGCCGACGTGTTATTGTCGCCATAGACAGTCGGCCGACCGGCATGTTGTCATCAGCGGAAGGCATCGGTCGGCGACGGCGCCGGTCGGCCGGCCGGCGTGTTGTCGTCGGCGGACGACATTGGTTGGCCCGGCTGTTGCGGCCGACCTCCGGCGACGAATTCGAATTTCGAAATCATAATGTTTGCCAAACAATATATTTTGATTTTAAATTTTGATTTTGAAATTCGTAATTTAAAATTATGATATTTCGTTCAAATACACGAATCCAAACGCAGCCTAAATGAATTTACTGTATTTTGTGTTAGAGGTCTTGACTTGGTGGTTACAATGAAACCTCAAATTTTTTGGAGGAATTCGATTTATACTAATAACCCACCTGGATAGGTAAAAATAAACCCACGAAAGATCAATTCCTTGAATAAGTCTGTAGCTTGTAGGCGAGGTTCCTCGGGTGAATCGAAAGTAACAAAATTTACTTTATTTCATTTGAAGCGTAAAGCAATTTGGACAAAATTTAAAAACAAGAAGATATAATAACTAAATATTCAAGCAAAATAAATAATGTTACAAAACAATAGGACGAGGTCAAATATGATAACAAAACAATAGGACGAGGTCAAATATGATAGGGGTGAGCAAAAATATCGAAAATCGAATTCCAATCCGTTGTCCGGTTTTTAAAATTCGAAAAACCGAATATTCGATTTTAAAAGTCGAATTAGATATTCGGTATGTTTTATTTTAAAATAAAGCGAATCGAATCCGGATAGACGTCGGACTAAAATAAGATATTAGGTAATCAGTTTTATATTTTGAAAAAATAAAAAATTAAATATTGTCTCAAAAAAAAAAAAAAAGAGGCCCAAAATCTATTAACAGATTGTGGCCCAAAACTAAATATAAAGAATTTAGTAAGGGAACAACAAACAATCATCATTGATGAGACACGATGACGTCGATGCTTTGTATTTGAATTTGGAGTATATGTGTTGCATTCGATATTGTTTTGAGTTTTTTTAATTTATTTTTTCTAATTTTAAATATAATTTTGAATGGATGACATGAGTTATGAACACACTTGATATGTTGGTTACGTTACTTTGTGTCTTGTGTTATTATTTATGATGCAATTACTTGATATGTTCGTTACGTTACTTTGTGTCTTGTGTAATTATTTATGATGCAATTTTTAGATCACATATATGGGTGTTCATTTATAGATGCCTAATCCGAACCATTTTAATTTGGTCCGGTCCGATTTTTTCAATTCGCTTCGATTTTTTTCGGTTCGGTTTTTCGTTTAACCGTTAAAGGTTTTAATTCATATGTGTATATATTATATATACATATATATAGGAATTAACTCTTATAACATATATATATATATATATATATATTATAATTGCATTATATATATATATGAATTAAATAGTATTGATATGATAATTGCATTACTCATACGTGCGTAATTCGTGTATACCTTTTATAACATCTATATATATATATATATAAATTAAATGTTATAACATAGTGCGTTATTAAATAAACATTGTACTTTTAATTATTTTTTATGAAAAATATAATTATTTTGTTGGACTTTATTATCACTATAACTATTAATCACTTTCATAAACTACAATATTTTAAACTTGTCTAATATAAATTATATATAATTAAATATATTTCGGTTTTTCGGTTATTTCGGTTATTTTTTCTGAAATCCGAAAACTGAACCGAAAAACCGAAATTTTCTAAATACAAAATCAAAACCGGCCGAAAAATCGAATTAACCGAACCGAAAAAACCCAAAATTTCGGTTCGGCCGATTTTTTCGATTTTATCCGAAATTTGAACACCCCTAATCACATATACTTTAGTAGTGTTTATGTCTTATATGTGGATTATTATGATATAGAAATTTTTAGATAACATATATATATATATATAGATATACTGATTGTGGTAGGAAATAGCAAAAGGTGCAACTTTGAAAAAGCAATACCAATCAATTACAAAAAAAAAATTCAAAAAACTAAATTTAAAAACGGATCCGATTTTAAATATTCGAATAAATTAGATATTCAATTTCTAAATATTCAAATAAAATCAGATGAGATGCGATTTTTATTTTTAAATATTAAAAAGATCTGAAATTCGAAAATCCCAATATACGCAGGACAGTTCCATTTTATTTTGGTTCCTACGCAATTATGTTTGATAAAACTATTGGAGTGGACCAGTTCATTCGGTTTAGGCTGGACAAGAAACTTTTAAGTGGGCCTTAAATGGGCTATATGGGTTTTTAGTACTGTTTATATGACAAGCATAGTATATATTCATTTCTTGGTTAGATTTTCATTATAGTTAAAAATTTGATGTACTCATTAGTCATTAACCACCTCTAGACGAGATTGATCGACACAAACTACAACTACTAGTGTGACCGTGAAATTCACTTCAATAAATTCCTTTTTTTTCATCTTCTTTTTTTTTTCTTTTGTTTATCACGTATAATTAGATTAGATCTATAGAAATGGACTACGTTGGGCTATCTTTCTATTTATTATTGGTGAGACCTCGTAGAAACTTTGTTGTGTCAATTTTAATTTTTAATCAGTTGTTAATTACTATTTTATCCTTATTTTAATTCAAAAATTACCCCTTCAAATTTTACATTTATTATAATTATATCCTTAAAAATCAATTTAATATTTTTAAATACAAAAAATAATATATAATTAAATTTTAAATTATAATTCCATCTATAAATATTTTAAATTATAATTATATTATATAGATTGATATATTTAGCACAAACATCGAGTGTGCGTAAAAGTGCTAGTATATATAATTGATTAGAGGGGAATAAAAATTGTAAATTTTTTATGTCACTTAAAATTACTATATTACAGTTCTATTATTTATTTATATTTTAATTTGAAAAATTATCATTTTATTATTCAATTTTTTAATTTACTACAATTATATCAACACTAATAAAAAACTTTTGCTATATACTTAAAAATAACACAATTAAATTTTAAATTATAACCATATATTAAATATTTTAAATTCCAAATAACTCAAAATAATAATATTATATATATATATATATATATATATATATATTAGAGCACAAACCAGTGTGCATAATATACTAGTCCCTCTCTCCCTCAAAACCTATCTACACAAAAAACCCTAATTTGTTTTCTTCTCTGCCGACGGCCACATATCTATTGTTACCACGGTCGCCGACGGATCGGGTTGGAGCACTCATCATCTATTTAATTCTCTTTCACAAATTACTTATTATATATATTCTATTATCTCATAGGAGAGTTTTCTTTCTCTCGTATGAGAGTTTCTTTCTCTCATATGAGAGTATTTCTCTTTGAATAATAGTTTGCAATGATCTTATAAAAAAATCTGAAAAATGGACATTGTGCTGGCATCAGTGATTCAAACAATGGAGTTATGTATCTTGATTGGATAATATCAAAAGTTCTTGAAGAAGGAAGTGCAATTGATGATACTATTTGAAGAAGGAATTGTAATTAGTGATATAGTCTATCTATCTTTTTTGTCGTTATTCATATTCTTTCGCAGTTTTGTTAATGAATTTCATTGTAAAATTTTGTCTATTTGATATTATGGAATAAAATTATCCTTTTCCTAATAATTATATATTATAAATATATATATATATATATATATATATATATATATATATACTAGTCCATGTTAAAGGTACATGCGAAAAAACAACATAGTTACGGCCCAATGATATTGTTGACGACGTATTGATTGAGTTTCTCGGTGAATCTTGTGATTAAAAGAATAGAAAATATATACATGTTTCATTTCACAAATTATAATTAAATTGTAGGAAAACAATACAAAGATCATCAGAATGTCTGAAATAAACTAGTTAAAGGATTAAATTATATTACTATAGCATTCTGAATAATACAAAGATCTCTTTCTCTAGAGAATGTCCTAAATAACCTAGAGATACAGATGACTCATAAATTGAAGATATGACCTTCTATTCAAAGCTGCTGCCGTTTAAGAGCCGACGACGCCGATAATCCAATAGACACATCTAAATTAAACTTATTCATTAAACAAAACCTAATAGTATGTCTTTTAATAACAATATATATTCTTTTAAATAAACTATTTAAGTGTGAAAACAAGAAAAAAAAAATTGCAGCTGACACCCCCCCACAAACGAAAAGTTAACCTTTATCACCAAAACCTATTACTTACCAAACAAGATATATCGATCAAGTCAACAAACAACAGACAAACTAAATCCCCTCTGACTAATCAAAGCATACGATCATCATCGGCGGCGTTGTTAGAAGAAAACCCTGATACGAAACCACCACCACCTTCTCCGCCACTCCGGCCACCTGCACCGCCGCCACCTCCGCCGTGCGGTATGTTGTTACGGTCAATCATGTACATCGCGTTTTCTTGGTTTGGATATTGCACGTGAAATCCACTCGCCGCCGGCGCGCCAAAGCTGAGGTTAGCTCCGTTGATAAGAGGCTGAGGGTGGTGCAGCACGGTGGTGGGCGCGAAGGGGCTCGTATTAGGGCTCCCCGTGAATTGCTGAACCATGGCTCGGAAGTTGGTCGGGCTGGTGCTTACCACGGTGGTGGGGGATCGCCTCGAAGCCCGAGAACGTCTCCTGACGGGCTTCGACACGCGGCCGTGGTCAGGACTCAGCACGTTGTTGTTGCTGCTACTTCGTAGTGCCGAGGTTGAGGATGAAGAGCCTTCAAAGATGGTAGTAGAGGAAGAGATTTGATCATTTAGATTATCACTGCTGAGATTAGTCATCGATATGTTGTTTTGATGATGGTGATCATCATAGGGTTGGAATGGCCAGTTTCTAGGGTTTGACATGGCGGTATGGCTTATGGCCATAGAAGGTTGGTGAGTGGCGTGGTGTGAAATATCAGAGGAAGAAAAGCTCGGTAAATGTCGAAAAAGAAAATAATTAAAGGGCGTATATTAGTAGGATATATATATATATATATATATATATATATAGTGGAGCCACTAGTCTTTTTCAGTCTTTCATTCTTTTCTTTTTATTTATAATATTTATTTATTTGGTGGGGATGATTGTCCGATTTACACACGTTAAGTTAGGTCTACTCTTTATTATTTTTTTTTTTTTTGTGCGTTTAAATTAATAAAGGATCATCAAAATTCATAATTCTAACTTCTTTAGTATTATTTATAGAATGTAATATTTAACTTTAACATATATACGTGCATGTATCTTATTATTCCTTTTCATATATATCAACACGATTAAGCGATTATTATGCACATGAACTATTATGCATACTATATATATAATTATTTTTTTGTGGATAATTTTTCAGTCAAAAGGAAGACTTTGATGATAAGGGTCGTTTTCTAGAAGTTTATGTGGCCTCGAGGAAGCAACCAATTTCAACCTAGTATGAAAGGCATGACGTCATTGCGCTTCCCTCATTGGCTTTGCCTTCAATTTTATTTGGACGACTCATTGACGATATTTAGATTCATTCACATTTATAAAAGCATACGTATATGTATAAGCGTTATACTTTTTATAACAATATCGTGTAATAATAATAATAACAATAGCAAAGAAAGATACCCTTATAAGATAAAGTAGAGTCGATGAGTTTCTATTATTGTAAGATAGATAATTTGAGGTGCAAGTAACGTTTGTGTTCCTCTCGCTGGTCGTCATTGTTGAATATGAAAGTGTCACTCTTTAAATACAAATAATAATAATAATAATAATAATAATAATAATAATAATAATAATAATAATAATAATAATAATATCTGTTTTGTTCTCACCACGTGCTTGAGTTGTGTGTATTTTGTGTTTGGTCAAAGTTGCCATGCGAAGAAGTCGGAAGGTGATTGGTCTCTCTCTGCTGTATTCAATGCTATTTATTTAATACCGTAGAAACATGGACAACAGTGTCTCTCAGTACTATAATATTTATCTTCTTGGTAAAGTAATAGAATGAAATGAATGGAGTATTAGGTGGCGGATGGTTCGGGTTAACCCGTGACCCGACCCAGTCAAAAAATATCCGGGATTGTTACTTGGGTTTTACGGCCATCTCACAACTTCAGCCCCCATTTTCTTTTGTGAGTTTGATGGATGTTAGTCTGTTTTAAGACATAGACATGAATGATTATTATTACTATTATGATTCTCTATTGATACTATTATCATGTTAAATTGCATATAACCTATCCGTGGTTTAAATTAAACACCAATATTCATCTGGTTTGTAAATAGCATAAAACACCCTCGTGGTTTAGTTAATCATGCACTCCTTGTCATTTACACCCCCTAATTGGGGGATACAATGTTATATTTTTGACATCATCAGGGCTATTGTGCTAAGCTTTAGACAGTACAAGAGTGTTTCTCGCAATAAAAAATAATAGGATAGTAACATGCATTTCAGTCTATCAACAAGCATAATTTACCCCTATTATCATTATAGTTATTATTAGATCAAACGTGATATGATTCTTGTTTTTGAATGTGAGAATTACATTTAAATTAAATTATGAATTGTCTTTAGTATTTTTTTTTTCTTTTTGTCAATTCAATAGCAAGTGACATGAGAGAATGACAAAAATAGTTAAGTTTTTAAAATGTAATTACAAAAATAGTTAACTTTTTAAAACTATTACAAAACTAGTTAACTTTTTAAATTTTAATTAATATTATTTTTATTTTCATCCTAAAACTGTTTAAAATTGCAAATTTTCACTATTATTGTTTCAATTAAGCAAAATATTATAGATAATTATATTTTTAACCACAATTTATTTTTAACAATATTTAATTAAAACATTAGACATCTAAATTTGTTATCACGTTAATCATAATGCTTTAATATTATTATTACTTTATTAATAAAAATGAATAAAGAGAATATTAAGTATTGAGACATTATTATTATTTTATTAATTAAACAAATAAAAGAGAAAAATAAGGAATGAGACGTGAACCCTAACTTCGATCAATTGTCATTCTCTAAGAGAGACACTGCCACACCATAAAACGAATTCGAATCCTGCGGTTTTTTCCCACAGGCTTTCACTTCTTTTATCAAGTCAATTTCTAGATTTTTTGCCATGTAATTGAGTAATTTTTTATTTTTATTTCAAGAATCGATTTTCTTTTTTGTATGTCGCAAAGTTTTAATTCGCATTGTTCCTGAAACTTCGGTTTTCAATTTGCAGAAATCATGTCGAATTCAATTATTGTGACGCTATATTTGGGCAGCAATTTAATAACATTTAACAATCACACAATTTATGATCTCGCAATTAATTTATTCTTGGCATACCCTGCATTTCTCATTATTATAGAAGTCTGTAAATGATCATACAAGTAAAAAATATAAGATGTAAGTTAACATTAACCGAACTGAAATCGAAGAAGAACTGGAATCAAAGAAGAACTTGAATTTTAATTAATGTTTATCTGCATGGAATCGATCATGCAAGTAAAAAAAATAAACAAATAAAAGAAAAACCTCGAGGCTTCTTGGCATATTTACTTTACGAGCTTTCTAATATTCTTGCAGTTGTTCGGTTGGTCTGCACCAAGATATGAAATATGATATGTAAGTTAACATTAACCGATGGTTAAAATATGAATTGAGTAAAAATTATTAAAAATGGACTGGGGTTAAAAATATAATTATCGAAAATATTTTGCTTAATTAAAATAATAATGGTAAAAATTTGCAATTTTAAACAGTTTTAGGATGAAAATGAAAATAATAGTAATTAAAATTTAAAAAGTTAACTAGTTTTGTAATAGTTTTAAAAAGTTAACTATTTTTGTAATTACATTTTAAAAACTTAACTATTTTTGTTTATTCTCTCCAAGTGACCTCCCTCCAGCTTCTTGCGCTTAGTTCTTGAATGATTGCGATAAAAGAAACTGAATAAAACTCAAAATGGTTTCGATGTTTATCCTATGGACAAAATTAGTCTTCGACATTTCGCCTGAGCCAACTTAGTCTCCGATGTTGTCGATTTTATACCAATTTGGTCCTTCTATCACGATAAACGTCAATTTTAGAGGGAATTTCGCACGTTATCCACGCTAAATCATGTCTAAATCGATAAAATTGAAATGATTACTGAAATTAGGGCACGAAACTAAAAATTTATCCTCCAAAATTCGAACATGAGCCCTAGATCGTCTGATTCGCCGAGTTTCATTAACAATAGAAGAAAACAGTACAAACCCCCCAAGTCTTGCAAAAATTTTACAAAATTCGATCCATACATGATTTAGTGTGGGACACGTGCGAGATTCCTCTTAAAATTGACGTTAATCATGACGAAATGACCAAATTGATCCAAAATTGACGACATCGGTGACTAAATTGGTTCAGACGAAACATTGAGGATTAAATTGACTCATAAGTCATATGGTAAACATCGGGAACCATTTTGAGTTTTATCCCTAAAAGAAACATTGTAACAACAAGCAACATTAAATCATTTCATTAAACGTAGAAACACTAATGGAAGCATAGATCTCAAATCAATATTATATATATATATATATATATCCTCAGAAGCACGCGTCCAGCACACAGCAGCAGCACAACGCAGCACAGCTGCAATGCAACAAAAAGGAAAAGAAAAAAAAATTGAATAGGAACTATTCTATACACAGAAATATATAACTATTTAATTAATTCCTTATTCTATGTAAATTATAATGACAAAAAAAAAAAAGGAAAGTAAGTTGGTTGATTTGATTCATTCATTACCATCCCTTCCAAAACCCATCTCCCCTAGACTGAGTTGTGGCCGTCGTAGCAACCTCTTCATCTTTCCCCGGGTAACCGACTGGTGGTGGTGGTGGTGAAGCCATGTAACCGCCGGTTGGCTGCTCCATCGTGTAGGCGGTGGCAGGTGGTGGTGGATATGCTGCTGCAAAGTTAATACCAAAATAAAACTCAAGTATATTGAGATATATGGTGTAAATGTAATATATACTCTATATATATGTATGTATTAAAATCTTTATTACCTTGGTTCTGGTTGTTGCTCATGTTTTGCTGAAACGAGAGAGAAGGGGTCTTTGAGAATTACGCCAACTTTTGAATTATTGAAAGCAAGAACTCAAATTCTTACACTAGGCAATATGTAAAGTAAGTATATGACAAGATAAATATAGGTGTGTATATATATATATATATATATATTATATGAAGGTGGATTTGTTAGAGGGTCGTTATTGAATTTCGTATTAACACATAGGGAAATGAAGTATCCGAGAGAGTGGCGAAAACCCGCAAGAAGTGAAGTATATGTTATATTTTACAACATTAATGATGTCGATGCTTATCGCTTTGGGGCTCCATTTTGTTCAACTCCCCTAATTTAATAATCTACTCAAGGAATTATTGCAGCTCATCTGACCACAAGATTTGATGAGGTCTTTATATATATGTATATATATATATATATGTTATAAAATATTATAACTATTAAGTATTTTACTAATGACGATATAATTAGAGAGATAATAACTTCTTTTCTTCAATACTTTCTCTTATCTTTTTACACATCCCAAATCACCTATTTATACACAAATTCATCCAATTACATCCACAAAATAAAATATTACATCAACCACACAAAAATCTCATCTACCATTCTAATCAATAAAATAATCACAACATCCATTCTAAACCACTCCTTTTACTTAACCACCATTCCAAACAATATACATCCACATATTTATTTAATATTTCATAATACTCCCCCTTGGATGTATATTAAGGAATATGCCTCGTTAAAACCTTACTAGGAAAAACCCAGCGGGATAAAAACCTAGTGAAGGAAAAAGAGTACATACTTCCTTTTGTACGCTTTCACTTGTTGTCTCATTAAAAACCTTACTGGGAAAACCTCATAGGGAAAAAACCACAGTTAAGGGAAAAAGAGTACAACGCGCACTTGCTCCCCCTGATGACAATATCACTTCAGATCTCGAAGTTTTCGAACTCCAATTGAATATACTAATTTTCTAAAAATAATGGGAGGAAGTGCTTTTGTAAATAAATCTGCAAGATTTTCGCTTGATCGCACTTGTTGTACATCAATATCACCATTTTTCTCCAAATCATGTGTAAAGAAAAATTTCGGTGAAATATGTTTTGTTCTATCCCCTTTAATATATCCTTCCTTTAATTGGGCAATACATGCCGCATTATCTTCATATAAAATCGTTGGAAGTAATTTCTCAGATAATATCCCACAAGTTTGCTGTATATGTTGAATTACCGATCGCAACCAGACACATTCTCGACTAGCTTCATGAATTGCTAGAATTTCTGCATGATTAGATGAAGTGGCAGTTAAACTTTGTTTAACTGATCGCCATGAAATAGCGGTTCCACTATATGTAAATAAATAACCAGTTTGCGATCGAGCATTATGTGGGTCAGATAGAAAACCAGCATCTGCATACCCAATTAAATCTGCTTTCGATTCATTTGAATAGAACAATCCCATATCAGTTGTTCCTTGAAGGTATCGAAATATCCGTTTAACCCCGTTCCAATGTCTACGAGTCGGTGACGAACTATATCTCGCCAATAAATTTACAGCGAACGCAATATCAGGTCGCGTATGACTCGTAAGATACATTAGTGCTCCAATAGCACTGAGATATGGTACTTCGGGACCAAGTAATTCTTCATCATTTTCACGAGGTCTAAATGGATCTTTATTCACGTCTAATGATCGGACAATCATCGGAGTATCCAATGGATGAGCTTGATCCATGTAAAATCTTTTCAATACCTTTTTCGTATATGTCTCTTGATGTACAAATATCCCATTCTTCAAATATTCAATTTGCAGTCCAAGACAAAATTTCGTCTTTCCGAGATCTTTCATTTCAAACTCCTTTTTTAAACAAATAACAGCATTTGATAACTCTTCGGGAGTTCCAATTATGTTAATATCATCAACATAAACTGCGATGATAACAAATTCACTTTTACGCCTTCTCATAAATATACAGGGGCAAGTTTGATCATTTTTGTACCCCTCTTTCAATAAATATTCACTCAGGCGATTATACCACATACGCCCAGATTGCTTTAATCCATAAAGCGATTTATTCAGCTTAATCGAGTACTCGTGTCGGGGCCCTGAATTTTCAGGCAACTTAAATCCCTCGGGAAGTCTCATATATATGTCACTGTCAAGTGATCCATATAAATAAGCGGTGACAACATCCATAAGACGCATATCGAGTCCTTCACGTACTGCCAGACTAATTATATAACGAAAAGTAGTTGCATCCACCACAGGAGAATATGTCTCCTCATAATCAATACCAGGTCGTTGTGAGAAGCCTTGTGCAACAAGTCGTGCTTTGTATCTCACAATTTCGGCGTTTTCATTCCTCTTTCTGATGAAAACCCATTTATATCCAACCGGCTTTACATTTTCTGGTATGCGGACTACAGGTCCGAAAACTTTTCGTTTCTCAAGTGATTTCAATTCTGCCTCGATTGCATCTTTCCATTTTGGCCAATCATTTCTTTGTCTGCATTCTTGTACAGACCTTGGTTCATGATCCTCATTCTCATTCATCTCATTCATTTCATGTAGCGCTACGTTAAATGAGAATTTATCGTCAACGTTGACTTTTACTCGGTTCCATCTAATTCCATTTTGGGCATAGTTTATCGAGATCTCTTCATTATCATTATTCTCAGAATTTTCAGGTACCTTATTTTCATTCTCATAATCATTAATGCCCATTGACTCTTCTAGAGTCGATAAATCCTCGACTGGACCATTCTTATTATTTGCTCCTTTTCTTTTTCGAGGATTTTTATCTTTGGAACCCGAGGGCCTGCCACGTTTCAATTGTGGTCTAGGCTCGATAACACTCTTTGTATGTTCTGCAGGAACATCGATTTTTGCAGGAGCATTAACAGCTGGTATATGTGACTTAGTCACTCTTTTAAGGTCAGTAAAGCTATCTGGCAGTTGATTAGCTAATCCTTGTAAATGAATTATCTTTTGAACTTCTAGTTCACATTCTTTCGTTTGAGGATCATAATGATTTAGCGATAATTCATTCCAACTAATATTCTTTTCCAGCTGTTTCATTTCTCCCCCTAATGTCGGAAAATTCGATTCATCAAAATGACAGTCGGCAAATCTAGTCGTAAATAAATCTCCAGTTAAAGGTTCTAAATATTTTATTATTGATGGAGATTCAAATCCGACATATATTCCCAACCTCCTTTGAGGTCCCATCTTAGTGCGTTGTGGTGGAGCAATTGGAACATAAACCGCACATCCAAAAATTCTCAGATGGGAAATATCTGGTTCCTGACCATAAACCATTTGTATCGGGGAGATATCATTATAACTTGTTGGCCTGATGCGTATTAGTGCAGCTGCATGTAATATAGCATGTCCCCAACAAGATGAAGGAAGTTTCGACTTCATTAATAATGGTCTTGCAATTAATTGCAACCTTTTAATTAATGATTCTGCAAGACCGTTTTGCGTATGAACATGTGGCACGGGGTGCTCAACATCAATTCCAATAGACATGCAATAATCATTAAATGCCTTGGAAGTGAATTCACCAGCATTATCAAGTCGTATTTTCTTTATAGGGTAATCTGGAAAATGTGCTCTTAATCGAATCAACTGAGCAAGCAATCTCGCAAAGGCTACATTGCGTGTTGATAACAAACATACATGAGACCATCTAGTTGATGCATCGATCAATACCATGAAGTATCTAAATGGTCCACACGATGGATGTATCGGTCCACAAATATCACCTTGTATACGTTCCAAAAATCTTATGGATTCATTCTTTATTTTTACTGGTGATGGTCGAATAATCAACTTTCCTTTAGAGCAAGCAGCACATGATAATTCATTAGATTGAAGAATCTTCTGGTTCTTCAATGAGTGTCCACGTGAATTTTGAATTATTTTTCGCATCATAACTGAACCGGGATGGCCCAACCGGTCATGCCAAACAACAAATTTACTGTCATTAATAAACTTCTGGTTTATGATAGCATATGATTCAATCGTTCTAAAATATGTATAATATAGGCCAGAATCAAAAGATGGTAATATTTCCATAATTTGTTTACCATTCGAAGTTACTTTTGTAATGTGCAAATATTCAATATCTCCATTTTCTGCAGTCTCAACGTGATATCCATTATGTCGAATAGCTTTAAAGCTTAATAAATTTCTTTGAGACTTAGGAGAATACAAGGCATTTTCAATCATCAGCCTTGTCCCTCTAGGCAGTAAAACATTAGCTCTTCCGGAGCCTTCAATTATATTTGTGCTGCCTGATATAGTAATAACACTGGCCCTTTTCATATCAAGATGATCGAAATATTTCTTATTTTTCAGAATCGTATTAGTCGTTGCACAGTCTGCAAGACATAATTCTCCATTGCACATGCTCGCATCCATCAAATAAATATCCTTTATAAACAAACACATAATATTTATTAATGAAAAAGAAATATTGCATTACAAACATATAGATAACTTAAAACAAATAAAACACACAATAGTAAAACATAATACATAAATAAAATCAAAGCAGATTAATTTTCTTCGATCAGAAAATCCGAAGCCTCTAAATGAGCATTTTCATCATTGGCATCAGAGGTAGAGGGGAATTCTCCCTGAACAAAATTCATTTCAATTTTCTTTCCTTTGCCCTTCTGAGATTCTTGATATAACTCAACAAGATGTTTGGGCGTACGACAATTGCGCGACCAATGGCCAGAACCACCGCAACGATAACACTTTTCATCATTATTCTTTTGTTCAGTTTGCCTCTTCTCATCTTTATTATCATAAATTTTCCTCTTCTGGGGAAGATTTTGATGACTGCCACGATAATTATGATAACCACCACGATGATACTGATAACCACCACCATAATATCCTCGGCTTTGACCACGACCTTGACCACGACCACGTCCACGATCATTACCCCGACTATTATCATTATTAGTTTTGACTGCATTCGCTTCAGGGAGTGCAGTAGAACCAGTCGCTCGGGATTCGTGATTTTTTACCAGCAATTCATTATTTTGCTCAGCCAAAAGTAAGCAAGAAATTAAATCGGAATACTTTTTAAATTTTCTCTCCCGATATTGCTGTTGTAATATCATATTCTGCGGATGGAACGTGGTAAATGTTTTCTCCAGCATATCATTATCGGTAATTATCTCTCCACATAATTTCAGTGTGGAAGTAATTCTATAAACAGCAGAATTATATTCGCTTACCGATGAAAAATCCTGCAATCGTAAATTCAGCCATTCGTACTTTGCATTGGGAAGAATAACGGTGGTCAGATGGCTATATCGCTCTTTCAGATTTTTCCACAACTCAGCTGGATTCTTTTCTGTCAAGTATTCAACTTTCAGATTTTCGTGAATATGGTGGCGAAGAAAAATCATGGCTTTCGCCTTGTCTTGTATAGTTGTTGTTTTCGTGGGATCAATAGTGTCACCTAAACCTTTTGCTGTCAAATGGGTTTCGGCATCTTGAACCCAAGGTAAATAATTTTTGCCAGTGATGTCGAGTGCAACAAACTCAAGACTCGTCAAATTCGACATTTACTATAATAAAATACAAAACATGTTATAATAATTAAAATACAAAACATGCTATAATAATTAAAACATTATACAAAAAAAAATATAATTAATCTTCTTTTAAATCTTCTTTTAAATCTTCTTTTGTAAAAGTTCTGATGAAAAACGATATCCACATCCATATAAGTGTCGCCGTAAAAATAATCATGACCAATAGATTAAACATCAGATAGAGCGACATCCTTCAATTACAAAAATGTAAAATAAGTTTCGTGATTATAACATCAAAGGAAAAAGTACAATTAATCATAATATTTAAAAAGCCTTAAAAATATTATCCACATAGCGGTAAGGATCACCGTAAATAAAGTAAGAAGAAGAAGATCCATCTTTGTATAAAACGACATGATTCTATAATTGAAAAATAACATAATAATTAGATAACATAGATAAATTATTATTAGTATCTTTAATAACGATAATATTGTAAATAAAATGTTAAGTAAATCTGGGAGAATGACCGATCCAAGTCAAATTCGTAATTAGGCGGTACTCCGCTCTAAAGCAAATTTGTAATTAGACGGTAATCCAACCCAAATTTTTAATAACGATAATATTGTAAATAAAATGTTAAGTAAATCTGGGAGAATGACCGATCCAAGTCAAATTCGTAATTAGGCGGTACTCCGCTCTAAAGCAAATTTGTAATTAGACGGTAATCCAACCCAAATCATTTTTTTTTATCGAAATCTCGTCACTTGTAATGACGATATTCCGCGAAACCACTCGGCTATCGACGTTTTAGTTATAAATTTTAAAATTAAATATTTATTATATATATAACATTATTAGAGAATGATTAATGTAAATACAAAATAAAATTTCCATACCTAAACTCGTACAATATCTTCGACGGAGGTTGAAACTGATGACGGAGAGCGCTCGTGCTGATAATGTGTTATAAAATATTATAACTATTAAGTATTTTACTAATGACGATATAATTAGAGAGATAATAACTTCTTTTCTTCAATACTTTCTCTTATCTTTTTACACATCCCAAATCACCTATTTATATACAAATTCATCCAATTACATCCACAAAATAAAATATTACATCAACCACACAAAAATCTCATCTACCATTCTAATCAATAAAATAATCACAACCTCCATTCTAAACCACTCCTTTTACTTAACCACCATTCCAAACAATATACATCCACATATTTATTTAATATTTCATAATAATATATATTATGGATTAATTAGTTTGAAGGTGTGTATGTTTTTAATGTTGATATAAGTAGATGAATTAAATGTTGTGATTTTAGTTATATTAAATGTTGTAAAAAATAGTTGGATGATTAATGGGATGAAATGTATTAAATGATGAAAATATTAGTTGTAATAGTGAAATTAGATTAGTATAAATAGGTCATTAGTCTTGTATTGAAAAACACACCAAAGTATTGAATAATATTTCATACTTTATCTCTCTAATCTTTCTCTCTAATATTATAAGGTTATTATCATAATAATATCATAATATCCTTAATATAAGTTAATAATATCAAAATAATCTTAATATAATATTTAATTATAATAATATTTTCATAACACGTTATCAGCACGAGAGCTCCGATCCTTCGAAGTTCGTCGACGTCATCACTCCGAGCACGAGAGTTCCGTCCTCTGAAGTTTGTCGACGTCATCACTCCGAGTAAAATGTCGAATCTTCAAAAGCTTGACATTGTTGCTCTCGATATCACGGGCCAGAACTATCTATCATGGATTTTGGATGTCCAACTTTACCTTGAATCAAAAGGTCTGGGAGATACTATAAAAGATAAAAATGAGGCATCGAGCCAAGATAAGGCCAAGGCCATAATTTTTCTCCGTCACCACCTTCATGAAAGTTTAAAGGTGGAATATCTTACTGTGAAAGATCCACTTACTTTGTGGACTGATCTGAAAGAAAGATACGACCACCAAAGGACCGTGATACTGCCAAATGCTCAATATGATTGGACAAATTTACGGTTCCAAGATTATAAATCTGTAAGTGAATATAATTCTGCTATGTTCAGAATTACTTCTCAATTAAGATTATGTGGACAAGAAATTACTGACGCAAGTATGCTAGAAAAAACATTCAGCAGGTTCAATGCAGCGAATTTGGTGTTGCAGCAACAATATCGAGAGAGAGGATTTCAGAAATATTCAGAGTTAATCTCTTGTCTCCTCGTTGCTGAACAAAATAATGAGTTATTATTGAAGAATCACCAATCGCGATCACCGGGCTCTGCCCCTATACCTGAAGCCAACATGACTACATATCAAAATGATCGAGGTAATAGTGATCGCGGTCGTGGCCAGTACAATAATCGTGGTCGTGGTCGTGGTCGTGGTCGTGGTCGTGGACGTGGACGTGGCCGTGGTCGTGGTCGTGCCCGTGAATATTATGGTAATTATAATAATTTTCCCCAGAAAAGAAAAATGGAAAACAAAGAGGAAATCGGTGAACAATCTAAAAAACGATTTGATGAACCATGTTCTCGTTGTGGTATGAAAGGTCATTATGCCCGTACTTGTCGCGTGGCAAAACACCTCGTTGATCTCTATCAGAAATCGCTTGACGAAAAGGGGAAGAAAGTTGAGACAAATTTTGTCCAAGATGAAGGCGGTTCTAATCTCAACTTCAACGAGATTGGTGACTTTGATGTTGATGAATTCCTCACCGATCCTAATTAAGCAAATGTTATTATTGTGTACTATTTTCATATATGTTGTGTGTTTTTCATATATGATGTGTATTATTTATGTATTATTATATATGTTGTGTATTGTTATTTAATCAATGTTTTGATATTTTATTATTATTTTCTTGAAGAATGAATACACGTGGAGATATATGTCTTGTGGATAGCGCAACGACTCATACAATTCTCGCGGATAGAAAATATTTCTCCCGATTGATTATTCAAGAAGCAAATGTTAATACCATTTCGGGAAGTACGAAATTGATTGAAGGCTCTGGGACAGCTAATATCATATTATCCGGAGGAACAAAATTGCATATTGAAAATGCATTGTATTCTTCCAAGTCTCATAGGAATTTATTGAGTTTTAAAGACATCCGTAAAAACGGATATCATATTGAGACTACAAAAGAAGGTGATAATGAATACCTTCAAATCACAAATGTGATTTTAAATAAAAAATACATTATAGAAAAATTGTCCGCTTTATCCTCCGGTTTATACTATGCTTACATTAATACAATTGAAGCAAATTCTATAAATGATGACTTATTTATTGTGTGGCATGACCGGTTAGGCCATCCCGGTTCAACTATGATGCGGAGAATAATTGAGAGTTCATGTGGACACACATTAAAAAATAAGAAGACTATTATGTCCAATGAATTATCATGTGATGCTTGCTCAAAAGGAAAACTGATCGTTAGACCATCACCAGTGAAATTAAAGATCGAGTCTATTACGTTTTTGGAACGTATTCAAGGCGATATATGTGGACCAATACATCCACCATGCGGTCCATTTAGATATTTTATGGTTTTAATCGATGCATCAACTAAATGGTCGCATGTATCATTATTATCAACTCACAATGTTGCATTCGCTAGAGTGCTTGCTCAATTAATTCGATTATGAGCACATTTTCCTGATTTTCCAATTAAGAAAATACGCCTTGATAATGCTGGTGAGTTCACTTCTAAAGCATTTAATGATTATTGTATGTCTATTGGAATTGATATTGAACATCCCGTAGTACATGTTCATACTCAAAATGGGCTTGCAAAATCATTGATAAAAAGATTACAATTAATTGCAATACCATTACTAATGAAGTCAAAACTTCCTTTATCATGTTGGGGATATGCTATTTTACATGCAGCATCACTTATCCGTATTAGACCAACAAGTTATCATAATGTTTCCCCATTACAAATGGTTTTCGGTCAGGAACCAAATATTTCCCACTTGAGAGTTTTTGGGTGTGCGGTATATGTCCCTATTGCTCCACCGCAACGCACTAAAATGGGACCTCAAAGGAGAATGGGAATATATGTTGGATTTGAATCAAAGTCGATAATAAAATATTTAGAACCATCGACAGGAGATTTATTCACAGCTCGATTTGCCGACTGTCACTTTGATGAATCTAAATTTCCAACATTAGGGGGAGATAAAGAAAATAAACAGCTGGTTAAAGATATTACTTGGAATGAATTGTTATTGGCTCATTTTGATCCTCGTACAAAAGAATGTGAACTCGAAGTTCAAATGATAATTCATTTACAAAATTTAGCCAATCAATTGCCAGACAGTTTTACTGACCAAAAGAGAGTGACTAAATCATATATACCAGTTGTTAATGCTCCTATTAGAATTGATACTTCTATTGGAGATGCGAACAAAACTGAGCCGAAACTGCAATTGAAACGTGGTAGGCCCTCGGGATCCAAAGATAAGAATCCTCGAAAAAGAAAAGGAGCAAATATTGTGAATGGCCAAATTGAGGACACATCAACTCCAAGAGAGTCAATGGGCGTAAATAATCTTGATCAGGTACCTAAAAGTTGTGAAAATATTGAAAGCGAAGAGATCTCGTTAAATTATGCCCAAAACAGAATACGATGGAACCGAGACAAAGTCAACGTTGACGAAGTTTTCTCATTTAACGTAGCGCTGCATGAGATTATTGATAATGAGGATCATGAACCAAAATCTGTAAATGAATGTAGACAGAGAAGTGATTGGCCAAAATGGAAAGATGCAATCGAAACAGAATTAAAATCACTTGAGAAACGAGAAGTTTTTGGCCCAGTAGTCCGTATACCAGAAAATATAAAGCCGGTTGGATATAAATGGGTTTTCATCAGAAAGAGAAATGAAAATGGTAAAATTGTTAGATACAAAGTACGGCTTGTTGCACAAGGGTTTTCACAAAGACCTGGTATTGATTACGAGGAGACATACTCTCCTGTGGTGGATGCAACTACTTTTCGTTATCTAATTAGTCTGGCAGTACGTGAATGACTCGATATGCATCTTATGGATGTTGTCACTGCTTATTTGTATGGCTCACTCGATAGTGACATATATATGAAACTTCACGAGGGATTTCGTTTGCCTGAAAATTCGGGACCTCGTAATCAGTACTCAGTAAAACTGAATAAATCATTGTATGGTTTAAAGCAATCGGGGCGAATGTGGTATAATCGCCTAAGTGAATATTTACTGAGTGAGAGATATAAAAATGATCAAACATGTCCATGTATTTTCTTTAGAAGAAGTGGAAAAGAGTTTGTCATCATTGCAGTTTATGTTGATGACTTAAATATTATAGGAACTCCTCAAGAGTTAACTAAAACTATTACATGTTTGAAACGGGAATTTGAGATGAAAGATCTCGGAAAAACGAAATTTTGTCTCGAACTACAAATTGAATATTTAAATAATGGAATATTTGTCCATCAAGAGACTTATACGAAAAAGATCTTGAAAAGATTTTATATGGACAAAGCGCATCCATTAACTACACCGATGATCGTACGGTCCCTTGATGTAACTAAAGATCCATTCAGACCATGCGACAATAACGAATAAATACTTGGTGCCGAAGTTCCATATCTTAGTGCTATTGGCGCATTAATGTATCTTACAAGTCATACTCGACCAGATATAGCATTTGCTGTAAATTTATTAGCAAGATATAGTTCTGCACCAACGCGACGACATTGGAATGGAATCAAACAAATATTCTGTTACCTTCAAGGAACTACGGATATGTGATTATTCTATTCTAATGATTCACAATCTCATTTAATTGGCTATGCAGATGCAGGGTTTTTATCTGACCCACATAATGGGCGATCACAAACGGGTTATTTATTTACATATGGCGGTACAGCTATTTCATGGCGATCGGTTAAACAAAGTTTAACAGCTACTTCAAATCATGCTGAAATATTGGCAATTCATGAAGCTAGTCGAGAATGTGTTTGGCTAAGATCGATTATTCAACATATTCAAGAGACTTGCGGGTTATCTTCTGAAAAATTACTCCCTACAACATTATTTGAAGATAATACAGCATGCATCGCTCAATTAAAAGAAGGTTACATCAAAGGTGATTGGACAAAACATATATCACCTAAATTTTTCTTTACACACGAGCTTCAGAAAAATGGTGATATTGATGTACAACAAGTACGATCAAGTGAAAATCTCGCTGACCTATTCACAAAGGCACTTCCTCCAAGAATTTTCGAAAAGTTAGTATATTCAATTGGAGTCCGAAAACTTGGAGATCTTAAAGGATATTCTCATCAAGGGGAGTAGATATGCGTTGCACTCTTTTTTCCTTCACTATGGTTTTTTCCCACATGGTTTTCCTAGTAAGGTTTTTAATGAGGCAACAATTAAAAGCGTATCCAAAGAATTATGTACTCTTTTCCGTCACTAGGTTTTTATCCCACTGGATTTTTCCTAGTAAGGTTATAACGAGACATAATCTTTGAGAAAACATCCAATGGGGAGTATTATTGATTAATTAGTTTGAAGGTGTGTATGTTTTTAATGTTGATATAAGTAGATGAATTAAATGTTGTGATTTTAGTTATATTAAATGTTGTAAAAAATAGTTGGATGATTAGTGGGATGAAATGTATTAAATGATGAAAATATTAGTTGTAATAGTGAAATTAGATTAGTATAAATAGGTCATTAGTCTTGTATTGAAAAACACACCAAAGTATTGAATAATATTTCATACTTTATCTCTCTAATCTTTCTCTCTAATATTATAAGGTTATTATCATAATAATATCATAATATCCTTAATATAAGTTAATAATATCAAAATAATCTTAATATAATATTTAATTATAATAATATTTTCATAACATATATATATATATATATGTAAAAATTGTCTTTTCATTTATTATTATAGGTGACGCCTTTGTGTAGTGGTTCGCCTATAGTAAGTCCACATTGTCCCACGCCGAGGCCGACGAGACGTACTTAAAGCTCTTGGCCTCAACCTACTTCATTAAGGACTTAAATTTACATTCGTATTATTATCACATTAGTTTTTGAAGATTTTTAACCAAATAATGCTGCTAAATTTATTTAATTGAATTTGTCAACGTGGAATAATAAATCCCTATTTTCTGATTCAAAATCTAAAAGTGGGCATATCATTCAAAATTGAAAGCCAAATTGATACTCTTGTCCTAATAAAATTAATGTTGTTGACAGATCAGAGCTCTGACTACGATTTTGGAGCGAGAATCATTACAATTCCTTGTATCGAGCTGGAGGTTGATGGGTTGGGCTGCCGACTCGATCGAGTAATATTGCAGGTAAAAATTAAACAAGAGATACGAGATTTTTACGTGGAAAATCCCAAACAAATCTGGATAAAAATTACGGGCAAGAAAAAAAAATTTCACTATAGACGAAAATATAGGAGTTACAACATCTCGAGCAATAAAGAAGAAAATGCTCAATATCTCTCTTTATAAACGAAGAAAATACCTCAGAAACTCTATTTATTTTTCATCTCTTTTTTCTTCACTCGCCGTGGGATGATTTTCTTTTGCTCCTTCATTGCCTATTTATAGGTGTGTGGCTCGAATTAATAAAGCACCCCGTGGTGCTTCACGAGGTGCACACTTAATATTTTAAATTTTTTTTATTTTAATTTACCCTCCCCTACGAGGACTCAAGTCTCTATGACAATAATCTCTCACTTGAATATTTGATTGAAACCTCAGCAGATTTTCACATATTCTTTCTCATTTTTGGCTCCCACTTGGACCAGCTTCTCCTGATCTTGCCCGTTTTCGGTGCACACTTGGACCATGTTCTCTTGATCTTGCCCTCGTCACTGTCAGTGCATCTGCTTGGTGGGATGTTATCACATTTGTCTTCTTTGTTATTACGATGATTTTCTTCTTCTAGAATAGCATCTGCAATATTATCGAAGATAAGTTTTCCCGCAGTTTGGTTATTGGTTAGGTTGATGACGAGTTGATCGTAGGAGTCTGGCAGACTTTGGAGTAGAAGCTCAGCACGTTCGTTTGGCTCTATTTCGTAGTCCAAGTCTTTGAGTTGGGAGAACAGAGTTTTCAACTTGTTGATGTGCTCTATCACAGAAGAAGATTCTTCCATTCGTAGAGAATATAATTTTCTTTCAAAGAAAATTCTGTTGTGTAGTGACTTGACTTGATACAGCTTCTCTAGGTGATCCCAAATTTCTCTCGCACTATTTTTCTCTCGACCCTTGACAATATTTCATCTGCTAATGTCAGATGAATATTGGCAATGGCAGCCCCCATCTATCTTCTTCCATTTGGCATCACTGGTAATGGTTGCACGTCTGCCAGTGATCGCCTTCAGACAATTTTCTTTCAGTAAAATTGCTTTTATCCTCATTTTCCACGATGAGTAATTTCTCCCGTTGAATTTCTCAATGTTAAATTTCGCCGCCATAATATATGCTCAGTCGTGAATGATAATTCTGAGGGGTTGCAGCAAATAATTATTAAAACCCGTATCGAGTAATCATCACCGTACAAGGGTAGTATGATATCTATTATTTTCTGATGTGGAGGGTCCACGTTCGTGGCAACCACAGAGCATACGATAAATAGATATATAAAACTCAAGCTGGCTCTGATACCACTTGGTAGACTGGGCAGCGGACTCGGTCGAGTAACACCGCAGTTAAAAGTTGAACAATTAGAGATAAAATGAACACCGAGATTGAAAACCCCAAACAAATCGGAGTAAAAACCACGAGTAAGGAGGAAAATATAGAATTTAAAACCCGAGCTATAAAGGATAAAACATTCAATACCCCTCTTTATACTATGAGAAAATACCGAACAAACTTTCTTTTTATTTTTCCTCTCTATTTTCTTTAATGTGAAATGATTTTCGTTTGCTCCTTGAGTGCTTATTTATAGGCGTGTGGCTCTTGAATTAATAAAGCACCTCGTGGTGCTTCAAGAGGTGCACACTTAATATTTTAATTTTGTTTTTTTATTAACCCTCGCGCGCCACGATGACTCATGTCCCCATGCCAACAGAGGTGAGAAACTAATACATAAACTGCATGACTTAATTTTGTTTATCTATGCTGCTACTCCTGCTATATATATATATGTATATAATTATTACACTGTCACATTTATGAACCATACATATATAGCATGGATTGTGTTTGATACCAAGGCATGAAATTATTACCGATTGATTGATTCACACAAATGACATCATTCGTTGTACATACTCTTAACACATACATCATTGTTCTTGATTAATATATATATATAGAGGCTAAGAGCATCTCCAATGGAACGCCAAACTCGAAGTTTGGCGGTGGAGGCTCTCCAACCAACCGCCAAACTCTACTGCAAATTTAGCGGGAGCTACAGTGCCCTGCCATCTCAAGCGGGGCACTGTTCCCCGCTATCAATTTCTCTCTTCTTTTTTTTACTTTTTTTTATTTCGATTTCAATTTCTTTGTTCTATAATGTTAGTTAACTTTAGGGTTTCAACAGATTTAGGTATTCAGGGGAAAAAAACTTTTGGATCGGTTTTCATCGAGGAAGACGAACCAGTGAACAGAGGCGAGAGAACCAATGACAGTGGTTGGGTTTATGAAAAATAATAATAAAATAATAATTTTTTACTTTAAATATAAGATTATTAATAAATGAAATAATTTAACTTTTATGTTATAATTAATTAAAATAATTAACTAAAAAATTTAAAAATATTTATTAATTATAGATAATTGAATATTTTAGTTTTAACTAATGATTAAAAAATTTTATCTAATAATCTTGATTTTATGTTATAATTAATTAAAATATTAATTAAAAATTTAACTATTATTATTATTAATGCATGATTTTACTAATCTTATATTTTTCAATAGAGCACATTATAAAAAATTATAATATAAATTACTATGTAAATAATATATTGATATAGAGGAAAATATAGAGGAAATGGTTGAAATATGATACTTTAAATATAGAGGAATTGTACTGTAACAACTTTATATATAGAAGAATGGTTGGAGATACCTAATTCCTTCTTTCTCATTCTTCATTGCGATAATAACTTAATCGGTGAAGGCAATGTAAAGGGCAAAACAAGCACAACACAAATATATAAATCACTTCAGTTGAGAGTCATAACTCATAGTAGCCATACTACATGAGGAAAGGAAGCAACACATTAAGATACAAATTATTTCCACCATTATAAGTTTTGCCTTGTATCATAGAAAGAGAGCACACACACAAACACCAAAGATGCTCTGATCATTCACAACTGTTGGAGGGAAATCTTTCGATTTCCGTTAACAATCGTTCAGAGAGCACCACACAAACCATATTAGCCTTTATTATAGCAGCAGCGTCGTAATAAATATTATAACGACGAATCAAAGCCATCATCATCGTCCATAATCACAGGCGAGAGATCAATAGCGGGACTGAGATGGGGGAAGCCTCCTCGCCCATAACGGGCTGGAACAGATCCAACTCGCCGTACCGCTCCAACACCCTCATTCTGCAGTCCTCGGCAGCCATTAGGCCCGTCGAGTAAGCTCCGTGGACCGACCCGGGAAAGTCGACGCTCGTGGCCTCGCCAGCAAAGAAAATGTTGTCCACGGGGATTCTCAGCTTCTCGTACAGATCGTGGGGTTTGCCAACCTTGTCGTAGCTGTAAGAGCCCAAAGTGTTCTTGTCAGTGCCCCAGTGCGAAACCAAGTACTGAATCTGCAATTAGATAGCGGCTAAGCAATGAGAGAATGTTATACCACATTGGGATGCTAAATATATCAGCAAGATTTCAAAATATAAATCAAGGCGGATATTACATAATTCCACCAATGTTTACAGTTGTGACTATGTACACCCCCGCCTTCACGCCCTTACACGAACAATAAATTTGCCAGCAACAAGTTCGTTCGGCGAAAAGGGGTCAACAAATTTCGAATAGAGATTTCCTACTCACATTATGAGCATTAGTGAAGATGTTGATTTAACTTTCGTGGAAAAGTACTTAAAATTTACTTATAAATATTACCTAAACAATATTTATGGATGTGAATAATATACTGTGAAAAAACTATGCAAGTTAAAATGCAATAAATACCGGTTCGGAGGCGTTTGGGAGAATCCTCTTGAGTTGCGTGAAGGCGAAATCGGCAGCAGCTTCGTCGGACATCTTCTCGACGTCGCGGGCCAGCTGGCCTGCGGGCATGTAAACAAGGACAGAGTGACCCGTGGCCTTGTGGAGGTTGAGGAAATAACTGCACTCATAAGAACTCTCCGCGACAACTCCCAAGAACTCCACGTTGGGCCAGAAGACGTTATCGAAGTGCAGGACAATCTTGTTCTCGATCCCAACTCCAAGGTCATTGATGGCTTCTTCTTTCCAGTTGGGCAGCCTCGGCTCGAACCTCACAGTGTTCGATTTTAGGACGCCGAGTGGGAGTGCGATGATGGCAGCATCTGCTACGAATACTCTCCCGTCTTCTACAGTCACTCTTACACCAGAATGGCGTCTTATCACTTTTGTAACCCTAGAAAGAAAAAAGAAGTTTACTTCTCTAAGGAAAGACTTCTCCGAAACTGTTGTTTGCATAAAAGTGTGTGTATTTTTTTTACCTGTGGTTCAGACGAATGTCGAGGCCTTTGGCGAGAGAATTGAGTACAGGGAGATATCCACGTACCATAAGACCATGACCGCCAGGCAACAGTTCTTCCTGCAAAGTATTATACAAATCATCGATCAAGTTTTCGAGGCTGCGCTGGCAACAAATATTACTTATGAATTAAGAAAAAAGGGGGTAAGAAGTCATGAGTATCCAAAAAGTGATTGCTCATCGGTTGAGTGTCTTAAAGGTTCCAAATGAAGGGAACTTGTGTAACGGTGGATTTGTTGCGGGGATATCAAGAAAAAGGAGTTATGGTGTACTACAATAAAAAAAAAGGAAACAGAGATTGCATTTTATTAAAGCTTCCTGGTTAAGTTTTGGGAAAAAGTCTGCAAGTAGAAATACAATTCAGAACTCAGGTCGAAGTAGTCATGCACATTAATTTAACATATACCTCATCCCAGCCTTTAAGAGAAATAGTATCAGCATCTGCAGCAAACCAGCCTTCCATTCTACAAAGGTACCATTGAAGCACCTTATTCGCAAGACCGTCCAATCTATACAGAGAGATATATCAGTAACTTTTGTCAGATACTACACTAATAAGCATGAACTATTACACTAGTATTAACCTTAGGTCGGGTCTTCTCTTGAAGATGATTGATATAGCACGTTGGACAGACATGTCTTCAGTGAATTCCTGTCTTAAAACATCCGTCTGCAAGAAATAAAAGAAACGATGGAATGACTCACGTGAATAATATGAAAAAAGCGAGAGAAAAAAAAAAAGCTCTGCAGGCAGCAAAATGGAGATATATTGTGATCGTGACAATTTTTAACAGATATAAATTTACCTCTTTCAGTATGCTCTCAAATGTTTCCCCAACCTTGGACACTAAATCTTGAGGAACCTGATTTCCGTCCATATCAAACAGGGCATAACTGTAAAACGTAACAGAGCAAATCAAATAGGCGGTTAAATGGAAAACGAAAACATATTCCCCATAAGCAGAAACTTTGTAGGCAGTTTAGAAACCTTTCTAAATCATGGTCGTATAGAACCGAGTTGTCCCCACTGGTACGGTAAAGTGGAAGCCCTAATCTTCCGATAATAGGTGCTAGTGGATTCTCCTTGCAGACACCATGCAACCTAAAACAACAAATTTTAATCAGGAGAAAGGAAGGGTTGAAGCAAAAAGATAATGTAGTGATCATATAAAGCCAGCAAATCAGTAAAAAGAAAAGAACGAAAAATTCTTAGCACCATGATGCACCCAAGTCAATTGGGAATCCAAATGAATAGTCGGTGTGTATTCGACCACCAATTCTATCCCGGGATTCCAACAAGGTAACCTAAACGAAAAAAAAAGAAAAAAAAACAAAAACTTTAGTATCACTATTCATTATCAATCATCAATAACATCAATTATGCTATGTACTATGCTACACAAACCGCGATGCATTCCAAACACTTACCTGAAACGAGGCATCGTGAAGAGCACGAGCAGCAGCAATACCAGCAAAGCCCGCACCTATGACGATGACAGAAGGAGAGCTCGTGGATCTTCGTTGAGAAGTTGAATAGCACGGAGCTGAAAAATAATATAAAACAAAGCATATCAGCCTAAACAAAGTCTATAACACTTCCATATCCCAGAGCACGAAAATAATATACAAGACAAGCAGTAAAATCAACTCCTAGAATTTATAATTTAACATGAAATGTAATTAAGCCGTCAGGAGAAGAAACCTAATCAAGTTTATAGCCAAATCTTATAAAACGCTGAAATATAATAGAGCCCAACAACAGATGAAGCATTGATAAAACTTTCTACTTCACCAGTTGGAGCCAAGAAAAATATATCTTGTTTTCTAAAAGCACCATACAACCACCCCTTTATAAAATAATCATAAAGAATGAAAGAGATCTATGTCAAAACTACAGAAAAACTAGATGCCTTTTAACAGGATTTTCAAGTTAAAAAAAAACACCAAAAAGAATATCGAAGCCATTAAATCACGCTAGAAAACTAATTAGCATAAAGAATAAGCATACAATTGAAAGGTATTGGCTTTGGAAAAACGGAGAATTGAGGTTATGAAGTGGTTCGAATTTGAGATATCCAGCTTAACCCACTCGCTCATGCGTCTTCTAGAACCCACAAAATCAATCTCTGAAGGAAAATAATCCAAATTAAACCAAGCAAGAATCTACCCTGGGTTATTAATTCTATAAATTACAATAAAATTCGACAGTAATTAATGGGGATTCCTTCTGAGAAACGAAAAGGGTTCCTCGATAGATGACAAGAGCTAAAGGGCCACGAGCTAGAGAGAGAATTGAATTGCAAAGTGATGGCGATTTTTGTTGGAGAAGGTTGAAAAGTTTATGTCTTTATGGTGAAACTATGAAAGGGGCTTTATAGGCATATAATAAATATCGTGGGAACCAACTCGGATGCCACATGAATGATGAATATACTTTTGTAGGTATTTGTCTATTTTCTTACCTTTTTATTGTTTAATTATTCAATATTTAATTATTTTCCTTTTTTTTTAAATTTCCTATTTGCTTTTTTTTTTTTGGGAAATAATAATTGTATTATTTTATGATGTTTGTTTTGGAGTGAACCTCCAAAATATCATGGTATGTTCCCTCTGCTTTTGTTTAGCTTAGGTGATGAGTCATCACCAGAATGACAGATCACCTAAGTGGTGAAAATGGTGTGATATTCCAAATTTTGGATCACCCCAAAAAATTCTAAGTGATCTTCTATCACCTTTATGAAGTGATGTTTCCATTTTTTTTGGACAAAATTATTCATTATATTTTAACATTTCAGTCTTATATATCCTTATTCTTGTTTTTAATTGCATAAATAACATATTTAAATCTTAAAAATATATTTAACTATAAAAAATAAAAGATTTATATTGAAGAATTATATAAAAGACTAATAATTTAATGCTTAAAAAAATTAAAGCTTGATATGAAATATTAATCATTGTCACGTAAAATATCATCTCAAAATGAATAATATTAATCCACATTACCTAGATGATATTCATAGAGTTAAATATGATTATACACATCACACTCATGATGATTAAACAAACACAATATTTCAATATCAACTTTATATGCAAAATAGAATATCACCCCAAAAAAAACACAGTGATGACATATAAACTTGATCCACATTTCGGCGATACATCGTAATATTGGATTACCTCAAACAAACACCCCTAAGGATAGCATTATTTTATATGGTGATGTGATTTATATTTTCATCTATAACAATTATAGCTAGGAATTAAACAAAAAAAAAGTATTTTAATTTATGCAAAATTTATTTTATGATTATTATGAAAGATGAGTCGAGTCGCCTCACGAACTGGCTCGATTGAAGGTCACTTCGAGTTTCATGCAAAATTGAATTAATGATTAGAGGTAAAAACTGAGTTCAGTTGTCTCACGAACACGATCAAGTGGCTCTACTGAAGGTCAGCTCGAGCTCATGATTGTCGAGCTCGAGCTTCATGTGACTGTTCGAAAGCTCACCATCCAAACTCGATTCGTTTGCACCCTATTAATGATGATGTGCAAGGTTGTTCTCATAAAGGTATATTTTCTAAAGTTTTTATAATATAAATTATGTTTCATTTTCAGAAAAAAATGATAAATATTGTAACTAGTATTCCAATCAATTATCTTTTATGATTACATGTCACACACGCAGTCATTTTGATTTTAATCTTGACAATAGTGCTAACTACCAGGGCCGAATTTGGGCATGTGCATCCTGACCCACTGCACAGGGCCACTGACTTTTAGGCCAAATATTTTAAAGGCCAGGGCCACATTTTTTGCCCAAATTTTATATGGGGCCTCATTTTCTTAAAAAAAAAAACTCATTGGGCCACCAAAATAAAAAAAAAAAATGGCCCTGCTAACTACCTATGTTTGTATGTGATACATCGAATTATAAATCACCTGGCTAACTTTCGTTTTTCAATTACGAAACAAAGATATAATGGAGAAATATATAAATTAGATATATAATATATATATATATATGAAATAAAAATTAATAGGAGAAAGGGCATGGGTTAAGGGTAAATAGCATATAACTCACTTGGTTTGAAAAATAAGCATCAAAATCCTATGGTTAGGAAATAACGTAAAATCCCCTCCTTGTCATTTTCACCTCATAATTGGGGGGTACAATGCTAAATTTTAGACAAAAAAAGGGGATAAGATGCTAAGTTTTAGACAATACAGAGGGTACGGTGCTAAGTTTAAATAACATCGGGGATACTGTGCTAAGTTTTAGACACCACGAGGGAGTTTTGTGCAATAAAAAATACATAGAGTAGTTTTGTGACTTTCAGTTAGGATTGCAAATGAATCGAATTTTTTTGGTTCGATTCGAAAATTGAGATTCGAATTCAAAATATTAGAATATCAAATCCGAATAAGAATATTTTTTTTCGATTCGAATAATTTTAGAATACGAATACAAATATCGCAATATTCGATTCGATTCGTAAAAAACTAAATATAAATATTAATATTCAATATATAATTGAAATGTAATATATTATAATTCTATATATATATTTATAAACATATTATAATTCAACATATATTTAAACATAAGATGCTATAATTAAATATATATTTTAAATATAATATTATTTTTATTTTTATTAAATAAAAAAATATAATAATAACATATAAATTTGAATTATAATATTCGATTCGATATTCGAATATCATAATCAAAGCGAATTCAAATCGATTTTTAGTATTCGAATAATATTCGTATTCGAGTTCGAATTCGAAATTTGACAATAGAATATGAATAGAATATCATGATAGTCGACTCGATTCGATTCGTTTGCACACATACTTTCAGTATAACCACACGGGGATATTGCATAATTTACCCTATTTTAATAATGATAGTTATAATGCCCACCGACACGTAACTTGCACAATTTCACACGTTGAAAGAGACAATACAAATAAATATCCAAATAAATGCATGGTTATGTTTCAATCGAAATACTAGACACGTAATGATGTGATTGCCATTTGAGCACATGGTTAGAATTAAATCTTTAACGAAGAAAAAGATTTTATCCTACGGAAATTTATTTATTTCTTTACAATTATAAATCCATTTAATATACATGATATCACGATTGTTGGTGTGGAGGGTGTCGGTGTATTTTATGGGAATGGAATATAAATTGCATATAACTCACTAATGGTTTAAAAATATAAACATCAAAACCTCTCTGATTTGTAAATATCGTAAAACACCCTCGTGATATATTTAATTATGCACTACTTGTCATTTACAACCCTAATCGAGGGGTACACTGCTAAATTTTAGACATCATTGGAGGTACGATACTAAGTTTTAGACATCATAAGAGAGTTTTGCGCAATAAAAAAAAAAGCATAGAGTAGTAACGTGCATTACAGTATATCCACGTGGGGGTATAACATAATTTACCCTGGAAAACATATGAACTTTAGTATAGTCGAGGTACGAGTTCGATTCGTTGTCTGTAAGTCGAAATTGTCATGAAGTACTGAAGCATTGAAGCATAGGTGGGGTAGTGGTGATGTAAGTTAAAGTATTGAAGCAAAGTAAGTAGGGCGTCAATTTTTGAATGAAGTTGGATTATAATGAAGTGGGTAAGTAAGACTAAATCTTCTGTATTTTTTTAAAATATCAACTAGTTTGGACTTTATTGGATTATTTAGCACAATTGGGTTCAGACCGAATTATCCAAAATTTAACAATGATAGCTCTTTTGACATCAATCAATTTTTACTGTTTACATTATATAATAATATTTTGGACTACAAACATTTAGCAATAATTGTTGTGAATTTTAGGCACAAAGAAATTACCCTTGAATCAACCCCAAAAATATTAAACATGAGAAAATAACGATATGAAATATAACGTGGAAAACTCCCAAATAGGCAATGGAAAAATCCAACATTTTTTACCAGCACACAATTTTTTTACTCTCACTTACACCCAAAACGTTAAATAATAATAATAATAATAATAATTCTACCGCTATATTTTAACTCTCATCACAAGAATTTTTTTAGAGTTAACTATTAACACGGATCAACTTTTTACTTTTATTAAATTTCGGGATCTAACCATCTTTTTATAGGAGAGAAACGAATGGACAAACAAGCTCAAGCCTAACAATAATTCATAACGTTATCCTGAGTTATTGTTAATATTTTAACTACCAGATATTTAATAAATTATTACAATAACGTATGGTTGGTTATATTATCATCATATGGGTGCTATTAAAGATCCAAATAATATATGTGTTTATTGTGGGAATTGGTTTATGAATTATTTGTTGTGTTACTTACCAGCATGCATGAGCTTTCGCCATTAATAATATGAAAGAATCGCCTCCACATTCAATTTTTTTTATCTTTATTTCGAAGCATACACTTTGAATATATGACTAATTCTCAGAATTATATCAAATTTACCCCTTTTTTTTGGCAAAATTTATATAAAATATACATCAATAAATTTTCGACACCGGAAAATGCTGATGTAAATAAAACTATGATGTTCTAATACCAAATACTCTCAGCTTTTTTATTGTTATTATTATTTTCCAAAATTTTTCGAAGGTGTTTATTTATTCTTTTGGATTTTTTCATCACTATTACGTAATTTTCTCGCTGAAAGGTTATTTTGGTTTGGTCATTTAAAAAAAAATTGGTGATTTTGATATTTGCCAAACTTATAGTATCTTGAATAGTTGGTCAAACCTTAAGATATTATTTTATATTTAGACTACTAATAATTATATGACAGTACAAGCAACGCCCATGTCTCATATATGTGGCAATCATAATTAAGTTTTTTTTTTTTCAAAGTCGTTGTTAAGGTTTTTGCGATAAGATTCTTGAAACGTTGAATTCGTGGTAGGATTAGACTTTACGTACGTATGGTGATATATAATATCAAAAATTTATATTTGACGTAACATTACATAATAGGTGACTATAGATGCCGATATTTCAATGAGTTCATTGACTTTTCTGATCATATTTAAATTATTTCTCTCCTTTAACATTGGGAGATACCCCACAAAATACTACGGTATGGTAATTCCCACAAAAATTGAGCCTTAATCGAATTTAAATTTCATTGTCAGCTATAAAACGATTTCAACTTTTGTATGTATTGTTTCAAGACACAATAAATATTAATAGTCAATGCGGCCAAGTAAAATGGATTCAATAACCTTCTCGAGGAGATATTCGACAACTCCATATTTATTTTTTAGAAAGTAGTATTTTATTTTTGGTTACTAACCTAGCCAATAACTGGGCCGGAGTATATAATTGGGCTGAAAAGGCGTGTTAATTATTATTTGGGCCCAGCCCATTGTAAAAATGAAAATGTTGATAACTCCAGGGTTAACTACAATTAATAGTAACTATTCAAGAAACTATCTTAAAAAAAAAAAAAACGTCTTTGCTCAAAAACCTCGGAAAGTGAAGCTGAGAGAGTGAAATGGAGCGTGTATGTTGCAAAAGATCAAAATAAGAGTGCCTCAAACTTCAGTTAAGCTCCTCCTCCGTGGAGGTATGGTATGTGCGTGCATACAAGTTCTTTTCTTTATCGTCTCAGTGTTTTCACCTTGGAAATGCCCACTGACATTTTCCCATTACTTGAGAAGTGATAATTTCTTACAGAGTAGTGAGTTCGTATGTTATTTGTTAGTTCTGCCTCTGTGGCGTTGATAATATTTTTTAGAAGGAATTATCTACTAGGCTAGGCGTTTGTGGAGTGGAGGTGAATCTTATGAGTAATCGTCGTGCTTCATTGATCTCAATACTCTAATCCCCCTTTTTTATAAGTTCTTTTGTATTGAATGGAGTCTCTTTTCTTCATTGTTATGTTCTTGAATGACACTTGGCTTGTGCCTTTACCGTGCCTTTGTGTCTTGTTTATTACATTGGACATGATTCTTCGTTTCTTAGGCATTCATAGTTAATTTTTTCTGTGAAATAGAATAGCATTGTAATATGCTGTTCTTCAACCTTTAATGCAAATGGCTTCGGACTCAACATTGGTGGGATTTTAAGGAATCGATATTTCGTCGGATGCAAACTTCGGGCCCCGAACCATCTGACGTGACATATCCTTAATGTATTTGTTGAGGTACGCAGTACTTTCCTTCTCATCGAGGTATGTGAAATCCATAAATTCTTATTACTGAATCCTCTTGGACAATCTGCTGTTTATCAGGGAGACAAATTCAAAACCCTCTTAGACAAATGTTCCATATGATGATGATATACATGCATAAGAAGGCGGGAGCTTACGACAAAGCTCGTCGACTATTTGCATTGATGGCCAAGAGAGGTGTAAAGCAAACTATGGTAACTTATAACAGCTTGATGTCTTTTGAAACTAACTACAAGGAAGTTGCCACCTTTCGAAAGGTTCTACTTTACTCAGTAAACATTCAATAGTGTTGTCTCATAGTTTGCGTAGTAAGATTTTGCAGCTTAATGAGTCCCAAACTTATGTTGCTAAAACATATGCAAAGGGCGGGCCCTCGGCCTGACGTTGTGAGCTATGCATTGCTCATTAGTGCGTGCGGAAAAGGTAGAAGAGAAGAAGAAGCTTTAGCTGTGTTTGAGGAGATGCTTGATGCTGGCTGGCATCAGGTATGCGATGAAGCTTTTCAGATTTCTTACAGCGATTCATACTACTTACATTGTAAGTAAATCTTTCATTGTTTTCTTGCATTAATATCTAAATGCTAACTTCTCCATCATTATAATGCTATTCAGGCCAACGCAGAAAGCATATAACATCTTGCTCGATGCTTTTGCAATCTCTGGAATGGTAGGGGCAAGCTCGAATCTGTCTTCAAGAGCATGAGAAGAGATGGGTAACATCACTGCGAATTCTTTCTGAAAGCATCACTCGGCCGTTATTACAAGCAGGTGTACCCCCGATCTGTGTTCGTACACCACGATGCTGTCAGCTTATGTCAATGCCTCGGACACGGACGATGCAGAGAGAATGATCTTCAGAAGGGTAAAACAAGATGGGCTCGAACCGAACGTTGTTACTTATGGAACTCTCATATAGGGCTAATGATCTCGAGAAAACAGAGAAGAAGTATGAGGAGATGCGGGCCCTCGGGATCGAACTGCATCCATATTTACTACAATCATGGACGCTTTTGGTAAGAAGAATTATTTTGGTAGCACTGTGACTTGGTTTAATGAGATGGCCAAGAGCATTGTCTTATCTCTGGCAAAAAACGAAGAAACGAAACGAAGCTAATCAACTCACAGAGAATCTATTTTCTATTTGGGTTTTGGACGCTGAAGATGATGAAGCTGAAGATCATAGGCATGATGACAGATGAGAGTGATGATGCACTTGAAGACAAAGATGATGACTTTACAGCCATTAGAGCCTTCTATCTACAGACCTCAAATGTAGCTGAGGCTTATGACTTGTAAATTCGAACAATCCGTTCTGTTCATAGATAATGGCGTTCATCGTACAATATACATTACAATTTTTACCTGGCAGCAGTGGCATACAATGTCTCGGGGAAAAACTAGAGTTAATAAAATATGACAACATATCCTCACTAGGTTGCAAGAGGAGAAAGACGGCAATAATCCCACAACATAGTACGTAGACAAAAAGATTCGAACGCTTACTTGAGCTCATTTGCCTCAGTATTCGAGAGATCCCACTGATGGTACGATCCCATTTAAGCTGCTTCTGGAATTATTACGGCCTGTGTAATCGCACGTGTTTCTTCCATTATTGGGAAGATTGATACCTTCTTTAGTCATCTGCTGAACTTCAAGAGGAGATAGAATCTTGATGCACCACACGCTATTCACAAACTCCCTGCAACCACCACGCACAGTTTATCACATCGAAAGTGATCAGCAGACAACGAAACTTCTAACAAAAAGAATCAACGGAAGGATTGGACAATGAGGTGCTGCTTACTGCCAAGGATCGTCTCCGAGTAGGAGAACATCGTCCTCTCGGTCAACAAATACAAGCTGCCAGCCTGATCTCTCAGGGTCCTCCAAGAGGCCTTCAAGCCCGAATAAACAAGCCAGCTCACTTCTCAGCTCTTGGTAGCTGCTAAACTTGGAGATATCGAGTGAGCGACCCAAGGACCCTAGCTTGTGAACCTAGTATAACATAATCCATTTAACTCAAGGTTATATTACGATAGTTAAAAGGAGTTCGAGTAAGGTACATGAGGTCCAAACGTAGCTACCCCTGTAAGAAAAAAATGCTCTGACCTTAACAAAGGCTCCAGTAGTTGAGCTTGTTTGGCCCACTTTTTCAGAGGACGGTAAGTATTCAGATCCATCCATGCAACTCGAATTAGTCATGTCCGAAAACTCATGGCCTGTATTATTTGCAAAGGTGGAGTTGGAGTATGGCATCATTGATAGTGATCCACCATCATTTCCGGCGATTCTAAGGGTTGATGATGATATGCCATTAAGCAAACCAGCCGACGATGAATCTGCGCCCAACTCAAACAACACATTATTTTGGGAATTCCCAGCGACGGCATGAAAATCAGAGAAATCCCTACCGGGAAAAGGTGGCAACAGGCTCGAGAGGTCAGTGGCCTTCGAGTCCCCCACAGTCACCATTGCTTCAGAACGGGCCATTCCAAACTGAGAAGTAAGCTGAGGATCTATGGCAAGACGTTTGGATGAAGAGGAAAGAGACATTAGGGGATTCGGAGAGAGCGAGTTCATTAGTATCTCAGACGAATCACCGCGAGAAAATGAACCCAGTAGACCTTGCATGGGTGGAACGTTCGACGAACTAGCATGGCTTTGGCTCCCAATAAGGTCCGAAAAATTCTGTAGCTGCTGGCTATCCGACGACATGGGTTCAGAGGAGAACTCTATGCGTGATGAAGGGGCGGCACTTTTCTGAGCCTGCTGATGATCTTGATACATGGGATTCAGCTGCTGATGAGATTGTCGAACAACTTGTTGCTGATGCATTATCTGAGCTTGTGAAACGTGGTTTTCTTGAATATTGTTATCAATACCACGGATGAAACTCTGTAGGTGAGGAGAGTGAGACGATTGCTGGAGCATTTGATTCTGCAACAGTGGGGCAGAAACGTTGGGAACGCTTTGCTGGAACTGCAAGAAATTTTGATTTTGAAGCTTCGAGGGATCGAACGGTCCAGATTCGTGCATCGCCATTAGTTGGTAAATATTATCGGGTTGCAGCCCGAGCATCGAAGCATTGATCCTCGGTTGAATCCAAGGAGGAGACATGCCAAATCCCTGGAAGTTTAGTGAGGATTGCATCCCTTGATCTCCGATACCACCACCACAAAGCCATGGTGACATGGGGGAATTCAAGCCCATATCACCACCATCTTTCATACCTGTTAGAAAATTTTCCAGAGTACGAAGCTCTTAAAAAACAGAACAAAAATCAAACAAACAAACTCCCAAGACATAGAAGAAGAGAAGAGGATTATTAAAGTAAGACCAGCGAACGAGGTTGGCCATGGTCGCTTCAGTCTAAGGGAGAACGGCGATGGATACATAGGAAAAGTGGTAAGGGGTTCGATTTCCCACAAGGAGACACGCGGTTGTCTCTCCCCTGCTGTTGATTCATCCCACCCAACCTGACGAAAACAAGGTAATAAATGTAATCATGAACATAGTTGTCAATCTGACGAGGATTTTTAAGATTAAGCCTTTCGCAAGTGAAAGTGGATTTGAAGTAAACTATGGTCAGAGCACACAAACAATACCTTCACAGAACGCCAGTGTGAGTTGGCCCATCGGACTGGATCTAGATCAGAGATGCCAGTGATCGTACCCATATACCTGAGACAATGCATATATATATACATGATATGGACACGTAAGAACGAAAGAAGACTGTTAGAATTTACTTACAACCAGTTTTTATTACATGGAGTAGCCTCCTTTAATTCATTTATTGAGTGGGCTGATCTCTTTTCCAGCAGCCTAACTCGGTCAGATATCATTAAATTTCAAAGTTCCATCTTGGAACTTAACAGATATTGGGTAGATGAGATTTTCATTAATTTACTGATTCAAGTTGATATCTTTCCCATGATGTAGGATAACAGACGGGATAAAGACAAACTTTACTTATTTTCACCTCTTCCAAATGATAATATTGAAACTAACCTACGGACGCTCGATTCTTCGGTTTCAAAGAGCATCCTGAAGCGCATGCCAACGGAAACTCTCGTGTGATAAACCGCTTTGACATACTTTCCCAGAGGAATTACAAAATCTGATGGACTTGCCCTGATAAAAACATTAAAAAAAAAAAACAACAAAAATTACAGAGTTTCAAAGTTGTTTTTTTTTTTAATATTCATTTTTTATTTTCATTTGGAGCAGGTAATGAGTCTTGCCTCGGATTGTAAAAGATGGTGAAACGACTATTCGTCGCAGCTGCATGAGCAGCAGCAGCGAGAAGCCCAATGTGCATGCTATCGCTAGAAAGAACCGATGAAGGCATAACAGTTGGAGGCCTATTTGCACGGCGAATTCCCAAAAGCAACTGATTGCTCTCGTTCCTGGTATGGATCGTAAAAAAGTCAGATATAGATAGCTTTTATTCCCACTCTTAAAAACAATTACTAATTTATTACAAGCAATTGTCATTTAAACATGGTATATGAAAGCCAGACGAACAAAAAGTCCAGGGCTTGAATCCTCACGAGTCATGCTCATGACCACCCATTCAAAACAAATTGAAAACGATACATTTGATATTATGCTAAGGAATGAAGGTGCTTAGAAAGCATGCTTGTAAGTTCGACCAGGACAGTTGACTAAAAAAACTTTGATCGGTCAACAATGGAGGGAACAAGTTGATACTTGATGTCATAACATTGTTAAGAAATATGCCTTTTTGCCACGAGAAAGACAGATTTAAATTCTACGATTACGTAAGAACTTTATGATATTCAAAACATCTGAAATATATCTCATACCATATGAAAATAACAGAATCCCCAGCTACGAGTCTCTTTGCACTAACAAAAACGCTCCACCCTGTTGTAAGAAGATGTCTCTTGGGCTGACCTGTCATCATTCAAACAGAAGTTGGATATTTAGTCACCAAAGTTGGATATTTAAATCTTCCAAATAAAGTTGCAAGGTAATAAAAAGGAAACTTGCCTCGGAAGATGTGTCGAAATTTCCATTCATTGCCATGAAGGTCCTTCGCCATTAATTCTTGGCAAGGAGGGGTTTGAGAGTAATCCTGAAGAAGTAATTACACGTGTTTGCATTACTTCTAAGGGGCTATTTCAAAACAAACTAAAAAAGGCAGCAAAACTCCTTTTAAAAAAGAAAAAAAGAAAAAACATTGTAGATGGGACCTACAAGAGGAGGAAAAACTTTCTCTGCAGCCCGTCGAGGAACAGAAAATCCTCCATGAGTGCTCGTGTCACTTGCAGTTAATGTTTTGCAGAAGTAATTAGTCGGTTGTTTGCTCGGAGCGCCAAGTTCTGCTGGTAATAAGCATATGTCCTTTTGCTCTTGCTGATCAAGAATAGAACAGATCATAACTAATCAGTGCTATTTACGAAATGTTATTATTACAAATTAAGTTTTTAAGAAGGGTAGATACCTGGCTAAGCGGCTGCACAGTCATCTGTGCGTAAACTTCATCTGTTTCCACGTCTGCCTGCAAAACATACGAATTTGGATCATTTCAAGCGTTCAAGAAGAATCAGACCGAGAAAGGGATAAAATTTGAAAAAAATATATATATATTACATGCATTGTAACATTGTGAAGCTGACATATAAGTTGTGGTGGTAGGCCGGGATAGTTTGGGATAGTTGCATCCACTTCCTTATTTGTAGAGGCAGCAACCTACAAATTGTTAAACACATAGGAGATAGAAAAAAAAAAAAAAAAAAAAAACTCGACTATTAACATATTGCGGCCGCACACACTCACTAATCAGCATTTTCTGGGCAATAGATATGGAAAACCGTAAGAATCACCACGAACATTCGTACAATGAGAGCTATCACAGTTTAGATACACCACCCTTGGCTTACTTTATATCAAACTAGTCAGATTCTTTAACAAGTATCATAGCTGCTGACATAACTCAATTTAAGATTCTTGTCGCATATACTAGATTTCAGACACGTCATACAAGGAACTATCTTTAGGAAGACAAAATACAAATAATGACAGCACCAAAACGAAAAGAGAAGAAACAAAAAATTCAAAAAATAAGTCAAAGAACTGTGATGAAACCTGACAAAAAAAAAAAATCTAACCACATAAAGGCATAGATAGACAAACAATGTTTGCAAGAACAAGACCATGCATATAAAAGAGATTCATGAGCTACCTATGAACACATATGGGATGGAAAACAGCCAAAAGCTCTCATCTTTAAAGTCTATGAATTCAAGAATCTTTCAGAAGAAACACTCCAAACCTGCTCGCTGTGCCCTTGAGGAAAATACACAACACGGCTAGCAATTTGGGGAAGTGAGACCAAAGGGCCGGCGCATGCATGCCATAGCTCGGAGTTCAAGCATTTCTTCTCACCTACCACACCAAACAATTAGGGCGTGAAATTAAAGATTTCAATAAGTGATAATCCCTATCAAGATGCAGCAAGATAGAGCTAAAATCGAGCAAATAACCCACAAATAACAAAGGAGAGTCAAACTAAAGCAAGTACCTTCTTCAGGCTGACCATCAAACTCAGTGGCGCTACAAGCAGCAGAAGATAGCCTCATATTATTACACACAAAGGCTTGATTTTTTTTATTTCTTTTTCCTCAGAGAAAGCTAATCTTTTTGTTCATCAAAACCCACAAGACCAACTCCCACCACCTCACTAGAACAGAAATAAAGAGCCAATTTTTGTTCATCCAAACCCACACATAGCCTTGATATCTGACGATTTTTTGAAGTTACATAGAAGAGAAACGAAGCACTTGACAAGGGCTTTGCCGAAGGTGAAAAGTGGAGCAGATCTTGAAGTTAGTCTAAGCAAGTTCGGACAAAACCCTAAACAAAGAAAAAGAAGAAGAAGACTGGTCCGAGGAATAAACGAGCCAAAGTGGGCAAGTAAAAAAAGAAAGCAACGGTAAGAAGAAAATGATGAATAGCTTTCGTGAACTATTGAGATCTCTCTTTCTTTCTCTCTCTCTCTCACAACTTCCTATCAGTGTGTGGAGCTAAAAGGAGCTTCTCAGATCTTTGAAGCTTTTTTATTTTTTCTTTTCCTTTATTTATTTTTTCTAGGGAAGAAAGTGATAGGTGACTATTTAAGGAAGCAATAAAGAAGCGTAATGTTAGATTTGAGGCAGTTCAGGAAAGTACGTCAATTATTGCTCATCTTCTTCTTTTGTGGGATATAAAGAATTCCTTAACATGGCAAAACAATTTGTAAGTCCATTATAGCATTGTTAGGTAGTGGAATGTGTTATCATCAATGTAACTCATTCATTCTTTTATCCCCCCCACCCTATAATTATGCTTATATCTATTACCATATAAGTTAATATTTAATATACCAGGTTTATTATCCAATTATATAACTTTTTTGTTGTCTTAAAATACAAATGTGAAATTTTTTTAAATTAAATCCAATAGAAAATATATAAATATTTATTTTTCTAGTTATCCCACTAGTGTGAAATAATGATCATTCGAAACTCATAAATATATATATATATATATATATTCAAAATAAATATTTAAGTTTCTTGACAAGTGATAGAAATTAGTAGAAATATATTGTCGAAACAAATATTTGAATATCTAGCCAAATTATATAAATTAGTAGAAATATTCAAAAAATTAACAATTTTTTTTTTCATATTTGAATGATGTGCTTCCTACAATCTTAGACTTTTTCGTCTGATAGTAATTTAGCTTGTTATCAGAGTTTATACATAACGGTTATGAGTGTAAATTCTCAAGATCAGCTTGAATGAAAAAATATGCGTTTAAATCTAGATAATAAAAAAAAATGACGTAAGGAGTGGCATTTAATGTTATTCCTAGTAAATTATTTTCTTTGCCTAAGGTTACTTTATTTGATTGAAAGCATGAAAGAGATGAATAACAATCAGCTTTGAACAAAACACAATCAAACCCCACAAACAGCCAAGCCAAACTTTGGTGCTTAAACAACCTTGAAAAAAAGAAAAGAAAAGAAATGCAACAAATTGCATCATAAAAATGGATCTTTTTCGTACGAGGAATTGATAATTTAATAGTTACACTTTGTTCTTTTGACCACATATTTTTGTAGTTATAATGACTAGGAGAGATTAAGCAAGCACAGTGGCCTTTAACTGTAATATTACTAAGATCTCTTCTTTAACTGCTTTGCTTAACTTAAAGAGCTCTAAAAGCCTTTTTCTGGCCGGAATTTGCCCACTTGAGGGCACATTTATGAAGATTGTTCGGACCACAACGCCGATGTAAGAATATCGCACGTTAAACTTTCAATGTAACTTTAAAACTTAGCCGTTAATTTTACAACATTTTTTTTTTTATCTTGTATGATTGATAACCAAATACATACATTAACCAAGGTAATGAATCCACATACAATACATATGTACGTACATAATTATGTAATAAATGTGGAGCTTTTCTTTTACTTTGTCATACTTTCCTCATCAGCCAACTACACTAGAAGTTGCTTCTTCGGCTTAGGAATATCATATTTCTGCTTATGCACAATACGATCCATTTGCAGGCTAGAAATTATATGAGTGCCCATCTCATTATCAACAAGTTTTTAGTCTTTAACTATGCTTTATCTTTGATGTGTTTATTTTGGAGACTGTACTGTAAGTTGAGATGATAATTTCAAACTAAGGTTAATGTCTTCTTACATCTTAATGTTTGCTGTGTAGTTCTTTTTGTGCAGTGGTGGTGGTATGGTATACAATTCATTAGTCACATAAGCGTTTTTCTTGGATAATTGGGCTTTTAGACCCATTTTTCATTGTGTTTCTATGGACAAATGGGCCTACGAGTCCATTTATTTGGGTGTAAAAGTCCAATTATGATTCATTTTTAATAAATTTTTATATGAGCGAACGGTTGTGCAAAGTTTAGTAACTAGAACGACGCATTTAAAAGTTTGAGCATGAATAGTTAAAACTTTTATTTTTTACATGCATGCTATTGTGTTACATGCATGCTATTGTGTAAACTTGATATAGAATTCACATTCGATTGCCGCGAAATTTTTTTTTAACAGTTTTTTTTTCCAAGAGGTATTCCAGCACAATCACACTGTAATCCTCATACTCCGATTAAGTTTAATCTAAATCGAATCCTAAAATACGTAGTAAAGTTGAAGAATAAAAAAAATCTAACTATTTATGCTCAAACTTTTAAATGATCCGTTTTAGTTTATGAACTTTGCAAAACTATTCCTTTTTTGTTCTTTTACCGGTTGCTTGGGTCAAAATAACCTAAAAGAAAAGATTTGCAAAGTTAAAAAACTAAAACGGCGCATTTAAATGCTTGATCACCAACAATGGAATTTTGATATAGTATAAGTACTAAATGTATCGTTTACTCGTTTTATAAATTGAGAAATCATAGTTTGACAGAAAAATCAAAATTGATTTGAAAAATAAAATCTAATATTTCAAGTAGATATTACCTATAATATATTTGATAAACATGGATATTTAGTGTAATGAAGTACTAATGAAGTCAAGTACAAATTAATTAATTACTTAATTAATATATTTATAAGTGGATAATGATGAAATCTATTCCACTTCCAAGTTTTAGCTTTCATATATAAAATTATGTATTGAGTGTTATTAATGATTAAACACATTGGACACAAATTCCCTTTGATGGGTGAGTGAGCGTTACGCACCATTGAGCTCATATTATGTGTGTAATGGCGTTTTAGCTCATCTAAGAATTACCTCAAAAGTTGTGACTTCTTACAAATATCACCCCAATAATTTGGAACTTATAAATTGAGTATAGAGATGCTGAAAAATTCATTCAAATAAAACAAGCATTCAACATATATAACATATCATATTCCCTATCCAACCCAACAAGAAAGTTCAGAATATCTAATAGTTCTTCGAAAAAATTTGCTATAATTTTTAACGGAGTAAGAAGTCATTGTATCTTCAGAACGATTTTTGAAAGCCGAGAGCACTGACGTACGGGGGAACGAGTTGAACGCGTATCTCAACTTATAGTTTATACATTCTCAAATACACATACATCCTACTTCTAACTAAAGTTATTATTATAATTATTTTTCTCTCAACAAAACGAGTTAACTACAGTCATGCTTGACAATGGGGTAGAGCAGGAACGAGTTTCATCCCTCTCCGGACAGTTATCGGACAATCCCCACGCCATCACCGATAAGCAAATGTGGAGAAATTTATCTTCGTCTCTGTCTCAGCAGGGACAACTGGACAAGGACCCTGTCAACTTCCTGATGTGAATCCCCACCTCACATTTTTTCAGTGTAAAAATATATGCATGATATTCAGATTAAGTCTCCATAATAAGTTCAATACTAAGTTCATTTATGATATAAGAAATATTGTAATTTAATTTATTGAATCTCCACATGGGACATGGTGGGAATCCCACGGGGTAGATCCCTACAGAAAATGAGAAATCTTCGTCCCATTGTCAAGACTAAATATGGTTTCTCAATTTGCCATATTTTAATCATAATCGAGAAAACATACATGATTTAGATAAAATTAGCTTATATTGGATAAGGTTCCTCGGGATTTAAGACATGGCTGACTATATTGAATAAAACTATCGTTGCTGCACATAAAGCTTTTTTTCTTCCTCTATTTTTTATATATTAATAATGTCTAATTAAGTTACACTAGACTAGAATAATAGGACCACTATATGTTGATTTTCAATCACATCAAATAAAGGCCAAAAGTTTGTACATATATATATATATATATATATTATATGTATTCTGCAATTCGCTCAAGCTATTTTCATATAATTTATTCAACCGCCCCACCAAACAGAAAGAAAAGCAACAATTGAACTTGTCCATATATCTTAAATATTGGTGGCCATGCATTAATAAGTCCAATTTCTATTTTTTTTTATTATTGTTCATGAAATTCATCGATTGCCCTATGAATATTTAATATCCTAATAATAATAATTAAAAAAAAACATTACGAGTGAAGACATATAACGCCTACGTGGGTTGATTTCGTTCCAAATTTCGTAAAAGGAATATTCTTTGGAATGTACGCATTCTTAATTAACGTACTTTATTTTTGTTTTAATTTTTTCTATTTTAAAAAAATGCAAGATCATTTCATCAAGAACATCTTTTATTTATTTATATTTTAAAAACAACCATAAATATATAATTTAAAGACGCCTTGAAATATTTTTTTTTATATTGCAAATACTAATATCTATTCTATTTTATTAAGGCTAAAGACCTCCTAAAATCTGTCATTTGGTATGTCAATTGACTAATCAAATTTTATATAAATTAATAATTATTAAAAAAATTAAAAAAAATCAATCCACCTCTTTCTCATTCCATTTATCCTAATTAATATGTTTATTTACCCTTAATTTTTTATTTATTCTAATGTTATTTTCATAAATCAATTTTCAAGATACTTACAAATGCAAAATGAATTTATAATTTCATTTATCATATATTTAAATCACAAATAGCAATTAAGATATAAAATAATATTATATAATTATATATTAGCACACACATCGAGCAAGACCGTATATTATATTTAAATGCTAATTTGTTTTATTCATTTCACAAGCATTCGAACTATAAGCAAAATGTAGGCGTTAATTTTTTATTTTTTTTTTTGAAAAAAGACCGTATATTAGATTGAAAATGTAGGCGTTAATTGATGTAGCATACCACAACCGTCTTTAATATTAAATTAATAATAAGATGTGCACTAATCTCATATAATATATACAAAAGTGAAGCACAATTCCTTATTTTGACCTAACTTTTCAATAACAAATATCAAATGATTTCATATCTACGCGCTAGAATAGTATTGAACCAAAGTAGCACATACACAGTTTGATACTACCTTAGATTAATTAATTTAATGGACCACAACACAATATATCATGGATGTATTTAGTATAGCATTTTCTTTAAATTAAATTATAATGACAAGCAAATAATTATGTTGTAGAACCCAAATTGACCCATTTGATCACTGTAAAGGACGCCGAGAATACTACGTGTAAGGTTATGTAAATATTAATAATCAAGCTTTTGCTCTTATATAATATGTTTGATCCATGCCAAATGAAAAGCATATATATATATATATATATTGTTATTTTATATAGGCTAAATGGATTTGAGCAAGCATAAATTCGTGTAATTTTTCGGAAGTAATTTCTAAAGAATTCATTAGGATCAAAGTAGATTTAAATATAAATTTGAGCAACCATAAATTCGTGTAATGGAAAAAATTCGAATTTATTCGTAAGCAATTTCTAAAGAATTCATTAGGATCAAAGTGGATTTAAATATAAATTTGCAAATTATGAAATTACATGATTACTTTAGATTGAATCACTGATTACAAAAATAAATTACTAAATTTATATGTTTAAACAAATTTGAGCTGCCGACCATTTTTTCTGACCAGCTGATCTGGAGTATTTTTTTTAACCATTTTGGCTTCTCACTAGTAGACGATTCTGACTTATTATTTCGACAAAATTGATAGAATACGTTTCGATGTATGAAATTAATTATATAATTTTTACAATTATCAAATATAATGATTCAAAATAAAAAATTCTAATAACTATTGATCAAAATTTAGAATTTTTTTCTAATATGTTTTAAACCGTAATGAATGGAAAACATTGTCTAATGGATTAATGAAACAGTGATACCAAGAAATGAAAAAAAAGTAAATATTATTGCAATTGAAGAATAAACTCAAGCATCACACGCATATACCCTTTGCTTCCATTCCATGCCACTTCTTCGAATGTCTCTTTAAATACTTGAAAGAAAGAGACTCCGAAAGGTCCCTCAAAGAATCATTGTTATCTGAAATCTCCCACGAAACCCTGAAATAAAGGACTGAACTCTTTCTAATGGATTAAATTCAAAGCTTTTTTAGTCCATAGCAAAAAAAAAAACAGAGGAAAAGAAAAAGATGACGATGATGATGAAATCTGAACATCAAGGAATGGGCTACAACGGCGGCAACACTGTGGCGAGAACAATCACAGAAGTGGGACAGATGAAGCTGTCTTGCCATTACCAGGGCGAGAGCTACGAGGAAGATTGTAATATCAGCGACTCCGACGAGCTGTTCACGCCGCCCCTCAACTTCGCCATGGTCGACCATGGGATTTTCAGGTCTGGCTTCCCAGATTTACCCAACTTCTCCTTCCTCAAGACCTTGAATCTACGCTCTATCATGTAAGTCAAAGTCCCAGCTTTAGCTTCAGTTAATCATGCAGATAAAAGGTTGAATATAATATACATATATATATATATATATATATATATAAATTAAGCTGATTAGTTGATGGGGTTAATTGTGTAGATATCTTTGTCCTGAGCAGTACCCTGAGGCAAACATTGAGTTTCTCAGATCAAATGGGATTAAGCTGTTTCAGTTTGGCATTGAGGGATGCAAAGTGAGTTTTTGATTTTGCAGTACTGTAAAAGTAGTCAGTCTAATGTTGATGTGTTAGTGAAGAAGATGAAGAAAGGTTATGTAATAATCTTCTACTCTTTTACTGTTTTTGTCTGTAAAAGATTCTTTAAGCCTATCCATTCACTTTCAAAACCTTAGGGCATAAATGAAGCAGCTTTCTTGATTTGCTACTGATTAAATACTGATGAATGAGTCGATAATTCGATATGTATTTGGAGTTCTATATGCTGATTTAATAATGTATCACGTCGTACAGGAACCGTTTGTGAATATACCCGAGGATAAGATCCGCGAAGCGTTGAAAGTGGCCATAGGTAAACACTCTCTTCATCTTACATTGCATCTTTATTGAGGATGAAGCCTTGTGCTTACTTCGAATATGCTCTTTTAGCTCGGTTTTAAAGCCCGATAACTTTATGTTTCCTTATTGCCCGCCCGTCCGTAGATCCGAAGAATCGTCCAGTGCTCATCCACTGCAAAAGAGGAAAGGTAACGTTACGCATTTGCTCTATCCCGGGAGATTCTTACTTAATCTCTCTCGGGCGATTCTCCAAGTTAAAAAGAATGTACTTTTTTTTTTTTTTTGCCTTCGTTCTTACAGCACCGCACGGGCTGTCTCGTGGGCTGTCTGAGGAAGTTACAAAGATGGTGCCTCACTTCTGTGATCGACGAGTACCAACGTTTCGCAGCAGCGAAAGCGAGAGTTTCCGATCAGAGGTTTATGGAGCTGTTTGAACCGTCCAGTTTCAATAATTCGCCAGCTAAGTTGTCCTCGATTTCGAGGAGGTACGTATAACATAACCCTCATTAACAATACGTTAGAACAACCGAGTGAATCAACGACAGCTGATTTTAAGAAGCAGATCAATTCCTCTGTCTGATTTGAGAAGGGTTCACTCGTTGCGTTTAAGGTTTCGGTCTGAAAGACGAATGAGTTGTTGCGTTTGTTGCAACCGTTGGGCTGTTGTTCTTGTGTATAAAGACATTCATCCAACATTAGTGCAAGTAGTTGCAAGTGTATAACTAGTATGTGTAATTAAGTTTTAAAAAAAAAAACATTTAAATAAGTAGATATTCTTAAGTTCAGTTAAAAAATCATAGTAATGCACAAAAGTGCATGTAATATGCAAAAACACATAACTCGATATGCATAACACTCCATGCATTTGTTATATTAAAAATATAATTCATATATGTTAAAAAAGCAATGCATGAATTGTATTAGGCAAACGAGATATACGATTGCTAGGGTATTACAATTATATTATAATTCGTACATTAAAGAGACTCAGTTTTGTACTATCTTATGTTAAAAATCTGGTATTTACGGACATATTGTAACAAAACAACGTCACTAACTGTACAATTTTAAACAGAAATATCCTTTATATTTTATCATTATTCCTTATATATCCTTATATTTATTTTTATTTACATAATTAATCTATTTAAATCTAAAAATATATTTAATAAATAAAAATATTAAATACTTATATTAAAGAATTATATAGAAATTTTTAATTAATGCTTAAAAAAAATTAAAACATGATATTAAAACATTAATCTATATCACGCCAAATATTACATCAAACTAAACATATTAATTCATTAATATATAAGGTCAAATATGACATTTATACAACACCACGTCACACATCATTGCCATTAAACAAACACAATATTTCAATATCATCATCCTATGCAAAATGGGATATCACATCAAAACAAACATATTGATGACACATCACCTTTATACATATTCTGATGATACTTACATACTGGATTACCTCAAGCAATCCCCCGAAGTTTTAAAAGAACTAACCCCACAAATTCTAAAAGTCTAAATGGAACATTCTAATATTGGAAATAAATAAATTATGATGAGTGTTATTCAATGTATAGTTCTTTACTATTATCATTGTATTATAATATATATATATATATATATATTGATGTACAAGTGGAGAACGCGAAGCTATTTAAGCCTATATTATTCTCCTCAACTGTAATTTTCCAAATATTAATGAAGAATGTGATGTAATGAATGAATTGTGTGACCTTTGATTTGCCTAGTAAATGGAGGCATTAGTTCATTTGTAAAGATAGATAGAAAAAAAAAACAGTTCAAAAGAGTTTCACTTATTTCTCATTTATTTGCTATCATTATTGTTTGTACTATAATTAATAAATATAATAATAAAACTTTAAAAAACAAATATTTTATAACATTTTATTCTCCAAAACTATTAAGAAATCAGGGGACTTATCCTAAAAACAATTGATAGTAGGTAAAGTTAGGGGTGAGAAGAATAATCCGATGTGAGAAATAATAGAAATCTCAACTCGCCCCCTCACGTGTGGCGTAATTGGCCTAACACGTGGACACATGAATCGGGTGACGGTGAGCGGTGAGAAAAGATTGAATCTGCTCTGATACCATATTAAGAAATCGATAGCTTCATCCAAAAACCAATTGGTGAAAGGTGACTTTGTCTTTTGAATATATTAAGTGAGTCAGGTGGGGAGAATTATCCGATATGGAATATAATAGAATTCTCAACAAAAACCAAGTTTATTTACAGTCGCAGAGAAGAAAAAAATAAAATAAAATAAAAGAAGTCTAAAAATCTAAGTTCGTCAGACTTGTTCAAAATACAATATAGCTAAAATAAAACCGACTCTCCCATCACTGCGTATCAAGCAAGCGAGATCGATCAACAATGGCGGAACCCAAAATCAAATACGATCGTCAACTAAGGTAAAAATATGAATGAATCTCTTTTTCTCAGTAGAAATTGTCCCCTGTAAAATACGCTATTTTCCCTTTGACCTCTCCATTATTTTGGCAGGATATGGGGTGAACAAGGGCAAGCAGCCCTTGAAAAATCGAGCATATGCTTGTTAAACTGCGGACCCACAGGCTCGGAGACATTGAAAAACCTAGTTCTTGGTGGCGTTGGTAGTATTACAGTTGTTGATGGCTCTAAAGTTGAAATTGGAGACCTTGGAAATAATTTTCTCGGTATACTTTATTTGGTTATTGTCTCTCAATGGTATCATCGTATTCGATTTTCTTCAGTAGTTTGCATTTTTCATGTCTATCATTTATTCGAATTCGAATGCTATGATTTCTTGCTCAATGAATGCTTTTTGTCTTTCGATGCTTTTATGTAGTGGATGAGTCAAGTGTTGGGCAGTCGAAGGCCAAAACTGTATGTGCTTTTCTTCAAGAGTTGAATGATGCAGTGAATGCCAAGTTTGTTGAGGAGAATCCAGAAGCACTTATTGAGTCAAACCCGTCATTCTTTTCGCAGTTTACATTGGTCATTGCCACACAAGTATGGATATGTAATTTTTTATTTTTTTTTCATTTTTTTGAGCTTTGTAAACTCTGCCTTAACGATATTTTCTTGCATTGTTTTCGTAGCTTGTTGAAGGTTCAATGGTGAAACTTGATAAAATCTGCCGGGATGCAAATGTACTCTTGATATTTGCACGTTCGTATGGCCTTACTGGCTTTGTTAGGATCAGCGTGAAGGTTAAAATATTTTGAACCATTTTTTCTACATTCTGAAAATAGCTTACAGTAATAATGAAGGCTTAAGCAGTAACCTCGCTTATTTTCCAGGAGCATAGTGTGATAGAGTCCAAACCCGACCATTTTCTGGATGATCTTCGGCTTAATAACCCATGGCCAGAGCTCAAGAGGTTTGATTTTTATTTTTCATTTATTGAACTTTTCATGTTGCACTAAAAGTTCTCTTACATTATCACGATCTTCCATCCTCAATACCCTTATGGTTTTGATTGCTTTGTAAATGGTTATAAAGCGACATTAATTACTCAATATTTAATGGTTATAATATCATTTTTCATATCCTTGCAAGTGTGCTAAGTACACATATATCATGTTTTACCAAATGGAGCGTCAGAATATTGAACTACTTCACCTTCTTTTGCTGCAGATTTGCGGAAACAATTGATTTGGAAACATCCGATTCTGTGATGCACAAACACACTCCGTATGTTATCATTCTCATAAAGATAGCGGAAGAATGGGCTAAAGCTCATGGCGGAAGCCTACCATCAACTAGAGAAGAGAAAAGGAAATTTAAGGTGCTGGAATAAGTATATTATACATTGAAACGTTGAAGTTCAAATCTACTTTAATTTGTCTTTTGAAGTGGCCTGTTTGGTTGTTTCGGGTGAACGTTTCAGGATCTAATTAAGTCCAAGATGATTTCTTCTGATGAAGACAATTATAAAGAAGCCATGGAAGCTTCATTCAAAGTCTTTGCTCCTCAAGGAATCAGTAAATAATCTTTCAAAAACATAAAAGACTTGTAAACTAGTACAATTTGATTTATCCCTTGATAGTAATCATTCCCACTTCTCTTTTTCTCATTTTAGGCCCTATCCTGCAGCAGATAATTGCTGATAAGTGCTCTGAAGTTGACTCTAATTCATCAGATTTTTGGGTGTTAGTGGCAGCTCTAAAGGTTATTATTTTATAGTGTACTAATTTAATCATGATATCCTTTGTTTTGTGTTATCATTAACTTGCTATCGTCGTCTCTTTTTTTTTCTCCTGTCAGGAATTCATAGCCAAGGAAGGTGGCGGTGAGGCACCTCTCGAAGGTTCAATTCCAGATATGACATCTTCCACTGAGTTAGTGATGAAATGCAAACCGAAACTTATATTACTTGCGTCATGGTTTCTGACAGTACGATGGATTTATGGGTACATTTTCTTTGTGCTTTAGATTATATGTAAACCTTCAAAAGATTTATCAGTCTAAGGCCGAGGCTGATTTTCATGTTATGGAGCAACATGTACGGAAAACATTGATCAAGATTGGAAAAGATCCAAATAGCATCTCAAAGGCTACCATAAAAAACTTCTGCAAAAATGCGCGGAAAATCAAGGTTTAAAATCATTACCTTTACATCTGACTACTGCTACTCTTATCTTACATCTCTAACAACATCGTCTTGAGTTCTTAGGTATGCCGATATCGATCCATAGAAGATGAGTACAAGTCACCATCAGTAACGGAGTTACAGAAATATCTTACAGATGAAGAGTTTAGGTTACCATAATCTGAAACTTTAACCTTAATGACCGACTGTTCTTACATTCAATAACTAATCAGTAACTGTTATTACCTCTTCCATGCTTGCAGTATGGCTGCTGGATTTTACGTACTTTTGCGCGCCGTGGATCGTTTTTACGCAAATTTCTACTCTTTTCCTGGTCAATACGATGGGTACTTTGAACATCAAAATCCTCTTACCTATTTATATCCCAAATCAACTGCTAAAATAAAATCTTCCCTAACTCTAATTAGAATCTTCTTTTTTTTTTTTTCCTTTAAAGTGCAATGGATGAGGAGATCTCGAGATTGAAAACAACGGCCGTCTCTCTACTCAACGACATGGGCTGCAACGGTTCGCCATTAAACGAAGACCTTATCAACGAGATGTGCCGTTACGGCGCTTCGGAGCTACACGCCGTGGCAGCCCTTATCGGAGGAATTGCTTCGCAGGAAGTGATCAAGGTTGGTCGTAGTGTAGCTGAGCTGTAATATATTTTACTACGTTCGAATCGTTTTCGATGAGTTGAGGGGTTTTCTTCTTTCGAAACGCAGCTCATCACGAGGCAGTTTGTTCCATTGAATGGGACTTTTATCTTCAGCGGCATCGATCACAAATCGCTTGTTTTGAAGCTTTGAGCTCGAAATTTAATCCTAAGCATCTGATGCTCTCTATAGAAAGCATCAGATTTCATGGATGGTAATCCAAGAGCGCCATAACAGAGGCGCCTTCTTACAACCAAATGGAGTCTTCAAGTATACTTTTTATGGAATGTTCTATTATTTTATTTGTTTCAGTTTGTTATCTGGATTTTTTTTATATATATATATTTTACTTCTCATTAGGAACTAAAATTGTTTGGGCAATGATCATAAATCAGATTTATTGATGATCTAACATGTTGGAAATAAAAATATGTAAAATTAAGGTATAATATGCTTTCTACAAGTTTAACTTTTAAGATGGTATCAGGGCTCTGACTAATAGATTATATATACGTTCTTTACGAACAATCGTAAAAAGAGTTCTAAATTGGCATCAAAGCTCTGACATATTATATGTATGAATCTTTACGAACGCTCGTAAAACGAAAAATATGCAGTCTAAGATTAGATAGGAAAAAAAAAATTATTCTACATGTGAGAGGTGTTGTCAGAAATTAAAATATAGAAAATTAAAATAAGATACATTCTTTAAAGCTCGGGCAGAGGTCAGTCCCGCGTTTGTTAGAACTCTTGAAATATCCATGTTCACTTTTATTACAGTATCATCCAGTTTTTCGTATTTTTTTGCCAATTATAATATTTATTTTTTCGGAGAGAAAAAAAAAAATATGTTCCTATTTTTGGCGAACTTCTATAAATATGAAAAATATCATTATTCTTTTGGTGGAAAAGAAAGAAACTATTGCATATAATTGTTGTGATTAATCCTCCAAGTACCCTTTTCAGCTAACCCGTATCTTATGAATACGAACTCGTATTCAATAATTACGAGTTATAACTCGTATTTCCAGGATTTTTTCATTTATTTTATAAATAAAAATTAAAAAACTATTTATTTAATTAAAAAAGTCTAAATAAAACGTGTCATAGCTGCTGTAATTTCTTCATTTTTATTGTCGTGTTATCATTTCAACTGGAGCCCCCATTAGTTTATAAATTATTATTACATATTGCTAATATTTTACGAACAATCGGTAAGTCTGCTCTAATATATAAATATAAGATAATAATTAATATAAAGTTATTTTTATAATATGAAGATATAATATTAATTTTAATTATAAATTATTTTTATAATTAAAAATTTTATTTTTGAAATGTATTGAAATAAATTTTAAAATCAAGGGTTAAATAGTAATTTATCCTTGACATACCAATACAATATGAACTCCTCTCCAATAATATATAACATAGATAAGATGATAAACGGAAGAGTAAAAGACAGGGAGGGGATCACATCACATGGTATAATAGAGAAAACGATTCCATCAAAACAATTCATATCAAAGACACACACATACATATATATATATATAATATTTTTATATATGTAGCAAAGATTTTATTTTCCCGACGAGAAAATAAAGAATTAATAATTATTCCCAACAAGACATTTCATTATCAAGACAAAACGATATAAGCAAAACAATTTAATTTCTTTAACAAAAACATCTGACATCCTCCATAACAATGACTAGTACTTTACGCTAGGGGTGTAAACGAACCGAGCTGTTCGAGCAGCTCGGTCAAAGCTTGATTCGAGCTCGGTCAAAATCGAGCTGGAGCTGACTCTTTAATAATCGAGCCGAGCTTCGAGCATATTATATCTGGGCTCGTGGCTCGTCAAGCCCTTATAGATCCTAAATTTTTATTTTTAAATATATTAAATATTTTATAATATATATTAAAATAAGTATATTTGTTTATTAATATATACCGAACTCGAGCTCGAGCCCAAATTCGAGCTCAAATACCTCAAATTACACTAACTTTATCGAGTCGAGCCGAGATTTTTTAATCGAGTCGAGCTCGAGTTGAAATTTATCAAGCTCGATCGAGCTCGAGCCCAGTAACACTTAATCGAACCGAACTCGAGCTGGGCCATATTCGGGCTCGGCTCGGCTCGTTCGTTTACACTCATACTTTACGCACACGCGATGCGTGTGCTATGATATATAATATTACTTTATATTTTAGTTGTTATTTCGTATTCAAAATTTTTAGAAACGAAATCATAAATTTAATTTTAATTAAATATATTTTGTATGTATGTAAAAGTAATTATTGTAAATTAATATTATAATAAACTTAAGAAGAAAAATGGCAAAATAATAATTATACTTGTCATAGCAAGTAATTGGAAAATTACTATATTTACCCTTAATAAAATAGATAGATTAATATTATAATAAATTTATAGTGTGTTTGGTTGGGGGTATTAGGGGGATTAGAAGGGTTAGATTAAATTAATGCATTATTTGTTTGGAGGGTTTATTTAATGTAGGATTTAGTTAATACCTTGTTAATACCCCCAATAATAAGGTATTAACTAAATCAGTCTCTCCACATCTCTTTATATAATTCCATGACATTTAACAAATTTATCCTTTATTTATAAAATATTTAAATAAAAAATAAGGATAAGATTGTAATTTAATTTAATTAAACATAATACCATTTAAACTCATCAACCAAACACCCCAAAAACTCATATCCCTCATTATTTAAACCTAACTAAAATTAATTGCAAGGTAGTTACTCTAAGCCATTCACCCTTAATATAATAGATAGATAGATATACTAATTTCATCCAAGAACTCAATAACTTCAAAGAGATTTCTGTAATCACCACAAAAAACTTCTCATTTATGGACAGGCAAAACCGTTTGCGACGGAAGAAGATCGTCACTAAAATGGCTCTCGAAAAAATAAAATCGTCGCAAATGTTGCTACTGAATTAGGCAACCGCTTTGCCGTTGGCAGTTTGCGACGGCGTTGTGATCGATCAACATGATGCTTATCCCTGTAATGAAAGTAGCTCTCCTAACCCTTCTCGGCCTTGCAAATACCTCAGGTGTATATATATAATATATATATATCTATCTATTTTATTATTGGAGAGCACCTTAGAGTAACTGTAATTAAATTGATTTGGTATGACATGTACAATTGCCATTTTATCCTGAACTTTTGTGTCAATTACAATTATATCCTCTAAATCATTTTTTTAATATATTTAAAAATAATACACAATTATAAATAATATTATGATTTTATTTATTAAAAATGACTCAAAATATTAAGTAATATTATAAATTTATATAATAAAGCACACTCATCGAGCATTAGAGCATGCGTAAAATACTATTATTTGATTTCTTTGTATAATGTATACACAGTTGGACCATTACTGTGGACGGCCAACTCATTGTTCATGGCGTATTTGTTCTCCTATCGATTTATCATCCAAGAAGCAAAGCTTACCATAAAAACAAAAAAAAAAAAATGAAAAAAAAAAAGAAAAAAGAAAAGAAAGATAGGTAATCTACACGCGGATAATAATCAAATTATTCCTTGAATTGTCATTTTCTGTTTTTTTTAAGGGTATTCAATGTACTGTATAATGGTATTATATTGCATGCGCGGCAGTTTCCATAATATGACGAGAAGAAGAATTCATCAATCCGAATATAAATTCTCGTTATTAGCTTATTTATTTAGGGCTTGGAATATATTCTCAAGGAGACAGCCGAATGAATCAATAACATTCCAAAAAAAAGAAAATTTTATCAGTACATTTTTGTACGGACGTGATGGGAAAGCTCTATAAATTCATACACATTTTCTGAGAAAGAAAAGAAAAAAAAAACATCGATCTTTATAATAACTCAGTCAAAGCAAGCTTTTAATCAAACATGAAGAAGATGATGATCACTGTTAGAATTGCTTTCTTGGCCCTTCTCCTTCTCACAGCCTCAGGTCTCTCTCTCTGTCTCTTGACATATATTTAATAATTATTAACTTAATTTTTTGTTCGGGCGCAGTTGGGCCCTTACATTGCTTGGTAACAGGGACTGAAGAAACAAAGCATCCATCTCGTGGGGAGCAAAGTGTAATAAGCAATAACTTGCAGGGTTCAAGAAAATTGCTGCAATACAATTACTATTATCCTTATTACGGCGGCGGAGGAGGCGGCGGCGGCGGCGGCGGCGGCGGTAATAACTGCCCATCTCGGTGTGGTGATCATCTGGATTGCAATAACATACTTAGCGGCTGTTTCGGCGTTTGTATCAATGGCGTTTGTTTGGGATAATTTGATATTATCCAATATCTCTCTCCATTATCTACTTCGTGTTCCTCGTCATCACTATCGTCCATGAGTACCTATGCATGTAATAATATATATCTGTTGACATAAAATAATAAACACTGCTTAGCTTATTAATTCGTTTGATGCATCACATGCAATGGCTTTTGTAATATATACGAATAAGCCAGTAGAAATATATATATATATATATATATATAATCTGTATTTGTAAACTGTTTAATTGGAAGACCCAAATAAAGAACTTAGTTTATAAAATTAAATATTACATAAAATGATAAATTGGAAGGGCAGCAAATGAAAGGAGTGACAGTTGAATGATTAATGAATGGCTTATATATTGTGTTGATGATTACTGTGTACGCCAGCACAGTTGAAGTCCTGATGATTCAATTCATTCGATCATCAACTAAATATATTATGTAATAAAACGGCCAATAGTGTGTTGCTGATGCGAGATATCACATATAAATGTATTTGAAGCCTAGCCTAGGTCGTTCGCATGCACATAAAAGGAACAAATAAATAAAGCTATGAACTTTGAGATAAAAAAAAAAATATTTCTCAGAATATACAAAAAAAACAAGCGAAGAGCATCAATAATGCCCATAAATCATCTCATAGTAACACGTACATATGAAGATTTAGATGATCAAATTAAGATCGATGGTATCTAATTAAGGAAATACAGCGCTTCAAAAAACACTGATAAAATACCCATTGTTCATGGCGTATTATTTGTTTTCTTCTAGCTCATATATACAAAAAAGAAGCAAAGCTTACAAAAAAAAGGAACGATTGCTGGTAATCTACGCGATGTCATATTATTCCTTAAATTGTCATTTTCTATTTTAAAGATTATTTACTACAATATATATATATATATATATAATATATATATTATATATATTCGCCTACGATCGATTATTGTATATTAAGTTAATATTTGCATGCGGGCCGTGTTTTTCTTAGGCTTGTGATCCTCTATTCCACTTTTTGTATTTTACTTCGTATTTCAACCTACGAAAATCGTTACATATTCCTCCGTTCAGTGTTAAAACACTCGTACAAATCATTACACCCGTTGTTTAAATAAAAAAAGTCAATATTATATATTTTTCTAGTTTGATGTAGAAAAAATCAGTATTATATATTAAAATATATATGTGTAATGATATTCATGAGTGTAATGATGTGTACGGGTTGTTCTAACACTGGGCGGGGAAAAGTATAGATGGAATACGAAGTGAAATATAAAAATTGAAATAGAGGATCTCATGCATCTTCGTTAACGGCGAGATATCTTCATTAACGGCGAGATACAGAATCCATTATCATCCAAAACAACCCTCGCTCGTTATTACCGCCGGACTCACATTCCAATGCAGACAGACAGCACCACCGATGAATTTACTATATATATACATATCCCAAAACGAAAGGACTCACCACCGTTTCTCAATACCTTCGCATATGATCCATATGGCAAACGCTCTACAAATTCAAGCACATGTTTTTTTTTCTCTTCCTGAAAAAATGAATTATATCATTTGCTCAGATCAAGCTTAGCTTAATCAGATGGCCGCCGTTAGAATCGCTTTCTTAGCCCTTCTCCTCCTGTCCTGATCACAGCAACATGTGTCTCTCTCTCTCTCTACAATATTTATATTTGTCTATGCTTGCACAGTTGGGCCATTACATTGCATGGCGGCGAAGACTGAAGAAACGAAACAACTATCTGCTGGTGGGGAGCGACTAATAAGTGTGGTAAGGTCGTCAAGTCGTAGTAACTTATTGGGTTCGAGGAAATTGCATGCTGCTGCAGGGCAGCGCAGAAGTTGGTTGCTGTAATAATCAAGATTGCATGCAAGCTTGCCGGCTGTTTTAGGATTTTGTTCCAACAGTATTTTGTACGTTGGAATAATGCTACTGAATGATATGGATATTCTTCGTCATGTCTCAATCGTTTGGTCTCAGATCATCGTCGTCACTATCCATGAGTTGCATGTAATATAATAATATGCAATGGGGTTATCTGAAAAAAAATAATATATATATATACATATATATATATTGTTAATTATGCCACGCATTTTGTCTTGTGTGACCTCTTGTAATGTAATAGCTGCTGCAATTCTATCACTTTTTTGTCTTGTAGTAGCTGTTATCACTAAATCGGAGGGAGACCAAAGAAAAAGAGCTTACTTATTCTATAAACTATTACACATACGGATGAATATAAATCGAAAGACGCTAATGAAAGGACGATAAGCATCACATGGCAGCATTCAAAGCATTCAAAATGAGGAAACGATTTCACCAAAATGCATAAAGACACTTGATATCCAGACATAGTAAAACAGTTCATTTCTCAACAAAAACACAAGAGAGTTACTGCCAAGACCATGAGAAATATCCTTGTCTGCCTTCTTTAGTACAGAGTTTGGCCTTAAGGATTTGTGGGTTGGGATCGAATCCCCCCTCCCACAATTCCTTGAGTAGTCTCCATGTCATTTATTTCCCATGACTATCGTTGTCAGGTGAGTTTGGGACATATTCATCTGACCCCGGGATTAGTCCCACCACTGGAGTGTGTGGTGCAATTAAGCCACCGCTAGGTTTGTATGGCGCAAAGCCCACGCCGGTATTTAGGGGCTAGCACATAGCCCGGTCGAGTGGGGATATCTCGGGACAGAAAAATAAAAATAAATAAAATAAAAATATCTCTTATTAGGAAAATGGACTCTCAGTTGTTCTCAATAATACGACGCCCAGTTAGACCATCTCCAACCGAAAAACACATTCTCAAACTCAAACTCATTCTCAAACTCAAAATGCAGTAATTCTTCTCCAACCATTAAATTAATTCCCAAACTCAAAATAATATTATCTTAATATTCACTTCCATATTAACTTTTTCAAATTTTCAATACTATCCATATATTTTACAACATTACAAATTAGACCACAATATTATTGTAAAGATGATTAAGAAATATTTAATAAAATTGATAATAAAATTATTATTTGTACATATAAAAAACATCGAAAAATATTTATTAAAAATATAGAAATTAAACAACACGAGGGAAAAAATATATTGAGATGCACATAAAAAATATTATTCGTACAAATAAAGGATAAATAATATTTCAAGTTTCAGAATTGATGTATTCCTCCCACAAATGATCAATTAGAACATTTCGAAGTGCAATGTGATCATCTTCATTTGTAAATTTTTAAATTCTACTATGATGCCATTATATTAGATATAAATAAAATAAAAATAATTAATAAGATATAAAAAATAATTAATAAAAAAAGTAAATGTTATAATAATTGTTTATTATATAAATATTCATATACAACCTCCTTTTATTTATTTTTATTTTTTATATATGAGTGCTTTAATAATTCAATACAAGTAAAAGGACTTGTTTGTAATTTTGAAACATCAAACCCATTTTTTGCGTTCAGACGCAAATTTGAGTCTAAAAGAGGAGAGATAAACTAAAAAACCCATTTTGGGTTTGCGTTTGGCGTATGGTTGTAGTATTTTTACTCCAAATTTTGAGTTTTGGAGTACGGTTGGAGATGCTCCTAATGATGGGTCTTATAGCCCACATCGAAACCATTTTCATTGTATAGTTCTTTACTTCACGAGAATAAGAATAAAATAATTACAACAAACCTTCAAATTATTATTAAAAATTTATTGAAGAAAAAAATTATTAAAAATACATACAGTATAATAATATTCTTGATATCCCCACCCCAGCACTACCTTAGTACGGTTGACTTGATTCTCCCCTCATTCTCCTCCGATCGAAGGTAAAATTTTGATTGTGATCATCTTTGCAGTATTTCTTTTTTTTGCTGCCTTTCTTTTTGTTATCTGTTAGGTTGTTGGGAGCTATAATTTGAATTTTGTGCGAGGGTTTGCTATTCAGAATTTGAATTGCTCCATGAGAAAATGGCTAAAATAAAGCGAAAAAACAGCTAGAGTTAGAGTAGAAAGAAGTGATCTCCGTTTTGATTAATGATTATTCATTTTTCATTTTTTTTTCCGAGTCAATTGTTGGAGTCCAACTGCGCAGGTTTTTGCCGATGGCTTTTGAAGGTTTTAGCTTTAAGATGGGTTGGAGGAATGCTTTCGCTGCTGCCGTGTTGTTGTTTGCGTTGATTTCCTCTGTATACTCTGCTCACGATGATGGGCTGTTGAGGATTGGATTAAAGAAGAGGAAAATTGATCAGATTAACAGGTTTTCTGAAACCATTGAGTCGACTAAGGCGAATTCTCTGAAAAACTTCTACGATCTTGGTGCTGTTGTTAATGGAGATTCGGTCACAGATATTATTGCTTTGAAGAACTATTTGAATGCTCAGTATTTTGGTGAAATTAGCATCGGAACACCTTCACAGAAATTCACGGTGATCTTTGATACTGGGAGTTCTAATCTTTGGGTTCCATCGGCCAAGTGCTATTTCTCTGTACGTTTTTATCAGATTATTCGGTTTATTATGCATGTCTGAGATGTCAGTTTTTGTATTAATGATCTACGGCATTTTTAATATGGATTGCAGGTTGCTTGTTTTTTCCACTCAAAGTACAAGTCCGCCCACTCGCATACGTACAGAAAGAACGGTATATACTCATTTAGTTCGTATATCACTCTGTTATTGTTGACTCAAATGTATATGCGATAATTTCTATTTTAGACTAATCGTAAAAAACATATTGTTCATTTAAATTATCAGCCACTGAATAATGTGATTTATGAGCATTTGTTGTACTTTAAGGAACGTCCGCTGCAATTCATTATGGGACTGGGTCTATCTCTGGATTTTTCAGCCAAGACTCTGTTGAGCTTGGTAACCTTGTGGTCAAGAACCAGGTAAATCTTTTTAGTAAATTAAAGGTCAAACCAATCCATGTATTACTACCGTACATAATATCTTCTAACAAATGGAAACCATGAATTCACAGGATTTCATCGAAGCGACAAAAGAACCAGGCATAACCTTTTTGGCAGCTAAGTTTGATGGAATTTTTGGACTTGGATTTCAGGAGATTTCTGTTGGAAAAGCCGTTCCTGTTTGGTAATATGTTGCAATGTGGCCTATCAACTTTCTTACAAATTCTTGAAACAAATTTTTATCACAAATCATGGCTCAATAATCTAGAACATGTTCCATCTTCTCTTGCAACAAGGTATAATCTGGTAAATCAAGGCCTTGTTAAAGATCCCGTTTTCTCGTTTTGGTTGAATCGTAAAGGCAATGAAGCAGATGGGGGTGAACTTGTTTTTGGCGGTGTTGATTCTAATCATTTCAAGGGCGAGCACACATATGTTCCCGTTACTCAAAAGGGTTATTGGCAGGTCTATTCGCTATTCTGTTTGCCTTTGTTAAAAAGTCTTTTGCATCCTTGTAAGCATTGTCTTCAAATAATTTTTTTTTCCTGTAATCAGTTTGACATGGGTGAGGTCTTAATTGGCGGAGAGACAACAGGTGATTTCTGTTTTTTTTTTCCAATTTCTTTTTTACTGTATATGTAGTCGCTTCCTAATTTTTTTCGATCAGATTTTTCTGAGCAAGCTTTACAAATCTTAACTAGGATTCTGCTCTGGCGGTTGCTCGGCTATTGCGGATTCTGGAACTTCGTTGTTGGCAGGACCAACTGTATGTGTCATCTCTTATTTAGTCTAAAGTCTTGAACAATGTACCTATACCCAAACCTTAGTATCAGCTGATAGTTTACATTCCATTTTTCTATTGCAGTCCTCAATTTTCACAATAGATTGATCCAAGCACTCATGAAATAATTTGTGGAAGTCATGTAGCTCTTAAAATATTTAGCTTTATTCTCCTTATACTCGATCTTCTGGGCCGTTCTCTTAGTTATTCTTGCAATAACTTATGCAAGATGTTTTGTCTACCTATTAAGTAGTATCTTATATGGGGTACAATGGCAAATCTTTTTCTTCTCTCTTTTTATTCTTTTTGTTTTTCAGACTGTTGTTACTATGATTAATCATGCCATTGGAGCTTCTGGGGTAGTAAGCCAAGAATGCAAATCCGTCGTCTCCCTTTACGGGAAAACAATCATCGAAATGCTGTTATCTGAGGTGAGTTAGACTTTTCTATTCCAGCTCTTGCGTTTTTACTTTTCCCCTGTCGTTTTAACCTTTTCTGATAATCCATATATATATATATATATATATATTCCTCAAATAATTTAAGCTGCTAAACAATATTTTTTCATGTTGATCTTTATAGGCTGAACCCTCTAACATCTGTTCCAAAATTGGCCTATGCTCTTCTGATGGTACTCGTGATATCAGGTCAGATTTAAATTATTTCATTACTTATATACTAAATCGCCTAAGTTCTCTTAATCCAACTATATCCCTGTTATTTTAATTTTTGTGCTGATCAGTATACAAGCACTAAAACCGAATTAATTTGCTCAGTATGCTGATTGAAACCGTAGTGGACAAGAAGTCCCGCGATGAAATGTGTACCGCTTGTCAGATGGCAGTCGTTTGGATACAAAATCAGATCAGACGGAATCAGACAGAAGAGAAAATCTTAAACTATATTAACGGCGTAAACCAAATCACATTTTTCTCTCTTTTTTCTTTTTGTCTTTATTTGCTTTTTCCCCCTGATTCTTAGTTCGTTTTTTTTTTACTATGTTCTCATTCATTGAATCATTTGCATTTGCTTGTGTTTATGTAGCTCTGTGACAGATTACCAAGTCCAATGGGAGAATCGGCTGTAGACTGTGGTGTTCTTTCTTCCATGCCCAACATTTCTTTCACAGTTGGTGGTAAATCTTTCGATCTCACCCCAGAACAGGTAATATATTAATATGTCAAATCATTTCCCATTCTTTATGTTAATTCTTGGACAGACCGTGTTTTATTTCACTTTTTGGTACCGAATTGTCATCCGTTGGACTTCCTTGTTCATCAACTTAACTTAAAATCTCATTGTAGTAACTTAGTTTAAATTCCTGGTCTTTCAATGTTGTTCAGTACGTATTAAAAGTTGGCGAGGGAGAAGCCGCTCAGTGCATAAGCGGATTCACAGCTTTAGACGTGCCTCCACCACGTGGCCCCCTCTGGTAATTTAATATCCACGCAAAACCTTAAAACACAAGCTAGGCAATAATATACGTCGTTAATTTCGATCTATTTTTCTGAAAAAAAAAAAATGTAGGATCTTGGGTGATGTTTTTATGGGAAGGTACCACACTGTCTTCGACTATGGTAACATGAAGGTTGGGTTTGCAGAAGCTGCTTGATTCTTCTGTGTCTGAATTTATCGGTATCTTTTTAACTCCTTGCTGTTTGCTGTATAAGCTTTGTGTGTTTAACTTATAACATCAACTTCTTATCTATGAAAGACAGTGTATTGAAGCTTTCATGTACTTTGACTTGGCATGGCCACCTTGTATGGAATTTAATAAAACATTTGTGTTGTCATTATTAATATGTCAAGTTTCTATTTCTTTCTAATTATCATTTCATTAAACTAAAATCATACATGGATAAAAAGAGAAAAAAAAATAAAAAATCATCCCACTCTATATCACTGAAACATCAAAATGTCATCATGATGACGAGGAATATATATTTGCTTGTTAGACCAATAATGACCAAGTTAAACATTTCTTGGTTATCAATCAATCTCTATGAATATCTCAACAATCTCTAAAACTGAAACGAAAAATCTTATATATAAAACTCTAAAACAACACAGCAAGAAGGGATTCTCAGGTCAGATATTAAGTCCATGTCTTCCTTGGAATTTTAAATAGTACGCTAATCCACACTGTTTATTATTCAAAGCTAGCTGCTATATACAGACAGTCCAATGCATAACATTCTGGACTTTTAAGCAAAGCCTAAGCCATATTTATTCTTCTTCTTCATCTTCGGGGTTATTGACGCGCTCACACTCGTCGATCCATTCGCTGTATCTGTTGGCAGAAAGGGTAACCATACTTTAAACCAACAGGGACGGAAAAATAACGAAAAGAAAAGAAAAGAAAAGCTATTCCGTGTTTGTTTTATGAACATATATTTCACCCTCACTTACACGTCAATAGGCTCTGTCAATGCTGCAAATGAGATAAAAGAATAGTCAGATGGCTAAAATGTTTCAATGATTGTATAATTGAGGGAAAAATAAGTCGCTTTTTTCTCTATAAAGAATAAATGACGCGCCCGCAAATACACACACACACACGCACACACACCTGTTACAGTGGTGCTAAAGCTTTCTTGGCAGATCCGGCAGGAAGCCTCGCCGATCAAGCTCTTCATATCACTAGCAAAGGTGGAAATCTTGTTATCTCAACTCAACCACGGGAATTCACAAAAGGGTATGAAAATCATATGCCAAATACAATACGAGGCAAGATAAAGAAGCTAAAGTGGATACGGTGGATCATTTCCTCAAAGTCACTTCCCTATAAACAAAGCAGACTTACCACCACGTCAATAATGATAATGATATCTCAACTGTGATCACAATCATTCATCATGCGTGTTGACAGAGATAGAGGGGAAGACAATCGTGTGCAAGGCCACTTACATGCGACACTCCACGCTCGTGCCATGATTGCAAAAGGGGCAACTGAAGACGGTGTCAAGTTTGTCCATCCTCTTCTTCGGCTGTGGCTTCGCCCTCGACTTCCTCTTGCCCATTCTTCCTTTACTTCGTTAGTTACTGCTCACATGACATAAAATATATAAGATTAAGATATCGGAGTAAAGTCATCAGCAGGAAAGAAAAACCGAGCCTCAAAAGACGGCGAGACAATTAGAAAATCATATGGAAAAAACCAAAGACAACAGCGTTAGTTATCCATTTAAACAGAGACTAATATAGTGATATTGATAGCAAGAAAAACACTGACTAAAGAGCAACAAACACTACATCACCACTAAGCCAGAAACTACAACAGACAGAAGATTAATCAAAACCTTACATCTTCAGCCCGTTAAAGAGAATTAATCATATATTAAAAAGGGGGTCTTGGCGCCACATAAGCACATACTCATCGACGCATACAAATTATAAGGAAATGCAAAGGCTACGATGCAGACTAATATTTCTTGAAATAAACAGATTACCAAATCAAAGAAACCCTAGAAATGGGAATTGCTGATTGATGAATGATAACCTGGGGAAACGAAAGGGCATGCATATATATAATCCAGAAAACTCTAGAGGAAAAACACAATGGCATGACTAAGATGTAATCGATAAACAACATTCGGTACAGAAAAACTTACCGTTCCGTGGGGCGATATGCTTTCTTTATCTATTCTCGCAACGTCTTTGGGCACTGTTATAGGAGACCATCGATCGATGAGGATGAGGATGAAGGGTTCGAATATATATATAAGGCAGATAGGGCCGCGTGAAACTCACGGGACAATTGGGCTATGGTTGGTAGAAACGTCGTATTAATGGTTTGTATGTATGGATCGAAAGCCCATATCTGTTGGATCAAGATTAAGTCCAAGATAACGTCGTACCGAATCACTTTCACATTAACATGTAATAAATTAACTTTTTATCTTTATCTCGATTTATTCTATCCTACCCACTTGAGTTATACCCAAGTGTGTTGAGATTGTGACATGTGTCACACCTTCCCTATCTAATGTGTTAATCTCAGCATCATCTTTTAGATGGGGACACATGTCACAATCTAAATCTATTTGGGTATAACCCAAGTGGGTAGGATAGCATGAGCCCTTTATCCGATTGGGTCCATGTTATCCCCATTTAAGGTGTTAATTTCAGCACCATCCTTCTAAGAAGGCCTTCTCTCTTCGTTTTTAACTTCTCTCTAAAAAACGAAAAAATTCTTCCCCTCATTCCTCAATTAATGGAGATTGGGGGAGGTCATTTTCGCTGTTCCTTTCCATATTTTTTGCTACTTCTTTTTTCGTTCTTAGTCTCCTGATGTTGGAGCTTATATTTCATTGTAAAAGTTCTTTCTCCATTTGTAGGAGTATCTTTTCCGAAGAAGATAAACTTTTAAAGTTGAATACGGAAGAAAGTGAATAATACCGTAGATCTGGGTTTAATAGTCATTCTTATGGAGTTTTAGGTTGATTTACAATAGGTTCTTTAATACTTTTTATTCGAACTTTGAGTCTTTTTTTATTTCGGGTTTGTTTGTCTTTTTTTCTTCTTTTTTTTTTTGTTTATCTTTAGGTTTCTATTTGTTTATTACGAGAGTTTTCTTCTCTTTGGATGGTTAAATATTATTAGTGGGAGCTTTTGAGTTCTTTAGCCTGTAAATTTTTTGTTTTTAATAATAATTTAACTTTCATTTGGAAAGAAAAAAATCTAATAAGTTAACTCATTAGCACTTACATTTAAAAATGTTAGGACTTGGGGTTCCGAGAATCATGACCACTGGTCAAACTTGTGAATTTCTAGACATGAGGTCTCAAATTCAAACCCTGGTGACCCATGACTATCGTTGCCCTGATAATTAATCTCATCTTCGAAGTGTGCGACTCAAGCCAATAACTGGTTGAGTGGGGTTATTGCTGATTGTAAAAAAAGAAAAAAGAAAAAGAAAAAGAAACATTGGGTGCAATAATGACTTTTTTGGTTGAGAAAATAATATAAAAATTGATATAAAATTATTAAAAAAAAAGAATAATATAATTACTTTTCTAAGTCAGTATAGAAACTCTTTGCAATTTATTATAGGTTTTCTAGCTAATGAAGGTTACTACTATAATAATAATAATAATAATAATAATAATAATAATAATAATAATAATAATAATAATAATAATAATACACCATTCCATCTCATACATCATTAAAATCATTCGCCACTTTTCTTGTTAGACTCATACTGACTGACTAGTAAATGATCGATCTAAATAATTAAAACCGTGGTTTTGATGATATCAAATTGTTCAGGAACTCAAGTATCATTTTTGAATATGTAATCATATGACAACTAAATTTGGTGGTTTCCTCCTAAGATGAAACTATTCATGTTTTCATTTAATCTCAAATATTATTTGGAAACCGATTGTTGTGATCGAGCCATCTAAGAGAAGGGATAGACAGATCGAAAAACTAAAATAAAATTAAATATGCCAATTATGAGTCCTTATTTTTCTACATGGTTTTTATCATCAACAAACTTTCATCGAAGAGAGAAGTATTTCATATGTGGACTTATTAAATAAACATGTTACGAATATGTATTGACTAAGTTATATCAAACCTCTTCAAGAGTTGCGATATCGGCGGCAGTTGATTTCCTCTTCTTCATTAAATGCAATGGATATGACCATGACATATGAATTATTACAATAACCTTAAATAATTCCAAAAATAGCTTCCGTCATATTAAATAAATAAAAAAAAAAGGGAAGCATTACATATATTTCTGCGTAGAAATAAATGAATGATGACTTCATACTCTTTGCTTTGGCATACCCTTAAAATTTTCATGCACATCATTCCGACCGACTCTTGATATGTGGCCTTTCTTCCTTTCCACATGTCATTTACCACACGATTTATGGCCTCCAAAATATTTTATAAAATAAAATAAAAGAAAAGAAAACGAACCTAAATGTCTATATTTATTATATATATGTATCATTCATCATTTTAAGCCTAGAGCAATAGAGAAATTAGATAGCTAAAGCAATGCATTCTTCATACGCCGCCTTCATCTCACTAGCACTCGCTCTTCTTCTCATCATCTCAAGCTCCAACTCGCAAGAAGATAACAGCAGCGGCAACTACGGCGATGGAGGCAGCATAATACCGCCGCCCAACCCATGCAATAGCTGCCCGGCTTGTTCCGACGCCTGCCGTGCTCCGCCGCCACCCTCCGGCGGTTATCAACCCTACGCAGCACCGCCTCCTCCAGTCTCGGGCCAAGCCAAGTGTCCCCCGGCAGCTCCCATCATCTGTTGCGGCGGCGGGGGCGGTGGTGGTACTACTGGTGGTGCTGCAGGCGGTGGTGGTACAGGTGGTGCTGCAGGCGGCGTCGGCGGTGGTGGCGGTGGGCAAAATTCACCTCCAACGCCTATGTATTCTCCTTATGGAGGTAACTTTTCGAGGGCTTTAAGTATCTATAAGAGCAGCTTCTATGCGATTGGAGGGGTATTATTGGTTGTCTTAGCTTCTTTTCTTTTGTTGTCTTAATGTTGTTATTTAGTATGTATGAAGTTTGTAAGAAAAGAGAAGTGACTATAGTACTTGCATGATCTTCACTATGTGATGTGATGATCATCTATATTTTAGTGTTGCTTTGTTTGTACTTCGGTGTATTATGTATTAGAGCGGGTTCGATCTTTGCTCACCGTCACCCGATTTGTATCAGAGCAAAAATCAAACCCGCTCTGATTGGCCTAACACGTGGACATATATTTTATGTATTAGACAATATAAATTACAAATAAAATAAAAAATAAAATTATATATTTATATATTAAGCACATACGTGCAAAACATATTAGTTAATTTAAATTGTGAAATATCCTTCTCAAGCCCGTAAAACATATGATGGCCCATTGAGCCGGCCCAAATAGTGGACTATGAACCCATCGGCCCAAACAAAAAAACGTCTCCATCAATAATCCACGTGTCATATATATCCCACCCACGCCTAACACATTCCGAGCACGCCTCTATCTTTGCCTTTATTACCGTCACGAAATTGACGCAGCTCATCGTCATCATCGTTGTTATCCATCTGCTAAAGACTCATCCAAATAATCAGCCGCAGAGTAAACAAGCAACACGCAGCAAGCATCACACAATGGAGGACGCCGCTACGCAGCCGAGGAGGCCTCCGTTCCCGGCGGAGCTGGAGTATCTCTCGGGTTTCGGCAACCACTTTTCGTCGGAGGCGATCCCCGGAGCCACGCCACGCGGACAGAACAGTCCCCTCACGTGTCCGTACGGTCTATACGCCGAGCAGATCTCAGGGACGTCTTTTACCTCTCCTCGCAAGCTCAACCAGCGAAGGTTAATTTACGACATACGCAGTATTAGCTATCTATGATGATCAAAGCCTTTTTTATTTTTCCATCGATATAGCAAATTAATAATGTTTTCGATTGTGTGAAGCAGTTGGCTGTACCGTGTGAAACCATCTGTGACCCACGAGCCATTCAGCCCAAGAGTCCCAAGCCATATGAAGCTAGTGAGTGAGTTCGATCAGTCGAATAGCAAAGCAACGCCGACTCAGCTGCGGTGGAAACCCGTGGATGTTACGGAATCTCCGACGGATTTTATCGACGGGTTGTTTACCATTTGCGGGTCGGGCAGTTCTTACCTTCGGCACGGATTTGCCATTCACATGTAATTTGAGTGGCATTTCTTGTTTGAACCTTTCAATTTCTTTTCTGTTTGAACCTTTCAGGGCCTAAATCTTTGTTTAAACTTGTGTGATTTCTATGATTTCAATTGATCTTTTAGGGAAAATGATCAAGAATTCATTTCCTGAATATAGGTACACGGCAAACAAGTCTATGGAGGATAGTGCATTTTGTAATGCTGATGGAGACTTTTTAATCGTGTCTCAAGAAGGAAGTAAGTGATGCTTTTTCTCTGTGTATAGTTACTGATTTTGAGGATTATGTGCTGAAACTAACTGGTCTGAAATCAGGTTGATGTTATCTTCGATATGAGATGACTTTAAACGTCAAGTAACTCATGCAAATGCACCCCAAAGTCTTGAACTAATTTGATCCTCAAGTCTAACACAATGCATATTGTCTTGCTTGCCTGAAAATAAAATTTCACATCTTTTCTATCAAGTATCAACTTAAAATTCATATTACCAATGGAGAAATACTACTTCAATTCTTTTTGCTTGAGTCAGGGCTTTGGATCACTACGGAATGTGGAAGATTGCAAGTGTCACCAGGCGAAATAATAGTAATACCTCAAGGGTTCAGATTTGTGGTTGATCTACCCGATGGACCGTCAAGGGGTTATGTAGCCGAAATATTTGGAACACATTTTCAACTTCCAGATCTTGGACCAATAGGTTAATTTCGCAACTTAAGTGTTGTTTCATGTTAGAGAATTCTTGTAATTAATCAATGCGATGAGGTTAAACAATACATAGGTGCTAATGGACTTGCTGCTTCAAGGGATTTTCTTGCACCTGTGGCTTGGTTCGAGTCCAAATCTCGTCCGGGCTATACCATTGTCCAGAAATTTGGTGGGGAGCTTTTTACTGCGAAGCAAGATTTTTCGCCTTTTAATGTCGTGGCTTGGCACGGAAACTATGTCCCTTACAAGGTGGGACTGTTATTTTAAGCTGCTTTTTGTTGAGATCGTCATTTCAGATCAAGAAAATATCGAAATTTAGCTGGGACTAAAAGTAAATAAGGTCGTTTTTCTTAATTTGAAAACTTATATTTGAAATGGTATCATCACAACCATAGCCCATGAATTTTGATCCATCTGGTTTGGTTTTATTCTTACCAGACATACTATATTTATTTGCCTGATGGAATCGTTTCTTTTTTGGTTTCAGTATGATCTGAAGAAGTTCTGTCCGTATAATACGGTTCTAATCGATCACGGAGATCCGTCGATAAACACAGGTCTCAAAGTCCATTATCGTTGTTATTTCTACTATGGTGTTGATATATGGGTATGCATGTATTTCAATTTTTATTTTTTTTTGACTAATATTTTGAAATCAAATACAGTTATTACAGCACCTACCGAACGACCCGGCGTGGCGCTGCTTGACTTCGTCATCTTCCCTCCAAGGTGGTTGGTTGCCGAACACACATTCCGCCCTCCATATTACCACCGTAACTGTATGAGCGAGTTCATGGGCCTGATCTATGGAGGATACGAGGTAAACATGTAAGAACAATCAGTATATATACAACAATTGGCTTCGACTTTCTTTCCCATTGTCTTCTGTAGAAGTATGCACGGCTGTCTTTTCTTTCTCTCCACATTTCATACCATTTTTACTTAGGCAAAAGCCGATGGCTTTCTTCCCGGCGGTGCGAGCCTTCACAGCTGCATGACTCCCCATGGCCCCGACACCAAAACCTACGAGGTAATGCGATAAAATGTGGATTTTCATTTCGATGGGGGCTGATTTACGTATAGGATGAATGTGTTATTTCATGGTGGTGTTATTGCATAACTATCAATTATAACATCAAGCTCGGCTCGTTTTGTTTCGGGCATAACTATGACATGAATTGATTTGGCGATGAACCAGGCGACTATTGCACTTGGGGACGGGGCGGGTCCTCAGAGGATATCCAACACGCTGGCGTTCATGTTCGAGTCGTGCCTCATACCTCGGGTCTGCCTTTGGGCCCTCGAGTCTCCTTACATGGATCGAGATTATTACCAGTGCTGGATAGGCCTCAAGCCGCATTTCACCCGCGAGCTGGCGGACAAGCCTCTGCAAGACGGACGACAGCTGACATGATATATATAGGTAGGCTTCAATAAGGCTCACTCAATAAGCGATAACATGAATATATGGATATAGTAGACAAAGCTCCAAAGAAAGTTGTGTAAATATATAGATCAGCTAAATTCATGTATATTTTAGTATTATATGGATTATACGAAAAGCAAATACCTAATTTCTTGAAGAAAAAAAAAAAGAGAGAACAAATTGAAAATGATAGGATTCAAATTGACTATCGAACTTTATGATGGCTTGATGCATTGGTCGGTGGTGGGGTTCAAATTCGATTCAGAATGAACTGAATTGAAGTGAATTAAAGTTTGGAGATAAACTGAAAAAGAAAAAAAATATTGGGCACTAAATTGATTTTTAGGATAAATATTGAGGTTTATTTTAGGTTTTATCGATATATATATATATATATATTATATAAATAAAGGATCAATGGACAACGTCATAAACTTAAGAATCTTTGCTTTCGTTTACACGTAATTAAGTACATTTATTTGGCATCATTGCACATGCCGATGTTCCATTTGGAATCCATATAACGTTAATGAGGAGAATATTTTTTATTAATTGTATTTAAAGGATGTAAAATAAAAGTTTTGACGATATTTATATAGTTGGAAACATATATTATTGGCAATCATGTGGTTTTATTTATTTATATATATATATTTATTTTCAGAATCTGAATCGAAAGTCAAGGAGTTGCCAGCGGCTTATTCAACAAGCAAGATTTAAAGAGCTAAGAGCATTAAAATAATTATTACAAGTTAAATATGTATATAATTAATTACTAGGATCATGTGCATGGATCATAGTGTGACAGAAGGTACGTAAACCATTTGAACTCTTCCCTAATGATTATTGGTGTCTCCCTTAACTACTTACTTCCCTTTAAATATAATATATACATATACATATATTTATATATATAAAGAATTAATAGATTAATAAATAATAAAAGCTATCCATATTCCATGTGACTCTGATTTGTGGACAAAGCAAAACAAGATTGTGGGGAGCTCAAAAACAGTGCACATGCGCAACTGGGGTTTTATTTAAAGATAGGATATATTCTTATTCAATTTTCATTTTTTCCCCTTAATTTTTTTAATAAAAATTCCCTTTTTTTTTTAAATCTGGCTTTGATATTAAAGCCATTTTTCGTTATGCATGTTAATGTTTAAGATAAATTATATAAAATTAAAATACGATGCATTCTTTATAAGCTTAAGTTTGCAGGTGAAATGATACTTTAACTAGCTATTAAAACATGTAGAAATTATCGGTGATTTAGTTCGATCTTCCCCAAGATATTTCCGAGGATTTTATCTCCGTAATGTCCTATTTGGAATTTGAAATTTGACAAATGGGTGTTGAGTTATTAAAGAAAAAAATTAACAAATCTCATATTAACTAGACAAATTATAAATGATTGGTTTATAAGTCAAATATGCCCCCTCTACATATTATCAATTGTAAAACTTCTCTTCCAAACATTTAACAAAATTTGTTCCAATAATACATTGATATTAAATGTGACTGAGAGAACATATGATAATATTGTAGTGTCTCAAAGGATTTATTCACGGGTATAACCCAACTGTGTTGAGATTGTGACATGTGTTACATTTTCCCCGTCCAACGTGTTAATCTCATTACAATTTTTAGATGGGACACATGTTATAATCTCAATCCACTTGGATTATACTCAAGTAGGTAGAGTAGCATGGACTCTCAAAGTCCCATCGGAACGTGGTGGCTGATTCTCTGTTCTTAATCAATCTCTTTTCATTACATTACATTAATAATAATCCGATTTCGATATATATCATATCTTTTTCTCTTGCTGTAATGACAATACCTCTCCCTATTTTATACTTATTTCATCTTACACCTCTTTCTAACGATAATTTATATATTCTGGAGAAAATTCAAAGTTATGTCCATACGAATAAAACCAACCATACACTTAACTACCATGTTGAATATTAAAATAAATACATATATTTTCTTTTTTTCATTAAAAACTGTAAAAGACTTTCCATCCGATGATATGTTTTTAAAAGGTAGAAGGATAAATGTAATTATAAAGTTTGAGGAGGTCTTGAAGTAATTAGTAATAATTCGTTTGTAATATTGTAATTATTACAATTTTCTTTTACACAGAAAAACAGCTGTTGATAGCTGTCCAATTCCTACACAACCCATGTGACCCACCACCACTAACTCTTCCTCCAACGATTGCTATTATTATAGAATCCACTAATTTTATTTATTTTTTCACTTGGGTCGAAATATCCATATATTTATTTTACTAGACAAGAATTCAAGATTACAACTTTAATAAATTTTTACTACATTATGACTAAATAAAAGAAACGAAAAAATCAAATAATTTGGGATCATATCACTTTCTTCAAATGTCTACTTCATATATAGACCTCCATAATCACACTTCTTATTACAACAACCTCTCAAGTCTCAAACTCCCCACTTTCTCGTTTTTTCAGTTATTATTACTTTGCCTTCCTTGACGATATATATATATTACTTGCAATTGCATGGAGCAACTACCACCTAAATCCCCCATAACAATGTCACACAACATCCCTCATTGTTCTTTCCCTTTCCAAATGATGCCACCGCAACCACCGGCCGCCTCCACCACCGTATGGGTCGATGATTTCCTCGACTTCTCAGCCGCAAGGAGGAGCCACCACCGTCGCACTGTGAGCGATCCCATCGCCTTCGTGGAAAGCCCGACAACACTATTCCACCACCACCACAAGAACTATCAAAATAGCAGCAGTTTCGACAGATTGGACGATGAGCAACTGAGAAACATCTTCTCCGACGATGTGGGCCCGTATGCGGGTTACAACGACCCGTCCACGCCGTCGTCCGACGAACACAACGGCATGAGCGATGAGAAAATCAAGTTAACTCCCTCACAGCCAAATGTGAAGAATGAGTTAGGAGGAGGAGAAGAAGAAGAAGAAGAAGAAGAAGAAGAAGAAGAAGAAGAAGAAGAAGAAGAATTAGATACTATCGATCAGCAAAACAATAAGTCGCCATTGGATTTTAATGCTTCAAGTGATCAAGCTTCTACAGTTGATCCCAAGAGAATCAAGAGGTAATTCTATTCTTGAAGCTTTCGTTGATATATATATATATATATATGCATGGATTTAATTTAATGCCCTGACCCATTTTATTCACTATTTCATAAATCAGAATCTTAGCTAATCGACAATCAGCTCAGAGGTCAAGAGTAAGGAAGCTCCATTACATTTCTGAGCTCGAAAGGAGTGTATCTACCTTACAGGTGTGTGTTATATATGCATTTCATATATTTTTTTAATCAAGAAATATATGTGTATATATGTTTGAAGTTACTATTTATGAGATATTGAGATATGTAAATTTGATAAAAAAAAAAATGCACAGACTGAGGTATCAGCATTGTCACCAAGGGTTGCATTTTTGGACCATCAAAGGCTCCTTTTGAATGTGGATAACAGTGCTCTTAGGCAGAGGATCGCTGCTTTGGCTCAAGACAAGATATTCAAAGATGGTAAGCTGGTTTATAACATTCAAATTTTATTACATATATATAATGCTTAGAATATATATAACTATCTTCTTTCTTTAAGATGGTAATTTACTATATATATCAAATTCTCTTGCCTTCATCCTATTTAGACAAAACTTTTCTTTAAAGAAATAACTTATGGGTAATTAATGCAGCTCATCAAGAAGCATTGACGAAGGAGATAGAGAGGCTCAGAAGAATATACCACCAACAAACCACCGTGAAGAATAAAACGAGCGCCGACGATGAGTCAGCTTTCGCCGGCGCTGCCGCCACCGCCGGGAATAAGAGGTTTTCTTCTGAAAAGTAATATATACTTAATATAATTTGAAAAAAAAAAAAATTAAGTAGATTGATAGGTCGCTGTTCATTCTGCATTATTAATTGTCAATGTGCATGGGATCACGTGATGTGTCTCTTTTTTTATTGTTCTTTTTTTATTTTTTATTTCTCTCTATTGTAATAATAAATAGAGGTTATAAGCGGGGCCGATCTAGGTTTTCATCCGTTGAATCAAGTGTGTATAAAAGTTAAAATATTTTGCTTATTGGATTTTTAGAAATTAGCATTGGTTGTGTATTTGGGTGGGTGATTTTGTTTTTAGGCCATATTAGGCATGTTTGTTTTATTCAATTAATATGAATAGGTAATTCGTCTCAATATTTTGGTAAATTTGAATTCTTTGCAACGGGACCATAATATATACTAGCAATTTTATGCGCGTTCGATATGTGTGCTAAATATATCAATATATATAATATAACTGTAAATTAAAATATTTAATAGATGGAATTATAATTTAAAATTTAATTATATATTATTTTTAGTATTTAAAAAAATTAAATTAATTTTTAAGAATATAATTATAATAAATGTAAAATTTGAAGGCGTGGTTTTTTGAATTAAAATAAATAAATAAATTAAGGATAAAATAGTAATTAATAACTGATTTAAATTTAAAATTAACACACCAAAACAGTTTTACAATGTCCTCACCAATAATAAAATAGAAAGATAGGAATTGGAACTTAAAAAATTGTAGGATATAATAAATCGTTAAAAAAAGTTTGATGCTAACTTAAGGGAAAAATTATAAATTTGCGCACTTTTTTTTTTTTTTTTTTTCATTTTTTATTGTGAAGTATCTCCATTATTCCATCGGCTCTGATGTTTGAACTCGTGACCAGGGTAACAATACGCCCATCAACCACTGGGACATTCCCATAAGTACCATAAATTTACTCACTACCAATTTTCGATTTTAGATCTCAATGTTTAATAATTGTAAAAATAAATTAATAACCTCATATGGAAACAAATATGGTCTCCAACCACTTGGCCGATTATCTCAAACTAAAGTTGTCGGGACATAAATCCAATAAGCATATTACTTAAATCGTTTCCTTTCTTTCTTATTTGAAACGTTGGAAAAAGCTAATCTCCATTTCTTCACATACTCGAAAAAGAAAAGAATCTTTTAATGTAATTGTATTTCAATTGGAGTGTTAAATTTTGTCAGTACAACATTCTTTAAATATTTTAGTTCTTAAAATAAATTTTGCCCACTAATATCTAAACTACTCTCATGTATCAATAAGTTTTCAAGTTTTAAATAACTTTCTTCTATATTTTTATCACCCATTGATTTAAATTTTTTCATAATAAATAAAAAGTCATACTAAATGAAATTCGTTGCCAGCCCCAAACCTCACATAATCGTTCTGTTTTCGTGGAAAATTTATTGATCTTGGACCTTTATTGCTCTAAACGTTCATTTTTATTGGATAAAACATTTTATTGATCTTGAGATTTTATTAATGTTGATTTTTGAACATCGAAAAATTAAATTTATGGGTTGAGTTAATTTTTAATTTTGGGTCCTTCCAACTAATTAAATTATATTGACATAATAACATTACTACATTGAGGTCCTGAAAATATTGGGGCCGAAAACCCTTACTTCACTTGTTTTACTCAATAGCCGGTCCGGATGTTTTGTAAATGTAATATTTAACATTATTCATATCATTTAAATGATGTGGATTAATGCATTTATTTTTACGGTTATATTTGATATATGTGATATAGATTAATGTTTTAATATCTAAGTTTTATTCTTTTAAGCATTATTAAATATAAATATATTATAAATAGGTTAATTATGTAATTAAAAATAGAGATAATTTTATATGAGGAAGAAATATTAAAATATAAGTGATGTTTTTGTCCGAGAAAAATTTAATAAGATACTTAAATATCACCTCCTTTTTCATCACCTAGGTGATACTTAATTCTGATGTTGCCTAATAACCTAGTTGAAAGAAAAGCCAATCTACATCTAGCAATGTATTCATTGAAAATGAATGAGACAGAAGCCTAAGGTAGATGAAAGTTACAATGAGATGTTAGATAGAGATCTTCTCTTCCTAGCAAGCTGTGATCCAACTGTGCTGCAAGAATCTTACAGTTTCTCTTTAATTAAAAGATTAGTTGCTATGAATATTTCTCAGTTCAAAGTATTTATTTAACTCAAAAAGAAGCAAATCAATCGTCCCGTAAACTACGGACAAACAGCTTATTTAGAGTGTATCAAACTCAAGACTTAGTGAGTAGCAAGAAAAGCATCAGAAGAGAATGCGCAAACAACAAAACTGTGACGGCAAGGGCCTCACCTCATGGTTGTTCATGAGAGGAGTATAGTTCAATTCTCCTTTACGAAAGCGATTCCCTTTTCAATTGAAGATTTCAGCTCGGGCTTGAGTGCTTCGAGTCCTTGTTTCTCAAAATCATTCATTGGACCCAAACCTAGGACCTCCTCTACACCGTTCTTTCCGAGTTTTACCTAAGGAATATTGCATAACCATGTGTGTGTAAAGTAACATGACTGCTTATACATCTATCTATCTATCTATATAATATATAAATATATATATATATATATATGCATGTGTGTGTAAAGTAACTCACCTTTGAGGCAAAGAAAGGCAGCTCCGTAACAGTAGATTGCACGAAGGAACATTCCACAACATCGGGTACCCCGTTGAGTCCCTTCAAGCAAGCATCAGCGAATATTGCACCAGCATAGCTGCAATACAAGGCTAGACGGTATAAGAAATTATTCAGCAAAAGCCAACTTCCCAGAAGATGTTTTTGTCACTCATAACTCGTTAACATAATTCAGACACGCAAAACACCGCAGCATCATGTATTCCACAAAAAACGTTGTTCACTTACGCCATTGAAAGTGTAGCAGAACCCTTTCCAGCTTTTGCTTCGACTACTTCGGTTCCACCATCTTGTGTTCTCTTGGTAAGAGCCAAGATTACTTCATCCGACAGATTGGCTGTGGGTGTGGCCTGGAAACATCAATTATTATAGATAAGCTTCATCAAAATCAAAGCTAGGATATTACAAAGTTGCATTTCTGATGACATTCTTTTTCACCATATAGACAGATTAAAAGGATAATGAATGTACCTGTGAAAACAATGGAAGGATTGTGATCCCAGCATGACCACCGATGACGGGAACATTAACGTCTAAAAGAGAAAAATAAGCAAAACATAGGTGAGATATTCAGAAACTAAACCCCCATATGAACAAACACACTACGATAAGAAAGAAACAATGAACAAATCCAAATCCCAGACAGTAATACTTATATTGCTACCTGCCACGTTTACTTTCGCTTTGCCAGCATAGAATGTCTTTGCCCTGACCACATCGAGTGTGGTGACACCAAACAGCTTCTTCTCATCGTACACTCCCTTGCTCTTGAATACCTCAGCAGCGATTGGAACAGTTGAATTCACAGGGTTGCTAATCATATTGACGAGAGCCTACAATTGAAGGATGGTTAAAAAATTCGACAAATCATACTAATAAGAATGTAGCAGGTGGAAACAGAAATAAAAACAAGGGCAAGGCATTACATTTGGGCAATACTTGGCAATCGCCTCGCAGAGAGATTTGACAATGCCCGCATTAATCTTAAAGAGGTCATCCCTGGTCATGCCTGGTTTTCTGGGAACACCAGCAGGGATGATGACTATGTCTGAACCCGTCAAAGCCTCTCCGAGCTGCTCGTCTGAGGCATATCCCTTCACCTGCACACATAGAATCAATAAACAAGTTCAAAATTTAGAACAGATTATCCTATGTACAGTAAGCCCCATCCAAAAAGACACTTTCACCAACAAAATCGACTGAATAATAGCTCAAAACGAACCCCAGAAGCTACAATCTCCCCCCGGACAACACAAAGAATCGATGCCCCAATGTTACCATATTTATTTATATGCTTTATAACCACAATTTAGAATTGCGCCACTTCGTCAGAGGAGATATGTTGAAATTAAGTAAACAGGTTTCACAACATATTAATAAAATGAAAACCTAAGGAACATCAAGCATATCATCAAACTATAACCACAATCACAGATCCAAAAACCCTAGAATTCCATAAATTATACATAAAAAAAAACAAAGACAGAACCTAAAAAAATAGCACCAAAAAAATCAACTGAAACATAAACAGAAGCAAAAAAAAGAAAAAAAGAAAAAAAGAAAATCGACCTCAGATCTGGTGTTGATGTGGCTAACGTCGGCTGCCACGCCAGGAGTTCCGGCTATATCGTAGAGAGATAGTGACGAGACGAGAGGATTCAGTTTCATCAACAGTGACAGAGGCTGCCCGATGCCTCCAGCCGCTCCGAGTATCGCCACTTTCCTTTCCGGCGCGGAGTCCGACGAGAAGCTCCGACGAGCAGCAAAGGACGCCTTGTTGGCTGTTCGCTTCAGCGCAGATCTCAACATCGAGGCCGACATTTTTGCGGTTTTCAATTAGAGAAGGGAATGATATTTTCGATTGATGGATTGGAAAAGTGAAATGAATAGACTCCTCAGCCTAGTTAGTGTGATGTATTTCTTGAACTTATCGACATAGGTTTAGACTTGTTGGGAATTCCGACCCCGAAACTCCGCCCAAGATCCGCTGGAAATATTAAAACTGAAGAACACAAAGTTTAACGTGGAAAACCCTCTGTTAACGAAGAGGGAAAAACCACCCGGGCAACAAGGCCGCAGAAAATCCACTATGTGAAAAATTACAATCACACAATTCTTCTACGCTCGTCTACACCCAAACCCACAACCCACAACCAGAAAGTAATTCTACCTTCTAACCCAAACTCTCACCAGAAGGGAATTTTTCTAGAGTTAATTGTTAACACAAATTAACTTTCTATTGGGTTGGTGTCTATAAACTCAGGGTATAGTCCTCCTTATATAGGAGAGGAACCCACATGCCTTTCTTTTCCAACCGATGTGGGATAGAAAACAAGGCACAAATGGGCCTAAGCCCAACAACCTCCACCTTGTGACTTTGTCCGCCTTGACACCGTCACTTGATGAAGATCCTTATAGCTTTCGCTACCATGCTCCACCATAAAAGCATTTCCACTCGGAATCGCATCCAAGCATTTCTTCGGCCCATGTCGAAATAACCTTGCTGAAATCTATGGTGCAACTTCCACGTTTGGCTTTTTCGGAAGTTCATCAGCCATCGACACGAAATTTCCACCACACACCTTGCATCATCGCCAAACCAATGCATGTGTGTAACTGTGGACCCGCTAATAGTAACACGCCCTCTCTCATGACACTTAGCGACATGTCATAAGGAAGTCCTTGTCTCTCTTAGTACAAATCATCCATGGAGAGAGAGACAATATTAGCGCCTTTCTCGGTCTCTCCACTTACCGACCTGGAGCTGCTTGTCGAACCTGCTCCACCTTTCTGACAATTTCTTTTCACGTGCCCAGATTGTCCACACGTCCAGCAAATCATAGCTTGCTTCTTCCTGGAGTTCCTTCTCTTCCCGTCACCGACGTACAAAACTTGATCTTCCGGTGAATTGTTCTGTCCACCATCTAGCATTCTCTCTTCCGCAAGAAGTTTACCGGTGACTTCAGAAAATACAATCTTCTCCTTCCCATGAATCAAGATCGGTTTCATGTGTTCATAAGAAGGTGGAAGAGACCAGACGAGTCTCAACGCCTGATCCTCATCGTCAATCTTCACTCCAATGGATTCAAGCTCCGAGACGATCCCGTTGAGAATGCTTAAGTGATCTGAGATGCTTTGACCTTCAGTCATCCGCAATGTATGAAACCGCTCCTTCAAATACACCCGATTTGAGACGCCTTTAGCCTGATACAACTCCTCGAGCTTTTCCCATAATGCCTTTACCGTCGAAATTCCATGCACATTTGCAAGAACATTCTTGGCCAGACACAGTCGTATCGCGCTTGCCGCTCTCAAATCCAGTTCCTCCCAATCATCATCGCTTATTTCAGATTTGCTCACACCAGGTTTTTCTTCAGTGCTGCTGGTAGCACCGCCTTTGGGAATTTCCGTGCCCTTCAAAGCTTTGTGTAACCCCGACTGAATCAGCCGTCCTTCACTTGCACTTGCCACAAGCCAAAATTGATTCTTCCGTCGAACTTCTCCACATCGAATCTCGCCAGATTCGAAAACTTATTTCCAGACATCTTCGTGGATTAGTGAACACGAACTTCGCAGAAAACCGAGCACCAATCAAAAACTCCTCTGCGCACAAGCTCCACCTGTCACTGGCTCCACCGCACGAACAAACCTCTTTGGTATCTTTTCTGATGTGGAAGATCAGACAAAACTGCAACCACAGAGCATACACAAAACACCAACTAGGCTAACCTCGCTCTGATACCACTTGTTGGGAATTCCGACCTCACCGAAACTCCGCCCAAGATCCGTTGGAAATATTAAAACTGGAGAACACAAAGTTTAACGTGGAAAACCCTCTGTTAACGAAGAGGGAAAAACCACCCGGGCAACAAGGCCGCAGAAAATCCACTATGTGAAAAATTACAATAACACAATTCTTCTACGCTCGCCTACACCCAAACCCACAACCCACAACCAGAAAGTAATTCTACCTGCTAACCCAAACTCTCACCACAAGGGAATTTTCCTAGAGTTAATTATTAACACAAATTAAATTTCTATTGGGTTGGTGTCTATAAACTCAGGGTATAGTCCTCCTTATATAGGAGAGGAACCCTCATGCCTTTCTTTTCCAACCGATGTGGGATAGAAAACAAAGGCACAAATGGGCCTAAGCCCAACAAGACTTAGGGCATCTCCAATAGCCAACCCCAAACCAAACGCATTTTGCAGTAATAAACGCATTTTGCAATAATTGTTCTCCAACAGTTAAACGCATTTTCAAACGCAAAAAAATATTCTTGTAATATTCTTTTCCACACCAACTTTTACAACTTTTCAATTCTATCCTTATATTTTATAATTTTACAAATTAAACCTATTTTAAATTTAATTGAGAAAATATTTAATAAAATTATTATTTATAAATATAGAACAAAATGTTTATTAAAATATGGAAATTGCACGACACAAATACAATGAGATACACATAAAAATAAAGTTATACCGTAAATTAAAATATTAAAAATTAAATAATAATGTATAAAAAATTATTATTAAAAATAAAGTGTTACTGTTAAAATAAATATTTATTATGTTAATTTTTAATCATAATTATTAGTACACAATTAATTTTTAATATGTATGCTTCAATAATTTAATGTAACTAAAAGGACTTATTTGTAATTTTAAAACATCAAACGCATTTTTGCGTTCAAACGCAAATTTGCGTTCGAAACAAGAGAGAGAAGATGAAAAACGCATTTTGCGTTTGCGTTTGCAGTACTATTGGAGCATTTTTACTGAATTTTTGCGTTTTGCGTTGCGTTTTGCAGACCTATTGGAGATGGTCTTAGTTCGTCTACTTCGATGTTCCATATTTCTAATAAATTAGTGTTTTTTTTATCACTTTATCTCGAGATTTTATATATTAATGTTACAATTATTTGCAATTTTAACGTTTAATAGATAAAATTATAATTTATAATTTAATTATATATTATTTTTAGTCATATAAAAATAAAAAAAATGATTTGTGACTGTAATATTATAACATATAAAAAATTAAAAGATAAATTGATAATTATTCAAATTAAGATAAAAAAAAAAAGCTAAAATAGAAGTGACTTATACATTCCTCATCCTTTATAAATAGTAGTAGTAATTCATGCACATTATATACATGGGCTTCATAAATTATTGAAATAAAAAATTCTAGATATTATGTAATCTAATCTTAGATTTTCGACCTAACGTACTCTAATTCTGACATAATAGACACTAATTCAAACATGGATCGCCTGCTTGCACGAAGCTATCTTTTTTCATCGTCGATCTGTATCCCTCACGATGTTTTTAATCCATCGTCTGTCAATTGATGGTCGGTTGAAAAGTGATCGAATAGGTCAAAAAGAACAAAAAAAAATGAACGATTTTGTAATGTTCAGGAATCAAAACGACGCATTTAAAAGTACAAGAAAGACAGGCCATAACAAGTGTACTACTACAACAACTACATGCAAAGGCAATAACTGTTGTTAGCATTCGGAGAACACAATGAGCCTCATAATTTATATCACCATATACAATACAAAAAGCTGTTTGTTCACATCATTGTGTAGCAAGCTTTCATAGTAAACTCTTGGACAAAACCTTTCGTTCGATAATTACCATCACATTCGGGTAATGAAACCGCGCGACGTTTGCTTTTCGGTTGACTGAGCGGAAACTAATTACAACGTTCGTCATAGAGCATCTTTTTAACAGACAGAGGCTGTGGTTTGGACTTGAGTTCTTCGGACCCATTCGAGGATGCTGCTGCAGTCTCCTTGTGTAATAAAATGCCTTCAGCGGGCAAAAGAAAAAAGAGTCGTTAAAGTAATCTCGAAAAAAAAAAAGTATCATCAGTATGTCACCATCAGTAAAAATGTTAATTAGGAGAAATGAGATACCTATTTTTAGTACGGTAAGATTTTAGTAGTCGGGTTTCTTTCGGGCTCGAGTCTTTCTCCATGCGAAGGGACTGAGGTAATTCGGGTGTGCCACTTCCGTCGTTATAGGCATCACATACGAATCTGAGCACACTTTCCTGAAACCGTTGCCATAGTTTGGTGCGTTAGCTCTTGTTCGAATTTGAAGGTAATGATAACATGATAAAATGATCAGTTGTGATGACGTATAATAAAGTCAGGTTAACTGCTCTTGTTCGAATTTTTAAGTAGATTATCGCACCAAGGGTTTCGACGCGTCGACCCACTGGTACATGGGCTCGTTCCGAAACCACGTTAACTGCCTTTTTGCAAAATTTCTGTAAAATTCACGGATAATAGTTACATAACATAACCTCTGCAGATTTGAGAGAAGTTATGAGAAGATATGGTAAAAAAAATAGCAAACCTCGATGCCTTTTGAAACTCAGAGAGAAATCTGTAGAAGTCCTTTGGAGAACTATAGCCTCCCTGATCTTTAGATAGTAGCAGATATTCCATAGCCTGGAGAAATAGGAAATAAACAATAGGAGATAATACATCAAAGAATTTCATCCCACGCGCAATTTAGTGTAATTTTATGATAAATATACAAAACTGAAGTACGCTTACTTGTCTATAACCAATAGCACGAGTAGCAGAATTCGTATTTGGAAGAAGGCCTAAGTCAAGTAGCCACTTCGCCTCAGATAGAATCCCATCATCTGCCAAAGCAAAGACGAAATTCAATGAACATGGCACTAATCGGTAATTTGATATAGAATATATATATATATACACCTTAAAATAATAATAACCTTATACCTAAGAGCATATCTTCACACCGGAAATCAATTGCTTGATAAAGATCAAGCCTTTGGGTAGAGAGGAAAAAACAAAGGAATTCATAGTCTAAGTCCTTTGGTTTCCTCTCGTGAAGTTCATCTGCTTCACTTGATTCCAACTTCTCCTTGAAAGAATTATATGGCACCTCAATAGCTGATGGAGATGCACCACTTGACTGCATGCACGATATGAAAAACTCAACTTTTTTTTTTCCGTAAGGTAAAACGACCCTTCACAAGCCCGACAAGTGAGAGTCATATAAAGGGAACTTAAAACGTTAACTTTGCAGTACCCAAATTTCACGGTTTAATCCCAAAACCAACTAGATATAACAGTTTCTATGATTTACATCTTAGATCTAAAGTCAGGTTGAATGCGAGTCTGATGATTCAAAAAGAACATAAATAATATTAATAAACCTTGAGAATTTCGAATCTACGGCGCAAACGGTACCAATCGTTGGAGGCCAAAGATCGTACGCCGGGATCACCAGCATTTACCACCAATCGAACCGCAGCTTCCCAATCACCGATCCTCTGTAGATCTGCAAGCTCAGAGTGTACTTCAAAGGCAACCTCAGCAGAAGCCATTGGGACATCTGGTTTTCCATAGATGAACCTATTACACATGGGAATAATATCCGTAGGTTCAATAAGATTCGCTGGTTATATTAAAGCTCGTTTACTTTCACTAACTTATTTAAGAGTATATTTCAGATTTAGACAAGGGAATTGGCTGCAAGAAATACACACACGTTTTTTTGCCTATTCGAAAGAAAGAAGCCAAGAGACATTGAAAAAATTGTAAGATCAGCGAAACAGATTTCTTGATGTACCATCGCAAGTACAATCCAGTACCGCCTGTTACTACAGGGACACGATCTCTACTGAGAATTTCATCTGTAATACGCCTCGCATCCTCGTAAAATTGTCCAACTGAATAATCTGAATATCAATCAAGCAATGACCAAACATTACATCATCTAAATAGAATTGACATTGATAGCTTAAGTTAGCCTATACAGCTGCAAAATTAACATAAAACCAGTTAAAATCTTGATAAAGTAATTCCCAAGATGATGTAAGGATTTTGCTGTCCCTCAATGGAATTTGCTATATCAAAATCAAACAAAAGCTCGGAGATTTAGGCGAGCGGCAATATACCTTCGGAAGGGTGCAATATGTCAACCAGATGATGTGGTACTTCCTAAAGAATTATGCAGCGGCACAATTCAATAGATTAATCTTGACAAGAAATATCTATACACATAAAATCAGCATTCAAGAACATAAACCTTTCGTTCGTCAATGGAAGGCTTTGCTGACCCAATATCAAGACCTTTATAAACCTGCACCACACACCAAAAACAGATACCCACCAAGTCGTCCTTCACGTTTTAACTATAATGTGGTGAAAATTTCTGTCAATAGCTAGAGAACCTGCACAGAATCCGCGCTAATAATTTCCCCATTGAGGCGTTTAGCGACTTCCAATGCAAGCCTGCTTTTGCCCGCGCCGGTTGGCCCAGAAATTACTATTACTTTCTTCTTTGGCGGCGGTGGTGCCTCCGTGCAGGATGTGGAGATGAACCTCCGGGACGGACGGAGAAGTGGCTGCTCCGCCGCTAGGGTAATTAGGCGGTGGCTGCTTACTCTTAAACCACCAATCATTTTTGTCTGTCGAGTGGGGATTCGACGTAGTGTACAAATACAGAAACAATTCAGCTGCTTTATCTTCGTGTTAAAAATAAAAAATAAAAAATAGTTTCGCTTCTATTAAAAAATCTTAAAATCCATTGTCAAAATATATATTTTTTTTTTTTCGAAACGATAACGTGAATTCATAAACAACAAAGTACATGGGCTAAATAGCCCAACGGGTCTCTCCGATAACATCATTCGCCGGTAGAGAACAAAGGCCCATATGAGCATCAACAACCAAACACCAAAAAGAAGAAAAAAGCCAAAAGAAAGCGAAAAATTCGGTCTAGAACACGAAGAACTAAAGAATATACCACAAAAATAACTATTAAGCTAAATCTACAATACTCTTCACTTTCTTCGATCTTCGAATACGAGGATCACACTTTCTTCAGAGAGGGCTCCACAAAGGGAGAAACAAGCTCCAACGAGGGAGACAAGAACTCCCGGTCCATAAGGCCGGGAGAAACGAGCTCCCTACTCGGGAGACTCGTGGGTGAACGGCAAAAGGTGGCGGAAGGCGACGAGGGCGGGGTTGGCGACGAAGGCGGCGGCGGCAGTGATGGCGAGCGGCGACGTTGGCAGGCGGCGTTGGAGGGCGGCGGCGAGGGGCGGCGTTGGCGGGCGGCATGCGATGAGCATCGTTGGCGGGCTTGTGCAAATATTTTCAAAATATCTTATCTATTCTATCTATTCTATTATATTGCTATCACTTAAAAATTAGGGTAAATTATGCTATACCCCCTTGTGGATAGATTGAAATGCATGTTACTACCCTATACTTTTTTTATTGCGTGAAAACACCCTTGTGCTTTCTAAAACTTAGCACAGTAGTCCCGATGGTGTCGAAAATATAGCATTGCACCCCCCAATTAGGGGATGTAATGACAAGGAGTGCAGAATTAACTAAACCACGAGGGTGTTTTATGCTATTTACAAACCAGAGTGGTTTTTGTGTGTATTTTTTAAACCACGGTTAGATTATATGCAATTTAACCTAAAAATTATCATAATTTTGGTGTGTCAATTTGAATATATATATATATATATATATATAATTTAACATTTCATTTTATTATTTATTTTAATTACATCCTCAAAATCAATTTTTTAGATAATACACAATTAAAATTAAATTATAATTTCTTATACATTGAATTAAATTAAACATAAATCTTACACTATAAAATAATATATATTTATATATTAGTGCACACACATCGGATATACTTATAAAACTAGTCTCATATATCTGTTAAATTCCAAGATTTGCTTTCAGGGGATTTTAAAATGACATCATATTTGTAATAGTATAAAATCAGGTTTGATTATATACTTATAGATAAAACAAATATTAAGAAGAACTTTTTTCTTCATAAATGCCGGTGAATCTATAATAAAAACGACGGTAGAAGATTGCTTTAAAGCTTATATTCATCTATATTTTCAGGAGAATTTCTCTAATTTAACTTTTTACATATAAACTCAAAAGTCAAACCTAATTCAAATGACATATATAGTTAAGCTCTTTTTTATTATATCCCGACAAACTCTGACTTTTGGATCAAGTAAACCCCAAGGTTAGCGGACTAGCATGTAAACTACGCCAATCAAGTAAACTATATTAGGACAAGTACATGTATGACAGATCATGTGACCTTCCCTCCAAAGACCTTGAGACATCAACCTTGACCTGTAAGTAAACGCCTTTTCGGTTAATATTGAAGTTCTTTACAAAGGAGGTCGGTGAACTCTTTAAGAGAATTATAACATACAACTTATGATATAAAACTCGCGTTTTCTATTTAATAAAAATCACCACTACCCTACCCATGTTGGTACACCTATCCAACTCTATAAGATTGTGACATATAAGCATAATAATTTTTTTTTACTTATGTGTCAACATCTCAATAGAGTTGGGTTATTACCCACTTGGATATGGTAGAATATATACCTTTAATAAAGGTGAGGACATCTTAATAACCGTGCAACAAGTATGACATGTTAAAACTATTATTTTAGCCTTTCTTTTTTATTTATTCGAATTATATCTTCCAAATCAATTTTTACTATAAATACTTAAAAATAATACAAATTTAAATTAAATTATTATTTCATAAATTAAATATTTGAAATTAAAAAAAAATTAAAATACAAAATAATATTATATATACTATATATTATTGCTTATCACCCTTGAGTAACTGTTCAATTGATTTGATATGTCATATTTTTTTTCCAATTTTACCCTTCTATTGTAAGTTTATTCCAATTTTATCCTTTAATTAAAATTTCAGCAATTAGACATTTTAATTTAAGAAAGTTTTAAAATACAAAATATTATATTTTTTTTTTATTGCACACGCGTTGAGTGTGCGTAAAATACTAATATATGCAAGTGGTTAAAATAATAGTTTCATATAATTATGTTCAAAGGAAATAAATGACAGAAATTGAAACTAATTATGGATTAAAAACAATAACTGTAATTTATTTTTTGAATAATAACTTAACTTTTTTTTTTGTTTTTCTGAACATAATAACTTAACTTGTCCACTCTTCAACCAAGCGACGGTTCTCACCTTCTATCGTCGGTAAAGTATCACCGGTTTTGCCGGTAACTTTATCTCGTCAGATTGTACCCCAAAAAGCTGAACTATTCAATATCGCTACTCATTATTGCTAGACTAGAAAAGGTTTTCGATCAATTGTGTTCTTCGTTCGCTGTGAATTATCGATCTCTTGGGTCGTCATCTCCGTATATATTGTGTAAGCATATGCTCGTTTAATTACGGGCTTCATCACGACAGTGATCCAATTTTCTAATTTTAACCTACGTTTTGTGCTCTTTTTGATCGAATTATATTATGATGTTGACTTGGATGTTTTGTTGGATCTGTTTAGTTGTTTTTGTTCATTAATCATTTGGTAGATACGCTTTTTTCTGCTTTCTCCTTTATGTAAGCTCCAGTCCTTTTTATGTCCCTGAGCTGTTGCGGAAGAATTTCTGTGTTGTTTGATTGATTTTTTTTTCATATTAGGAGATTTGGGTTCTTGTCTGTTGATAAACTTGTTGAAGTGTTTGGATTATTACTATTATTTTTTTTTTCATACTTTGTGTAGAATAATGTCAAATTCCATGGTTTAGCTGTGAATTAAGTTGAATGCAGATGAACCACCCAAATAGACAACCTAGCAAGTAATCATAAAAGGATGTCCTGATAACATAAGTAAAATGTCACAAACAGGAAGCATTGGGTCATTAAAGGCATGACAGAAAACGAAGAGATGGAGATAGCTGCTCCCAAGCGAAACGAATGGGAAGTTGTATCGCTCACTGCATCAGCATATGCTGCTTCTCCTGGTGCAGAGTATGTCGGTTCGAACGAAGGGGGAGGGGGACAACCTAAACTAGGTAACGATAGCGAGGCAGCAGCAACATCAAGTCTCATGTTTATGTCGGGACATTTTGTTTTCCCTCCGAATCAGCACGAGAATTTGCCACTGGAACCTAAGTACGACAAGAATGAGAGCCCGCTTGATGTATCTAAGCTGGTTAACGAGGAATCAGATATAAGGATTAAAAAGGATGAAAAGCATTCAAGTATCGAGGGTCTGGTTCCCAGAGAATTTCCAGGAATTCCCATCTTTGACGAGAAAGGTAACATTATGTCGGTCAACGCCTCCTCAGGCTATGGAAACGAAAGAGTCTTTGATGAAGAACATCACAGTACTTTGATTGAGGACCATGTCAAGAAGCTTGTTGAGGGGTGTGAGCGTAACGATGATGAGAATCTTCCCTGTGAGGCTTGGTGGAAAAGAAGGGTTCTTTCTATTTATAGACAGTCGAAGGAGGCGAACACTCTCTGGTCGGTTTTCGTTACAGCCGCTGTGATGGGGCTGGTGATTATTGGACATAAGTGGCAACAAGAGAGGTGGCAGATTCTGCACCTGAAGTGGCAGGCTGCTATTGATCATGAGGTGATTTTCCTTGATTTTGTTTTTGCTTTGTGAATCTTGGAATGGCTGATCTATGTCATTGCTTGAGTTCTTCCCAGTTGGCTCAACTTATGGATTTGATTGGTTTATCTCTTGGCTTGATCTATGTGATATTTGATGCGTCATATGCAGAGAATGGGGTGGCTCCTTGCTCCCATATCAAGATTTAAAGCCATGATAGCTGGTGTTCACGGGCCGTGGCTGCTTGTACGTGGAAGTGACTCTTCACAGCTTTAAAATCGATGGCGAAAAGTGTTTCGAAATCAAGTAAATTTTTGTTTTTTTCTATTTCTGAAGTACATGTGATTATATAAATTCTGTTTAACTTCTCTTAAATTTCCTCTGGACTAAGTTTGTTTATACTTCTTCTACGTCAACCTTCGAAGTGGTACATAATCGTTGATATCAAAAGGTTTTAAGTGCTTTTTTTTTTTTTTTTTGGCTCCCAAAGGTAGATAGTTTAAATTCTCATTATTTTGTGATAGAATTAAAACGGAAGGGATTACAACGTTGTTAAAGTGGTATGTTAAGAGAAAGGAGAAACAAGCTCTTTTTCAGTATGAGTATGGTTAATTAAACAGATTAGGGATTTATATCTATTGTTATGGGTGTTTGGTTGATGTTTGGTAGATGAGCTTAGATGATATTAGTTTTAATTAAATTAAATTACAATATCATCCTTGTTTTTTACTTAAAAATTTTAGGGTGCTATTATTCACACCCCCCTTAGGGTGAAAAATACTACAGTAAAACCTCTATAAATTAATACTCGATAAATTAATAAACTCTTTAAAATAATAAAATCTCTCAGTCCCGACTTTGGCCTTTGTTAAAAATCATTAAATTCGATAAGATAATAAAATAATAATTTTTTGAAAAATTGCTTTATAAATATTAGGTCTCATTAAAACTCTAAATTAATAATTCATAAAATATTACAATTATAAATACTATGATAATCTACTAAAATATGAATCTATTGTTACTTGCGTTTTCTTAAAATTTAAATCTAACTGAATTTTATCCCTGACTTTTTTAATTGCAGCCAAGAGTTCCTGTATCGAGTTCTCTAGCTGCAACATATTCAAATCAGCGAAAATATTCACAAAACGCATACTAGTCATCCATGAATATAATCAATGAAACATATATGAATTCATTTATTTTAAAAAACATAGTAAATTTGCTGAAATTAACTAATCTCTCTTTTAATTAATAAAATATTAATTTATCGATATATTAATATCTCTCTAAATTAATAAAATTTTATAGTCCCGATGTTATTAATTTATAGAGGTTTTATTGTATCTACACCCCCTAGCACATTAAATACTTTAAATGTTATTTTTTCAAAAGCTATTAAATTTAGGATGCTAAAATTCATACCCTCTATATATGATAAAAATAAATTTCTCTTTTTTTTTTTCTTTTCAGCAAGCCAATAATAATGTTAATTAATTTATTTTCAATTAACACATTTCATTTAATACTATTATATTTTTACACTTTTACACTTAATTTAAAATGTATTAATATTTTTTCAATTTATAAATATTAGTAATTAACTTATTTTAATAAAAATAATCATATAACATAATATATCTTATTAACTAAATTTGTTAAATATACAATTATATATAAATAATATAATATTCATATATTATCGATGATATAAATATAAATAATAGGATATTATAAATAAAAGTTATATGACGAACACAAATTATTGTATTTAGATATTTTGCAGAATTAAAATATAAAATTATATATTTATGAAAAGTTAGTAATATTATTTGTTGAAAAAAGAAGTTAATAATATTATATACGTTATTTTTTTTTACTTCTATTTGTAGGGTTGTGCATTCGGTATGAACCGAACCGAACTTTCGACCATTTTCAAAACCGAATACCGAACCGAAATACTCGGTTCGGTATTCGGTTTTTACCGAATTTAAATTGGTTTTTTCGGTTTGTACCGAATTTACCGAAATTTCATAAAAAAAAAATAAAAAATTAATATATTTATATATTAAAATTCGAAAAAATATATTAAATATATAATTTTTTTATTTTTTTTAATTTTTTAAAAAAATCGGTAATTCGGTCGGTTCGGTATACCGAACCAGTATACCGAAACCGAACCGAATTACCTAATTTTCAAAAAACAAAAACCGAATACCGAACCGAAAGTTTTGTTCGGTATTCGGTTTGTACCGAATTTTCGGTTTTTCGATCGGTTTACCGAACTATGCACACCCCTATCTATTTGTATGCAATAAATATGTGAGAGAATATTTTGTCAAACTTGAAAAATCATACCATTTTTAATACTGATTTACTTTAATAATAATTATGGCCATGGGGGTGTATTTAGTAAACAGGGTGTGAATAGAATCATCCAAATTTTATAAATAAATGATAAATTTGTCAAATATGCATGGTATTAAATAAAGGGAGGGAGGGGATGAACTGATTTATTTAATAACTTATTGGATGTATTAACAAGGTATTAACTAAATACTATCATTAAATAAATCCTCCAATCAAATATTGTATTAATTAAATCTAACACTCTAATCCCTCCTTATACCCAACCAAACAGTCTCTTAAATACTCGAATTTATTAAATTGAATTATGAACCAAAAAAAAAGACAAGAAAAGATAAAAATAAAATACACAAATCCTTTCAACCTAAGCTTTATTCAAGATTCAATTTTGGTTAAAAAAAAATGGCTTGTCGCAAAGAATTATAGGAAAACCTTTGCTCCACGCCACACCACACCTAATAGAAAGACAAATGCACCCCCTAGATGGCGAGTGCCACTCACACACTATAATCGAGAGTGGGTAGAAACCTCAATATGTCATATATTTATTTATATTTTTTTCTCTCCTATAGTAACAAATTAAACAATACTATATCAATAATACAGATCGCAATTATAAAAAATACTCCCTATGATAATAATATCGAGACAGAGAAAGGTGTGGGGATGTGAGAAATGAGTAAATACAGAGAGAGAGAGAGAGAGAGAAGAGACATAGCTTAGCTGTCTCGTGAACAGCAGGTGAAGTTGAGAAGGAAATAAATTTAAAACCGAAAATAAATAATAAATGAATTAATTAAAAAAGAAAAAAAAAAAAGAAATTTCACATTCTTTCTATTCTTTTAGTTTTCCTCAACTCTTTGAACTTTCACGAGATCTCCATCTGCGAAACCTTTCTTTTCCACTCCTTTAGGTTTCATTTCTCGGCTCACATTCTCGTCTACAACTGCCGCACACACACGCAAACCCTTTTCACAATCTCTGCCGACCACCAATCAACCTAAGGAGCTGTGTCTGTGTTCCAAGGTAATGTCGTCGTCTGAATCTCTTCGAACCCTGGCGGATCGGTTGAAGAATGCGGCGACTCTCGGTAGTGAGGATGGTAGCGACGGCAACAAGCCGGACTTCAAAGAACTCGATCTGGGCTCGCCGGTTTCTCCTCTCAGGTCAGCCCGGAGAGGCGGTTCGGGTCCATCCATGACCACCACCACCACCGCCACGAGCAGCAGCTCAAGCTCGTCCGGGTCGGTATCCGGCCGCCCCGACCGAGCCGGGCTGCCCAGGAAACCTGCCTCGAGTCCCAACAGCCACTCCGGCGAGCTCACCATCGACAGTTCGCCGTCTCAGGCGAGCGGAGCCGCCAGGCCAGGCCACGCCCGGTCCAGGTCAATCGGCTCTCACGGCTCGATCTTTTCGGGTTCGGTATGCGACTCGGTCAACTCTCCGGCGCCGACACCCGGCGTCCTCCCCGCCGGAAACATCTGCCCGTCGGGTCGGTTCTTGAAGACCGGAATGGGCACGACGCGCGTCCCAAAGACCGACGTCCTCGGTTCAGGGTCAGTGAACTACGGCCACGGAAGTATAATCCGCGGCGGGATCGGATCCGGGTCGAAGCCCGATTCGAAGCGAATGGCCGCGGGCTGTGGAATCGACGCAGAGGAGCTGAAGAGAATGGGAAATGAGAGCTACAAAAAGGGTCACTTCGCCGAGGCATTGGGGCTTTACGACAAAGCCATATCAGTGTCTCCTTCAAATGCAGCCTATAGGTGTAATAAAGCCGCGGCTTTGATGAGCTTAAGGAGGTTGGTCGAGGCCGTTAAGGAATGTGAGGAGGCTATCCGGCTGGATCCCGGCTATGTGAGGGCCCACCTCCGGCTGGGTTCTTTGTTGCTCAGGTGAGTGAGTTCATATTGAATAATTCTTGGATCTTGATTTGTTTTTCTTACCGAATAAACTATGAGGCCATAGCTAAGGTTATGAGGAAAGTCTGGGTAAGAAACATTGATCTTTTTGTTCAAATCTTCATCGAAGCAATTCAAGATTCTTACCCAGTTGCAGGGCAGCTAGCTTTGGAACGTTAATAGGGTTCTTGAGATCTACATTCGTTGTTTGTCTTAAACCATTCTTGATTCTTACATTTGCTGCTAGTTAAGACATGTGATTAATGGCGTGGAAACAGTGAAAATGAGCTGGCATTAATACACCTTAAATGTTGGGATTTCTCTTTTATATATATCCCATCGTTGCTGTGGATCTGATCTGATCCAATCTCTTGCTGTCAATGGTTTTGCTTGTAAAAAAGGCAAACTGGGTAGGGGGGCCCACCACATTACGCTGGTCCTATCTCTACATTATCTTGTACTTTTTGGTCTTTTATGGATCTGTTGCTTTCATGGGAATGCGCCACCGTTCTAGGGGTTTTTTTTTTTTTTAATAATAAGGGGAAGTCACACAAGCAAGCATACAAGATTCTCTGTTTTTTTTTTGTTTATAGCGTAGTGCCTCTTTAGTTCTTGCAAGAATATTCCTCATCAAACGAAATATGATTCTTGTGATCGTTTGTGCAGTTTGGGACAGATCGAAAATGCTCGAAAGCACATTTGTTTCCAAGGGCATTCGCCAGATTCTGCGGAGCTTCAGAAGCTTCAAGCGATCGAAAAGCACCTTAGTAAGTGCTCAGATTCCCGAAGGATCGGCGATTGGAGAAACACATTAAGGGAAATCGATTCTGTTATTTCTTATGGAGTTGATTCTTCACCTCAGGTATGTTTTTATTTTATCGCAATTAACCTCGTAATAGTAATGCAAGAAGATGGAACTTCAGTGATCAAGCTGGAATTTTGCTCTCTGACAGAACCGTTCGAATTTGAAATTTTCCAGATTTTCGCGTGTAGGGCCGAAGCTCTTCTAAAGCTCCGCCAGTTGGACGATGCGTTCTCAGCTCTTTCGAACGCACCTAAACCCGACACTTCGACGAATGAACACCCTCACTCTCAGTCTAAAATATTCGGAATGCTCTTCGATGCATACCCTTTATTCGTTAGGGCCCAAATTGACTTAGCAATGGGAAGGTAAGTTTACAATATGGAAAAGAAATATATATATATATATATATATAATAATTACTAAAGGGTCGAAGGCATGCCCGCTTTTATGTTTGTTGTATACGCAGGTTCGATAATGCACTCACTTCGATAGAGAGGGCTCGCCAAGTAGACTCACATAACCCCGAGATTGCGATTTTATTCAACAACGTGAAGTTAGTGGGCAGGGCCCGAGCCCGCGGTAATGATCTGTTCAAGTCCGAGAGATTCACCGAGGCATGTTCGGCTTATGGGGAAGGTCTAAGGCTGGACCCCACGAACTCGGTCCTATACTGTAATAGAGCGGCTTGCTGGTTTAAGCTCGGTCAGTGGGAACGTTCTTTGGATGATTGCAACCAAGCCCTTCGTATTCAGCCGAATTACACCAAAGCTCTGCTTCGACGGGCTGCTTCTTACATAAAGGTAAGATCTTTGTATGTGTATGTATATAGATAGATCAATGAGAACTCATAGTCTCTTTTCTTGCACGTATATAGCTCGAGAGATGGAACGAAGCAGTAAGAGATTACGAGGTTTTGAGAAGAGAGCTGCCGTACGATAATGACGTGGCGGAGTCACTGTTTCACGCGCAAGTGGCCCTGAAGAAGTGTCGCGGCGAAGATGTCCATGACGTGAAATTTGGTAGGGAGGTCGAATCGATCGCCGGGCTCGAGCGGTTTCACGCTGCTATTTCTTCGCCTGGTAAGAAGTTTTTCGGTTTCTATCTACATTTTACTTTCGAGGGCCTTATTTCTTTACGAAATAGTCATTGTGGATATTACGATCAGGCCCGTCTGTGGTACATTTTAGTACGTCTTCGAGCAAAGAGTGCAGCGAGATCTCACCGTTCTTGGACAAGCTCTGCGCCAGATATCCCTCCGTCAACTTTCTCAAGGTATACATTATCCATACAAACTAATCAGCATGAAGAAATGGCTTATTGATAGATTATCGATTGATTTATTTTTAATCGAAGGTGGATATCGAAGAGAGCCCTGAAATAGCTACGTCCGAGAATGTACGCCCCGTGACGACGTTCAAGATTTACAGACGAGGCGAGCGTGTGAAAGAAATGGTCTCTCCGAGCCCTGAGGTTCTAGAATCTTCGGTGAGGCGTTACAGTATTTAGAATCATCATCATCATCATCATTACACACTGTCCTCTAAATCACTTGCCATATATTTACCCTTGCAAAATCCATTCAAGAGCATCGTCTTCTTCCTCGTCGTCTTCTTCTTCTTCGGTATAACGTTGTCTGAGGGACGGGGCTGCATAATAAACTCCATATCAGCCGTAACAGACCAGTTCGAACCCGAGCCTAAAAATAGCTTAGTTATCACCCTTTTTTCCGATGTATTTATTCATTGTTCCCTATCTACCTCGGTCGTCTTTTTCTTTTCTTGCAATGAAATATCTTTAGTCTGAGAGCTTTATCAATGCCATTGGAGAGCGAGGGAGGGAGGGAGGCTGTTGAATTGAAGGATGAAAATGATAATTCCCCATTGGATTTTTTTTTTTTTACTTTTTTTTTTGTTGTTATTCTCAAATATCTAAATCAGTACAAAAAACAAAACGATCAATTCTTTTTAATTTTTATTTGTATCAATTACCTCATTGTAGACGTACTTTGAGTTACGGTATATTCTCATTATATGAAGCATTTCATTATTATTATAATTCTCTTATTATTATTATTATTATTATTATTATTATTATTATTATTATTATTATGCTCAAATATATTTTTAGTCATGTATGTTTGAGGGGTAGCGTTTTAAGGACAATTAAGTTAATGGTGACAATTTTAGTCCTTTAAGTATCAAAATTGAAGCAATTTATAGCCATTTAAGTTAAGGGTGACAATTTCAGTCCTATAAGTATTATAAATGAATCAATTTTAGGATAATTAAACCTAGAAATCAAATTTCAGCCCGAAATTTATACATGTGGCACCAAAGATGCTGACTTAAACTAAATTTGTTTTCTCTTTCCTCCAATTAATCGTCACCTCATAAGTAAAAAAATAAGTAAGAGCTTATTTGGAGGGAAGAGAATAAATTTTAGTCATGCAAGTATCAGAATTGAAGCAATTTTAAGAAAGTTAACCCCGAAAATATCATTTCGTCCCGAAATGTATACATATAGAACCGAAAATGTTGACTTGAGCTATGAAGTGGCGTTTAATTAAAGGAAAGAGAAAACAAATTTAGTCCAAATCAGCATCTTCGGCGCCACATGTGTAAATTTCGGGTTGAAATTAAGTTTTTAGATATAATTTTCTAAAATTGCTTCAATTTCAATATTTATAGAACTGAAATTTCTACTATTAACTAAATTGTTCCTAAATTGCTTCAATTTTGATACTTACAGGACTAAAATTGCCACCCTTAACTTAATTGTCCTTTAGACGCTACCCCCTCAAACATACGGGACTAAAAATATATTTAAGTCTTATTATTATTATATTGTGAGTATAGATGAGGTAGTACTTGCGATTCTTTACTTTTAGTGATGATGGTGGGTCTGGGTGGTCTTATTTTATTGTTATCTGTTTTGGTAGTTTAGTACAATTAATTGTTGTCCCTCCCTATTTTTATTTATTTAGACAAATATATATATATATATATATATGTATATATTATAATTAAATGATGAAGGGTTTTAGTATTACTGATCTGTTCTGAGACCTGAACTTACCTGACACACTGCTTCCAATTATATAAAATTTTGGTATTTGGGTTTACAAAATATTTAAATTATTACTTTGAAGCTCTTGTTTAATTTAATTAAATAAAAGAAAATAGGTGAAATTTTTAAATTTGGAGGCCCTTTGAGATATGGAGATTCGATTTCTCTCACTCCTATTTAATTATGTTGACCGACACTCACAAAACACACACAAAAATCCATTGGTTCACACAACATTTATATATATCAAATTTGATACTTATATTATATCAAAATCTCACTGTTGGTGCTGAAACTTTAAAATGTGCCGTTTTGGTTCCTAAACTTTGTAAACCTATCATTTTTCGTTACGTCAAAAGAACAAAAAAAAAAGGTTTTACAAAATTTAGGAACAAAAACGGCACATTTTAAAGTTTGACACCAACAATGAGACATTGGTATAGTATAAGCAACAAATTTGTCGTTTACTCATATATATTATATATATACACACTAGTTTTTGGTGTTAATTATGTATCATTAATTTAAGTTAATAAGATAATTTAACAAAATTTCCCCATTCAAAACACTCAAACATAAGAAAGTACCCGCTATATCTACCAAAGTCACGGTCACAAACATGCTACATCGTGAAAGTATAGACGTATTAGATCATATAGGTCATGTAGAATGACATCATATGCTTCAACTGATTAGTCTTCATATGCTTTCGATCTTAGATGTTCAACCGAATTTTTTCTGGTTGTATGTATTTTTCTTGAGAATGAGATTTCAAATTCTTTAGAAGTTGGAGCATATATTGTATCTCATCAACTGACAAAAAAAAGTTGAAGAAAAAATGTGTTAGAAAATTAGAATGTAAAACAATAAATGAAAACAGAACAATGATGAAAGTGCAAGCTCCACACCGAGTGTAAGCTTCTTATTTCCCTGCACAAAATCATTCCCCACAACATTGACATCATTATGGGAGGTTTTGTAGCTTGTTTTCAGTGGATAGATCTTGGTTTCTTCAAACTATAGTCGATCTCCTGACAATGGTCAAATAAGATTTTGTTATGTTTAATTTATGCTCTTCATATGACGTATGTATTGCTAAAAATAGTTTTGTTTTTTTCAATTAGTGTGATAGTGCGTAGTTTTACTTTTTTTATTTTTTTATTTTTTTTATTTATTTGTTTTTTTTATTCATCTACTACAATTAAAAAATACTACCAATTGTAAGTGAGAGTATAAAAGTGGATAATTTTTATAATATTTTTATATTTTGTTGGGATACAAACTCAATCTCACATCGGATAGTTCGAAGATCGAAGATGGATCACTAGTATATAAGCTTGTGGGCTACTCCTCTAATTGTCAATTGGCTTTTAGAGTGGAACCCCACAAGGCTTATAGGGTTGGGGCGGTTCGGAGTTGATTCGATCCTTACATATTTATTTTTTAATTAATATATAAGATATATATATATATATAGTGTTATGAATAAATTATTTTAAAAATAAAGTCAATTATTTAGTGTACTCTCCATAATTATTTTCTGGCGCCCATCAATACGCATTTAAAGTGTTCATCACCACTTTGGATTTGAAAAAAAATAAAAAAAAAAAAAAATCGAATATATTACAAATCTTGATATTTTTTCTGCCCAACATTACCGTTGAGACAAAAAGCATGGCTTTCTAAACGGTAGAGCTTGTAATTCTATTATTATTTACTGCAATGTATTGTTAGCAAAGATGTGCCCATACATTCAATGCAATGCATGTAATAATAAGGTAAAAGGTTGTGTGATTTCTAAGGGAAAAAAAAAATTTCAAATCAATTAAAAACACAACCAAGAAATGCAGTTGAAAAGGGAGCAGATAAACACATGATTTGAGGGGTTCACCGTTCATAAAGCTTATTATTATTATATAATAATAATAATAATAATAATAATAATAATAATAATAATAATAATAATAATGGGACCCTAGAAAAAAAAAATAAACAATTGAAAAAAGTGGTAAATTAAATATTAATAATAATAAAAAAAAAAAGACAATAGTGGGAATGGTACGGCAGCACTAGTGTGTCATCTTTATAATTGTATTGTATGTATCTACCTGTCATAACGCTATCTGAAAACATATATACATAGAAAGATTGGCATATCAATATTTTTTGTATGCTTCAATGATGAGATAGAGATATAAATATAGCCGTTGCATCATCTATTCTACAGGCAAATAATATGAGGTATGTCGTTTGCTGGTGGAAGAGAGCTTTGTACGAGTATATTTGGAATAATGAATGCTCTAGAAAAACAATATTAATTTTTATTTTATTTTATTATTTCAGTAGGGAAATATTAATTACACTTGCCAAATAATAATCCCCAGTTTTCAATGCTTCATAGCAATCTCCATATTTTACTTTATATATATAACTATTATACTTCATGATTATGTTCGTCTTTGTAGATAGCATCTTTATTACAGTCAAAGAAATCGATTACCTCAGAAGATAACTTATGTGACCATCCATATTCAACCCAACTTACTTCTTTTCTATTTCTTGATTTTATTTTTTTTAACCAGAGAGAATCTAAGTGTAAAAGGGGATAAAAGAAAAAGTTGAAAATTGACTACTCAAAATATTTGCCTACTGAAATGATCAAATAGAAATAAAATGCATGGTTTTGCCTAACTTCATATAGAGACAAATAACAGTTCATGAGGGTACATAGATTCACAAGAAATGTTATACGACATAACTTGCTGTTTAAATAAGAAAGTAATAGTTCCAAACTATGAAGAATCAAACTACAGTACCATTTTCGTTTGATATGATCCATCCACCAAACTTCATTTCCATAAGAGACGGAGAGAACTACGGCACACAATTTCCAGTTATTCAATAAAACTCGAGGTGATAGATACACCACCTATTCAAGCACCACTTGCATATAGTCGAGTCCATTCTTTAGCTGCAAGATTATTGCAAAATTCGAATATAATCAACTGAAAGCTTAGGTCATATCACACATTATGGTCGCATAGTAGTAAATGTCTAGATAGTGCTTACCCGTTTCAACAGCTTCTGCCTCGTTCGATTTCCAGTGTTTGGCTATGTTTTCAGATAGCGGGTCGTCAGGATTCGGGGCGCTCAAAAGTGCTTGAATGCTAATGAGTCGAAAATAAATTATGGATCCATTGTTTGCATTGAATTCATGCCCCATCTTAAAATGAATAAGGTTGTTATATGTTTTCATTACCTCAAAAGAACAGTTCTAATCTGAAGAGCAGGACTCCACTTGTCCTTGAGAATATCTAGGCATATTCTTCCGAGCTGGACTCATATTCAATGAGTCCATATGGGTGAGAATGGGCTCAGAACATATAAACAAAGATGATCAAAAGCTATCATAACAAACCTTATCAATGTTGGGGTGGTAGATTTTTGTGAGGAATCGAACCTGTAAGAAAATACAGTTCAAATAATCAGATACTAGTGTTTGTTGGAAATAATATGAAATGATACACCACTCGAACTGCCCAACTTTTGAGATCTGATTTTTCAACATTGTATCAGAGATAGGTCAAAAAGAGATCTAGAACTTGAATCATCATGAATTCATGATCAACCATTAAAAAAAAAGTCCCCACGTAAAGCTTCTAGAAATCAATTGTGTACATGGGGCGAGCTCGAAAGTAAGTATAAAATGACAGAGATTTCTCCATGATGCAAGTTTTTACAAGAAATGTACATTGAACAAATCTTATTCTTAACAAGAAAGTTTGATCACACTTAACTTATGAAGTCTAAAAAGAGAGGGTTCTGCTAAACAAAATTCAATTTCAATCGGCAACACATGAGAAATTGAAATACCAAATCCAACTTTTCAGAAGCTTCATGAGTATCATGTGTTAATAGCTTGTGATGTAAAAGGCGACAAATGGAAAAGCCATTAACTAGAAATAAATACGTGGGGACACAATCACTGTTTAATTAGCAAAGCCAACAGACTGAATCTACAAGAAAAAAGTGTATAAAGAACAACGCCTCAACGAATCTAATGTAGAAAGTACCTTTGGTGCAGCCATTGGGTATTCTTCAGGTAAGAACAACTCCAACTTGAATACACCTCCTAAATAGTATGGCCAATGATGAAAAGGAAAAATGAAAGAAAAGGAAATCATGCTGTAATTTTCAAAACTACGATAATTCGAAATCAAGGTTCAGGAAATTAGCATTTGGTTGTAGAGTTGACACTGCTGAATTCTACGATCGAAGAGACAAAAGAAAATGACAGACCGGTTTTCTACTGCCCAAATCTTCCCTTTTCCAGTCCAAAAGTATAAGAATTTGACGAAGAATATCGAGCATCACAGAAAATAAAACCTTCCGGTTGAAAAAGTTGAACAAATCAAAATATGTTACAATGAGAATTCACCAACATAACATCAATACAATCAAACCACGACAGGAATAAGGAATGCTGAGAGTGTCTCATCCCTGCTGCAGTATAACAAAAATTTGCATTGTACCTTCATAGGGAGACTGTGTTGGACCGAGAATCATTACATTAAAATAACGCATATTGTCTTCAGATGGAGATGCACTTATTCCAGGGGCTGCATTCACACACACCAAGAACATAATCAAAAGTGATTTGATCATTCGGCAGTTGTCCAAAAACCCAACCACATTCAAAGATTATCGTTTGCAAGTTCATGAGAAACTACCCTAAGAAACAATTAATATAAATACATCACCAGGACTCAACAAAGTGGTTAAAGATGCCATTTCTTAAATATATATATATATATATATATATATATATATATATATATATATATATATAAACATCGAGCAAGAGCTTCCTTTTAATCTTATATTCATATAAACTACTGCCAAGTGCATGGACGTAATCGAATTGACGTGTTTTACCTGGTTCACTCAAAAGGCGCTGGGTTTCCTATAAGATCAAAGGAAAGACGAATCGCAATTAGAATAGATCACCAAGATCGACAGCACAACAGCCATAAACAACAAAAACCTAGGGTTTACACATAAATCATAATAGGGATCGAAGAAACCAACCTTAATTATCCTACGAGGTAAATTGGAATTGGCCATTCGGAAATGAATTTCACCAAATCCCTGAGCTTTTTTCTGATTCTTGATCGGCGGAGATTTTACGCTATTGAAAGGGCTGTGCTGATGGAGTGTGAACACTCGGTTATTGCAAATATAATAAGTTTCATTTTTCTTATTATAAAATAATAATTAATTATGAAAATACATAAATAACAAAATCAATGCATGAAATTCACATTAATATAGGTTTGACTTTGGGAAGGCTGTCTAATTTCCATTTCCGCCCCAACACTTATCGGAATCTTTGGGGAGAAAATTTCTCTCGTCCCCAACATAGCGAGGAGTATAACAAAATCAATGCATGAAATTCAACCATTTGGGGAACTTTCCTTCCGAGATGATAGTTTCAATACTATAGGGTATTTTAGTGATTTAACCTATCGGAACCACACGTGGCGAGGAGTATAACCAGTGGCATAGCTAGAAATTCGTGGTCCAACTTCAAGGTAATGCAAAAATATACATGTATAATTTTATTCATTGGGGTCCATTTATCCTATAATAAATATATTAATGTTTATTATTTTATTTTCTATTAACAATTTATAAAAGAAAAAAAATTTCAATGGGGTCCATGGATTTATTCTATCCTACCCACCTGGGTTATACCCAAGTGGATTGAAATTTTGAGATGTGTCACATCCTCCCCATCTAAGGCGTTAATCTCAGCACCATCTTTTAGATAGAGACACATATCACAATCTCAACCCATTTCCAAGTGGGTAGGGCAGCATGGACCGGGTCCATGAACCTCACTGGCTCTCATGTGGCTCTGCCACAGAGTGTAACCACCATTCCCGCTCCATTCCACTGACAGGGAGAAAATTTTTCCGTCCCCACCCAGTGGGGAGAGAAAAATGGGAATTTTCCCTCTCGATATCCGCGGAAAATGGAGAATCCGACCGTATTGCCAAGCTTTCATTAATATCATTCATATGGTATTATTTTCAATCATTTTCTCCCATTTCGCCCTCTTTGGGAAGAACTGAATACATAATCAACATTCAAATCCAACGCCCCCACACCAATACATACGTTAAAAAGTCATAAACACAAAGAGAAGAAGCCAAATCTTTATGATTGTGCCACACACCAGCACAACATATTAGAAGGAGAAAGAACAACTGATTATATAGAAAGAAACAAAGGCTGATCATACATATGATCAATCGTCGAAGTTGGCGGACAAAGCCACGACCTCGGGCAGCGCGCTGCACCCGGGCAGGGCAGCTTTGGTCATGAACCCGATGGGGTTGACGAACCTCGAGGTCGACACGGTCCCTTCGTTCCTGGCGAGGAAGATCTTGGAGTTGGTGACTTCGGTCATGGGCTCGCCGCAGTCGGGCCGCGGGCTCTTGACCAGCTGGACCTCGCAGATATCGTCGCCGTGCTCGCCCTCGACGGGGAGGGCGTATTGGCCCTCGGCGTCCGTCACCGCGTCCACCGAGTAGGTCACGGCCTTGGTGTTGGTGTTCTTGCACTCGAACCTCACCGTGGCCCCTGTTGATGACAATATAGTATGAGTCATGACTTACCCCTTCACCTATCAGCACAACCTCGTGTTATAATATTTTAATTTTATTTATTTTATTTCCAACGTAATTTCTTTCTTATCAGTCTTAGATGTGAAGTTTTTTTTTTTAAATGCGTTGTCGTAAGGATTTGTACCCGAACCTTCTGCCTTAAGCTCTAGCGTAATAAATAATCACTTCACCGAAAAGCTTAAACTTATAGGGATTATATCATATTTTAATTTTAGGAAAATTCCGATTAGTACTCTTGCGTTTAAGGCTTTTCCAGTTGGAGTTGAAAGTATTTTTCAACTCTGGTTGGTATCAATGTGTTTAAGGCTTTTCAGTTTGTGACCAAATTTTTCACCTCTTTGAAAATTTTCTTCAGATCTTTCACCCAAAACAAGGAACAATTTTATTCTTTATCGATTCTGAAATCTTCAATTCAGCTCCTAATTTCAGACATCATTATCGCTGCGAATACGAATCCAACTAGAAAAACCTTAAACGCATGAGTACTAATTGGAGTTGAAAAATACTTTGAACACCAACTGGAAATGCATTAAACACAGGAATACCACCGAAGTTTCCCTTAATTTTATAATATTTTATTTCTAACGTAAAGTACACCAAAATCTCAAAGATGAATGAATGAACCTTGGAGCTTTTGGCTGAGGAGCGTCTCGAACTGGACGCGGCAAGGGTCGCAGTAGACGCTGCCATGGACGTGGAACGGCTGCTTGGCGGCGGCAAGCGAGGCAAGGGCCAGGATGCAGATCGCTGAGACGAGGGCACAAGCCTTTGCCATTTTTCCTTAAGTTTCTACCTTTTGTTTCTTGTTCGAATGTTTTCCTTTTTGCTTCTCTTTTTGAGTAATAAGAAATTATTAAGGGTCTGTTTTTATAGGAAAGGAAGAAAAGAAAAACAGTGGAGAAAAAATGCAAGGTGGAGCTGCTATTTCTGCTGCTCTTTTACGGACGACCCTCAAATCTATTATCACAGGCAAATATATAGATAGATAGATAGATAGATAACGGTCCCTATTTCAGGCTTAATGGTTGTGAACAATGAAAGTATATAGAAAACATAAATATATCATCAACCTACTACATATAGAAAATCTGCAAAAAAAAAGGTCAGCTTTTTCCGAGTTATGGGTCAAACTCAGTCAGGGATCGTAACAGTAGCAGACTTGAAGATGCTACTACAATGGTCCCTTTGGTATTCTCTTGAGTAGCTTGTACAAGCCAAATACATTCTTCTGCTGCCAAAGGTATGGAATGAAGAATGATCGGTACTTCGAAGGGGACAACTCCCTATCTAGATATGGGATCGCCGCCACCACCTATGGATAGATAACGTTTCACAAATTCGTATAAATTATGGCATCATGCAATGTACCAAACTACGACCAAATTCACCCTCAACTTCAAAAATTGTACTCCGCCTAACGTCAATTAATTTTGGAATGGAACCTTTACAAAACACACACACATATATACATATATATATATATATAGAAAGAGAGAGAGAGAGAGAGAGAGAGAGAGAGAGAGTCACCTCCCACGTGTTCAAGTCACTCCCACGAGGAAGGTAAGGCCTCTGTAGATGCAACTCTGCTAGGAAAGTGCATCTATCCACGTCCTGGAGCTGCCAAGTATTACCGAAAAATTGAGATGAAAAAGATAAAAAGCAGGAATTTTGATAGGTATAAGGAGTCATATTTATTTGGGTTCAAATAGGAACAAAATTAGCAAAAGAAAAAGAGACTAATTTGAGTACATATTGTTGATCGGATGCTTTGTTCTTGCTGTTGAAATACGAGGGAGCGGATGATGTTCCACCCGATGAAGAGTTGAATGGAAATGGGAGAAGACCTCTAAAACCATCATCTATCCACCGAACCTCTTTGATGTACTCAGGAACAAGAAAAGATGATGGGTATCTGTGCCATTCACTTCCAACACACAGTACAGAACCTATTGTATGTACACAAAGCTTCTTAGAATGTCTAAAAATGTTTGTGCTGGCATTAAAAAGATGGGTTGTTCAAGTAGTAAGGTTCTTACCTTCATCAACATCATCATGGTGCTCCAAGTGCTTGTAAATCTCTATAGGTGCAGAATAGCCATGGATGATGGAAAATGTTCTAGAATGGGACACACATAAAATGAGTCCAAGAACCAATGGGCGCATACCTTTTGCTATCTACTCACGTTTAAAGCAAGTGTCAGTAATGCAAAACAGATATGTAGAGAGAAAAGTAGAGAGGGAGAAGAGAGAAAGCTTGGAATATGGAGAATGGGAAAATCTACCGTAACAAACACAGAGGCATAGTTGGGATTGTACTTGTCACGCAATAAATCTGGAAAGCTTTCGATGACAGCTGAAGCAGCTATACATATAAGTGGATATATTGGATAGAGGAATCTGCAACGTGATGGAACCACGATTCACCGCAAGAATTAGCTACTAGTTTGCATCCAATATTAACTTTGAATAAGATAAATGCTCTACCTTTCTTCCTTGTGTGGCTGCAAAGACATGAAAGCAAGCCAGATATAAACTGGAGATACGATGATCAACAACTCCGGAGCATACTTCTTCTTTGCTATTGGAAGCATTACAACAAAAAGCAAAGCAAGAATGAAACAAAAATTGAAATTGTTGAACCCATTCCTCAGGTAAAACAGTGGCCCTTCGGTGCCATACAAGTGGCTCTCCCCTCCTCCCAACACATTGTAGATCAACAAATTGACGACAGATGATGCCCACTTTCCATAGTAAATGTAGTCGACAATCACAGACAATGCCTGAAAAATTAGTGCGTCATTTGTAAGCATTAAGAAACATTAATTAACACAAACAAAATGTGAAAATTAAGAGACAGAAGCAATGATTTTAACACTTGCAGTGACAGATATTTGCAAATTTGACTTACCACAAGAGTGGCACTAGTCACCACGCCAGATATAAATGCACGCTTAAAGCTTCTACGCAATGAGTATATTGTGACAGGAAGAAAGGCCAAGATAGAGAATGGCCACCCAAGTATAACTCCGATGGCAGCAACTGAAACAGCTGCCCCATGCATACCAAATAGAAAAAGGGCAGAAGATAGAGACATAGCATACATAGAGAATGAACTCGGCAGAAAACCTGCAGCATATAATACCAAGAAGTGGACTCATAAAACAGTGACCACGACTAATCCTTACTCAGGAAACGTAATAGCAAGTGCAAGTGGTACTACTCACTAGTGCTAGCAAAGAAACAGCCGCTTGCCAAGCAAAGCATTGCCAGGGCATATGACGCAAGACGCTTGCCATATTTTCTTGAAAGGGCTACAACTAACGCAGCATCTGCAACAACTGAGATAAGGCCAAGAAATATTCTAATGGCATAGAACACTCTCACCTGCAAATTTCAGACACTTTTGGCCGGAAAAATACTTTGGTATGAATTGCAATAAAATTCGGGAGAAGAAAAACCCAAATGACAAGTATATAGAATGAATGTGTGTGACCAACTCTTACTTTTTCTTCCCCAAACCATATAGAAGCAGGCCAACCAACTAAGTTATGGAAAAGAAGATACAAGTACGACCTCAGCGCAAACTGAGAGCTGCAAATCACAAACGTGCATGAAAGTTTCTCATGAGCAGTTGAAGCCAATTACAGCTTAACGAGCAAATTAATCAATCAGTCAATTCAAAATCGACCTATATTCCCATGTTTGGAAACCAGCCTTGTAGAGCAGATAGTGCAAGGGCTCCCAATAATTGAACACCTCATCACAGTCGTGTATTATATTGGACGTGGCGCTCATATATCGAAGCATCCCCAGCGCGATCAACGGCATAAACCATTTCAAACCACGATCTTCTCCTCCATCAGACGCCTGGGGCTTATCGAGCTTGGAGTATCCAGAGCGTGACGACGTCGTTTGGAGATTCCCAGTCGTAGCGCGACGCTGCCTCGCCGTCGATTGTGACATTTTGGGGCCTGGCGATCGCTTTTTCAAAAGGTTCACTTGCTTCAAGCTTTTGCTTTTGCTTTCGCTTTCGCAGCTGAGTTGTTGTCGTTCAATGTCAGCTGAGCTGAGGAACTTGAATTTTAAGATCCGGTGAACTCGGGTCGGGTCTACAGGGCCCCGAAAATTAGCTAATTAGGGTTGGAGACTCTACCACTCAATTTTACAATTGAGCAATCTATGGATTTAAATTCCCCAATTCAATTTGCAAAAAATGAGATTTCATTCTCTCTCTTAAAAATTTTCTTTCTCATTCTCTAACAAAAATTTCTTACTCTTAAAGTCCCCAAATATATATGTATCGAAAAAATATTCAACGTGTATTTGAGGATTCGATTTATACTGAAAGTAATCGAAATGCGGGAATTACGGTGTGATTGTGTTGGGATACCTCTTGAAAAAAAAATCGAAAATTTTTGTGGTTATCGAAGTTGAATTTTATCGAAGTTTACACAATCGAAGTTTACACAATCGAAAAAATTCTACAGTTGATAACCACAATCGAAGTTGATAACCACAATCGAAGTTTACACAATCGAAGGTTATCAAGTTTACACAATCGAAAAAAAAATCGAAAATTTTTGTGGTTATCAAGTTTACACAATAGCATGTGTGAAAAAAAATTCTAACTGTTGGTGCTCAAACTTTTAAATGCTCAGTTTCAGTTCCCGAACTTTGCACAATCATTTCTTTTTTTGTTTTTTTATCGGTTGTTTAGGTCAAAAAACCCAAAAGGAACGAGTTTGCAAAGTTCGGGTACTAAAACGACAAATTTAAAAATTTGAGTACCAATAGTGAGACTTTGGTATAGTATAAGGATCAAATTTTCCGTTCACTCTTTTTAAGTTGAAGATTAAGATAGTAAAGAGTACTATGAATTTCGATTTAATAGGTATTATTATGGAGTTTTAGGCTCAATTTGCAGTAACTTCTTTAGTTTTTATTATTCTAAGTTCAAAATTTCTATTCTTTCGATAATTTTCTTTTAGAATTTTTTATTTGTTGCTTTATTTCTCGGTATAAGGGAAATTTATTTTATACTATCTACTTCCTTCGAATGGATTCTTTTACATATTTTATCCCTCGTAAATATTTTTTAATTCATGGAAAGCTATCGTTTGAAAAAATAAAATTATATTTAAAAAATTTACAAACATTGTATAAAATGTTAAAAATAAAACCCATATAAATTTTCCACATATATACAAGTACGAGACTTTAGATTAAAATTTTATGCAAGTTTAAAAGAAAAAATATTGAGTTTTTTTTTTTTTTTTTCTCAACAGGATGCTGATATTCGTAAAGATATTCTTGAAATAATTGGTAATATACTTACTGATAATTCAAAATTATTTATAATAATAGCTCCACTCGGAAATACATTCTAACAATTCGTGACAATGGCAAACACACATGCCTTATTATGTTCCTCAAACATCTCATGCATGAAAATGTAAAAATCAAACTCCACATTACACATAATATTTCATCTACTTCACCTAAATAGAATACTTAACATAAACATTCGTCCGACTACTATTCCCTTCTCTGATCAAAGTCCCCAGCACTGCCACCCTCAGGCAAACCCTAGCCTGCTCGTCGAACACAAAGCCCTTACACTCACAACCCTCGCTACTACACTTCCGCCCGCACTCCGACGGGCTCGTCGGGCCTTCGCCGGAGGTCAGCAAGGTCAAGAAATGCTCGGCTCCATCAACCTTGTAGTAGCCCACCTTCCCCCTTGTCCCGCCGCACCGCCGCCCAAGAGACGGCGGCGCGCACTTTCCCGACCATGGAATGAGGCCCTTCGTCGGGCTCGGGCAGCCGATGCATCGCCCGTTCTCGCACAGGCCGAACCGCCCGCACCTCGAGGGCAGGGCGCATTCTCGGACATGGTAGTCCGGGAAGTACGAGAATGTCTGTCGCCACTCGGTGGATTTGGCGTCGTATGTGAAGATGAGTATGTTTCCATCGGAAGCGATCCGTAGGAACGAAAGGGTCGGATCGTATGTGAAGGTTTTGATGGTGTAGTTGCGGCGACCTTCGGAGGATTCGACTTCGAAAATTAGGTCGTAGCTACTGCATGAATTAAGATATATATTATCAGTGAGCATTACATCATGTAAAAATATAAATAAATATAAATGCATTTCGTAAATTATTATTTGATTTTGTAAAGAAATTGATGACATTTTAATTTTATAGATTTTTATGTCTCCCTGACGTCTTGGCTGATTTCTTTCTTATACAGTCTTATACGATTAAATTTCTTATATGGGTGGTCGTGAAGATTCGTACCCATAATTTATTAGCCTTAGCTCGTTAAAAAAGAAATCAGCCAAAATCTATAAAACTAAAATATTAAAAAATTTTAATTAAAAAAAAGTTACCTTGAATTTGTATAATCCACGGCGAGGGTCACTTTGTTCCCGCTAGTAACGCCGAGCCAATCCGCATACCTAACGCGCTTACCCTTCCCATCGTAATTCCAATAAGCAACCAGCCCTTGCTCTTCCATCACGAGGCTGTACGGCCCGTCCGACCCGTCGGCCAAGGATTTCCGGCCCACGACCCGATCCGGCCCGCCGCCGACTCCCAGCGACATCCCGACTAGCAGCGTATCGGACGGCCGGTCGAAGCTCTGCCAAACGGCTCCCCGGCCCGACGAGTCGTGGAGCACCAAGTTGCCCTCGGGAGTCAGTTCGATCCCCGACACGCCCTGGCCCGCAGTGCCGCTCCGCCAGGCGACCCGCCCGTCGGGCCGGGTCAGGGTAAGGTCGCCGTCCCTCCCGAGGGCCAGGATCGACCCTTCGCCCACGGGCCGGTCGCGGTTCGCCGCCCAGACGAATCGGGCGGGCGAGCCGGCGGTGCGCACGGACAGGACGTAGGTGTTGGGGGTGGTGTTGTAGAAGCATAGGGCGAAGGACGGCGGCGCGGCGATTTCGACGTCAACGTAGGCGGCGCCGTACTCGGCCTTGTTGGAGACTAAATGAGGTTTGTTTAGTGTGAATGTGAAGGTTTTGGAGGTTGGGACTAATTGGGAGTTGGTCTTGGCCGGGAGTGTGGTTAGGAGGAGGAGGAGAAGGCAAAGGGCGAGGATGGTTAACGTCGTTGAAGGAGAAGTCGTCATTGTTACGAACGATTTATGGGTGGTTTGAGTGTATTTATTTATTGTGAATTGAAGTGATGCATTTATAAGGTTTTGTGGGTGATTGATTTTTATTGTAGTACAACCTTTGGCGCGTTGAATAGTCTTTGTAGGGACATAGACGTGCATGGCTTTTAATTTAGTGGATAAGGAGGGATACATTTGTCTTGTAATAATTTGATTTTTATTTTATTTTATTTTGATGACTGAGGTATCCGACTCAATTGGATATGAGTTTACGCCACACAATTCGAACTTGAAACTATTCTCTGAGGCTGGGTGAACTCATCCTAAATTCACTCAACAATGAGTGATATGAGAATCAAATATAAGATTTAGCCGGTGGAATATCATTTCCTAAGCCATTAGGCAAATCCCATGGGAATATTTGTTTGTAGGTGACGTCGAAAAAAAGGGGATACATTTAATGATTTAGTTTTTTTTTTTCTGTCCCGGGATATCCCCATTCGATCAGGCTATGGATTAGTCCATAAATACCGGCGTGGGCTTGCGCCGCACAGATCTAGCGGAGGCTTAATTGCGCCACACACTTCAGTGGTGAGACTAATCCATATGGTCAGATTAATTCGTCTCAAACTCACTTGACAACGATAGTGATGAGAAATAAATCACATGAAGACTACTTAAGAAATTGTGAGAGGGGAATTCGATCCCACGATCTAACCCACAAATCCTTAAGGTCTCCTTCTTGATTATTAGACCAAGGGCTAATTGGCAGTGATTTAGTTTAATTAGTTGTTATTATCTCCGATAAGGAAAAGAAAACTAAAAAATTCAAGTTTGTTCTGGATGTAATATGTTTTTGCTTACTAGTATAATTGACAAAAATGATTAGACTAAATAGTTGGCAAGTTGGCTATGTCGGTATGTTCTATTGATTAATCGTGCAGTGCCAACAAAAGAAAAATAAAGAAAGGTCAAAGTCGTATGGTCAACGGTCAAATTTGGACATGAAGATACTCTGTACAGACGTAATTTTCTGTATTTCGCATCAAATTTTTATTATTATCTTTTTTTTTTCCTTCAGTTTGGACCAATCAAATTTTTATAATTTTCTGTATTTCGCATCAACTGGAATAAAGAAAGGTCTCAAGTGCTGGTCCAATCAACTAAATTTGTAATTTCGCCATCGAGTTTTAGTTTTATTTTTTTTAATTATTTTGATAAAAATGTCTAGAATTTGACTAACTATTAGCAAATTGGTTTTCAAACATAATCATCAAATCTTATATGTTATTAAAAAAAAATTACTCCAGTTTGTGTATTATCTCTTTGTCCCATATGGGGATTCAATAGGTTGTTTTTACCAATGTTGTAAAATTCGTCAGGCGCTAGTCGGGCACCCGGGGTGGGCCTAGTGCCTAGACGGTCTAGGTGGGGCTTAGACGATTTCTAGGCGGAAATTAGTCGGTATATTTATTTTTTTATTATTTTTATCTTCCATATATCAAATATGTTAATATTTTAGAAAAGTAAAATTACATAAAATTTATCCAAACATTTAAAATAAATATCTAAATATTTCAAATAAATTATATCAATCACAATAATAATATTATGTATTTAAATTTTTTTTCCAAAATAAAATAAAATATAAAAAATTTTGGACCGCCTAGCTGGCTGCCTAGCCGAGTACTCGGCCGATTAATCGGTTCTATCGATTAGGCGGCCGCCTAGACGATTTTCGCCGCGGGAGGGGGGACGCCTAGCGAGGCACCTAGGCGGCCGCCTAGCCCGAGTTTTACAACAATGGTAGGTTGCACTTAGTAATGGAAATAAATCATGAGTATTACTCAATGTTTAATTTTCGATTTCATAATTGCAATATTTTTAGAACACGGGGCAAGTGGAATATACAAGGAGAGGAAAAAAAAAAAAAAACAGAACATTAATAACGACCTTGGTTTGAAAGGATTACCCAAAAATGAAATTAAAATCCAAAATGGTCCCCGTTGTTTACCCTATAGATTAATTTAGTTCTCGATGTTTCACATGAACCAATTTAGTCCCCGTTGTTGTCGATTTTGGACCAATTTTGTCTTTCATAAGGATAAAAGTCAATTTTCACGGGAATTTTGCACGTGCTCCACACTAAATCATGTCTTGATTGATAGAATTGAAATGGTTATGATATTAGGGTACGAAACTAAAAATTTCACCTCCAAAATTCGAACGTGAGCTCTAAATTGTCTGCTTCGTCGCGCTTAATTGACAGTAGAAGAAAATAATACAGACTTCCCAAATCTTGCAAATATTCCAAAATTAAATCCAAACATGATTTAGTGTAGGGTACGTGCAAAATTTCCGCTAAAATTGACTTTTATCATTATGAAAAGACCAAATTGGTCCAAAATCGACAACAAGGGGACTAAAATGGTTAAGGCGAAACATCGGGGACTAAATTGATCCATAGTCAACATCGGGGACCATTTTGGATTTTAATTTCAATATTTTATATTTAATCTATGTTCTCAAAGGATATGTAAGTTGTCGATCTCTTAATATTTCTACATAGAGGTCAATGGTTCGATTTCACTTCAAACTCCTTCATTATCGTAATTTGTGTGGACTTGAGACAATATGTGTAGGCGAGAGAGAATTAGACCCGCTGAAAGTTGGAGTCATTTCGTTAACTAAATTTAGTTTAAGTATGAAACTACAGTGACATTGTATAGATGTACTTCATACCGACAAAATAATAGGGGTGGTAAAAACTAACCCGACCCGCCAACCCGACACGAACCGCACCCGAAAATAGCATGTTTGGGTTGGCGTTTTCGACCTGTTTAAGTAAATGGGTTAACCCGAACCCAACCCAATTATTAATTGGGTCAGGTTAGGGTTTGGATTTTGAACCCGAAATCAACCCGTTTATGAATATGAGGGTGGAAGATCAAATAGAAGAGAGCATGGTTGAGAGTTCGAGTAAAGTATCATCGACTTCGGTCGATATTTGATGCCGATATGATGTAACTTTATATTTAATTATTTTTTTTTGAGACTTTTGTCAGGAACTGTAATTGTTTCTTAATTATTATATTGATGTTTTTTTTTTTAAAAGAACTACTTCTTGATTGTTTAGTACGGGAGTTCTCTGCTGCTAGGGAGGATTTGACTGCGAGAAGGATTTTGAGGAGGTTGGTGCTGAGGGTGAAGACGAAGACAATGATTAGTACTAAGTTGTTTTTTTTTTTTGTCTTGAAAACTTAATGAATCAATTATTCATCTATATATTGGTCTTTGGTCCTGTGACGTTCCTCTATGTTTTGCCGGGTTTGTGTTTTTTGAACATGTTTTTTAAACATGTGTTTTTTGCTTTTAACAAAGTTGTCTCTGGATATTATTAACTTGACGGTGTAATTTTTTCTTGCTGTTTTTTTTTTTTAACTTTAATGGGTTGACGGGTTAATGGGTTGAATTTGGGTTAAAGTAGGTCGGGTTTGGGTTCGGTATTTCAACCTGTTTAACTAAATAGGTCGGGTTAGGGTTGAAGTTTTCAACCCGTATATTAAACGGGTTGAACCCGAAACTTACCCAACCCGACCTGTTTACCACCCCTACAAAATAATGATAAAAAAAAAAAACGTTCAAACGTTTCTACTTTTTATCATTTATTTTAACAAACATTGACTATACTCTTTGATTTCGGAAAAAAACTTTCTTATTTAAATTACATTAAACTAAAAGAAAGAAAGATATATTTTTATAATTTTTTTATTTTTTTTTTAGGAAACGAAAAGATTGCAATAATTGGTAGGGGTGAGATTATCATCATCAGTTGAATCTCCAAAAATATGCATAGCCAAAACCTCTCTCTCCCGACGACACTAAACCCTACTCAGTTGCCATTCAAATTCCCCAATCCTCTAGCCAAAACCCAATTTCGAATCCCAAGAATCCCCGAAAAATCAACCAATTATGTCTCAATCATCGTCTCATCCCATGGAAACAGCCCCCAAAATCACCGTCCCGACCTCCGGGCATTCGCCGGACGGAGCAAATCTAAATCACCCGGAGGACGCATTGAGGGGGACGCCGAGCTCCGCCGTGAGGCCAAGCGCAATGCTCGGCGGAGGAGCAAGAAATACGCGGAGAGCCTTTTCTACAGGTTGAAAAACCCTCACAAAAACTACCCAGATAACTTCACCGAAGACGAGCTCCAGATGATAGGTTTGGGGTACGATAGGCTGGTTAGGTTTATGGACAATGACGACCCCAATCTCAAACACCCTTACGATTGGTACAAATACGGTGAATTCGGACCTTACTCGTGGCGTGGGGTGGTTTTGGGCGAGCCCATACGCGGGAGGTTCTCTGACGAGCGCGTGTCGATGATTGGAGAGGTGAGGGATCAAGAAGAGTGGGAGAAGATCGAACAGTTTGATATGGCTGTAGATTTTCAGAGTAGGTTAGATGAAATGGATAAAAGCAAAGGGTTGAAGAACTTTTGGGTGTTTGTTAGGCACCCGAAGTGGAGGGTGTCAGATTTGCCTTGGGAGCAGTGGACTTTGGTTTGCGAAGTCGTAGTAGAGAGCGGACATAAGAGGTTGGATAAGTGGAGTTTGATGGGGAGATTGGGTAATAAAGCACGTGCATTGATCACACGCTGTGCGGCCTGGATGAGACCGGACATTATTTATGTAAGAAAACCAGTTTATCAGTGTAGGTTTGAGCCACAAGACGAGTTCTTTGCAGCATTAGCCCCCTTACTCGATCCCGAGACAGAGGAGGAGTATATGTGTGAATTGGAGAACGATGATGGAACCGTTGAGTTGTGTACGTATTTCGGAGGGTTGTGTAAGATATTAAGGGCGAATCCTAAGGCTTTTGTTGATGATGTGGTGAAGGGGTTCGAGAAGTTGAGCGACGAGAAGAAGTCCAAGTGTTTGGCGTTCTTGTTGAATAATCACCCCGTCATGTTGTTGCATCCTTACACTAAAGAGTGGAAGGCTAGGTTGGAGGAAATGGAGATGGGATGTGATGCCCCTGAAGATGATGAGGAGGATGGCGATGATGTTGGGAGAAACAACGGGGAAAACGAGATTGTTGATTGGTTCGAAGATGATGGGAAAGGAGATTCTGACGATGATGATGATGATGATGATGATGATGTCGATGGTGATGATGATGATGATGATGATGATGATGATGGTGATGACAAGGATGATGTGGTTTTTGATACAGAAGGGACGGGGGATGACGATGCATTGGGCATACTAGAAGAAGAAGATGAACCAGAAGAAGATGCTGAGTATTGGGAAGAGGAGTTAAAGAAAGCAATGAAGAGTAACGAGGACATGGAGAAGCTCGTGAAGAGTAGTATACAGACCGCAAACAGGCTTTACGAGAAGCAACTGAGTGAAAAGAAGCAGTCAAATCGAACGCAGAACTCGAGGGAGGATAGCTCTTTAGAGGATGGCGATGAGTTAGAAATGCGAGGCAAAAGGGCGAAAGTAAGCCCTAAAGAGTGGAAATTGCTTGGGTATGGTCCTTACAAGAAGAGGGTTAAAAAGAGTAAGATTCCTCCGGGATTGTTCTTACGAGCTGCTGTTAGGCCTTTCTTTTACAGGAATCTTGTTAAGGAGATTGTCTTGATCAGACACGCCATTGTCGAAGGTGATATTGGTGTAAAGAAATGAAATGAATTGAAGCTTTTACATGCCTTTTTTCATAAACGTGAAAGCAGATGAGGTTTAGCTGCTGCATTATGTTTTGAATCTGATGAATATTGCTGAAAACGGAAATTTAATACTAGGCTCGACCTCGAGATTTTCACGCTCGAGCTGGAAGATAAACAATTAGCTCGTTTACTCGACGAGCTTTGAGTCGACTCTTATGTTGTTGTTAGTGTTTATATTGATTTATGATCTATATTAATCCATAGCGATATTTCACATTTCTCAATTGTTATTGTTATATATATATATATATATATATATCTTATATACTATGCAGATGGATGAAGCATATTATTGTGATATATGTTTCGAATCAATAAATCAAAATTTATTTATTTAATTAAATTAAATAAGCATAATTTATCAAAGCTAATCACCTGCTATTGTAATAATAATAATAATAATAATAATAATAAAAATCTTTAAAAAAATAACTACCCACTAACATAAATCACAAAATAATAATAATTTTATAATAATAATATTAATAGAAATAATAATAATAATAATCAAAATCAATTCTACGAAAAATCTATTGTAATAAATACATTAATTATCCATATAAAAATTAATTATTTATTTTAAAAATTAATTATTTATTTTTGTAAGAGATGTTGAATAATTTGCAGATGTTGTATAACAAATTTCATAATATTATACATAATTAAAAACTCGTGCATTGCACGGAAAAAAAAACTAGTATATATATATGTAGGCTTGCGATCATTTTTCAATAACTATTACTATTAAAATTTGTTATATGGTCATAACTAAATCTATTACACTTCGTTTGCAAAAGTTTCTATCCAACAGCCTCGCATTGTATTTAAAAAAAAAAAAAAAAACTGCTTAAATTTAGACGCATAGTATTAAGACTGTTTTAGGCCGTTTGGTAGTAGTGCTCTTATAGCTTAGGTAGTTTGGTTGTACTATTCTTTAGCCTTCTTTGATGCCTATGGCTGCACCAAAATGGTGAATCCTAATTATTATTTGAGCTAGATTCAATTCATCTCTAAACAAATGTTGCATATGAGGTAATTAATAATTATATTGATTTTATCTTGATGTTTCATATTCGTGTCAATCATTATCATTTTGTTAGTGAAATTGTAATTTTTTTTTTCCAATTATAACTGTGTCATGATGATTTGCGAAATATTCATGCATTCAGTGTACACAGTTTGGTGGTACTATTCTGTAAATGCCTATAGTTGCACACATTTATTTTGTTAACCGATTTCAATTCATATCCCTATAATAATAGGTTTAGATTTCATTCATAACTAGAGCTAAAAAGGTCAATTTTGAAAAACTTTTAGATATTACATGATTTTGGTCTATGTAATAATGAACATTACCATGAAATATTTTATAGGGTTTTCGTTATGAAATAAATTGGTATTAGGTGGAGTATGATCTTCACTGAACCTAAGAAATTCTAATATCAAATCGGAAAATGGTGAACCAAATAAGCGTAATAACACGAACATCGTAGATATGCGATTAATTTTTTGATTACAATTTCATATTTTGTACAATATAAATTACAAATGACTCAAAATATAAAGTAATATTATATTTATATGTCAGGACATAACATCGAGCGTGAGTAATAACTATAGAATTAAGGACTTCGTTCTAAAATCAACCAATATCAAATAAAGTATAAGGCTCTTCATGATATTTAATCGAGAAGTTACTTTTAAATTCGCAATGTGAGACTAACTTGTGACATCAAAATATCAAATTGAGTGGTGGTGAACCAAATAAGCGTAATGACAAACAAATAGAATACAATCTCACCGTGTATTTGAATTAAGGAATATATCCTTAAATCAATTGGTATTATATTATACTAAACTCTTCATTATATTAACTCAGAAGTTAATTTAAATTTCCCAAATGTAACTAGCTTAAGAGATTGTAATATCAAGTTGGGTAATGTTGAATCAAATAAGCTAACCCTTCATACCGTTTTAGAATTGAGGAATATACATTAAAATTAATTGATATTAGGTGGAGTAGACTCTTCGTCATATTAGCTCAGAAGTTATAAATTTCTTGACATGAGACTAGCTAACATAACACATTAAGGGTAAGAAAATTATACTATATCCCTACGCGGATATACTGGAAATGCGCATTATTACCCTATGTTTTTTTTTATTGCGTGAAACTCCCCTATAGTGTCTAAAACTTAGCATTGTACCCCCTATGATGTCTAACATATAGCATTGTACCCCCAAGTAGGGGGTGAAAATGACAAATGAGCACATGATTAAATAAACCACGAGGATATTTTACGCTATTTACAAACTATAGGGGTTTTGGTGTTTATTTTTTAAATCACAGGTGAGTTATATGAAATTTAACCGAATTTAAATTACCAATGTTATATTAACTCGAGCTCAATTTTCTTGGCAAATAACGAGCTCACAACCTTATAAATAACGCATGTTATAACAACAAAATCCAAAAAACATGGATATTAATTTATTCAATTTCCTCCTCTCTACAATTATCACTATTGCTTGCATTTTTGCCTTCCTTCTCAACAGACACAAAGCTAAACCTAACACCAGCCATGTAAGAAACACTCCTCCGGGAAATCTAGGATGGCCCGTGATAGGCGAAAACGTCGACTTCGCCATGTCATCGAAAAGAGGCCATCCCGAAAAATTTGTGGCCGACAGAATGAAACGTCACTCTCCCGAAATCTTCAAGACCTCACTCATGGGACAAAACATCGCAATACTCTGCGGCCCTTCGGGAAACAAGACGGTATTCTCGAACGAGGACATATTTTTAAAGGTATGGCATCCACGCACATTCACCAAGGCCTTGTATTACGAATCGGAGGAAACTTTCGTGGAAGAATCGAAAGCACGCATCGAAGCCTCGATGGGATTCCTAAAGGCCGACGCACTGCAGAAGTACATCCCCGTCATGGACTCTATTACAAGAACGTGCTTAAACGACGATCAAGTATGGCGTCCAAACTCGGCGGTTAAGGTTCTTCCGATCCTCAAGCAGCTAGCGATCGCCTTATCGGGGAAGCTATTCTTTGGAATCACAGACCGTAGGCAACTGTCTACCCTAGGGGAGCAAATGGAGGAGTTCATGCGGGGGTTTTATTCCTTGCCCGTGAACTTGCCCGGGACGGCTTTTAGACGAAGCATGAAGGCCTCAAAGATTATGAGGGATAAGATTATGGAAATCGTCCGGGAAGAGAGAGGTAGGGTTAGGGTTTCTTCGTATGATCGGGACAACCAAGGATGGAACCTTCTGTCTCATCTGCTCTCCGCAAGAGACGGTAATGGCGAACATCTCAATGAGAAGATGATCGCCGGCACGATGCTTGGCATTCTAGTGGCTAGCCATGACAACCTTATTTCCCTCATGACCAATATGGTGTTTTCTCTCGCCGACCATCCCGATGTCTACGCTAGGGCTCGGAAGGAGCAAACTGAGATACAAAAGGTGAAAGGACCCGAGAAACCCTTGAGCTGGGACGATACTCGGAAGATGGAGTACTGTCGAAACGTTATCAACGAAGTACTGAGGCTACACCCTCCCATCGGAAACTTCAGAGAAGCTACGCATGAGTTCAATTTCGGAGGATTCACAGTTCCAAAGGGATGGAAGGTAATAAAAAGGATATAATCCTTGCACAAATTAGGGTTTTCACTTCGAAATTTCATTCGACTATAACTCATGCATGCTATGCTATATGCAGGTGTTTTGGACGACCCTTTCGACCCACAAGGACCCTAAATACTTCCCCCGCCCCGAAAGATTCGACCCTTCTAGATTCGAAGGAAGCGGGCCCGCCCCGTTAACCTTCGTACCGTTCGGAGGAGGGCGACGCATGTGCCCCGGGAATGAGTACGCACGACAGGCAACCTTAGTGTTCGCCCACTATTTGCTCGTAAGGTTCAAGTGGGACAAACTCATTCCCGATGAGAAGATAGTTTATAATCCTATCCCATTTCCGCAGTACGGCCTGCCGATCAAACTGCAGTTGCTAAAGGAAGACGATGATGGAATCGAATAATTCTTGATTGAAGAAGAAATATTTATTATGCATATATATATAAAATAAATGATATTGCAGCGTTGTAAGGGCATATGGTTCAATTGAAGAATTTGTATGCATGCGCATGTTTTTAGTAACTCAAGCTTTTGTTTCAACTCTACATAAACTTCAAACAAATGGAAAATTGCAAGAATCCCTGAATTCAAGGTAGATAGATATTTTCATGCTACGTATTATGTATATGTTAAGATATTTATGAACGATGATTCAATTCTAACATCATATAGGAATGGATAAGGTCAAGAATGGACAGAAAAGATATGCAAAACAAGAAAAAATCAAGAACACATATTGCCAGCAAAGTACCCAAAAAACACACATACAAACGAAATAGCTCTCTTGATCGACCAGAACCACGAAAAAACGAAGGCCGGACTTGTCATTAAAAGAACAAAAGAGAGAAACGCTGCCGTGAAAACGAGCCACATGAAGGGCTATAACTTACACACACAGACACACGGCTTTATTGCAGGCAAACAAACACGTAGTAACTATATATGTAGTAATAACTTGTTGAGATATTTCAGAACTCACTTGTCGAAGACCGAGAACGTTTTCCCAAACAAGGATGCTGCTCCCTTTTCTTGCCCCACTCGTGCATGGACAAGTGAACCTTCTTCGTAGCAACCAAGGGATCCACCGCTTGTAACGGCGTGAGTATGCCCATCAACCATGGCCGGATTTGGGCCCGTGCATCATGACCCATAGCACAGGGCCACACAATTTTAGAGGTTAATTTTAAAGGGATAAGACCACATTTTTTGGGTTAAATCTTTAAGGCCCTTATGATATAGGACCTCACTTTGATAAAAATACTGGGCCACCTAAATTAAAAAAACGGCCCTGCCATCAACTCCTTTACAGTATCGAGCCTGAGCTTATCAGCATCCACAAGGATATGAGCCAGGGACTGGGAGTGAGCCTCCATGGCTACGTTCACGTCTCCGCTCAACTCACCAACCCGAACCGCATTCCTCGCTATCGCGGTCAGTGGATCATCCGCAATTTCCTCCTGTAACGTCGTAACGACGGGATTTTTTTTTATTACATGAATTTAAGGTTTTTACGGATAGTTAGTTCTTGGGTTTTTTCCTTTCAATATGGGGCCATGTTGTCTGTTAGAGCTGAAGCTTATAGGCAAACATAAATGTCAGGGAGTGAAATCAAGAATCCCTATACCAAATGGAGTCATGAGAATAACTGGAATATAAATACAGATCAATAAATGTACCTGTAAACTAGCCATCCTCCTCGACATTTGATCTTCGTCTCTGATAATCTTACAATGCAAAGCGTTGATCTTTTCGAGCTGCTGACTGGATATCTCAGCTAAATTGCCCTTTCTCTGACCTCTGAGAAAATCACAAAGCTGGGCATTGAGTTCCAGCCCACATACAGAGTACACGAGCCTAATGGAAAGGGACGGTCTACACCCACCGATCCAAAGGTAGGCATTCTCGAACGAGGAGCACCAAGCGGGCGATAGGAACGACGATGCATCGTGTTGACACATCAGCGCCCGTTTTTCCACGTACTCCTCGAAGTGTTTGACGGCCGTCTCGACGAGGGGCGTCAGTTTCTCGTCTGTGATCTCGGTATCTGAGTAGAGCTTGAGAAGCTGATCGAGGTCTTGGTATTGTTGGGCGATCCAGTTGCTGAAGCAGCACTCAAAGTCTCTGTGGTTGAACTGAGCCATGAATGGGTTAGGAGGGGCAGTGAGTTCTACCAAAGAGATAACAGGTAAGTTATTACAGGAAGATTCTTTATGTTGTCTGAGTTGAGTTGGGGATAACGTTGCGGTGACAGGGAAGGGATGTAAACTTTATGACCTGCTGAAATTTATGAGAGAGAATTCAGAAGATTAGTTTATTCAGAATAACAGGCAAAACAAAACATTGTGTTTGTATTGGAAATGGAAAAAACGTTCATATATGAAGACGAACGTATTTGGCTTCTATGGGAACTCACAAAAAGGAAAAAATTGACAAACAAAACACAAGAAAACTGAAAGAAAAAGTTGCGCTTCTAATTATGTACACGCACACGGACACACACAGAGACATATATATATATATATATATATATATATATAAAGTCTCCAAGATGGGTTAAGAATCAACCTTCTGTGGTCTATTCGACGAAATAGATGGTAACTAAAGAAGGGCCGAGCTCGAAGCCATGCGGAGCACTTGAAGTTTTTTTCTTCCTATGCTAATCCAAAGAACCATAATTTCCCCTAAATTCATAGGATTTGCAGACTATAATCCGTTTAGCCACGTGAAGCAAAACAAAGGGTAGTTCGCGGGATTGGGACAGTGTCTGGCGAGTTAATTAGGCCATTGATAGAAGCAGCTAGAAATAACACATGACGATGTCACAAACAGAACACAGTACAATGAATATGGTTCAAAGAAAAGAACCAATAACTGCTCTCTGTAATCACAAATCAGACGAATCACTAGTAAAGAATCAAAAGGCACCGAAATGTAGAGTGTAACAAACCTGACAAGAGCTGAAAAATTCACGCGTACGGAGGCAGATTCATGTTCTCTAGGCATTGTCATAAACCTGCAGCAACTCCAGTTCAAAGAATCATCCTAACTTGAAAGAAAATAAATAGTGCCATTCTATGATCTTATTTGCTGAAATCTACATAGTTATTATCCGAAGTGGACCAATTAGTTAGTACTCACCTGAGTAGAACATAATTATTCATCGGCGTGCATTGGTAATAAGTTGAAGTAAGATTACAGATTGGTGAAATGGATCTATCTGTCAGTTAAACTCAAACTCAAGATCAATTGAGAAAAATCTTATAGCTCCACGAAAATATCATTCAGAAAACTCAGAAAACAAAAGAATCTGATCGCCACCACAGTCAAGATACACCGAACAGGAATTTAATCAAACATATTGAAAACACAAAGGAGTAATTGTTCGACGTAATTCTTCATAACAATAGAAATCCTACGACCCATTCAAACCTTCAACAGCTTTTTTGCACCACGTTAGACGGTTTCTCTAATGATTGTGCAATTACATTCTCCTGTTGATTCTGTTCTTCAACCGTTGAATTTCTCTCCAATTCCTTCCACTTGTTAATCCCAACGGTAGTCAGAACTAGCAAAATTATGAAAGAAAAGAAAGAACACATCATCCGTGTGCTACGACATAAACAAAGAAAATTCCAACAGAAATACGTGTACAAATACAATAAATTATAAGATTGTACCGGCGGCTCCGACGAAGAAGATTAGTCGGAAGAGCTTCGGGCCCACCTCCTCGCCGGCTGGTACAGGCACCTTCGGCATCTCGGCGACGACGGACACAAGTGAGTGAAATGTTGAACGCGAATGAAATGGTCTGTTTTTGGTCGCATGTGTTATTTGGGCTATGGGCCCACAAATATTGGACCGGGCTTGTTTCGGTAAACGGCAGTACATGCTCTGAAGTCTGACCCCACGGGTTTAGCCAAGTGGTTGAGAGTAGACATGTTCAGATGGTTCCGGTTCGCCAGTTCAGAATTGGCGGAAGTTCAAACCGTAAGCGAACCGCGGTTAACCACGGTTCGATTACGGTTTGGAATCGTTGGTTCCGGTTTTAAATCGGAATTCTTTTTATTTATTTATTTTTCCAATTTTTTTAATTTTTTTTGTTTATTAATTGGAAATAATAAAGAAAATTAATTTTTTTTAGTAATATATAAGCTTTTTCATTCCAACTATTTATAAATTACAACTCAAACAAACTTCAATATCGATAATATTAAAAAAATTGCAACTCAATACTTTAATTAATACAATGTAAAAAAAAAGTATACATTCAATATTTTAAAAGAAAATTGATTATCGCTAAAAAAAAAAGACAATTCAATACCACGGGAAAAAAAAAACAATTACACCTTCAATATTTAAAAAAAATTGATTATCGCTAAAAGAAATAAAATCGTTGAGAATATATTTTTTTTATAAAAATAATAAACCGTCGGTTCCGCCGGTTATGGTTTGGAAAATATAAAAACCGAAACCGAACCGTTACCGGTTATAACCGGAACCGTTGACCGCCGGTTCGATTACGGTTCGGTTTCGATTTTTGAAACCGTTTGAACACGTCTAGTTGAGAGGGTGAATGTAAACCCCTCTTGGTCAGATGTTCGAATCTCATTACTGATGTTGTTTGTGGGGCTTGGAGCATGTCACATGAATCAGGAAAGATTAGTTAGTCTTACCGCTGGAAGCCGTTGTCGTCATATAGCCGCAGTGAGGTTCAGATTCGTTTCAGACTAAAATTAGTCGGGATGTGAAAACTACGGTTAACCGCCCGTTACGGTTTGGAGAATATAAAAACCGAAGAAGAAAAGCATATAACAATTTTGCTCTATGTCACACAAACATTAGGTACTTAAATATGATATCTACACCGCATCACCGTACTCATCATGCTGATTAAACAAACACAATATTAAACAAAATGAGATATCAACCCGAAACAATAGTGGTGGCACATCACCCTGATCCGCATTCCGGTCGTGATGTGACTATCACTGTAATGTTTGATTACCTCAAACAAACATCCACCTGAAGTTTTCCAAATCATGCCAGCAATGACCTACACCGCGCCCGCGGCTGTCCTAGTCAACCCGCTCGACCGGCCTCGATAAGTCACTAGGAATTCGATCATGCAAAATGCGTCAAGGCTCGAATCTCTTGCTGCCAAGTTGCCTTCCAATGTAAAAAATGCTCGATGTTTGGACTCAAACTTGACACTAGCAAGATTACGAACAGAACACAATATACATGAGAAAGCTTCCAACCTTACTCTTTATTTCCCTCTGAAGAACAAGGGGTCATTTTGCCATTACAACCTCACAATGAAGAACTCATGGGTATGAGTTGCTACTAGGTCACACTAACAATATAGTATGACCTAAGTGGTTGTCATTCTGTCATTCTTGCCCAGCGTATGTCGACATGTCGTCCATTCTGGCCAACAGTTGCTAGTCACTTGGCCAACTTGTCCGAATCAAGGCCAACTTTTGACTGCGAACTCATTGTAGATGCTGATATGGCTGATGACATTATCAGTGGCTTGGATAACTTTGCCCGCTCGATCAAAACTTGACTGCTTGACTCTGTATGATATGTTATTCTCTATAAGTTCGAAATCAAATTTTAGTTCTTGATTTAATATTACATGTTTGATAATAACTTAGACATCGTCACATCATTCTTTGAAAATTTTATGATTTCGTTAGTGTTGGATTTTAAGTTATTGGGCCATTGGGCCCAAATGAGTTAAAATAACCCAATAAATCCAGCTGAAAGGGTTTTATTAAAATTGAGATCTCGTCGTTCGTCGAAACTCGAAATTGATGAAAGATTCATAATCTATATTTTGAGAAAAATTTATCGAATATTAATTAGCTCAAAACCGATGTCGGCTGAATGAGAAATTAATTTTCGAAGTTGGTCCAATAAAGAGATGAGAAAAAATAAACTAAGTGTATAAAACGGAAGCTTGTTCCACATAGGTTAATTCATATCTTTTTCACTTGTATATCTTGTATATGTAAATCAAAAGGGCTTGACTAGTGGATTGACTAAGTGGACTTATAGCTTATGAGGGGGGGTTTGCTCTTAAGTAATACCCGAGTGCGAGGAGGTGCCTCGCACCGACGAGCCCGATCCCGCGGCCGAAGTCGAGCACACGCCCGAGACCGAGACCGAGTCGTGCCATAGTGCGCATTAGGTGGTTTGAGGTGCACTTTGCATCGGAGCGAGAAGCGTTGAGGAGCCTTAAAATTTATGCTCCGACGGTAATGTGTCGGCGAGGTGGCGCTCGACGTGCTGATGACGTGGCAACTAGAGTGACGTGGCAAGCAAGTGACGTGTCACTGACACGTGTGCAACTGATGGTGACACAGCGCTGCATAAGCGACAAGGTGGCAAGATCCGTTGAGGGTTCGATGGGGCGCGACGATTCACGAATGTGAGAGCCGTTGGTAACGGTTCGATCCGATCCAGGAACACGCGGTTCGAAGAAATGAGTCACATGGAAAGGGTGAGATCTGGATCCAGATTAAATATGAGCTAAAGGGTAAAAGATGTGACTATTTATAGAATAGTCCTGCCCAAAGATTGTGGCCCTTCACAGATTCGCCCCAAGACCTTTGAAATACTATAAATGGATCCCTTATCAGACTGAAAATTTCATTCAAACACACCACAACATTCATAAGCATTGCACATCCCAGTCCCTTGTTCCCGAAAGCAAGAAAATCTGAGTTTCTAGTCCGTTTCGCCGGAAAACTCGAGTCTTAGTGCTGCTATTCCGAGTTACGAAGTCGTTGTATCTTGGGGACGATCGCCGTAACCGAGAGTACGTGAATAATCGGGGTGATATCGTCTTATGAACAACGTATATAATATGCGTCTCGACTTCTCGTTCAGACAAAGTTCTGACAAGATTTTTGCCACCGACCAGACGTACTACCAGAAACAACATTTAGAAAAATAAAAATGCAATCATTCGACGAAAGACCCGATGCCCGCTACCCGAACATGATAAAGTCGGTAATAACCAAGGAAATTCAATCAATAATAAAAAGGTCAACATACACAAATATGGTCGTGAGTTGCCATCGTGAGTTGGTCATTGATCATCCCTTTTATTACGTCAATTCTAAATCTCTTCCTAGTCTTGTGGAGTTGGTCATTGATGATCTCTTTTATTATGTCAATCCTATTGTAAGAACACGAAGGTTAAAGCCCGTAAAACCTTCACTGTCCTAAAAGGCTATTTCAAGAACTCTTTTGTAGCTTCCACGGGTTCAATGACCTATTCCAAGAACTATATGTTGGTGTGAACAATAGAAGTATAGTATTTATAGTAGCGAATTGTGCCATTGAATGTATATATAAATATATTTTCTCAAGAACCATTATAAACGTATATTTCATCCAAAAGTAACAAACTCAAGAGTCATATTCATGCTATTGTAAGAGTCATTTAAGAGTAATGTGTTTGTCTCTATTGATTATTTGATAAGAATCCAATGACACTTATAATTATAATTATATGTCTAACAAGTCCGCTATTTGTAATAGGATCAACAAAAAGTTATTTATTAATATATAAATTAATATTAATTTATCAACAAATTAATATTTTATTAATTTTTAATGAAATGCCCAATTTAAAAACACATTTCAAATATCGACTTAATTATTGTATCATGCTGTATATTAATAAATGAAAGGTATCAATTTGAAAGAACCATTCAATATCATATCTTATTGTGTTTTTTTGTATTCAATGTAAATGTATCACTTCATGGATATTAAAAAATATTTTCTATATAAATATACGATCAAAACGTGCGAACACAAAAGAATCACATACGTGATTCAAGGTGAAATTGCTTTCAACAAAAAACAAAAGACAATTGAGTCATTTATTCAAGAATCCTTCATGTAAAAATATATAGTATATAAGGAATTATTAATTTATATTTTATATGAAGTCTATAGAAATTATAAAAAAAAAGTATTATTTTATAATTTTAGCAAATTATTAATTTAGTACCCTAACCCGAGTCGAGACCGACCAAAAATAATATCTTAAAGAATTTATTAAATAATCGAGTTAGTCTATCGAGTTTATACTATCAAACAAAATGAGCATCAAGCCAAGCGTTAATTATAGTCAAGGCCTTCCAACATCTTCCAAGTCTTCAACTTACATCATCATCTTCAGATTTGTCCACTTTCAAATCTTGATTCAGTGTAGATAGATAGATAGATACACCTTACATTGTATTATGGTATTCACTACCTCAAACCCTGGAACTACCGTAAAAGCTACGCGGGGAACCCTCTCTAAGCCACTCGACGACACGAACGCTTCATCGTTCAAACTCTCCATGTAAGCTTCGGAGAAAAGAGCCCCTTTGCTCACTCGAAAGACCGAAACCTCGGGACTAAAAGAAAAGGCCAGACAGTGTAAAAGCCAGACACGCTTTGCCATTTTAACGAACGACGTAAGGAAAGGTGTCTCGGGCAGTTCGTTTGAGCTCATTAGGCTCCTCTGGCTCAGATTCCCGAAAAGAGACGCTTCCATCTTCCGATGAATGAGCTTTAAATATTTTTTGCGACAGAATGTGGCGAATTCTGATTTGGGCTTCCAGCCTGTGTAGTCCTCGGGCCTCGCTGATTTTAGCTCCAAGAAGCTGCGAAAGAAAAGGCGGTGATCCTTAGTCTCCGTTTGGATGGAGAAGTTTGGAAAGTTGAAGCCTTCGAGCATCACTCTGCAAACGAACGATTCGAAGGCGTAGCATATATGATTCTGATTCTGAAAAGAAATCCCGGGCTCGATGGCATCGGCAGCTGCGTTCATATCCCATTCTGCAGATTCCATTTTGCTCATCAGCAGCCTCGCAAAGGCTGTAATAGATCTCATGGCCCGGCTCGAATATGCGATGAAATGGGTCGGGTTTAGGGCATTTAACTGAGTATTGTCTGATATCTGAAGCTGCCCGCTTGAGCTTAATCTCCTTTCCAGCGACGTTTTCTCCTGGCTGAGTCGTGCGAGTTTATCCTTGAGAAAGAATATCTCTGAATCTCTGACTTTGAGTTCAGATTCCAACTTCTTGAGACTGATCTCATGCATCTTCAAGAGGCACTTCTGTTCTTTGATTTCAGACAAAGCTAAGGCTCTCTCGGGAGAATCGTTCGATTTGTACTTCGTCAGATAATAAGACCGTTTCGTTTCAGACAGATTCTGCATCTCCGATACTATGATCTCGTCGGAGGATTGAATCCCTTCGGCATCGAACGGCGACTCTGAAAATTGAATCTGGGAATATGCAGCTTTGATCGATGATATGCTGGCGAATGCTTTCGCAATAAGGGCCTCGTCAACAGCTTTACGACGAACTTCATCTTCTTCTTCTTCTTCTTCTTCTTCGTCTTCCTTGATCCGTGGATTCTTTGACTGACCTCTTCTCAGTTTTTCGTCGGGAGATGCTCCGGCGGTGGGCTGAGCCCGAAAAAAGTTAGCAAACGCTTGCGATAACGACGCATATCCAGATCGTTTGGTCGAATCCATCTGAATCGCAAGGAAAAAAAATTGAGAAAACTAAATAAGAAGCACATATAAGCAAATATATATGAAAAGATTTGACGAATAAACTATCAGCTGCAAAAGAATGCTAAGTCACATCACATAAAGTTTTATTACACCAAAACTTCGTATCCCTGATGTTAGAATCATACAACGGCTACCAAACTTTAGGCCATGTGATTGTAAGAATATATATATAGACTATATGCATATATATATTTGGCAAATACAAAAAAAAAAAAAAATGATTTAACAATGGCATGGCTCCACTTACAACCTGGTAAAAACAGTTCCCTTTGTTGCCTTCTGCAGACAGCTAGAGCTTGCAAAGTAAAACCAAACTGGTGAGTTATTGAGGCGAATCCTCCTGCTAGATAAATAACATAAGGCAGCTATAAGTTTCAATCATACTCTTTGTTGGGCACTAAATTACTATGATCCTTTCATATTTTGAGTACAAAAAGCACAATGTAATGATGAGTCACAGAAGCTCTACATATGGTCTATAGAACAACTCTCCTTCTGAGTGCCATTAGTGTAAGAAAAACAAAGGGTCATGTTAAAAATATCAGAGCTTTGACATTGAGATAAAATAAACATATCATTAAGCAACAACTGAAATGAATGTCTTTCTCATTTCACAACTCAATAAAAGCTGTTTAAGAGCAAGGCTAGCATGACTATTCTTACCATGTCAAGTTCGAACAAATGAGCAATTGACAGTTTTCAGACGGATTTGCGAGATACTAGAAAGGAAAAGGATGACGTCTCAAACGGGCGGAAAATTAAGGACAATTAGGATTTGAATCATTGAATCTTGATTTAGTTTACTTGAGTTTTTGGAGATGAAAATATATACATAAACTCTTATGAATGTACAAAACATGAAATGCATAGAGAGCCACATAGTTTTGATCATCTCATCTTTATCTCTTGTCAGGCTGATATCCACTTCAAGAAAATCTCAGTAGCCATTTAGTTTGATATCAAAGAGGCAAGACTCCAAAATTTTTGAAAAAAAAAGAAAGACATTATGGTACAATAGATTGCAAGGGATAGAAAGAAACACTCATCTTTGTCAGAAAAGAACATTAGGGGCCCATATATTCTTAACGCAAGAAACAGTTTCACAGTAAACATACACAAAATAATTACAGCAGGGATAATAACAATGGTCCAATAGGTAAAGACAGATAAATCAATAAGACAGAGAAGGTTTGACTGTTCCTTAGTTTTTTGTTGACATTCATGACCATGGAGAAGGGAGAATTACCTGTAACAACAGAGAAATTGCAGCCATTTCAATGAAGTAAATGTCCGTTTCTTTTAGACCCTGAAAAAGAACTACAACGAAAAAAAGTAAGGTTGATTGAGAGACACACCACACACACACACACACACACACATACATACATACATACATACATACATACATACATACATACATACATACATACACACACAGATTGGATGAAAAAGACGAAAACGTGCGTGGCGACTGGCGTGCTCCTTTCTTGTACGTATTCATACATGCGGAAAAAAAAAAGAATATTAATTGAAAATAAAAGATGAGAAAAGGGTTTTAACCTTTTTCTAAAAACCCCAGGAAGAAACAAAACAGCCAGGCAAGAAAGGAAGGTAAAAAGCAAATCTTTTTGTGATTTTATTACAGTGAAACATTTTCTCAATCGAAAACCTAAAAAAGCAAAAAGATGAGTAAGCAGTCCAGACCATGAACAGAGCAAGCCCACCTGCTCAATCATGGACTCGCATTGCAAAGAAAAAAGGATAAGAACTCTGTTTTTGGTTTCTCAACGAAGGAACCATCAGCTATTACAAAGATGACAAGGAGCAAGGACGAAAATGACCTCAGAGAACAAAAAGGCTCTAATTTCTAAACTAAACGTCGATGGCAACAAACACACAACAGAGACAGAGAGGTGTAGGGGGCATATATTTTTCGTTTGCATTTGGTTATTTTACATATGTGTCCTTTGTGATTTACATCTAATGAACTCTAATAAATGTCCAAAGAGTAATTAATTATAATTCATGTCCATTAATTAATGCTGGATTTTGTGAATGAGACCTTATTTATTACTAATTTTGTGTTCTTCAATTGAATTCTAGTCAGTAATATCTATTAGGTTGTTATAAAAATATTAATTGGGATTAATATTATATTAAAATTATTTTATTATAATTATACTTATATTAAAATTATAATAATAATATAGCTTATAGAGAGATTAGAAATAGATTAATTATTTCAATATTTGATGTAATTTACAATGAACTCTAATCACCTATTTATACTACTAATAATTTACTATTACAACTAATTACATTAAATATAATTATACACCTCACACTAAAATACCAACTCTTTAATTATACAACTCATCTTAATATCTTTATCATCATTTAATACAATATTTCCAAATCATCAATAATTTAACTAATATTATTATTAATAATTAATTCATAATAATTATTATAATGTCATGTTTTCATTAATTTTTTATTGTTAGCATAATATGTCTAAATAATTAAGGAACACAAACAACCATCATGTAAAGTGTAACATTTTAGAAAATCCAAATGATAGTAATTTCGATAGTTTTTCCTCAAATAATATATAATAGAAAGAGTGTATATAATAGAAGAGTGTGTGATAATTATTAGAATAATTAAATAAAAATAAATGCATTTGTTCCCAGCTGTCTCAAAGAGTAACAAGACATTAAATTTATTTGGCTAAGAGATGAACTCTTCCATTCATTGAAGTGTGAAAATTGTCACAAAAAATGATCATACATAACTATTCATCTATAAATAGGAATAATGATAATTCTTTGTCCCATTCTATACTAACCACAATAGTTGGAAATATATCATTTCATGGATATATTAATACTTTAACTTCGTATTCTTCTAGCATAAGTTATACACTTGGGTTGCGTTTCGTTTATTCTTCTACCAAGATAAAAATAATACTATCTTAAGTCACCTTTATTAATTACCATTCTAACCCTACAATAAAAAAAATTATTTCTTCATATTAAAAAATAATTGTTAAAAATATAAAATATTGATATCAATTTGATCACCTAATTATTTCATAATAGTATTTGATCACCTAATTATTTCATAATTGTTAAAATATTTCATAATTATTTCTTCATATTAAAGAATAAATTAGATATGTTTATTTATATTTATCATCTAAATCACATGAAAAACGATGGTTTTATGATTATGTGAAATATGTATTAAAAATTAGAAAGGAATTAGAAAAATAAAAAGAAAATTTAAGAGTCATAACTAGAGCAGTCAAATGGGCCCGCGGCCAGCGGGCTGGCCCGCTCCGCCCCGCCAAAGGGGTGGGTTGGGCCTCAGTTTTCAGGCCCGCCAGATAGCGGGCCGAGGCAGGCCAGCCCGCGCGGGCCACGGGCTTCGGCGGGCGGGGTAGGCTAGTCCGCGGGCCGGCCCGCCCATTATTAAAAAATATTATATTATATATTTTAATTATATTATATTAATTAAATATTATTTTGGGTTTTAAGCTTTATTTTTTAATTGCCCAATGGACCTATAATTAATTATTGTATTGGACTTTATTTTTTTCAATGAACCAAAATTTTAATTTTAATTTATTTTTATTTTTTTTCAATTTTTTCACTATGGGCGGGCCGGCCCGCCTGCGGGGTGGGACGGGCCTTCATTTCCCAGGCCCGCTGAATGACGGACCAGCCCGCGCCTGCCCCGCCAAATGACGGGCTTTGGCGGGTTACAGGCCGGCCCGCCCCGCCGGCCCATTTTGACCGCTCTAGTCATAACACGTGTCAATATCACGAAATGGAACCCTGCCATTTTCAATGGTATCATGGTCATTTCTATGTTATTAGTATGGATTGAATTAATTATCCGACTCAACTTCTTCGGATTATTTATCTCGTACGCATTCAATAATTGTAGCGGACCTTCATATTATGTTATGTCGAGCTTTACAGACAAAATATTATTGAAAACTGAACAATATAAAGTTGGATAGTTGGACCCTCATCTTGCCATACCCACCCAACTAAACGCAGCCTGGCACACATTTATCATTTTATTACTTTTGTAAATATAAATATTTTATAATATATCTTTAATACATATAAGTATGAATTGCACGATAAGTGTTCGGTAGCAGGTTTCCACATTCATTATCTTAATTTTAAATATAATATTGTTATTAGTTCCCTGTAACTGCCTAGAAGATCTAAACATTTATGCAATATATATATAGCCTTCCTCCACGTGACCTTTCTAGCTTATCCAGATGTGAGTTATTTATATGTGTATACTATTAATTAACGTGGCTAACTCTAAATTTGACAGCATGAAAACAAATACTCTCTGCTGAAGAATTAAATACAACACATCAAAACACAGAAACCATAATACTCTCCCTCCCAAACAATAAATATAATGCATCGGAACACAGAAATCATCTGAAATATATTGTTATGACCATCTGGAGTATATTAAGGTGATAATTCATAATCTGGCCTTTCTTTTCCTGTTTGGTTGTATGTATACCACTGTTATTGCAGTAGTTGATCTTCAACATAAAAGGATAGTAGCACGTCATAGTATTTTTCACGTACCTTGGAATTATTGCACATCTGTCTGTGCTTGCTCTAACGTAGAATGCTTTGGGTCCGTCTACTGTGTTTCAATGGAGTCTAGCTTTGTCTTGAGATTTCGAGCCACTGACTCTTTTTATCGTTAAGCCCTAGACCGCTTGATGATTGGTTGTGGTAACTCATCGTTGGTCCACGATAAGAAATGTATTCGATCGCAGTTATACAACAAGGGCAGGCCGTGGAAACAGGCAGGCACCCACGAGGAACTCATTGCCAAAGCTGGTGCTTACGCAACCCTCATCAGATTCCAAGAAATGGACGGGAACAGAGCTCCAACCCCAACATGACGATACTCTGCGGTGAATGTCACAATTTTTATGTTCTGTTCAAAACTCAATGCTTAGATTATTACAACACTGTCTCTCTCAACAGCTTCAAGAATTGGCTACAACAGCTAATCGACCTTTGGAACTTGATGGACACAGCAGATGAAGAACGCAGTTTATTCGAACACATCACATGTAATATTTCAGCGTCGATTGACTGACGAGGTTAATTTCCCCAGGGCCCTCGCTCTAGACCTCATCGAACAGGTAATTAAACTGTCTTAAATGTATAACTTTCAATATATATTTATACATCTATACGAATTTTAAAACTTTTCTGCTATTTTTAAAAGGCTGAGGCCAAAGTTGAGAGGTTGGATCAACTAAAAGCTAGCAGAATGAAGGAAATTGCTTTCAAGAAGAAAACCGAGCTTGAGGAGATATTTGCTCAAGCTCACATAGAGATCGATGCAGAATTTGTTCGTGAGAAGATTTTATCGCTTATCGATTCAGGCAATGTAGAACCTGCTGAGTTATTAGCTGGCATGGACAATCAGATTACAAATGTCAGAGAAGATGTTCACGTGGCACATATCAATGTCACACCCCGGGTGCCAAGTAAGGCGTCAACGTGTCACATCATCATCGAAAATGTCGATCAATGGACCCTAAAATGTGTCAATTAATGCCACATCACATCTGATGTTGACGTGGCATGTTGATATGGTACGAATCAGTGCCACATCAACAGGTGCCCACGCAAGGTGCTCACCATAAAATTCCTCATTATATTATTGTCTTATTCTATTAAACTTGTGAAATTAAGTTGGCCCATCAAAGTTACCCAATAGAACAATTTGGCCCACACAATGGGCCCATGAAGACAATTGAATTGAGCCAGAAATCCCCATTTCTAAAACCCTAAAAAAACCTCTTCACAAGCTGATCGATCATCTTCAGATTCTTCCAAACAACCCACATATGCATTTGCTTCCCTCCATGCTAAATCGCGAGGTTTGCAAACGTGCTTTAAATCACCTCAAGAACTCTGACCAAAGCCCTCATGATTTACCCTTCTTGAATCATTCACGCTGTATGCGAAGTGCGTTTGTTTCTTCAACCCAGAGGAAGCGATTTTCAGTTTCAGCTCAAAACCTTGGAAATTCAGAGGAGCAAAAAAACTCTGAAGAACGGTTGAGTGTTGGCTTCGAAGAAGATGCTTTGCTTCAGGAGGACGACGATAAATCAAGGGCCATGAACGTGGAAAGGAATGTAGAGGAGGTGGAAACTGTAAAAGCAGACTCTGAAAATGAAGGCTCTGTTGGAAGAAACCAAGTGCGTAATAGTTTGTGGGCATTGTTTGCTGGCGAGGAAACTAAGAAGCTGAAGCGATCGTTGAAGCCAACTGGTTTTGGTCGTGAGGATCATGTTTCCAAGGAGCTTTCGCCGGATATGCTAAAATTTGCTCACCATTTGTACTTGGGAGGGTACCTTAAAGAAGCAAATTTCATGCCTAAACAGAATTTCAATGCTGCTTGTTTCGAGAATGGTTTTGCGCGCGGATTTTTGAGGTTCGCGGCGGGAAATTTTGCCCGGGATCATAGTGAAATTTCCAAGTAAGAGTTATATACTTTTGTTATGTGGACAAAGATGACGTCTTTCCTCTGTTATTAGAGCAGGGAAAAGTGTATCTGATATTGTAAGGTTAAACGAATTCTTGAGATTGGTTGTAGTGACAGAATAATTTCCTGGTATCGAATGTGGTTTGCAACTCTGTTTCATGAGTAATAAAAAAAATAAATCTTTTGCTAAACATTGTAATCAATACAAAGCAGCATAAAACACTCTTGTTTTCTGGAAGAATGGTTAATGTTTTGGTAAGGAGATCCTTTCTTTAAGAAAAAAAGGAATTGATTCCTATGTTTGTTGGTTAAAGCTTTGGGAAGGGGATCCTCTCTTTAAGAAAAAAGAATTGGTTTATACGATTTGATCTCGATTTGAAGAGCCGACTTATATTAAATGCATCAGTATTCATGTTTCTTTGCACCTGCTGATAGTCATTGTAAATTCACATCATTGTACTATATTTGTATTTATCTTCAGATGGTTATCTGCTGGTGATCTGAAAAATGTAGCCCATTTCGGTTGCCCATCACTTGGCGTAAAGACCATTAGAGCTGCTAAAATCATGCGCAAATTCTTCGAAATCAACGAAAAAGAGGCAAGCCCATATAGATTATATATATGACAACTATCTCCTTCCTCAGATTTTCTATGTTTTTCTTTCCCTTCCACGTTGAAACTGATATGTATCCGTTGATACACATTCGTGTATTTTTACATCTTTTTTTTTCCCCAGGTTTGCGCTAAGTGTAAACTAAACAACGTTTGTACCCACGCAAACAAAACATTCAACAAGTCGGTGAAGGAGTTACACTTGGACGGTGTGACGAGGATCCTCACAATGTATGCTATGGAGCTAACACCTCAGCAGTTGGTTGTTCCTGAAGAGATCAATAAATCTGTGAGTCGATTACTAAATGAGATTATCAGTCTGAGTAAAACGGTGACTCGGGATTTACCCAAGACCTATTAGTGCATTGGTACATTTCAGGTAATTCAGTTCATATGCTCTTATCATCAACCTAAGATCGAAGAATCATTTCCTATATACTTGATAGGAAAACCTTGGAACCATTCAATGGAGTTCTTATATTCATTATCGTCTTTCATCAGGGCTTACTATGTGATCGCCATGGCATCTTAAAACTCTCTGTTTGACCCATTGACCACTTGTGATGAAGTAATCTAAGATAAATTACATATTGACCTTTTAATTTATAAAGCCTTACTAATCGACCTCTAACAAAGATAAATAAATTAATTGAACACTAGAAATATTCCTAACATTATGAGCTCGAGCTCGAATTTGAGCTTAATGTCGAATTGTAGCTTAATTAACTAATTCAGCTCGGAAAAAAAGCTCGGCGAGCTCGAGCTCGACCTTGAGCCCGAAATATGGCCGAGCTCGGCTCATTTACATACCTAGTATAAATGCTTGAGGAGACTCGGGCGAAAATCTCTCGAACAACGAAGGATTCACGGCAAGGAAGCTCGGGATAAAATCCTGAGGGTATATGACTGACCTCGATCACGCTCGATGGGAAATCCGGCATCTTGCGTGGGATCACATGCCTAACGTCAAGTCACGCGCCCCGCGTGATGTCACACATTCTATGTGAGGTCAAACATTTAGTGTGATTAATTCTCATTATAAATACTCCGTCATGTGAAGGAGGCCTAATAGAATATCAGTCAAACTTAAGGAAAACTTAACATACAGTACAAACTCTATAAATTAATATAATTGGGATCGTCCCATCAAAATTTATTAATTAAAAGAGTTATTAATAAAAATTAATAATTATTAATTTATATATTAATTAGTATTTTATTCATTTATAATAAAATATTTAATTTACGAACACATTTCAAACTTCGATTTCATTATTTACCATGTAGGTATATAAAATGAAAGGACACGGTTTGAAAGAACCATTCGATCTCTCACTTATTATTCTTTTTGTGTTCAGTATATCACTTTATGGGCATTAAAAGATATTTTGTTTGTATAAAATCAAGATCATGCTAAAACAAACAAATCATACACCATATTCAAGGTGAAATTGATTTAAAAAAAAAAAAGACAATTGAGTTACTTTTTTTAAGAAGCCTTCGTAAATAATCCAAGTAATAGTATGTAATATATGAGGAATTATTAATTTATATTTTATACAGGATATATATAAATTATCTAAAATGTATCTTATCTTATAATTTTAGTTAATTATTAATTTACCACCATATCCCTGAGTCGGAATCGATCAAAAATATCATCTTAGAGAGTTTATTAAATAATATAGTATTTTTTTTTTATCGAACTTCTACTAGTAATCTAGCAATTAGTCTCCCTTCAGATCATCTCCAATGCATGCTCTTGTTTTGTGATTAACACAAACATAGAGTAAGTTTTAATTGCAATGTAATATTATTTTTCACTCTATATTTAGGTTGATGAAAATTTGAACACTATTTTTAGAGTGATATTGTTCAACAATGCTAGAATAGTTTTGTAACTTTTCTTTTTTGTTTTTTTTTTAATTAATTTTAAAAACTTATTTAATTGATTTTAAAAGATTTTACATCATTCTTATAAAATTAAACATATAACTTATTCTTGTTAATTTTTTTTTTTGAAAATAACTTATTCTTGTTAGTGATAAATGCATTTTTGTTTTCATTATTTAATTTAATTAGAATTATAATACTATAATAATTATTTTTATGTTAGAGAATATAATTGAAAACTTGTTTTTAATTAACATATAACCTATATTTAATACATGTAGTTAATCTTTTTTCTAAAATGTAACAAATAATTTTTTATTTATAATTTAAACTTATATTGTTTTATATCAATAGTATTAATGGGTTCGAGTAAAAATTAGTATAAAAAGTAAAATTAATGAATAAAAATAAAAATAGTACTTTATTTCTTGTGTAAATTAGTTGTATTTTTATATTTTGGGTTGATTATATCAATTTATACTTACCTACCCAAGTAAGTTATCAACCCAACTCGTTAAATAATTGACACGTCGTAATTGATTTGAGATTTGAATTTATTAGGACGTGTTAATCATCTAACAAAGTTGAATTTCAACATATAAGAAAAGGTCGAAGATATCACTCATACTCCATTTTCACTTTAAACATATAAAAAGTCAAACGAGTATGGCGACTCTTTACATTTATACACCACCATATACACATCATATAAAACCATAGGATTAAATTACGAAATAACAAAGGATCCCTAACACATGGAAATCACCCATCTTGATTTTTATACACGAGGAAAAGAAAAGAAAACCATAATTCAATCCGCTTCCTTCCTTCGCCTAAAACCCGACCCGACCCAAACCTAACAGATATCATCCCACAAACTCCACGACCCGAAAAACAAATCCTAACACAATGCCGTCGAATATTCGAATGCAATGCAACCCCCCTTTCTCGACGATCTCCATCCTCATCGTTTCTCATCACCGTCGTCTTCTCGAGGAAACCCTACCTAAAAGATTTCTGACCGATTCGTTTTACATTTATACTTCTTACATGAGACCAATCTGAACCGCGCTGGCTTCTCTACGAGCAACAGCTTGCGTCTGGGCTTGCATGAGCTTCGCATCGATTGCAATTTCACCACCCACCACGGCTGTCTTAGCAAGCGTTTGGTAATTAGGATTACCGTAAACCTCAGCACCACTAATCCCTGGACTACTATTAACAACAGCGTAGTGTTGAGCTCTAACATGATCTGCGTTATAACCTACGGTGCAGTTTGCTGATGATACCACGACAGGCGTGGAGTAGGAGTAGTTCTGCTGTCTATTCAAAGACAAGGCCTCTCTCTCTCTACCCGTTAGTTGATTTTCTTGATTATTTCCCGAGGTAGTTGAAAAGTAACAGTGCTGTGAGATCATTGTCTGAGGAGGATGGATGTTGGCGACGTTTTGGACGTACACAACAGCGTCGTGAGGACTGCTTGCGTATCGGATGTTCTCGTAAGGCAGAACGGGTCCCACCCCTCTTCCCGACTTGGCTGTAATAGAAAGGCTTCGTAAGAACTCACAGATGAAACTAGGTAGTAGATTGGATATTGTGCTATACAGTTATAAAGTATCTTTCCAGCAAATGTTTGAAAATACCATTAGGCATCCTCGGCGGTGGATGAGCAACCTTGGATACACTGTTGGACATAGCATCTGTGTATCGATGAGCTGTAATTTGCCCGTTTTCACGGTTCATCTGTGTTTTAGGCGGAATGATAGGCGAGTTCACAGTGGACCTGCGTAGTTAAAGTAAAGAACTTTGTTTAGCTTTTACGATAATGTAAAAGATTTGCTCACAACCACAACGATGCATCAATCTGATTGGCATTCCTTTACAACATTTGATCGTATATTTGTTTCATTACATAAATCCTTACGCCGTAAGGAGTTAGAATGTTAAAGAATCGTCTGACTATAAATACTAGAAACCTGACCTTGGAAGAGAAGTGTGTTTCCTCTCCGGAGGAATCACGGGCCCGCTGATGGCGATGTTTTCCTCTAGATACGCAAACTGCTTCTTGAACTGGCCAATGGCGCTGTAATAAACGAGAAATAAACACAAACACTGTTAGGATGACGGGAAAATTAGATGTGAGGAGAATAGGTTGGGGAATTAGAAAAAAAAAAAAAAAAAGAAAAGCTTTTTAACAACCTAGGATAGAAATAACTCGGGCCGCCATTTCCAGCCATATAATCCTTCAACAGCTGAGGATGGTACTCCAAAATCTCCCGAAATATCAGTTCTCTGATGTCCTCTTTCGTTGCCCTTCTTCTCTCGAATTCGAATTCCAACTTTGATATGGGTCGACAACAAGGCTCTCTCTCGATCTTAGCCAGCCCCTTGAAATATGGATCGGCTAATGCCTAGATATTGGTGGGAAAATATCGATTCAAGAAACGAACGAAGAGATCTTAAGGGCTAGATTTAAATCAACTTTTAAATGTTGAAACTATACTTGTCATTCACAGTTTAACAGAAAAAGAAAGCATATAGGAACTCATTCTCCTTCGAATTTAGAAGAAAAAGCACTAAGTCAATGCTAATAAATTTCACTGACCTCTTCTGCACTAGGACGGTCCTTTGGATCAAATGCTAACAATCTCTGCAACAACTTGAGTGCCAACGGATCTGCATTTGGGAACTTCTGAGCAAAAGAAACCGAACATTTCTTTCTCATTTCCTTTAAATATTTTCTTGCCTTCTCATTACGTACCTACACCAAAGTAAGAAAAAAGAGGACCCAATTCGATGTTAAAAACTAATCATTTTGTATAACTGTTCAAATACAATATCTTTAAAAACAAAAGTACATACTCCAGTGATGGTCTCGGCTGGTGGTGTCCCAAGAAGATCAGTAATAAGATCCAACTGATGTACGACGCTTTTACCAGGAAACAATGGCTTCCCGGTCAAAATTTCTGCGAATATGCAACCTATGCTCCATATATCAATAGCAGGCGTATACTGTAACAGAATAAAACAGCAAAAAAATCTATCAGATAAAAAGTATTACAAAGGCAAATGACAAGAAAAGAAAAGAATCATGCAACTAGACACAATTACCTCTGCAACAATAAAGATATCAACTTGCAGGAGAGTTCATAGTCCTCCCTGAGGAATGATTGTATTCAATCTACAATTACTACTATTTTATGCACGCTAGATATATACGTGTCTTAAATTGAAATTGAATCTATGAGTGGCTATAATGTGATATCCTAGACGCAATACACCATCCAGAACCGAATCAATTATAGCGTGGGAGACAAGAGGCAACGATAAGTGATGGGCTCGAGCAGATAAACAAACTATAAAGTAATAAAAAAAAAATATTTCTCACCTTGGAGAAGAATGATCCACACAGCTCGGGAGCCCTGTACCATCTTGTGGCTACATAATCCTGAAAAAAAGATGGTATTTGGAACTTTAGATTCATCTCTGAGGGTGAAAAGACAAAAAGAATACATGGAGACCATCAACAGAGCATCATTAGTGTAAGAAGTCATACAGTCCAAAACGTTGTTGTAGGAGTGTCATTGAACGCCACCCTTGCAAGCCCAAAATCACAAATTTTAAGCTTGCAGTTTGCATTTGCCAAAATGTTCTTCGGTTTGAGATCACGATGATACACATTAGCTGAAAGCAAACAGCAGAAGATGAACAATGAAAAAAAAAAACCCTCATCAACAGATACTCAACAAAACCTACAGAAATAATAGTTCTCCCAAATTACCCGTGTGTATGTACTTAAGTGCACGCAACATCTGATAGAGAAAAAACCGATGATGCTCGTTGGTCAAGTCATCATTAGCTTTTATCACTTGATGAAGATCAGAATCCATGAGCTCAAAGACAACGTAAATGTCCTTGAAGTCTCTCCGAGACGGTGGCATCATTATCCTTTTAATCTCAACTATATCAGGGTGTCGAAGGAGCCTCAGCAACTTTATCTCTCTTAAGATTCGAATGGCATCGGACATGTGTTCGAATATGTCTGTCATTTTCTTTATTGCAACCTTTTCGCCCGTGTGCGTGTCAGTGGCAGCACAAACGACCCCATAGCTTCCTTTTCCAATGATCTCCAAGATCTTGTATCTATTGGCATCTCCATACTCTGTAAAAAAATCTGCCACCTTCGGAATCTGCGAAACAGTTTTCGAATGATTTGTAAGAAAAAAGTTCCGAAGTTATGCATCTCAAGTTCACGGGAAATCGTTTATAATCTGAAGTGAATAAAAGAAAATACAGCAAAAGCTAAACCAAACAACATATGCAATATCCTCAAAGGAATATTATATCATAAAACAGATTCATAAACAAACAATCACTTAGTGGTTAGTAAAGCAAACCAAAAACAAACTATCCAACAAAAAAAATACACCACAGATGAACACAGATTACAATGTTTACTACCTAAATTAACCTCAACCCACATGCACAAACAATTAGAGTTTGGTGGTAAGCGAAAGAACCATAGTTGGGATCGTTCCAACTTCAAAATGCGAAAACAAAGAGTACTTCATAACATTGATTCGATTTTAATTTAAGATGTAGAGCAAATTATACGATTTTGACTTTGAAAAATACGGCCCAAACAAGTTGAAAGTTCTTCCCAGGAATCAACAAACAGCTTCTCCTCGATAACAACTTCACAATACACAAAATGATAGCATATACCTTCTTCATCTGATGTTTCATCTGCATACTTTTCCTCCAAAAACCCACCTGCCGACCGACAACGTTTAAATCAAATCACCACCGCTCAATCTCCCAGAGTTCAAGAAAAAAACATACAACTTTTAA